>CM052807.1:73919172-74052406 GCA_028533885.1 Nasua narica
TGGCGCAGTTGGTTGAGTGACTGCCTTCAGCTCAGGTCATGGTCCCGGAGTCCCGGGATCGAGTCCCACATTGGGCTCCCAGCTCCATGGGGAGTCCACTTCTCACTCTGACCTGCTCTCTCTCACTCTCTCTCTTTCCTAATAAATGAATGAATAAAATATTAAAAAAAAAAAAAAAGAATATAATACTAGAATAAAGTGATGATACTCTATACCAGAATGTAACATACCAGATAAACAAGCCTACTTAGTCACGGAGACCTTGTTCATGATTTAAATCTTGGGCAAGTTTGTTAAAACCTTAGAAAGTTTTAAAGCACATGCCGAAATAGGATTAGGGATTGTCAAAGACCAGATAGAGCCAAAACATAGAAACTGGCTTTTCTGGGCAGGCAAAGGGAAAACAACTGTTTACATTTTCTTATCAAGAGCAGACCAACAATCCAAGAAAACTTTGTCTTTTGAACAGAGAGAGAATTCCAATCTTATATACCACTGTACTTTTAAAATCCCTTTATTTTAATCTCAGTCCGTCCTGACCACACCTAAAATTCCTTTCCAAAGATTTCACTTCACAAACCTACAACTTTCCTTTACATACAGATTTTGTCTCAAGTCATTTCTTTCCAAACAACCGGTCTCATTTAGGACAAAATTACCTTCTTTTACCTTCAACAAAAACATTCCCATTCCTTGTCTCTTTCTTGCATATCTCCTACTTTTCTACATAAAGAGTTGCCAAATTTTGCACTCTTAGAAATCTTAGCCTCCAGTGAAGACTAAGTAGTAACCAATTGTGTATTGTCACACCAGAATTCTTTAGATGACAAATTTATGAACTGGTTAAGCACAAAACCTGTTTACCAGCAGATTTAAATATCTTTAGTTTCTTTTTTTTTTAAGATCTTATTTATATTTATTTGATAGAGAGAGAGAGACATCACAAGTAGGCAGAGAGGCAGGCAGAGAGAGAGAGGGGGAAGCAGGCTGAGCAGAGAGCCCAACTCAGGGCTCGATCCCAGGATCCTGAGATCATGACCCGAGCCGAAGGCAGAGGTCCAGCCCACTGAGCCACCCAGGCGCCCCTAAATATCTTTAGTTTCTTTGCAATAAGTAGTCAAATAGCACAAATCTATGTCCAGTAATCAATGATTTAGCACCTTATCCTATTTGGAAACGACCTACGTGTCCAATGAATTTAATCCCAATGACTTTGAAAGCTATTTCAACAATTTTCTATGAAAACTTTGATGGGACGGGCGGTTAACCATCATTTTAGTCATCTTTTTGCTAACGAATTGCAACAGAAATAACTCGAGCTTATTTGACCTTCAGCAAACCTTGGCAGAATAAAAGTGTCACACTTAATGCTGATAACTTTAAAGACATGTCTATGTTCAGTAAACCAACAAACTTAACTTAGTTTCGATACCAAGTTATGCTCCACCTAGGTCCACTTTTAAAAGACAGTTTGTTCCCCAGTGTCAATTTTTACCTGAGACGCTGGGGGGGGAAATCTGAAGTCAGCAGTGTATGCAGGCCAACAAGGTGCAGAAACAGGAGAGGCGGGGCAGACAGAAGAGGCAAAGTGCTGCCAGAAGACAGAGAAAAAGTTCCCAGTTTTAAAGCTCATCCACTTGGTCCATGAGTAAACACCCTGTTTACCCACCAACAAGTGGGATTAGGCAGTCCAAGTCAGGCCCAAGAAGACAGGGAATTTCCCTGAAACAAAGGGAGTTTCGGCAGCTGCTTGGGAATATTCCTTAAAGTCCCCGTCCTGAGGCCAACTAACCACAGTTGGCTCGGTTATAGCCACTAACCTGGGAAACGAGTGAGGGAAAAGCCCCCACGTCTATTAGGAGGAACAGTGAGAGAGTGAGAGTCACCATCCCTTTGCTAGAGATGGCCTGTGTTTCCTCCTGGGTTTATTTGGAAGAGGCCTATTTAGGCAATTCCAATATGTCAGGGGGTAGTTTACTGGTCTGGTTACCTCCCAACATGTTCTGCAAGAGGCCCTTAGGTCTGGGTTCTGATTTAGAGCCCTGAAAGCCTGAACGGATCTAGGGTACCTCTGTCTAATCACCCTGTTTCCTGCAGAAGAGACCACATAGATCCTACTGTGGCCATACAGGGAATGTTACAGGAGCTCAGTCCTTTCCTAAATTTGCAATCCAGATTGCTTCCAGTGGGTTCAAGGCACTCCCAGGCAGAGTCCTTGGGAACTGAAGAGACCGTGTGCAGCGAAGGTCACGCCTTATTTTACCTTGTGTTTAAGAACCTGCTGTGTTTAACCCATGGAAAACACTACAAGGGGAAATTACCCAATTTTGCAGTACCCAATCCAGAGGAGTCCCTGCAGAGGATGGTTTGTTTCCCATCTCACGATCCCGGTAAAAGTCACCCCATACCTGTAACTATGAAGGCATCCCTACACATTGGCTCTCCCCTGTGAACCAAGGCATCCCACGGGTTTCCTACCCAGACTGGCCTAACATCTTGGGTTGAGGGGGCTCAGGCCAGTAGGAGTAGCCACTCTTACCCATCCGTCACCTGATCCTCCTTTTCTCCTCTGGATCCCCCCCCCCAACCAAATCTGGCCCAATCATAAAGGCTTAGCGAAGTTAACAGCAATTATGTTCTCTGGGCACTTTTTCTGTCCCTATACCTGGGGTCCCATTTTCAAGCATGGCCCTGTTGGGGGGCGCAGACCCTGATATTTAGCATCATCATAATTTCATATTTTTGTTGTTGGAACAAGGAATCTTCAACTCTATGACCCATTTAAGTCCCAGCCACTTATGCAACCAGTCAAGGAATTGTCTGGGGGGTTGTAGTTCCTTCCTTAGTGCCCAAAGAATGCCAAGGGGAGCAAATGTCCAGGAAATATTGGGTTCCCTGCAACTTATCATAAAAGGAGATAGCTCTAATCCTGTTTACCGATAACTTGGGTTTTGATCCCTGGCCATGATTAAATCTAAACTGTACCTATCTGAAAAACATAGATCTAAAAAAAAAAGAAAGAAAGAAAAAAAGAAAGAAAAACATAGATCTTAGCAGGCAGCAAAATTAGAAGATTCTCTTTTTGAACTACGTTCTCATGAAAGACATCTTTAAATGAAAAAGCCTTGTATCTACATAGGCAACACATTTCCTGAAATGAATCCCTGATTAAAATGGTATAGTGACCCCCAGAGGTTGAAAGGGTCCTACTGTAGGCAAAGTTCCTGAGGTGGGAGAAAGCCATTTAAGAAAAGCCAATGAACAGAAAGCAGAACTCGGTAGGATCTGGCCACCATACCCTTCTTTTGAGGAAGGGGGGTTGACCAAACCTTTGTCCAGAAGCCTGTCACCTAAGATTTAAGACCAGTGGCCTTTAACTGGCCGACAAGTCCCCGGTTTTGTCGTTTGTGAGAAGAGGTCCCCTAAGGAAGAGACATCTCCCAGGAAAGAAAAGAAGAGTCTGCTTTTTCTCGTGCTTCGGTGGAAGTGATCCTGGGTCTGGGCACCAAAGTGAAGCAGGAGAGCTCGGTTCTTGTCTCACAGAGTCAGAGAATGAATCTCACAGACAATAAATACAGTGAGTAAAGCAACAGACGTTTATTAAGTGAAGATACAGAAAAAGCTCTCAAGAGTGAGGGGTGCCCACAGGGTTGCCCTTGCGAAGAATATTTAAAGAGACCTATATGGTGAATTAACACTCTTGCTGCACCTATGTAAATAATCAGGTCAACCTAAAGAGAGTCTTATTTTGTGATTGAGTGATCTTTTCTTTGAGATTATTATGATGGTGGAGGTGGGACAGAAAAACTGTGAAAGACTTTGAAATGGGGAGGAGAGGATTAGTAGGTATTCAATTTAGCTCACCTATGCAGGTTATCTATGCCTTTCATTGTCTTTGTGCTCATTTTACAGTGCTGTAATTCATAGAAAACTCTTTTGTGGGATGCCTGAATGGCTCATTCGGTTGAGCGTCTGCCTTTGGCTCTGGTCGGGTCGTGATCCCAGGGTCTTGGGATCAAGCCTCACACATCAAGCTCCCTGCTCAGTAGGGAGCCTGCTTCTCCTTCTCCCTTTGCCCCTGCTCCTGTGCACTCGGGTGCACTTTCTCTCTCTCATTGACTCTCTCAAATAAATAAATAAAATATTTAAAAAGAATTATGCTTCAAGTACTGACTGAATAAATATAAATAAATATGTAAATATTTCTGCCTCAAAGTGCTTATAAGCAGTTTTGGAAGAAGACAAAGTACCTATAATAATTTGCATAATACAGTTTATGGAACATGGCAAATATCTTTTTTTTTTTTAAGATTTTATTTATTTATCTGACAGAGAGAGAGAGATCACAAGTAGGCAGAGAAGCAGGCAGAGAGAGAGGGGGAAGCAGGGTCTCTGCTGAGCAGAGAGCCCGATGTGGGGCTCGATCCCAGGACCCTGAGATCATGACCTGAGCTGAAGGCAGAGGCTTTAACCCACTGAGCCACCCAGGCGCCCCTGGCAAATATCATAATAATAATACTTGTAATACATCTATGAGGTAGTTATCATTAACCCCACTTTGCAATGAGAAAACTAAGGTTCAGAAGAAGTTCAGTTTACAAAACTAGTAAATGGTGGAACTGGAATTACAAGACAAAGCAGTTGGGTTTCCAAGGCCAATTTTATAAAAACAACTAAGGTTTAAGACCACAGCCAGAGGTGGGAATTAGGAAAAATACAAGTCTTTCTTCTAAAGCAGAGCGGGAGGGTCTCCTGGCTGGCTTAGTTGGTAGAGCATATGACTCTTGAGCTTGGGGCTGTGAATGTGAGCCCCACATTGGGCATGGAGCCTACTTAAAGTTAAACGAAAAAACCAGGGCTGAAATCCAAACAGTAATCAAGCAGCTGGATTCATTATTATGTCAGAGTTTCAGTCAAATTATGCTAATTCCTTTGAGACCAAAGTAGAACCAGACCTCTTTTTTTAGTTGCTATAATCACCAAATTTGGTTAGCTTTGTTCTTTATTCAAGAACATAATACCTTCTTTATTTTTTTAAAAGATTTTATTTATTTATTTGATAGAGAGAGAGATTAGAAATAGGCAGAGAGGCAGGCAGAGGGAGAGGGGGAAGCAGGCTCCCCGCTGGGCAGAAAGCCCGACGCGGGGCTCAATCCCAGGACCCCGAGATCATGACCCAAGCCGAAGTCAGAGGCCTCAATCCACTGAGCCACCCAGGCGCCCCAATACCTTCTTTAAATACACTGTGGTCACATTCATTCATATAAAGCATTCCTATAAATTTTTTCTCTATTTATTAGCATGGGAAGATAGCCGTGACATGCTGTAAAGTAAAAATAACAGATTATAGAACAATATGTGGAATATGATTCCATATGTGTTAATGCATAGAACATAATTTGGAATGTTGTACACCAGATTTTGTTGTATGAGTTTTGTTTTGTTTTTTAAAGATTTTATTTATTTATTTGGGAGACAGAGAAAGTGAGAGAGCATCAGAGGAGGGAAGGTTAGAGGCAGAAGCAGACTCCCCGTGGAGCTGGGAGCCCAATGTGGGACTTGATCCCGGAACTCAAGGATCAGGACCCTAGCTGGAGGCAGTCGCTCAACCAGCTGAGCCACCCAGGCGCCCTCTTGTTGTATGATTGACTGTGACTATCTCTGGGTGGTGAGATTTGTTCAAAGATAAATTGAGGCATATTAAAATTTTTAAGAGTCTATTCGGCAAATATCTATTCAAATCAAGCAGCATCCAATCTCACAGATAGGAAGGAGCTCCAAGGAGCTGTACAAAATGAAAAACCTTGGGCGCCTGGGTGGCGCAGTTGGTTGGGCAACTGCCTTTGGCTCAGGTCATGATCCTGGAGTCCCGGGATCGAGTCCCACATCGGGCTCCCAGCTCCATGGGGAGTCCGCTTCTCACTCTGACCTTCTCACTTCTCATGCTCTCTCTCACTCTCTCTCTTTCCTAATAAATAAATAAATAAAACCTTTAAAAAAAAAAAAAAAAAAAAGTCGGGGCACCTGGGTGGCTCAGTCGTTGGGTGTCTGCCTTCGGCTCAGATCACCATCCCAGGGTCCTGGGATTGAGCCCAGCATTGGGCTTCCTGCTCAACAGGACGCCTGCTTCTTCCTCTTCCAGTCTCCCTGCTTGTGTTCCCTCCCTCTCTCTCTCTCTCTCTCTCCGTCAAATAAATAAATAAAATCTTTTTTTAAAAAAAAAGTAAAACTTAACTTTGCCAAAAACTATATTTCAAGAAATATATTTACATGATCAGGAAGAACCAGATGGGCTGCTTCGCAAAGATATAGCCAAAGAGTATCTGCAGAGTCCCGTTTAGGAGGAGAGTACATTTATGTAAATATGTAATCTACCTATGCATTTTGTTAACATTCCTTAGGGGTCGCCTGGGTGGCTCAGTCGGTTAAGCGTCTGCCTTATGCTCCGGTCATGATCTCAGGGTCCTGGGCTGGAGCCCCAGGTCAGGCTCTCTGCTCTGCAGGGAACCAGCCTCTCCCTCTCCCTCTGATCCTCCTCCCCGCTTGTGCTCTCTCTCTACCTCAAATAAATAAATAAAATCTTAAAAAAAAAAAGGAACATTCCTTATAAAGAATTAAGTCTCTATATCCCAAAGAATTTATACTTTGTAAAGGGTACTACTGTTATCAGACTTATAAGAAACACTAAATGGAATTCTTTGAGCTGAAATGAAAAGGCACTAGACAGTATCTTACACCCACATGGAGAAATGAAAAGCACTGATAAAGATAACTACACAGGTAAAAATAAAAGAAGGTTAAATGTATTTTTTTGTGTAACTCTTTTTTCTCCTATTTAAAAAGATTCTCGCATAAAGCTATAATTATAAATCTGTGTTGATGGGCACATAATGTAGAAACTGTAATGTGTATGATAATAACAGCACAGAGGAGCAGGAAGGGAAAAGACTTATATTTTTGTATACTATTGAAATTAAGTTGGTAATAATCTGAACTAGATTGTTACAAAGGAGGATGTTAATTGTAATCCCCAGGGCAAACATTAATTTTAAAACTCTAAAACACATGGTAAAAGAAATCACAGGAGAATTCAAAGTGTATACTAGAAGATATCTATTTGACACAAAGGCAGGCAGTAACCAGGGAATGGGGGAAAATATTAAAATAAATAGCAATATGACAGATGTGAACTCTACCTCACCAGTAATTATAATACTGTAAATGGACTAAACACTCCAATTAAAGTCAGAGATTGAAAGGATCGATTTTTAAAAACGTGATTTAACTGGTGACTCACTTTGTACAAGAGACCCACTTTAGGTTCAAAAACACAAAGAGGTTGAAAGTACAGGGATGGAAAAGATAGACCGTGAAAACAGTAACCAAAAGAGAGCTGAAATAGTGATAGTACCAGAGACAAAATAAGACTCAATGCAGAAAAAATTTTACTAGAGGAGCACCCGTCTGGCTCAGCGGGTAGAGCATGCAGCTCTTGATCTCGGGGCTTGTGAGTTCAAGCCCCACACTGAAGGTAGAGATTACTTAAAAATTTTTTTAAAAAAGAAACATAGAAATTTTCCCTAAAAACTTAGCAAAAGAGAGGCGCAACCAAATGCAATGTATATTTCTTGATTGGATCCTAGTGTGAACAAACTACTTGTGAAAGATAGCTAGAAACAGAAAAGCTATGTGGTTTTCACTAAATCAGTGTTCTACTTAGTTCCACTGATTTGGATTTAAACATATTGTAGAAAGCTGATCAACCACATGCTATTCTCTCCTTTTGGAATACACTTGCACTTTATTCAGCTTAGAAACTTCTATTCTTCCTTCAAGACCAAGCTTGGGTTACTTCTTTGGTGAACCTTTATATGTTCATCCCCGCCTCTCCCCTGCACCACCTTCCCTCACCAAAAAAAAAAAAAAAAAAGTATGTCACTTCCTCTTCTGGGTCCCCACAGTATTCTGTTTATTATATCTGTTCTCACATTTCATTATAATTATCTGCCTATAACTGTTTTTTCTCCTTTCCCATCTGCTTGTCTTCCTCTCTAAATTATGAGTTACTCAAAAGCAGGTACCACTTTTTATTCACTTACATATTTATTGCCCCTGGTAATTCAAAACATTGGTAGAATACCCCATATAAAATCTAACATCCATTCAATAGAACTGTACCGTGTAGAAAGAAGAAAACCATAAACCAGAGGAAAAGTTGAAAGGGAAAAACTAAAGGCCCACATCATGTACTAGGCCAGTTTGGAGATCACTTTACTTAACGGGACATTAGGTAGTAGAAGTAAGGCCCCAAAAGAGCTAAATTGTGAGATATCTTTCAACTTCCATGGTTCTTTCGGATCTAACTTCCTCTCTGACAGCAAACTCACCAGTGTCCAACAAAGAGAGAAAAGCGAGTAATAAATTAATTCACTCAGATTCCAATTTAATGAATTACCTGTTCCAAGAGTTTTTCAGAGCAAATCTGGAGAAGGACCAGTTGTAAATCCAAAGGATTCAAGCTACTGATGAGATAGCTAATCAGTACATGGAGATCTCTTGAATGGATTTCCCTCAAATTAAACCATATTAGCAATTACCTATGTCACACAGTACATAAGCTTATTCCTGAGTAGAAGCTATTTTTACATTTAGCATTTGGCAAATCCAGTGTCATAATTAAAAAACTCATTGTAGCCTCCGCCAGGTGGTTTTTTTCCCATTACACTCTACCTGGGCTTTAGTGTACCAATCCCTAAGGAAGTCTGAGTAGCTTAGCTTTTTTTTGGAACCTGTAAATATTATTGGCAAGAAAGATCCACCCACATATTCCAAAAAGAATTACCAGCTTGAAGAATTGAGCACTTCCCCCATAACACTGGAGACTCCCTAGACTATTTCAGTGTTAGGCTTCAAAACTCATTGTCTCTGGGATGAGCACCACAGCTAAGAAAGACTAAAAGAAAAAATGCTTTCAAGGCTTGGCGCTGTGAAAAGGATGCTACATCCCACCTGCCTCTTTCCAACCAAACCTGTCCTTGAACATCATCAGAAACACCAATGACACCAGTCTGAACTCTGAAGGACACAGTCTTGAGTATAGAGAGGCAGTATGGGGAACGAAAAAGGTGTTTTAGTTAAAATGTCATTCTTTCCTTCCTGACAGCCAATGCCTAGGAACCACGTAATCTGTATATTATGGGGTAACCCTGTTGTCTCTATTGCAAAACCTAAAAATGTCTAAAGAAATTTGGAATTTGGAAACAAGGCATTTGTAGAAGATCAGTTGTTACAATGTGCATAACGGTTAAAAATGCTGCCTGTAAGGTCAAAACACCTGCGTTTATATTCCAGCTCATGTTTTCTGAATGTGACCTTGTGCAAGTATTTCCCCTTTCTCTGCCTCAGTTTTGTCATCTATGAAAAAAAGACAGTATCGCCTTCCTTATAGCGTTAGTAAGATCACAGGAGACCTAAAGTATTTGACACAAGGCTAGCACATAGTATATACCCAGTAGATGGACTGATTGTTCGTAAGAACCTCAGTAATGCAATGCTGAGCTGGATCCATGGCCTGCTCATCATGGTATTTGTGTCTGATGCGGGCAGCAAGGGGCAGTTGGGGAAAGAAGAGAATGTGCTTTTCTGTTAGCGCCAATGAATCAGGCTTTATCTGAAAATATCTTTAAGTTCTTTGACTACCTCCAAAATAATATATCACTTATGAATGGAGCTACATCATTTTTGTCATATTTGTATTTGCAACGAGTACTGAGTTCTCTTACGTTTATCAAAACACTACTTCTAAAATGCAAAGGAATATCCCTTTTTTGTTTTTTAATTGCAGTAGAGTTGACCCTCCTTATTTCTTGTTTTCTAAATTTTTTTAAGATTTTTTATTTGAGGGGCTCCTGGGTGGCTCAGTCATTAAATGTCTGCCTTCAGCTCAGGACATGATCCCAGGGTTCTGGGATCGAGCCCCACATCGGGCTCCCTGCTCAGCGGGAAGCCTGCTTCTCCCTCTCCCACTCCCCTGCTTGTGTTCCCTCTCTCGCTGTCTCTCTCTCTCTGTCAAATAAATAAAAATAAATAAATAAAAATAAAAAAAGATTTTTTATTTGAGAGAGCTGGGGAGGGGCAGAGGGAGAGGGAGAAGCAGGCTCCCCACTGAGCACAGAGCCTGATGCAGGACTCCATCCCAGGACCCTGAGATCATGACCTGAGCCAAAATCAAGAGTCAGACACCTAACTGACTGAGCCACCCAGGGATCTCTTGTTTTCTATATTTTGTGAACAATTCTATATTTATCTTATCCCTTAGTCTTGATTTCATAGTCTTGGTTCAGATTTTTTTCTATCAGTTTTAATTTCAGAGAATAAAAGCACCCTAAGCTTTTAGCAATTGATTATCTAGTTTCTAATTCATTCAGTTCAATACATCGTGGATACTTTTGAGTTCCTACTGCAAAGTGCAAAACTGCAACATGCAAAATGTAAGATGGAGTTTCTGTTTTCAAAAGCTTAGAGTCTTCTGGATCTTAAATGAAACCCCCCCCCTTTTTTTTTTAATTAATGACCCGCTATGACTGAGGCCCCTGTATCTAGAGAGTCAAAGCATTGGCTCTGGAGCCAGACTACTAGGGTTCAAATTCTGGTTCTGACACCTAGAGAATGACCTTGGGCAAAGTGCTTAAGTTCTCTATACCTTAGGCAGGTTTTTTATCTGTAAAGCTAAGCTAAAGCTAAGCTAACACTATTACCTGGGGTTGTTGTAAGGATAAAGAAGCTGTTCCAAGTTAAGCACTTAGAACAGAGGCTGAGTGGCAAATAATAAGCACTCAGTAATTTGAGGTAGATATTAGAGCTGTTCACCAATATTCCTATTCTCTCTGGCAGACACGTGGAGTGCGTATACAGTAGGATCACATTCCCCCTCTCTTTTTAAAAAAGATTTATTTATTTGAGAGAGAGAGCACAAGAGAGAGGAGGAGGGGGCAGGAGGGAAGAGAGTAGGCTCCCTGCTGAATGGGGAGCCCAACACAGAGCTTGATCTCAGGACCTTGGAATCTTGACCTGAGGGGAAGGCAGATGCTTAACTGATTGAGCCAGGTGCCTCTTTTCTCCCCCTTTTAAGTTAGGCATGGGCCATGTGCCTGACTCTGGCCAATGGAATATGAGAAGTGACATGTGTCATATCTGGGTAGAACCTTAAAAACCAGTACATAATTGGGGCACCTGGGTGGCCTAATCAGTCAAGTGTCTGACTCTTTTTTTTTAAAAAAGATTTTGTTTATTTATTTGACAGAGAGGAGAGAGATCACAAGTAGGCACAGAGGCAGGCAGGGGGGGAAGGGAAGCAGGCTCCCCGCTGAGCAGAGAGCCCGACGCGGGGCTCGATCCCAGGACCCCGAGACCATGACCCGAGCCAAAGGCAGAGGCTTCAACCCACTGAGCCACCCAGGCGCCCCAAGTGTCTGACTCTTGATCTCAGCTCAGGTCTTATCTCAGGGTCATGAGTTCAAGCCCCACGTTGGGCTCTGCTGTGTGTGGAGCCCATTTAAAATTAGTACATGATGGGGCGCCTGGGTGGCTCAGTGGGTTAAAGCCTCTGCCTTCAGCTTGGTTCATGATCTCAGGGTCCTGGGACTGAGCCCCGCATTGGGCTCTCTGCTCAGCGGGGAGCCTGCTTCTGCCTGCCTCTCTGCCTACTAGTGATCTCTCTCTCTCTCTGTCAAATAAATAAATAAAATCTTAAAAAAAAAAGACATTCTGTTTAAAAAAAATTAGTACATGATTTGGCAAGTTATTTCCCTCTGCCCGTGGTGATTAAGTAAGCATGTGCTGAGATGGTGCCCTGATACTAAGATGTGTAACTAAGTATCACATATCTTGTGACTAAGATGAATAGAGCCTCTTGCCAATCCACAATGGACAACTAACTTGAATGAGACAGACTCTGTTGTGTTAAAGCACTAAGACTTTGGGGGTTTTGTTAGTGCAGCTTAACCTAGGCTATCTTGACCAGGCCAGTATCATTCCGGGCACTGGGGGTAGGTACATTAGTGAATCAAACTGACAAAATGCATGCCCTCATGGAATCTCTCAAAACTCAAATACAACATCCAAACTATTCTATGCAAACAATTAAGAAACCAAAATGATAGATAAGAGATTACCACCTCTTTCTTCCTTCCACAGTGAGAGTTTTGAAAGGCTACAAATGAATCAAAATAGAAAAAAACAAAAAACAAAAACATGCTAGAAAAGAAAAGAAGCATCCATAATAAGGTCTTACCTAACTCTCCCTACCAAAATGCAGGACTCAGGTAAACAACACAGGGATCATCTCATACAAGCACAAAGGAAGAATGAAAAGTGCCAAACCTGAGCATTGGGAGACCTGGGAGCATTTACTCTGGCCCTTCCACTAACTGCCTGTGTGATTGTCAAGTCTTCAGGGCCCCTCAACACTTGGAATAAGGAACGAGAATCTCTCCCCCTGAGAGGTAAATTAAATGATGTATCTGAACATCTTTTTATTCATTTATTCATTCTTCTAATTGACAAATAGTTATTGACCGTCTACTATGTGTCAGGCAATATGATGCATGCACAGGGACCCAGGGATGAACAAGACAGACATGACCTCATGGAGCTTACAATGTATCAGAGAAACACAATTATAAGTCATTAAACAGATTAATCTTATAATGCCAATAGCGATAAGTGCTTGGAAGCCAACAGACGTGAGGAGTGTGACACAGGAATGGTACTTTAGATTGGGTGGTCATCCCTTTGGAGGTGATGCTGAATTTGGAAACATTACTGATAAGAAGGAATCAACCCTCTGAAGATCTGGAGGAAGAGTGTTCCGTATCGGATGGCATGTACAAAGGCCCTGAGGCAGGAAAGAAGAACATAAAGAACTCAGGGAAGAGTGGGAAATAAGTCAGAGATAAAGGAGTTATCATGGAGGCTCTGATAGGCAATAAGGAATTGGGAAGCTAATGGAGATTTTGAAACAGAAGAGTAATATAACTTAATTTACAATTTATGTTTAAAAAGATAATCCCAACTGCTAGATGGAGGGATGAGTTTAGAGGCAATTTCAATGGTCTAGATAAGGGATTGGATAAGTGGCATAAGTAAAAGCAATAACAAAGGTCATGGCTGGATATATTTTGGATGAGAAGTGACAAGGTTCAGAACACACTCTGCCCAAAATATAGCACCTTGGTATACTGAATATTTTGAGCTGAAAGAATATGAGAAAACAGATGCAGGAAACTCTCTCTGACCTTTCTCCACCCTGCTCCCTTGAAGCAGGTCCTAAGACCTACACGAGAGAGGTGCCCCCCGCCCCCTGGAACCCAAGACAAGGACAGTGAAAGGAATCCAAACAAACAGCTCTTACTAGTTTTCCCTAGTTTATTATCCTTAGTCATACCCCCTTTTCTGTACTATCCCATTTTTCCATGACTGTCTATTCTTTATCAAACCTAATATTAAACACACACAGATTTATCTGTTTCTTCAGTTCTTCATTTCCTTGTAAAGGCTTCCATGTCACGTAAAATTTATATTCCATAAATTTGTAGGCTTTTCTCCTGTTAATCTGCCTTTGTCAGTTTAATTTTCAGACCCAGCCAGGAACCCTGAGAGGGTCAAGGGAAACTTTTTCCTCCTCTACACAAATCAAGGGGGTATGCTGAATGTTGAATATGGGGAGTGAGAAAATTAAGGCTGATGGAAGGTGATATTATTTCCTAAAATAAGGAAAGCTAAGGAAAAGGAACAGATTTGGGGGGTGAAGATCAGGAATTCTGTTTTTGGACATATTAAACCTGACAAACCTACTGGGCAGATTTTCAAGAAGGATAGATGAGATAATATATTTAAAACACTGAACATAGGGGCGCCTAGGTGGCTCAGTGGGTTAAGCCTCTGCCTTCAGCTCAGGTCATGATCTCAGGGTCGTGGGATCAAGTCCCACATTGGGCTCCTTGCTCAGCAGGGACCCTGCTTCCCCCTCTCTCTCTGCCTGCCTATCTGTCTACTTGTGATCTCTCTCTCTCTGTGTCAAATAAATAAATAAAATCTTTTAAAAAAAAACAACACTGAACATATAATCAGCGCTCAAAAAAAAAGTTATTTTCTTTCCAATTTGCTAAATCTCCTAAATTCAAGTGCTCTAATGTGAAAAGAGGAGATAATATCTGTATTACAGGTTCATAGTGAGCCTTAATAGACTTAATATGTATGAATAAAGGTTATCAATAGTAACATGTAGTAGCTCTTACCATGTGCCAGGTACTGTTTTAAGTGTGTTACATTTATTAATGAATTTAATCCTCCCCCACACTCTAAGGAAGGTGCTGTGTTCTCCATTTTACAGATAAGGAATGAAGGCTCAGACTAGAAGGTAAATAACTAGACCAAGTCTACACAGGTAGAGAGCAAAAGCTGAATAAAAATGTATTGTTAAAAAATGTATTATTAAATGCCCCCCAATGTATACGGCAGATTAACAAATTGAGAAACAGAAGAAACGGATTATGTTGAGTATTTAACAAATAGTTATTGACCATCTCATCTGTACCAGGCAGTGTTCTAGGAACCAGAGAGATACAGCAATGAACAAAATGGACTGAGAGTCCTGCCTCATGGTCTCGCCAAGAAAAAACCCAGAGAAAGAATGAAGGGCTTAGCCTAGAAATGTGTCAGCTCCGACTACAGAAGTGGGGAAAGCGGGGATCAGTTGGCAAACTCTTGTAGCCCCTTCAACTCACAGTCTGTGATCTGTTTCTGTTCAAGCCAAGATGTTTTTACATTTTCTTTCTAACTTTTTTTTTTTTTTTTAAGTAAACCCTGTGCCTATCGTGGGATTCAAACTCACAACCACGAGATCAAGAGTGACGTGCTCTACTGACTGAGCCAGCCAGGTGCCCCTGTTTTTACATGTTTTAAGAGAGACAGGAGGAGAGGAAGAGGAGAATTATAAATAAGATGATTTGAACGACCTTGAAGGAGGAGGACATGTTCACCATGAGCAACAGGCCAGGATGGAAAAGGTACATTTGTTGCCGGATCAGGAAGCCACATGGAGCCTGGGATGGCTGGAGAGCCCATACCCACTGGGAGGAGTGGTAAAAAGACAAGGACAAAGACAGGTAAGAGGTTAAGAGGTGAAGACAGGTAAGAGGTTAAGAGGTAAAGGCTGCTGGATTTGACAGATTTGTTTTTCTCTGTAGGGGATGGTATGGCATTGAAGGAGAGTGAATTCAAAGAAAATTCACTTCCGGATAGTTGCTTCTCACACTTAAAAAATATGTGTTTAATCTTAGAAGAGTTTAAAGAAATGTTTTGATGCCCACAAGAACAGAACTCTAGAGAATTCTTCCAAAAGTACCTTAAAGAAAATGTCAGCCTTTTAATAAAAGCTCTGCCCAAGCAACCTTAGAAACTCTTTCGTTTAGGAGATGTACCATATCAAACACCAACGGAGATCTCCCAGTGTGCCTTAAGCTCATCTTTGCTGGGAGGGATACAAAAAAATCTCATTTTTATCCCATGCAAGTTCTGGCCTAATTTTTTTGTTGCTGTTATCTTCCATTTTTTTTCCTTAGGGGAGAGAATGGAATTTTATCTGTATATTTGCAAATTATATTCTGAAGTCTTATAACTGCAAAACGTGTCATGAAATAAATAAGGAATCTGGCCAAACATGGAACTGGGAGGGCTGGCGCCCAGAGATAGAATAAAGGACGGGTTTGCTTAAGGGCTTTATTACCGTGACAGCTAGAACAAAGGCAGAATGGGAACCTGAACCAGCTGCAAGTTAAATAACCAAACGTGTACAGTAAGATGAGAAAACCTTTGAGAATGGAAAAGGATGTCTAAAGAGTTGGCCTTGGAAAGAGGACAGCACCCTAAAATAAAGGGGGAGTAAACAGTTTATCTTTCAAGGAAGGAGGAACAGGTTCTAAAAAACAAAGCTGCCTGGCACTGAAATCATGTAATTGAGGGCGCCTGGGTGGCTCAGTTGTTAAGCGTCTGCCTTCGGCTCAGGTTGTGTGGTCCTAGGATCCCAGGGTCCTGGGATCGAGCCCCATATCAGGATCCCTCCTCCACGGGAAGCCTCCTTCTCCCTCTCCCACTCGCCCTGCTTGTGTTTCTCTCTTACTGTCTCTCTGTGTCAAATAAATAAATAAAATCTTAAATTAAAAAAAAAAATCATGTAACTGAAGTGACTGCATTAGCATGGATAAGAGGCGAATATATGACATAACACACAGAAATCAGGGAAATTCTCCCCATTATACTATTAAGTAAGGACTTAATGTTCATAGAGGGATGGTCAGTCAACTACACCTGTGGCTACCTGTGACACTATACCTAGTACCTTTATGAGCAGTTCTGTGATACCTATATGTCACTCACCCTGTGGACCTGTGCAAGCCACTGAACTATAATAACCCTAGAATTATTTTATAAAGCCTCAGAAAAAGAGATAGTTAAGGCATTTGTACTCAGCCTGATTATATTTATTTCTCACTGAAACAATATTTTTAAGAAATGATTACCAATTTTTTTTAAGATTTCCTTAATTATTTGAGAGAGAGAAAAAGAGAGAGGGTAGGGGAAGGGGCAGAGAGTAAGAGTCCCAAGCAGACTCCCTGCTGAGTGGGGAGCCCAACGCCAGTCTCAGTCTCACAACCCTGAGATCATGATCTGAGCCAAAACCAAGAGTCTCATGCTTAACCAGCTGAGCCACCCAGGCCCCCCCAGTGGTTACCCATTTTAAACAACATTAATAGGATGGGGCGCCTGGGTGGCTCAGTCGGTTAAGTGTCAGACTCTTGATTTCAGCTCAGGTCATGGTCTCAGGGCTGTGAGACTGAGATCTGAGTTGAGCTCCTCACTGGGTATGGAGCCTGTTTAAGATTTTCTCTCTCCCTCTCCCTCTGTCCCTCCCCCACCCCCACCCCCACTCCTGGGACAGGAGCTCTCTCTCTCCTTCGATAAACAAACAACATTAATAAGAAACGTTTCTGTGTTCATTTACTACTGTAACATAGTACCATATAACATTGTCGCATTAAACAACACAAATTTATTCTCTTATATAGTTCTGGAGGTCAGAAGTCCAAAATGGGTCTCACTGGGCTAAAATCAAGGTGTCAGGAAGCATGCGTTCCTTCTGGAGGCTCTAGGAGAAAACCTGTTTCCTTGCCTTTCCAGCTTCTACAGGCTGCCCACATTCCTTGGCTTCTGGCCCCTTCCACCTTCAGAACTAAGTCTCTTGTGCTACAGACTCTGCCTCCTTTTTACACTTTTGAGGATTTTGTGATTACTTTGGGCCTACCCAGGTAATCCAAAATAATCTCCCCATTTGACTTAGATATTTTAGCTGCTCTCTTTTCTCTTTTTCTTTCTTTTTGGTTTCTTTGTTTATTGGACTCTTTGTTTTTTTTAATCTCCCTATTTTAAAGTCAGCTGATGAGCAAGCAACCTTAATTGCATCTGCAACTTTAACTCTTCTTTGCTGTGTAATGTAACATATTCACAGGGTCCAAGGATATCTTTTGGGGACCATTATTCTTCCTACCACAACTATATTGTGCAAGATGGACATCTAATCTATCATAATGCTGAAATCTTAGATTTGTTCAGCACCTTTACACATTCCTCTATATGCCTGAAAGGTAAATTTTGTACATAAAGGGTGACCAGATGAATCAGTACGCCTGTTGGGAGGATTCTTGGCTTGGAGGCCTAGGAAACTTTACTGTACTTTTCAGATTCTGACAGCTCAGAAGGAAAGATACATAACAACAGTTAGAATACATATACTGTCTTGTCAGGACAGTAACAGTATCCTAAAATCACTACATTTTGTCAAAACAATAAATGTTTACACTGCAGACAATAAAAAAAGCTAAGCATTTAATGTTTTAAAAGCATTTGATAAAGGATATAAATTTTTAAAATTTTTATTTCAAGAGAATGAAAATAGTGGTAGTGAGGAAAAACTTTTGCTTCCAACTTTTACTCAAAAAAAACAGGGTGCCTGGGTGGCTCAGTTGATTAAGCAACTGCCTTCGGCTCAGTTCATGATCCTAGAGTCCCGGGATCGAGTCCCACATCAGGCTGGAGCCTGCTTCTCCCTCTGACCTCTCCTCTCATGCTCTCTCTCTCTGTCTCAAAAAAAAAAAAAAAAAAAAATCTTAAAAAAAAAAACCCCACAAATTTAAGTAGTGATATTAGCCTACAGAGGTATTTTAAGAAAAAAAAAAAAGCATTTTTTTTCCACTAAATTGTATCCCTTTCTTACAGATGTGTTCCAAACAAGCTATGCTTGTCTTGGCAAAACTGCCAAGTCTTGCCAACTTCCCCTTTGGGAGATGTAGAGACTAAGCCGGTGGGGGGAGGGGAGGTGGCACAGGAGATGAGGCTAGACACCTGTCCCCAGTGGAAAAAGGAACACACTTGGAGAGCAGCTCAGACAAAGGAGCCAAGGGGGAAAAAACAGTAATTGGAGAGGAGACTGCTTCCAATCTGTTGCTGGTTTATAAAGTAAATCTATTCCTCGAGGAAAGGGATACAGTAGCAGCACACTAAAAACTGGGACAAGGCATGTCTGTGCCAGACTATATCTTCTTCAAGAAGTTTTGAAGCCTACTTTGGATCAAGCGACCTGCCTGAGATTGCCGGGTGTCCTGTGCACATCCCATTCATTCATTCATTCACTCACTCATTTATTCATATTGAGCACCGAACACGCTCAAAGCACTGTTGATTAAAAAAAAGTAAACAAGACATAATAGTACTTAGTACACTGCATTTATTTGCATTGGTTTGGGGCTTTTTGTCTCTCCCACAGCAGCTTCTGGGAAGGGGGCCTGTTTCATTTTTGCATCCTCTGTGTCTAGAACAAGTGGCAGGCACAGGCTAGGTGCGTCATGAACGAAAAAATGACTTTCAAGCATACTTTTTATAGGGAGCTATGTTCTCAAACCAGTAGCCCTACTTGGGGGGGAAAGGGATGATCGGTATACATGATGAGAACGGGCAAGGCATCTTTTTTCGGAGTACACACACACAGCAATCCAGTTTTCCTGTCGCTTTCTAGTCCTAAAGTAAGTTTTAAAAAAGTACGGGAATCCAGGGAGGGATAGGGAAGGTCTGCCTCCCCCTCCCTCTTTCCGCATACGGAGGGCTGGAATTGGGGGACCAAGAAGGGAGTTCTCACAAGCCCGCCTGTCCGCCCGCGCTCCTCACCAGGTCAATGGCCACGACGTCCCGCAGCGCCACGGCTCGCCGAATGGACTTGGGCGGGTTCTCGGTCAGGTAGATGAGCCGATCGCTGAGCACCACGTACTTTAAGGTGTGCTTCTCCGAGTCGGACACCACGATGCACGGCTCGTAGGCGCGGATGGCGTCGTAGACCTCGGGCGACAGCCGCCTCCGCAGGAACGCGTCCAGACGGCTATTTGTGTGCGAAGGGAAGCCGGACCTTGCACGGCCGGCCATGCGCGGCGCCCGCGGCCCCGCCAAGTGCCGGGGGCGGTGGACGCCTCGGCCCGGCCCCGCCTCCGCGCCGCCAGCGGTGGAACCCGCGCGCGCCACAAAGCCGCCCGCCCCGCCGCCGCCACCTCCCCAGGCGCAGGGCCCCTAACTTCGGTGCCTGTCCAACAGTGGATGGGGCGCGACGCTGGTCCTTCGGGTAAATCGTCATCAAGCATCCCGTGGGCTGCAGGGCGGATATTTAGGGGCTCTCTTCGCCCTCTGCTCACAGCAGCCCCAACCCCCGCCTGCCTCAGCTATTGAGGACCACGCCATTTCTCACAGACGGTGTTGATATGGGAATCCACAATTTCAAACTGGTTTTCTGTTAGAAACGAGATGAAATTTACCGATTTGTTTTTAAATAGGCGGAACAACCCTAGAATCCTATGAAGACCAACCACACAGATTTAGCATTTGATTGTAACATTGCCTGATACAGACAGCCCTCTGGCTAATCATGAGTACAAACGTAGATCTTTTCTCTCCAACTAAATGAAAGCTCTCTCTCTCTCTGAAGGAAATCTTGTCAATTGATTTGGTACGCCCAAGCCTAAGGAGTAATGCTTGTCTTCCCAAGGACCAGGACAAAGTCCCCGTAGACCGATCTTAATCTGTGTAGGATAAATGAATGGGTGAGGCCCGCATCTTGAAAAGTCGAAGATCAGAGGTGGAGGAATGTTGATTGTGCACCCCCGCAGCTTCATGACTGTAAAAGTGCTGCTTCCATTTTTTCAGGTTAGGAATCACTACAAATTAGGTTAGAGTGATGAGAAGGGCATAGCAGAAACTTGCCTCTAATAACCCCAGGTAACAACTTTCATTTTAATTTCAAGTTCTAGAAAAGTCATTCTCTCTCCCTGCCCATTCATCCATTGTTATGGTACACATTTGTGTGTATTTTTGCTCCAGCTACCCACAACTCAGAATCAAATCGTGGATTCTTTATTGCAGTTCATATTCTCTTATTTTGCTCTTGTATACTGTATGCTGTAAACAACTTCAAATCTTGTGGGAAAAGTATAAACAAATTAAAATACATAAACAGATACTGTAGACTAAATCACTGCAAAAAGGACGAGTGGCTAACCAAGTTTGAGGAACTCAATAGAAGCAAAGAAAAATAGTATTTCTTTTATTGGAGAGATTATTTTAGTGACCAAGGAGAGAAGTGCCACCTGGTGACAAAATCTTAAATGACTTGGATTCCAAGTTTTCTTAGAATCTGATCAGACATCTGTCTGACTCTTCGTAACTTCATAGGTGGATAAGAAAGGGGCCCCAGAGGCATGACTGTTTCCTCTAAAATAAAGACTATCCTCTACCTAAACCACTCTAAACAGTTTGTGGCCTCAAACCAACAGAAGGCAAAGGGCTTTTACCTTTGCCAAAGAACTGCCTCACAAGAGCGGTTCAGAGGCAAATGACTACATCCGAGGTGAAATGTGAAGTCCAAGTAAGGGAAAAGGCCTCACTTCAAGTTGCTATTTAGTGTCCATCAGGCTCTTGCTCGGTACTCAACACTAACAGATACAGAATAACTGTAGCCAGGACTAGAAAAGACAGTATACCTGACGTATCTGTGTGGTGACAAGGCCACTAGATTTGACAAACATTAAGATGAAGCACATGCAGAAGGGAATTTGACAAAAGAATTGGTGGCTAAGGTGACCTCAGTTAAACTTTCAAGTTTGTGGCAGACAGAAAAGGGAGCGTCCTGGTTTCCAGGCACTTAGTGTTCTATACTGTTGCCAAGGTAACAACAAAGTTCAGATCTTAGGAAAGGGCGTTAATGGAGTGCATAGATCGCTGGATTTGGAGTCAGGAGAATGGGATTACAGCGCAAACCCCCTTGTTCAGTGTATGTGAGATTTCTGAAAAGTCTCTGAACCTTTTTTGACTTCAGTTTCATCATCCGTAAAATGAAACTGCCAATACTTGCCTGCCTAACCAATGAGTTGGTATGAGAATCAAATGGAATGAATTATGAATTCTAAAAGCACTAGCAACATGTATTCATAATTTGTATTTCCTTATCTTTTGGTAAGCTTTATGTGGATAATTGACATACATACATCCAAGATACGCAATTACTCTTTATCTTCTAAGTCCAGCTAAACTCAAGAAGCATTTAGTACAATTCCTGCACAATCCAGCACTTAGTGTTTCTTGATGAAACTATCAAAAGTAATGGAACAGGGACGCCTGGGTGGCTCAGTTGGTTGGGCAGCTGCCTTCAGCTCAGGTCATGATCCTGGCGTCCTCGGATGGAGTCCCACATCGGGTTCCTTGCTCAGCGGGGAGCCTGCTCCTCTCTCTGCCCCTGCCTGCCTCTCTGCTTGCTTGTGTTCTCTCTCTGTTAAAATAAATAAATAAAATCTTAAAAAAAAAAAAAAGTAATGGAACAGGGCGCCTGGGTAGCTCAGTTGGTTGAGCAACTGCCTTCGGCTCAGGTCATGATCCTTGGGTTCCAGGATTGAGTCCCACATCGGGCTCCCAGCTCCACGGGGAGTCTGCTTCTTCCTCTAACCTTCTCTCATGCTCTCTCTCACTTTCTCTGTCTCTCAAATAAATAAATAAAATCTTTAAAAAAAAAAAAAGTAATAGAACATTACTTACCCAGAACTCATCCCCAACGTACTTTCCTTAACCAGAAAAACTTTCAGCAGAACAGAGTAGCCTTAGGTTGAGGGATGGTCAATTCAATTAGTTTAAAGGGACAGTAGTTATGAGCACAGGACAGTAGAGCCAGATGACCTGGGTTCAAAATCCAGCTCTCACATTCAGGAGTTAAACGATCTTGGACAAGTTACTTTAATTTCTTTGTGTCTTAATTTTCCCATCTGTGAAATGGTGTAATAGTACCAACTCCATAGGGTTATTATGAGGATTAACAATGTTTCTGAAGTACTTTATGACAGGTACCTGAAACACAGTAAATATTGTTTAAGGGTTTTAAAAATAAATTGAACAAGTGTGTGATTTCCTGACATATATATGGGTATTTGGTTCCCCATATACAAAGTAATATCAAATTCTTCTCGTGCTTGCTTCAGCAGCACATATACAAATTCTTCTCTTTTGGATGCTAGCCTAACTTTTTAAACTTTAGATTAAGGCTCAAGCCAAAAATCGAATTTACATATTATACACACAACAAAAGAATGGCATTTTTTCTTCAGTTAATAAAAACCTTGTAAGGATTCCAAACTAGAAATGTTTTTCAATCCAAGGATCCCAAGTTAAAACTAAAGACAGACAATATGCACAGAAAGCAACTTAAAATCTGTAGTAGGTAAATAGAACCTGAATATTTAAAGGTGTCTGATTTAGGAATCTCTTGGCGTTTCTATTCAGTATCAGTGGATACTGACCATTTAAATAACTATTAACAATTAGCAATCAGCTGACAGGGAGGAGAGATGTCATTATAATGAAGCCTAAGGGACTCTACCATATTTTGGATTAAAAACAAAAAACTTTTTCCTTTACTAAATAATGCTTCAATGTTCTTCTCTGCCTCAGGCTTCCTCTCTCACACCCACTTCCCCTAAGAAAAACCAATGATTGGACTAGGACCAGTCAAGACGGCTTACCTGAATTATTTTCCAACTTCTTTCTCTGCCAGGAAACCCATCTTGAATGAATGAGCTTTTGGTGACAATGGCACTGGGCTTAACAAGCATCAAGAGGAAGCATATGAAGAAGAGAAGTTGACAGAACTCAGTGGTTAGCAGCTCACACTTGCATTATTTCTGATTCAATTTAGTGCATCTCACAAATATTTACTGAGAAATCACTATCCACAAACAGAATCAAAATAAGATTTATTTTTAGTCTTTAAGAATTGAGTCAGGTAAGACAACCACATAAATTTAATACAAAACAAAAACATATTAAGATATATTCATGACATAAAAGAGGATAAAAAAAGCAACATCAAAGAAATGATTAAACAAACCTGGTTGAAGAAATCTGGAAAATGCTTCATAAGGGACATAGCATTCAATAAATGCTGAAAGAGTGAATGAAACTATTTCTTTTTTTCTTTTATTAGAGTCAGTTTTTTTTTTTTTTTTTTTTATTAGAGAGAGAGAGACTGAGAATGAGAGGGGAGAAGGTCAGAGGGAGAAGCAGACTTCCCGCAGAGCCGGGAGTCCGACATGGGACTCGATCCCGGGACTCCGGGATCACGACCCGAGCCGAAGGCAGTCGCCCAACCAACTGAGCCACCCAGGTGCCCCTAGAGTCAGTTGTTTTTTTAATGAAAATACATGACCATGTATTTAATGACCATGAAAATACATGGTCACTGTGGAGGATATATTTTTCCTATTTATTTTTTTTTACTTTTTTAAAATTTTAAATTCAATTAATTAACATATGGTATATTATTAGTTTCAGAGGTACAGTTCAGTGATTCACCAGTCTTATATAATACCCAGTGCTCATTACATCATGTTGTGGAGGATTTTTTTTAAATCCAAAAATGTACCAGGAAGAAAAAAAATCATCTGCAATCTTACCACCTAGGGATAACAACCTTCCAGTACATGTGAAGTGGATTGAATCTCAGCCCTGCTACTTTCAGTTTCCTTATCTATAGAGTTAATGACAGTACCTACCTCATAGAATTGTTGTGAGGATTAATTTAGGAACACTTAAAGCTGTTTGTGGCACATAATAAATGCTCCAAAATGTTGGCAATTAATACATAAAAACATCGCTATATGCAAGTATACATGCTTTAAATTAAAATAATGACTTATTTATAAACTTTTTGTTTTAGATTTTATTTATTTGACACAGAGAGAGAGTGAGAGAGCACAATCGGGGAGCAGGCAGGCAGAGGGAGGGGAAGAAGCAAGCTCACCGCTGAGCAGGGATTCCTACTCCATTCCAGGACTCGGATCAGGACCTGAGCGGAAGGCAGATGCTTAACTGATCGAGCCACACAGGTGTCCCTATCAACATTTTGGTAGCTGGCATTTTATGTTAGTCTGAGATGAGAAAGACTGTAAAGTGGTCAAACTTAAGAACCCTTTCCGGTCCTCTTTGGTTGGATTCCACCAAGTGCTGCTTTGTTGCAAAATAAAAGTTTTCAAAATTGAAAGATTTTTATAATCCTAGGTATTTGAAATACCATAAAGGGCCAATGTCACTAGATAAACTATAGATAAACTGTAGATAATAGGTAAATGGAACATACTAGTCTGAAGATTTTGGAGCCACTCAGACTAGGATTAATATTGGGTTTCCACAGTCCATCGTTGAGGGACACAGGTAATGTAAGAATCAATCCATGCAGTTATCTACTTACTGAGTTTTAACTACAGGGTGGCACTGTCCTATGTGCTAGACTCTGGAGATACACTGAAATAGGTCAGGAATACTTGCCTGACATTTTAAAATTACAAACGTGATGCAAACGTGATGGAAAATATTGTATATATGAAACACGTCTTGTAGTGTCTTGTGCATGGTGGGTCGCTAAACATAGCTACTAAATTGTTACATTAATTTTATTCTACTTCTTTTCCGAATTTCCCCTCCCAAGTTTTGTTTGTTCCTCACTATAGTCTGAGTGACTGCAATCTAGTCTGTATTCAGTAGTGAATAATCAACAATGAAACCTAAATATTGAGCACTTACTGTGTGCAAACATATATTATTCCCAGTCCTCACAAGAACCCTTTAAGGTCAGTACTATTGTTGTCCCCATTTTACAAATAGGTAAACGAGGTTGGGGGGGGCGCCTGGGTGGCTCAGTGGGTTAAGCCTCTGCCTTCAGCTCAGGTCATGGTCTCAGGGTCATGGGATCCAGCCCTCTGCTCAGCGGGGAGCCTGCTTCCCTCTCTCTGTCTCTGCCTACCTCTCTGCCTACTTGTGATCACTCTCTCTGTCAAATAAATAAAATCTTTTTTTAAAAAATGAGTAAACAGACGTACTGATAGATTATGTTAGAGCCTGAAACTGAGGTAGAGTGTGGGAGGAGAAAGGGGGTGGGTTGGGGCGGGGATTCAAATGTAGACTCCTTGAGCCAATACTGCCTCTGAACAAACGAAGTAACGGTACCAGAGAAGTAACCTACGACTAAAACTCCCTAAGAATGCTCTCCTTTTCATGAGTGGTAACATATTAGTACGTTTAAAGTGAAGCTCAAGAATTTTCAGCGCTCCTGAGAGGATCTTCACGCTCTCGGCCCCTAAACACGTGGGCCCATAGAAAAGCAATTAAACGACTAAATCACACGTGGTTTGGACTACGTCATCTGGATCTCAAGAGCTCGGTAGTCTAACCTACCAACTACCTAATGAAGCCCTGTGGAACATTCTAAGCACACCTGACCGGCAGCTAGGACCCACGCGAGATCCAGCGGCGTGGGAGGGACTCGCGCCCGACGCCCCATCCCGGCATGCACCACAGGCCCCGGCGAGCGCCCGGAAGCGCCGCCTGCCCGTTGCATGCCGGGAGTTGTAGGCTCCCGGTCGGGGCCCGCGGGCTGTCGTCCGCACTCTCCATGAGGCTGCTAGCGCTGGCCCGCGCGGCGCCGACGCGGGGAGCGCGCTTCGCGCTGACTCAGCGGCGACGGAGGCGGCGGCGGTGGCGTTAGCCGGCCCCTCGCGCTCTTTCCCTTCCTGGGGCGCCGACCCCGCCCGCCTGCTTGCTAGCTTGCCGGCCGGGCGCCACGCAAGAGAAGGCGCCAGGGGACGCGGAGCGGCGCGCGGCCCCAGCCATCTCGGTCTCCGGCGTTAGCGCTGCGGCCGTGGCGGAGGACGACGGCGACAAGGACGAGGGCCGCTCTCCCCGCTCCCTGCGTGCTGCGCCGCTCCGCTGACCAGCCCTCGGGAGTGCAGGCGGGGAGGCGGGATGGAGTGATAGGGAAGGTGACTCGGAGCTCGGGGGCGGCGGGACTCGGACCCGGCTGGGTCCGCGCGAGGCTGCGGGGAAGTTGGTTGGGCGGACTGGCCCGGGGAGCCCCTCGTCGGGGAGGGGTGCGGGCCGGGGGCCCTCCATGGCGGTGCGCCCCGAGGCTGGGCGGACTGGGTGGGGGTGGGTACGAGCTGCGACCGTCGCAGCGGAGCGCGTCCCGAGTGCGTGGCCGCCCGTTGCCGGGTGTTTCATCACCCGAATTGCCACGAGGCTTCCTTTAGGGGAGGGACAGAGAGGGGGTGAGGTAGGGGCAAGAGCGGCCGAGGACGGTCGGCATCGTCTCTGGCCGCTAATGTAGTGAAAGTAGCCAGCCTCATTTGTAATAGCAGAGTGTCCCATCAGTTTCAGCTACAGAGACCTCAAACTTGCCTTGCCTACCCGCCCCCCCCCCCAGCCCCAGGACAAAAAGGAGAAAAGTATTATTTCTGTGTAGTAATTTGCCAGCGCAGACACGCCATTTCTTCTTTTCCCTTCCTCACAGTTTTGTAGGGTAGACAAGCGTGATGTTTCTCTGTAACCAGAAAAAACGAGTACTTTTTGAAAGTGCTAATTAGTTGTTACTGGGGGAAGTTACATTTTATTAAAGCGACTTGTCAGCGTGGTGTTAAAAGACTGGAAAGAGTCAGTCCTGGTCTTTGAACAGTCTGTAGTAGGTGTGGAGGAGTTTCCCCAGATTGTTTGATTTTTTTAATTTAATGGCTATCAAAGAAAAGTTTGGACTTAATATTTTAAGTATGTTGCTTACCTTCTTCCAAAACATTTACTAGATGCATAATTAAAGTGTTTATCGCATTGTAACAAATGTTTAAGCCTGCACGTCTGTGCCACGTTAGAACGTTATGTATTCATGCACAACCTTTAACTGAGGGAACTGTTACCTTTTCTGCACAGGTTGTAACTTTTCAGTTGTTTGCACACGTGGTTAATTCACCGTTTTATGGTTATGTTGCACTGCATATTGATTATTATGCAAATTATTTCTCTGTGGGGGGATTCTTTCTGTACTGACAACTGTAACAAGTTTATGTTACCTTAGGTTATTTATTGGCCAGTTTTTTTTTTTTTTTTTTAAGATTTTATTTATTTGACAGAGAGAGAGAGATCACAAGTAGGCAAAGAAGCAAGCAGAGAAAGGGGGAAGTGGGCTCCCTGCCAAGCAGAGAGCCCGATGCTGGCTGGATCCCAGGACCCTGAGATCATGACCTGAGCGGAAGGCGGAGGCTTTAACCCACTGAGCCATGCGGGCGCCCCAAATGCTGTTTCTCTTGATAGAATTAAAGTGACTCGACCAAGTTTAAGGAATTTTCCCTAAATTCAAGGAATCCTTTATAAGACTTTTTTTTTTTTTTTTTTAGATTTATTTATTTGACAGAGCACAAGCAGGGGGAGCAGGAGAAGGGAGACGGAGGCTTATCTGCTGAGAAGGGAGCACAGATAGATAGATGCCAGGACCTTGGGATCATGACCTAAGCCTAAGGCAGCCTGTTAACCCATGGAGCCATCCAGGCGCCCCTTATAGACTTTTTTTTTTTTAAGATTTTATTTATTTGACAGAAAGAGAGCACGCACAGGGAGAGGGAGAGCCAGACTCCTTGGTGAGCAGGGAACCGAACACAGGGCTGGATCCCAGAACCTGGGGTCATGACTTGAGACAAAGTCAGATGCTTAACCAACTGAGCCACCCAGGCACCCCCCCCACCCCATAGGACTATTTAATCTGGAATTCACAGAAATTCAATTTTCTTTTTTGTGTCTGCATTTTTCCAGGGAATCATCAAATTTTCTTGTCAATTTTGGCAGGGATGGGGAGGAAAACCACTGCCTTTTTTTGCATTTTTCCATCTATTCAAATGCCCGTTTATTAGTATGAAATGATAAATCTAGACTGCTCCAAGTAGTTCCCATTCCCCATGTGACTAGCTCTGAATTATAAATAATTTATTGAGGACCCACTATATACCAGGCATCCTTTACATACCTTATCTCACTGAGGTCTTTACAACTTTATGAAGGAGATGGTCTTTCCCACTTTATAAAGAGGGCTCTCTCTTTCATATTTCCTAGTTGTCCATGTGGCCACAGTTTGAAAATGACTAGATTGGAGTACAAACCCAAGTGTTTCCAAACCAAAAGCCTATGTTGTACTATGTCCTAGAGAGGAATATTTAAGACTGTCCTTTCCCTTTAAGATTATAGACAGAAAACTGGTAAGTAGGTAGTGACAACATATCAGCACTTAAGAGGGGCATTTAATCCAGTTTGGGAGAATTGGACAATAGGGGTCAAAGAAGTGTTCTTGAAGAGGACCTCTAAGCTGAATTTTGAAGGACAGGCAGGGGTTAACCAAGTAACAAAAGAGCAGTGAGTGCAAAGATGAAAGGCAGAATACCACTGGCCTTGTAGGGTTGGGGTGCAGAATAGTGAGGAGTCATTCAAAAGAGTTTATATCTTAACCCTGAGGGCAGTGGATCCCGCCTTGCTGTCATCTGAACATATGATAGAAATCATAAAAGAAAGCTGAGCTTTTCTCTGGAAGGGCTCTCAGCACATACCCTGACTTACTTGTTCCAGGCAGGCCCAGGGGAAGACAGAAAAGCATATTGTAGTTGGAGTCCTCTAACCTGGATCACATACTGGCCTCACTGTTTCAAAAATGCTGTGCGCCCCTACCCCCTGCCTTTAGTCTCTTGGCTTCTTTAGGCTCTGATCTTCTCTTTGGTTTATGATGATTAAAACACACACACACACACACACACACACACACACACACGGCCCTATAGCATTTTGATGGGAGTAGCAGGCATGGTCTCCCTACCTCATAGGTATTCAGAGAATAAATGTGATTTTCACATCATTTAGAATTTGTTCCTTGTTCCCTCAGTTATACATTCTATCAAAAACCAAGTTGCCTTTTGGGGCTTAATCGTGTTCTTATTTGAGAATGACAGTCCCTGTACTGTGAAAAAGTGCGTTGCTTTCCAAAGGCAAAAAATGTTCTGGGGCACCTGGGTGGCTCAATGGATTAAGCGTCTACCTCCAGCTCAGGTCATGATCTCAGGGTCCTGGGATCGAGCCCCGAGTTCGGCTCTCTGCTCAGCAGGGAGCCTGCTTCCCCGGCTCTCTCTGCCTACTTATGATCTCTCTCAGTCAAATAAATAAATAAAATCTTTTAAAAAAATGTTCTTAAATAAGAGTAGTCAGTATTAAGTTCTAGTTTATCAAATTTTAAAACTACTATTAAGAAAATGTTTTTTGAAATACATTTCTAAAATTGTCCAGAGTCTATTGTTTAAAAGTTAAATGACTGGATTTTCACTCTTCTACTCCTTCCTCTTTCATTTGACTTAGCGTGAAGTACTTGATAGACACTGAAGTCAGGATATTGAACTCCAGGGTTACTATTTAGTCAATCATTCTAAGTTATTTTTTTTTCCTAAAGTTTTGTGATATTGGTAAATGGAAGTAGGCAAATTAGTATAAGAATCTAGATTTGTCATATTTTAATACAGTTGCAGAGTTGCACTGTTAAGTACTGGGGATGATTATATTGCATAAATCAGATGCTTCTATTTAAAGTATTACTTTAAAATAGAAAAAAATTACTTGATCCTGAAGAATAAGAAAATTTGAGAACATTAATTACATATGTTAGATTTTCAGAAATTACACGTTTGAAGAGTATTTAGTAGGCCCATTCTTCTGAGACTTAGGTTTCTTTAGTTGTAATTTTGGGCAGTTTCAAAAGAAGTTCTTTCAACATTTACACTTCTTTGCGTAATGTCATCCACTTGTTACGATATTCTGGATAAGCATCGATTTTGTTTATCAAGTATTATTTTCTTTCACCTTTTTTTGTGTGTGTGCAGATGTTTGTGGATTCTTCTGTGGGATCAGAGGGCACACCTGTTGTAATCAGAAAACTCCAAGAATAGCAGCAGGAATGGATGAACAGGCTCTTTTAGGGCTAAATCCAAATGCTGATTCAGACTTCAGACAAAGGGTAAGTTAAGTCAACTTAATCAGTTTTTAAAGGTTGTTACCACAGATTTGCATTAGAGGACTTGAATTTAAAAACAAAATACATTTGAGAGGCACCTGGGTGGCTCGGTGGGTTAAAGCCTCTGCCTTCAGCTCAGGTCATGATCTCAGGTCCTGGGATGAGCATCGAGGCTCTCTGCTCAGCAGGGAGCCTGCTTCCCCCTCTATCTCTTCCTGCCTCTTTGCCTACTTGTGATCTCTCTCTCTGTGTCAAATAAATAAAATCTTAAAAAATAAATAAAAATAAATATAAAAACAATACATTTGACGATAAAGGTTTCATTTGAGTAGAAATGAACAGAGACAGACAAATTTGAGTACTTGAATATATTTTGAATACAGAAATGGTGAGCATTATGATTGATGTTCCTTTTAGTTGGCTCAACAAGTTATTAAAATCTCATGTGATTCAAGGCAGCTCTTTATGTCACATCAATCATTATTTCTAATTATTTAAAAGTTGCACTGCAAAGGATTGCTCAAGGAGCTCTCCATAGTGGCAGAGGTGCATATTTTATCTTTATATTTTCTGGCTTGGTCTGGACAAGTTGTTTAACCTTGATATTGGTGATATTTAGCGTCCTTGTTATTTAGTCCAGGCAGACATGTAAATTAGTGGTTATGATATGCCATGTCTTAGGTTACATAAAATGATTAGATGGCAAGGGATCCATTATGAGGTGTTGGGATATTTGAGCATATATAAACAATTAAACATAATGTAGGCTATACCTGTTATCATGGCTATAGCTGAATGATAAAAGAAGAATATTCTTTCAAGAATAAGCCTATAATTAATTTTTTTAAAGACGCGGATATTTTGAAGTATAGGGTAAGTGGAAGGAGAAGCATTTTCTCTTTCTACTCATAGCAAAGGATTTTTTATAAATGAACTAAATGAGGGTAATAGTCTCATTAAATATTATTGCAGTTTTTATAGTACTTTTAAGGGGAATTTTTTTTTAAAGATTTTATTTTTGAGAGAGAGAATGCGAGTGACTGAGGACAAGCTGTGGGGGAGCATGGAGGTAGAAGCAGACTCCCCGCTGAGCAGGGAGCCTGATGTAAGACTCGATCCCAGGACACTCGGATCATGACCTGAGCCAAAGGTAGATGCTTAACCAACTGAGCCACCCAGGCGCCCAAGGAGAATTTTTGGAGAATTTTTTTTAAGTAAAAAAAAAATTCTCAAGTAATTTCTAACATGGCTCTATGCCTCTGCCGTAATAAGTAACCAGCCATCCACGTAAAGGGAAATAACAGGAATTGAGATTTAAGTAATCTGGCTAGTTAGAAGATACCTAACAAGCTAGTTAGGACATCAAAAGACATTTAAAACCCGTGTTTCAATAAGTTAAGCCACTGCCTTTGGCCTAGGTCAGAATCCCAGAGTGTGGGGATCAAGCCCCAAATCAAGCCCCCTTGCTCCTGCTGAGCGAGGAGCCTGCTTCACCCTCTCCTCCCCACTCATGCTCTCTCTCACTTATCTATGTCTGGCCCTCACTCTCTTAAATTAAGTAAAATCTTAAAAAATAAGTAAAATAAAATCCATGTTTTCTGTGTAGACAAATTTCTTTATATAGGCGTTTAAGCTATCTACCTTCAAAGCCTTAGTCAGATAGTTGAAGTAATGTAGATCTTTACCTTGGTATTGCATGGCCAAAACTAAAAGCCTTTTACTATTTTGTTTAGTTATTAAATAGCCTTTTTTGTTATTTTTTATGATCCTTTTTGAAAATCATTTATTTATTTATTTTTAATATTTTTATTTATTTACATGACAGAGAGGAGAGAGATCACAAGTAGGCAGAGAGGCAGGCAGAGAGAGGGGGAAGCAGGCTCCCCCCTGAGCAGAGTCAGATGCGGGGCTCTATCCCAAGACCCTGAGATCATGACCTGAGCTGAAGGCAGAGGCTTCAACCCACTGAGCCACCCAGGCGCCCTAAAAATCATTTATTTTTTATTAAATACCACTTTCCAGCAGATTTCTTAAATACACAATGATTTTCTTTTTCAGAAAAGTAAACCCAGTGCATTCTTAGTGGTCTTAATATAAAATTATGCTTTTTATCAATAAAAATGAGTTCTGTCAGTTACAGGTTTATGTTAAACTATCCAAATTCAGACTTAATTTGATATCCCATTAAGCCAACCTGAGTAACAGAATTAATTAGGATTAAAAAAAGAAGGAATCTTAAGGAAAGTGAATTCTGATAGTTCTGATGTTTGAAATCAAGAGTAGTGGAACAGAATTCATTTTGATTGTAAGATAACTGCCAACTCCAATTCTCCGTTGTCTGGCAATAGTTCTGTTTTTTTACAGGGACAACAGCTAAAGTGACTCTATTGCCACTTAGAGGCAGTAGAGCATTAGAGAAAAGGTATGAAATAGAAGAAAAGATGATAAAAGCTTTGACTTGTTCATAATTGCACAAAACTTCACTTAAAAATGCCAGTAAATGGGGAATCTGGGTAGCACAATTGGTTGAGCGTCTGACTCTTGCTTTCGGCTCAGGTCATGATCTCAGGGTCAAGGGAGCGAGCCCTGCATTGGGCCTCTGCTCTCAGCTGAGAGTCTGCTTGAGATTCTCCCTTCTCTCCCTCTGCTTCTCCCCCTCGCTCACTCGCTCGTTTTTTCTCAAATAAATCTTTTTAAAAAAATGCTAGTAATGGATGCATTCAGAATGCTAAGATTAATTAAAAACTGAAAATTGTCAAGTTATTTTCACTTTTTTAATGGAATCACTGTCTTTGGCTTAAAACTTGCTATTTAAAGAAAATGGTATGTCAGTGATAATTCTAGCAGCTGAATCCCCCCACCTTCTTTTTTTGGTAAGTGAAATATAAGGTGGTAATGCAGCATACATGACTGACTTCCACCTTGTCCTTAAATGGGACAGTAAATGTTCCTAAAGGACTAAAGGAAACCCTAGCTTTCAGGAATATTGTTAGATGACAACTGAATTAGATTCTTTGCAGCACCTGGATTCTTCTGTTCTTAAATTCCAAAGATAGCTATTATTTATACTTAAGATAGTATTTGGTGATCATCATCTACTTACCTTCATTTACTTGGGTCTTCGTCAGTGGGAGCAGCCAGTGAGACCACATGTGAAAACCCATTCCCTCATTCATGCAACTATAATAGAGCTTTTTTGCTTTTCTTTTAAAATAACCTAAAGGAAAAAGTTTTACATCTTGACTCTGTATAGACATATATAACTACACATATATTTTTAATATATAGTATATATACACACACAGCTAAAACAATTTACACAAAATAAGTTATTTTTATTATGTACAGTGCACTCTGGTATTATTTGTCATTTTTCGATTGCTAATCAAGACCTATAAAATTGATGTCATCACTAGTGGGGCACAAACCACAGTTTTGTTTGTTTTAAGATTTTATTTATTTATTTGAGAGAGTGAGAGAGCGGGAGAGAGGAAAGGGTCAGAGGGAGAAGCAGACTCCCTATGGAGCCAGGAGCCCGATGCGGGACTCGATCTCGGGACTCTGGGACCATGACCTGAGCCGAAGGCAGTCGCCCAACCAACTGAGCCACCCAGGGGTCCCACAAACCACAGTTTTAAGGAATATTTACTAATTAAAATTAGGTTCCTCTAGGGGCACCCGAGTGGCTCAGTCAGTTAAGTGTCCAACTCTTATTTTCTGCTCAGGTCGTGATCTCAGGGTTGTGAGATCGAGCCCCACATCGGGCTCTATGCTGGGCGTGGAGCCTGCTTGAGATTCCTTCCTCTGCCCTCTGCCCCTTCCCACTCCCTCTCTCTCCCTTTCTTAAAAAAAAAAAAATGAGCTTCCTCTAATGTTTAATGTTCTTTCTACATCATTTCAAAGTGTGATCAGTCCATCAATTGCTTTAAAATTTTAAAGCAATTTAAATTTAAGAAATTTAAAAATTTTAAAAATTTAAAGCAATTCTAGCACTGTTCTTGTGTGATTTTCTTGACTGAGATACTTTTCACAGGTTGTTAGGATTACTGTTTGTCCGTTGTCATATGTGACATCTGCATCTGTCATTGATTCCAGTTGCAACACGCTAGTGGAAAAGAGTGGTAGAAGTCATTCCCATTTTCCCAACAGTCTGGTAAAGAGCACATGGACTTGGTGCTGCATCCATTCTAGAGCATACTTACTCTTTTTTTTTTTTTTTAAGATTTTATTTAGTTATTTGATAGAGAGCACAAGCCAGTGCAGTGGGAAGAAGAGAGAGAAGCAGGCCTCCCCCTATGGAGCAGGGAGCCTAATGTCGGAGCTCAATCCCAGGATCATGACCTGAGCCGAAGGCAGACACTTAACCAACTGAGCCACCCAGATGCCCCTAGAGTATACTTACTCTTATAACAAAGCCCTGAATTCATGAAAGTAGATACATTTCCTAAAGCTTTTTGATTATTCATACTTTTCCAAAATTCATATCATGCAGTTGGACTCTAATTTTGGTTTGGGCTCTTTTTATTTTGTTTCGTTTGTGCTTTTTTTTTTTTTTAAGATCTTATTTTTTATTAATTTGTTTTATTTACTTTTATTTTTTAATTTATTTTTTAAGATTTTATTTATTTCTTTGAGAGAGAGAGAGAGAGCATGAGAGGGGAGGTCAGAGAAACAGACTCCCCATGGAGCTGGCAGCCCGAAGCAGGACTTGATCCCGGGATTTCAGGATAATGACCTGAGCCGAGGGCAGTTGCTTAACCAACTGAGCTACCCAGGCGCCCCTTACTTTTATTTTTAATTAATTTTTTTTTAACTAGGCTCTACAACTAGGTGTAGAGCCTAATAACATGGGACTTGAACTCAGAACCCTGAGAGTAAGACTTGAGCTGAAATCAAGAGTTGGACCCTTAACTGACTGAGCCATCCAGGCACCCTGGTTTGTTTTTTAAGATTTTATTTATTTATTTGACAGGGAGAGAGCACAAATAGGGGGAGCAGCCAGCAGAGGAAGCCTGAAGCGGGACTTGATCCCAGTACCCTGGGACCACGACCTGAGCTAAAGGCAGACCCTTCATCAACTGAGCCACCCAGGCACCGCAAGAATTTTTTTTTCTAAGATTTTATTTATTTGAGAGAGAGAGAGAACATGAGATGGGGGAGGGTTAAAGGGAGAAGCAGACTCCCTGCTGAGCAGGGAGCCTGATGAGGGACTCAATCTGGGACTCCCAAGATCATGATCTGAGTGGAAGGCAGTCACTTAACCAACTGAGCCACCCAGGCGCACAAGATTTTCTAAATTTTTAAGTAATCCTCTATACCCGGCATGGGGTTTGAACCTAGAGGTCAAGAGTCACAGGTGTCCCATGGACTCTAATTTTATAATCACCTCTTTAATAGCATTTGCTATTAAATAGGAAAAATGCCCTTTATATACCATTTTATAATTGCATATGCCTCAGTAGCCTAGCACTTGACAAAGCACTTACGTATTTTTTCTCTTAATACTCATAATTACACTTTGAGGTCAGCAGGGCATTTTTGTGTTGTCTCCTTTGCTATAATAAGGAAACAGATTTGAGTCTCTAACCAATGGATTTTGTGTTTTTTACTTAACCTTTTTTCTAGGAATGATCAGCAGTTGCATTTATTCAGAAGCCAGAATTCAGTGTTTTAGCTATTTTTCTTCAGGTTGACTGATTTATTATTGGTTTTCTACTCCTAGAATATTTTAATATCAGTAAGGCACAGAGATCGACTATTCCAAATGCATTTATGGCTTTACAATCTTACAGGCCCTGGCCTATTTTGAGCAGTTAAAGATTTCCCCAGATGCCTGGCAAGTGTGTGCAGAAGCTCTAGCCCAGAGGACATACAGGTAATTATAAAAAAAAAAAAAAATTTACATGACTTAGACGAATTTAAATTTCTGTGAGACTTGAATTTCGAAGATGTTTTCATTAAAACATTTACAGCTTGTGTTTTGGAAAACCATTCGGTGTAGAAATGAGAAAAACAGTAAACAAGTAATTTGGCCATTCCAGGATTAACTTTTCAGTAAAACTAGACTTTGCGTTATGCTCTGTACCTGACAGCAGATCCCAGCTGGAATACAGTACAGTAAAAACTTAAGATGGGAAGTGATAGTTGGTTTTTTAAAAAGTTGGCAAAGGAGGTTATCATGAATTGTATTTATCTTACATTTTTATTTTAATTTAAAGGATATAAACATTCAGTTGCCCAATTTTTTTATATTGAACCAAAAGTCTTTCCTTTAGGTATATTCCATTAGCATTCACTTCGTTATTGCATAGATCACACTTAGTGATCCATCCTCTACAATTTCCACTTTGGGTCTCTAGTGGATTGAGGAACAATTAGTACGGATTCCTAGACTTTTAGTTATTTTCTCCTACCTCTCCCAAGTCTTCTGGTTATCTAGCCCATATCAAATATGCACAGGGTTTTTCCCTTTTTAAAAATTTTTTTATTTTAAATTTTTATTTTCATTCCTGTTAGCTAACGTGCAGTGTTGTATTAGTTCCAGGTGTTGAATATAGTTGAATATAGTAATTCAACACTTCTGTATATCATCCTGTGCTCATCACAAGTGCACACCTTAATCCCCATCATGTACTTAACCCATACCATTTCCCTCGCTCCCCTTTGGTAACCATCCGTTTGTATTCTGTAGTTCAGAGTCTGTTTCTTAATTTGTCTCTCTCTCATTTTTTTCCTTTGTTCATTTTTTTATTTTTTAAATTCCGCATATGAGTAAAATCATAGGGTGTCTTTCTCTGACTGACTTATTTCACTTAACATTATACATTCTAGCTCCATCCGTGTCATTGCAAGTGTTAAGATTTCACTCTTTTTATTGCTGAATAATATTCCATTGTGTGTGTGTATATATATACACATTTTTATCCATTCATCAGTTGATGGACACTTGGGCTACTTTTGTATCTTGGCTATTATAAATAATGCTGCTATAAACATAGGGGTGCATGTATCCCTTTGAATTAGTGTTCTGAGGTTTTTCCTTTTTGCAATACGACTTTCTGTGAAGTCTTTCCAGAGCCTTCAACTTAATTTTTACAAAAATAGGCACTCTCGCACTCATTGCATTAGTTTATGTAATAGTTAATTAAGTTACTGACTTAAAAAAGACCTACAATTGACACAGTAAGGCTTAGGGAAACACAGCTGACTAATGATAAGCAGACAACGCACTGGTAGGAATAGACGCTCCTGGGTATTAGTGATGCTTCTGGCTGGCATCCTCAGCATGCTGTGCTATCCTACTGGCCACGTTTACTGTCAGAAGCAAGTGCTCTAGTAAGAGTTAATTTTGAGAACATATACTATATGCCTAAGAGTTTAGTAGAGCTGGCTTTTTTTTTTTTTTTTAGATCTGGCTTTTAATTAAAGGATTCCTGTAGTTTATTTTTGAGTGGAAAATAAAAGTCTTGTGTAGTTCATTTAAGGCTTCAGTGTCATCCATGTTAAGAATAGAAACCCTAAGTTTTTAGAAGAGGTGCTAATTCAACCTAACTTAAAACAAAACTTTTAAAAATTAAGTTTCATCTTGTGTATGAAATTACTTTGTTTATTTAATTCATTCATGTGGTCGTTAAGATACTGTCTATTCTTATATTGACCAGTTAGCTTTATAGATGAAAAATATCTTCCATAACTAAGCCTGGCCCAAACCAGCTGTCTTGGACAAACAGATTGTTGTTCATTAAAGAGATTTTTATCAGATATTGTAACTGGCTCACTGCAACTAACTGCATCACCCCTGTAGAGACCTTAAGAGTAGATAATTGGTAGATTTCTGATTTTTGCTCCCTTTCTGTAAGGGCAGTGTATTTGTAACTTGGTTTTCCGTATAAATTTTGAGGCTGAACTACCAGTCTGAGTGACCCTGCTTGTTTTGGATTTGGCTGCAGTGGAACTGTGTAGGATTGAATTTTAGGTATGACTTCAGTTACCATCTCTGATTTGACTCAATTTCTGGCTATGTGTGACCATTTGTCATTTTACACCTGGCCTTTCTACTGTAAAGTATAGGAGCGTTTCCAGTAGTAATCCTTAATGTCCAGAATTTAGGGGGATTCCTTCTGTTTGCAAAGCAGTATACTTAAGGTGCATCTTGGTTTTTTTGTTTTTTGTTTTTCATTTTTTTTGCTTGTCAGATTTATGGAACTGTTGAGCATGGAATAATTCAGTTCTAAACAGTATAATAAATGAGATGGATAAGTAGAAAGTAAGCAAGAGGTCTTGTTTGAGAAACTTTTCAACCTGTTTCACTAGTACTTTACTTTTTATTTTTTTCTTTATTTTCTGCTTATCTGATTTTCTTTTTTTCTTTTTCAGTGATGATCACATAAAGTTTTTCTGCTTTCAAGTACTAGAACATCAAGTTAAATACAAGTAAGGCTTTTCTCACTGTTTTGACTCTGAAATTTATGGGGAGAGGTCATTTTTTAAGTTAGATTTTCCCTCTTTGGGAAAATCATAATACAGGCTGTAAATTGAGGCTATATGAGACACATCCAGTTTATAGGTGTGTTTTTTATTTATCCCAAAGTGTTTTAAAAATAGTTAATTGGTTACATATAAAAAATCCAGACATTTCACAGAAAAATTCATTTCGAGCTTCTCTGGAAAAATCAGAAGATCTAGCAACACCAGACCTGTTTCTACATGCCAACTCTGTTAGAGGTTAATGGCAGCATGGCCACTCGTATTTAGAATTCTGCCTTAAATAAGCAAAAACAGTGAATCACTGCTCAGAGTATCCTTCATTTGCCTATTGATTTATTCTGTAAGCCACAGACCTCAAAATGTAGATGTATTTCCATATGAGAAATTCCACAGCTGTCTTTTTATTTTAACATGAACTGGACCACAAATCAAACTAAGATCAATGACACTACCTGCAAGACCCACCTCGTCTTTTCTTTAAAGCCATGATGAAAAGCATTATTGATTTCTTTTAGGAAATTTTAAGTAATTGAGTGTTACACACATTTTCCCTTTCAAATATATGAGGCTGTTACTTTTTAAAACACAGACATCAAATATAGCCATTATTATTTTTCTTCTCTATTTTGAACAGATATTCAGAACTGACTACTGTTCAACAACAACTAATTAGGGAGACGCTCATATCTTGGCTGCAAGCTCAGGTAAAATAGTAATTTCATTCAGTACCTTAAATTACCAGATATTTAAAATTTTAGTTTTCCAAGAGTTTTAGAACTTAACCTCAAAAATGTTAAACATTTATCCTCCCTTTGATCCCATAGTTTTTTCAGAAAGTGCTGATTTCAAAGATCTTGGGTATATGAAAACTTAGCAATAATTTAAAATTATATCAATAACTGAAACTTTCACGTTTACATGACACATTGTTGAAACCCTGGCTTTAAGGTGGGGTTTTTTTTTTGTCGGTTTTTGTTTGTTTGTTTGTTTGTTTTTAACTACTCGACAAAAACAGATATTTTTTTTATTCACTCCTAAAGGTGAGGCTGCAGATTTTTTTATTCACTCCTAAAGGTGAACCCTCCTGGACAGTCTCTGCACAAAGAGCCCTTTACAAGAGAGCCATTAGAGTTCTTTATTCACATGTTCTTTTTTGTTAATTTCAATCTTAACATATAAAGCAGTTACATAGCTAGAATTTTTATTTTTCTTAAAGAGCAAACGGAAGAAAAACAATTTAACTAGTAAAACCAAAAATTAGTAAAATTCTGCACATGGAACTTTTCTTTAAAAGTGTGAGATTAAGAAGTAAACATAGCACTTTTTGTTTTCCATCTACGTAATCACTTATATACTTTGGTAATTTTCCAGCATATTTGTTGCATAGCTAATCTAGACCGTGTTGAGGCTTGATGAGTTTTTGCCTATTGATGATAAATAGGAAACTGTGTTTGAGACTTTCCAGCTTATATTTAATTTCATGGACGATTTTTCTTTGTCAGATGCTGAATCCCCAACCAGAGAAGACCTTTATACGAAATAAAGCAGCCCAAGTCTTCGCCTTGCTTTTTGTTACAGAATATCTCACTAGATGGCCCAAATTTTTTTTTGACATTCTCTCAGTAGTGGACCTAAATCCAAGGGGAGTAGATCTGTACCTCCGAATCCTCATGGCTATTGATTCAGAGTTGGTGGATCGTGATGTGGTGCATACATCAGAGGCAAGTAACTTCCCATTAATTGTTAGTTCTTAATGTGGATTTTAGTTCTTAATGTAGGAGGTGATGGGCACATAATAAAAAGATCAGAAAGTGTTTCTTTGAAGACATTTTCTGTTGTTTTTCTTTTTTGTTTTTTTTTTAAGCATATTTATTTTTTAAGTAATCTCTCTACCCAGCGTGAGACTCAAACTCACAACCCTAAGATCAAGAGTTTCATGCTATTCCAACTGAGCCATCCAGCACCCTCAAATTTTCTTAGTAATTCTAAATTCAGGGGCGCCTGGGTGGCTCAGTCAGTTAAGCATCTGCCTTTGGCTCAGGTCATGATTCTAGGGTCCTGGGATCGAGCCCTGCATCACACTTTCTGCTCAGCCAAGATCCTGCTTCTCCCTCTCCCTCTGCCTGTGGCTCTGCCTGCTTGTCCTCTCTGTCAAATAAATGAAATCTTAAAAAACAAAAACAAAATTCTAAATTCACTCAACTTAGTTTTTGGGGTTTTTGTTTGTTTTTAAGCAGGCTCCACACCCAACGTGAGGCTTGAACTCATGATTCTGAGATCAAGAGTCACATGTTTTACCAACTGAGCCAGCCAGGCACCTCTAAATTCACCCAACATTTTGAATTTTGTTCTACAAAAGACCTTGAACTGGGCTTTTTTTTTTTTTGCCCAAGTGTATGTTGAAATTAGAGTGTTAACTTTAGATTTTCTTAACTATGCAAACATTTTCTCCAATAAAATACACAAATTGGTTCTGTTTTATGAATTTCTGGAGAAATGTAGTCTGTATTTACTACTGCTATACAATTACTGAGTGAGGAGGAATCATTGCTTATGAATGTGCTAGCTTCTGTATTCTCAGTAACTAAAGCCCATCACCATAGTCTTTCTCTGTACATTATCCAGTATAACTTTCTCCTTAATCTTAACACAGTAGAAGTTGCTTAATTCAAAAAGAAAAAAGAAAAGATCCTAAAAAAGGAAAATTGCTTAATTCAAGTATGTATAATAATTTAAGGTCATTATATGTCAGATATAACTTTAAAGGTTATTTAAATGCGTAAATGCGTTATTATCACGCATTTAAATTATTGCCATTCCTGGCATGCCTGGGTGGTTCAGTGTCAAATTTTTCATTTCGGCTCAGGTCATGATCTCAGGGTTATGAGATCGAGCCCTGCATTGAGTTTTGCTCCGGATGTAGGGTCTGCTTAAGAGTCTCAGGGTGCTCTGGTGGCTCAGGTGGTTAAGCGTCTGCTTTTAGCTCAGGTCATGATCACAGAGTCCTGGGATCAAGCCCTGTCTCGGCTCCCTGTTCGGGGGGAAGTCTGTTTCTCCCTCTGCTCCTCCCCTGCTTGCACGTGCTCTCTCTTTTCTCTCTCTCAAATAAATAAAATCTATTATTAAAAAATTAACTTTCTCCCTTTTCCCTCGGCCCCTCACCCATCTCTCTCTATCCCTCTCAAAAAAAAAAAGAAAAAAATTACTGCCATTCTTCGGGCACCAAGCTGGCTTAGTCAGCAGAACATGTAACTCTTGATCTCGGGGTTGTGAGTTTGAGCCCCTTGTTGGGTATAGCGATTACTTAAAATCTTTTTTAAAAATCGAAAAAATAGAAAAATAGATTATTCCATTTTTGGAGAATTTACAGAGATGTTGATTGAACACAGTGAATCTGTGTTGTACACTTGAAACTAATGTACCATCTTGTGTCAACTATACTAAAAAAAAATTTCTTTTAATTAAAAACAAATTTCCATTCTCTTAAGTCGTTTAAATGTCATGTTTGCATAATATTGAGAAGTAGCTTTTATCATATTCTTTAGTTTTCTAAGTAATGCTTATTTATAGTTTGTGTTTAGTAAGAAATTAAATCTGACTCTGAGGAATACAACGGAAAAAGGAAATTAAAAGAATCACAGGATATGATTTTAGAGTTGATAAGTAGGAAATAGTGGCAGAGAATGTGTTAACAAGTCTAGAAGTTTAATTGTGAGGATATTACTATGTGCAACTATTCAGATGTCAAAAATTAGTTTGTGCGATAATCTACTTTGCACATAAGGTGTTTTGTTTTGTTTTTTAGGAGGCTCGTAGGAATACTCTAATAAAAGATACCATGAGGGAGCAGTGCATTCCAAACTTGGTGGAATCATGGTACCAAATTTTACAAAATTATCAGTATACTAATTCAGAAGTGACATGTCAGTGCCTTGAAGTAGTTGGGGCTTATGTCTCTTGGATAGACTTATCCCTTATAGCCAATGATAGGTAAGTATACCTATACTTTAAAGATAGACCTACAGAATACAGTGTGTAAAACTCATGAATTTGAAAACATTGTTAACGATTTTTTCCTCCTATTGCCAGGTTTATAAATATGCTGCTAGGTCATATGTCAATAGAAGTTCTACGGGAAGAAGCATGTGACTGTTTATTTGAAATTGTAAATAAAGGCATGGATCCTGTTGATAAAATGAAACTAGTAGAATCTTTGTGTCAAGTATTACAGTCTGCTGGGTTTTTCAGCATTGACCAGGTCAGTAAATTGATGTATGAAGTTTCGAGAATTGTTAGAACAAAGTAGAAAAGGTACTAATTTAAAAATGCTTTCTTTTTCTTTTTTTCTTTTTTTTTTTAATATTGTAAATTCTCCTTGACTATAAGGAAACATTGTATCCAGAAAGCCATAATGTTATCTGTAGCATTGGCCTTGACAGTAGATTATACCAGTTCTTAAACTTGAAATCTGGGATAGTACCTGCAATTGTGCATTTCTAACAAACTTCAAGTTGATTCTGATACTACTGGCCTATACTTTAAGTAGCAAGGAACTATACTATATATATGGCAATATATTTTGTCAAAACTAAACTTAGTTATAAATGTTACATTTTCACTATACTTTTGAATTGTTACTCATTTGAGCTGTTGGGAGTTTGGCCCCAACAGAGTGAAGGCTCTGAATGTGGTAAGTAATTCAGAAACAGAATTTTTGAAGATTTTTATTTTACCTGTGACCGTGATTAAAAAATTACTAAGAAATCTATGTTTTGTTATGTCAGCTCTAGTGTTCTCCTTGGTGACAGAAGGATAGTAGTATTTTCTTACACTGTAAATAATTGTCTGATTTAGTCTGTGGTAAAAGACCTAAAATGATGAAGATAACATCTCTTTCTATAGGAGAACATCATGAGGATAATTAATGAAAACAATATGGGGGCACCTGGGTGGCTCAGTGGGTTAAAGCCTCTGCCTTCAGCTCAGGTCATGATATCAGGGTCCTGGGCTTGAGCCCCACATCGGGCTCCTTGCTCAGCGGGAGGCCTGCCTCTCCCTCTCCCACTCTCCCTGCTTGTGTTCCCTCTCTCACTGTTATCTCTCTGTGTCAAATAAATAAATAAATAAAATCTTTAAAAAAAAAAACAATCTGAAGTTTGAGTTCTGACACTAACACTGGTATGACCTTAGGCAGGTAGTTATAATAGCAGTTGTCTCTGCAGCATAGTTAAGGCTCAAATTGTTATGAATTGTTACACATATTGTAATAAGACATTAACTGTTACAGTGTGTTTACTAACGAGCAGTTCAGACGGAAGGTTTTGAAACCACAGATCTCTTTTTTTAAGCTTTTATAAAATTGGCAGTACCTATAGGCCTATAACCATTAAAGAGTTGCTTGAAAGAGTACAAGTGGTTAATAATAGAATTCAAATTCTAAAAATTTTTCAGTCCAGATGGTAGAATGTTTAAATATCTAATGTTAGTTTAAAATTGAATCTTATAATTGGCATTTGATTCAAACTAAAGTTCAGAGTTGTTCTTACTCCTATGTGGGTGTTTTTGTTTGTTTGCTCGTTGTTGTTTATGTGAGTGGTTTTAATTTGAGGTCTCTCTTGATTGCTTTCTAGGAAGAAGATGTTGACTTTCTAGCCAGATTTTCTAAGCTGGTAAATGGAATGGGACAGTCATTGATAGTTAGTTGGACTAAATTAATTAAGAATGGGGATATCAAGAATGCTCAAGAGGCACTACAAGCTATTGAAACAAAAGTGGCGCTGATGCTGCAGCTACTAATTCATGAGGATGATGACATCTCTTCTAACATTATTGGATTCTGTTACGATTATCTTCATATTTTGAAACAGGTAAGTCCTTGTGGTTGGTTTTTTTTTTTTGGTAAGTCCTTGTTTTAATCTTTTTTGCCCAGTAGGTAATATAAGTGAGCCATAGAGAATTGGAAAATACAGGAAAAATGAGAAGAAGAAAACACCCATAATTCTACCCGCTAACGATATTTACTGTTAAATATTAAAGTATATCCGTCTTTCCCCCACCCCCCAACTCAGCTTCTTAGCCAGAAAATGGAAGTAGCCAGGTTCTAAAATTCACTAGACTTTAACCAGCTTTTTTTTTTTTAACCAGCTTTTAATTAGCTACAGGTTTAGGTTATTTTTTCATTTTGAATCTGTATGTTTTTATTTTTTCTTTCTTTTTCTTTTTTTTTTTTTTAATTAGGTAGGCTCCACACCCAGCATGAAGACCAATGCAGGCCTTAAACTCATGACCCAGAGATCAATACCTGAACTGAGATCAAGAGTCAGACAGTTAACCGACTGAGCCACCCAGGCGCCCCTGTGTTTGTTTTAAATATAGTAGAAATTTTGTTAAGCATTGTTCATTATTTTAATTACGTATACATCATTTCTTATAAGCAGTTTTTTTCAATTAAAAATTTTTCTTGGAGAGTTGCTTCCAATAAGAACTTAAAATGTAGATGGTAATAGTCTCCATATTATGGCTGTGATAGCCCTTTAAAAATTAGTAATTTCCCATTATGTCATTAGATGAGAAAACCATTCCTATTTTACTTAGATTTGATTAGTTAAATCAAGTCAAGCTTAAAATACTAGCTTCTGTATTATTGTTAAAATGAAACACATATCTGCCTACATACCTTAAGAAATTTTAGGTAATGGGAAAGACATGAAGACATGAAAAAAGTTAAAATGACGCCTGGTAATCCCCCTGTGTGTCTCTTAACAGACCTCTAGCTTTTTTTGCCTTGCTTGAAAACAAAGGAAGACCATACTTTATTGTCCTATAAACTTCTTTGGTGACTATATTATAAATATCCTTAAAAGTTGAAATTCGTGTACATGTCAAGTTATTTAGTAGAAATGGAATCGCTAGATCTTAAGCGATTAGATGATCTTGGTATCATCTTAGGTGCATTTGAAATATAGAAAGGTATTGCCAGTCCTCCTTCCAAAGAAGTTGTGTGCATGTTTTAAAAGATCTTGATTGATTAGAAAAATATTTTGAGGGGTGCTTGGGTGGATCACATAGTTAAGAGTCTGCCTTAGGCTCAGGTCATGATCCTGGGGTCTTAAAATTGAGCCCTGCTCAGCAGGGAGTCTGCATCTCCCTCTCTTCTCACTTTCCACCCCACTCGTGCTCCCTCTCAAATAATAAAATCTTAAAAAAGAAAAGAAAAATATTTTGATAAGCGAGTATGACTTTAGGAGACTTCATAAATTATTGCTTACTTTTTAACAGCTTCCAGTGCTCTCGGATCAGCAAAAAGCTAACGTAGAGGTAATTGACTTCTTTTTGCTTATAAATCGATACCAGTATCTGCATCTGCAGTCTGTCCTTGAAATTCAGCTTAATTTCAAAGTATATCAGATTAAAGGGAACTGACAAAAGACATTTTATTCTTAATTTTAGGCAATCATGTTGGCCGTTATGAAAAAACTGACTTATGATGAAGAATATAACTTTGAAAATGAGGTAAGGATTTTACATTAGAGAGAAATCATTTTTAGCTCAGTATTTACTTACCTCAAGTTAACATTTTTAAGTTTAGATTATTTTAGAGTCCTTTAAAACAAAAAGTATTTTAATAGTCACTTGTTTGTCATTGACCTCAACCTTAGGTGGAATTAATAGAACTTTCATAAGTCTTCATCATACCTTCAAAAAATACCTTTTTGGTGTTTTGTCCCTTTTTAAAAAACTTTGTAGCATTGAACTTTGTAAAATATTGACAGTATCATTGGTGACCATATTTCACTTTGTAATTAATAAGAGTAATGAGTTGAGGCCTGGTCAGTGGACCTAAGATTGTTAAGTGTGGGAGAGTGCAAATGAGTCACTTAACTCTCTGGATTTGTTCTAGTTATAAGTCTCGTCCAGGGTTGCCAGTGAGGCGTTTAACCTCAAGCACAAAGATCATCAAGTGCTTTCTATCAACTCAAGCATTGCTTATACTGTTTTGCAATGTGCCAAGTGTTTAATGCCCCACCTGAAGCTTTCAAAAACTTTGGACTGTAAAATGATAATGGTGATGATAATCAACACATTACGCACTTACAAAGAGCCAGGCTTGTTTATATATATCCTCATTCATAGGGCATTGCAAGGTACAAGGAGTATGAATAAGGTGGTGAAGTGAAGTTATCATGAGCCCAGTGTGAACTCATTCTGGCTCTAGATTCTTGTCCTTAACCTCCTGCCTATAGTGTTTCTGGCTCTAGGCTTTTGAGATCTAGGGCTCAGTTCAGAAATGCTTCTTGGTGGGCAGGCGAGGAAAGACTACTAACCATAGTAAGTTTTCCTGTGTAAATAAATGTTAATGAAAAAATAAAAGTACATATTAAATTTAGAAATGCAGAAAACTATATGAGAACTAACCACTTACATGAATTTTAGGGTCTTTTAAGTTTTCAAAATAAGAATTTTAAAATATATCTTAGGGTGAAGATGAAGCCATGTTTGTAGAATATAGAAAACAACTGAAGTTATTGTTGGACAGGCTTGCTCAAGTTTCACCAGAGTTACTGCTAGCTTCTGTGCGACGAGTTTTTAGTTCTACACTGCAGTAAGTTTGTTACTGTTTTTGTAACGGTTCTGCCTCCTTCCTTTTCTCTGTGATGATGGTCTACAATAAATGATTCACATAACTTATTAATCTTTGTTACTTATTAAGATCTTATATGTATCTCTGAAGCAATGCACTTGTCTCCATCTATCTTTTTTTAATTCCAATGTAGTTAACATACAGTATTAGTTTCAGGTGTGCATTTTAGTGATTCAACAATTCTATACATTGTTTATTGCTCATCATGATAAGTGTACTCTTAATCCCCATCACCTATTTCACTCATCCTCCCACTCACCTCTGCTATGGAAACCATCCATTTCTTCTCTGTCGTAGAGTCTGTTTTTCAGTTTATCTCTCTCTTTTTCCTCTTGGTTCATCTGTTTTGTTTCTTAAATTCCACATGTGAATTTAAGTGAAATCATAGGGTATTTGTTGTTTTCTGACTGGCTTATTTCCCTTAGCATAATACACTATAGATCCATCCATATCATTGTTATCTCCATTTATCATGATCCTTGTGGGAAAACACTGCTCTTTGGAATGTGAACAATGAAATGGATCACATCAGTTATTTCTATTTTTGCGATGTGATTTTGTTGCCTGTTAAAATTAATAATTTCTATGACTTCTTAATTAAAGAGGCTTTTATCGGTGTTACATAAAATGTTTATATTTAGATCTCACGTACATACTCTCTTTTGGTAGGAATTGGCAGACTACACGTTTTATGGAAGTTGAAGTAGCAATAAGATTGCTGTATATGTTGGCAGAAGCTCTTCCAGTATCTCATGGTGCTCACTTCTCAGGTGATGTTTCAAAAGCTAGTGCTTTGCAGGATATGATGCGAACTGTAAGTATACTATAGATAATTTATTTTTGAACATAATTTTCTGTTTTCACTATAAGCTAGTGGGAGTTCCTTAATTTAGCATCTGTTAATACTGGGGCATTTTGATGTTACAATGAATAAGGACAGATTTCTTAACTTTTTCCTGCCCAGTTGGTAACATCAGGAGTTAGTTCCTATCAGCATACATCTGTGACATTGGAGTTCTTCGAAACTGTTGTTAGATATGAAAAGTTTTTCACAGTTGAACCTCAGCACATTCCATGTGTACTAGTAAGTATACATTTATTCTCCATTTCTGGAGGTTTTTTTCCTCCATGTATTTCAATTAATATGCAGATAGGATTCTATCTTTATAACTTTTGCCAGAGCCAAAAGCTCTCAGAAGCTCTTGAATGTACTGAAACCAGGCCCTCCTCTATTGCTTTAAAATGGACAGTTTCTGGCTTACTCAGTCATCTAAAACAAGTCCTAAAAGGCCTCTTGGTGTTTTCAAGGATAACTTGTTACATATACCTGGTTCCTGCCTTCCAGGAGCTAAGAAGTAAAATTTGATGTGTACAAAAATACACTGTGACAATACCAATAAAAATTTTAAGTGCAGAAATAGTAAAAACGTCTCTGTTTCTTTAGATGGCTTTCTTAGATCATAGGGGTCTGCGGCATTCTAGTGCAAAAGTACGGAGCAGAACTGCTTACCTGTTTTCCAGATTTGTCAAATCTCTGAAGTAAGTACTAAATGTCAGCTGTTATTTTTACTTTTTGTTTTTAAGATTGTTAAATGAGGGACGCCTGGGTGGCTCAGTTGGTTGAGCAGCTGCCTTTGGCTCAGGTCATGATCCCAGCGTCTTGGGATCGAGTCCCACATCGGGCTCCTTGCTCCGCAGGGAGCCTGCTCCTCTCTCTGCCTCTGCCTGCCTCTCTGCCCGCTTGTGTTCTCTCTCTGTTAAATGAATAAATAAAATCTTAAAAAAAAAAAAAAGATTGTTAAGTGAGACCTATAAATTATTTTCTAAAAACCTGTGATAGATTTGGTTTTTTGTTCTAAGACTTTTTTTTTTTTTTTTTAATCAGGTTTACTTTCTTGGTATCATAATGTTATGGCTTCCTTTACTTTTAGCCAGGTTCATCACTGCAAAATGATTTGTTTGCATACTTTTATATGTAACACCTGTCATCACTAATGACTTTTTTTTTTTTTTTTTACTAGTGACATTATTTAACAGTTTTATTGCTATGGATTACTCTATGGCTTCTTTGAAATTCTAAAGAATTTATTTCTTGGAAATAAATTTTTTGACCTTTCTGTTTTGTGTTGTTTTTTACTAGTACTATTTTCTTGGTATGAAAAATACTTGTTCTTAGGTTTATAAGGTTGTAATCTTTAAAAATCCTAGCTTGTCTTCATGAACACATCTGACTAGCTTAGAATTGAACTTTTTTTAGTTACATCCTTTTTAAAAGGGAATTTGGTATTTTGAGCACAAAAGTTTACGTAATTGTGATTTTCCTTTTTTGCCTTTATTCAGTAAACAAATGAATCCATTCATTGAGGATATTCTGAATAGAATACAAGATTTACTAGAGCTTTCTCCACCTGTAAGTATCTATCTTTCCAAATTACAGATTTTCCCCAAGTATCATTGATGCCACACCTGCCTTTAGCCTTTAATGCCAATGCCTTGTGGGCAGTTTTCTTAATGGAAGTGGTGGCAGAGATAAGGCTTGTGTACAGGGATTAGTTAGTTCTGTTTTCCAAAATTCTGTTGATATTAGCAAACAAAGTACAGTAATAGAATTAATAAAAATGGAGGGGCGCCCGGGTGGCACAGTCAGTTAAGCATCCAACACTTGGTTTTTTTCTTGAGTCATAATCTCAGGTTTATGGAATCAAGACCTCCCCCCTCCAATCAAGCTTTTCACTCAGCACACAGTTGGCTTGAGTTTCTCTCTCCCTCTCCTCTGTTCCCCACCCCATAAATAAATAAATCTTAAAAAAAAAAAAAAAAGAATAAAAATGGAAAGGAGTTGACTGATAAATTTGGCAGAGTGAGATAAGGTCTGCTCTCTCTGTTAAATGTTGAAGTATTTTATGGAGAAGGAAAGATTCAATTTCTAAATTATTCCCTATTTAGTATAAGATCATCTTAGCCATTCTAAGTGACTGCCAGACTAAGTGATTAGCCTAAGTGAATGCATTAGAATGAGTTTTGGAGGGGGTAATTTAAGGCATTGGGTAAGGTTTAAATGCTGGTCTATATTTTGGTATTCATTTCACAAGAAATGTTTAAGTTGAGCTACTTTGTAACTATGTTTTGACTTCTACATGTCTTTGTATACTGATACTCATTTTTTTTCATTTTGATAAAAGTTGCTACTAGAGCAGCCACTTGATAAATATTAAACATAAAAATACTTTTATTCTTTTAAGTATATATCAGTATTTAGAGTATAGTGGTTACATAATTAGACTGCATGAAAGATTACTAATTATATGGTTAAATTATCTTTGCATATTACAAAAACCTATATATTAAAGTACTTCATCTGATTAATGCCAATTTTCCTTGGCAGTTCACACTGACATGTAAGACAGGCATTCAGAAAGTCCTCAGGCGCCTGGGTGGCTCAGTCCCTTAAGCATCTTACTCTTGATATCAGCTCAGATCTTGATCCCAGGGTTGTGAGTTCAAGCCCAGTGTTGGGCTTCATGCTGGGCATGGAGCCTACTTTAAAAAAAAAGTCCGGTTAGCTGTATTATCAATATTAGAAGTTTTTCATGTTTTTTTATACCATTCAGATAAACAAGGGCTTGTAGTCACCTATAATCCCTTTTTAGTATATAAAAAGATTTTATTCAAATTGCATTTACCAGATGTTGTCTACTTAATAGGGTTTTGAGTATCCATTTTTTAAATACCTCATATACTTCCTTTATCTTTGTGTTCTCGTCTGCTTTAGTAGTAATTACAGTCCTACTGGTACTTAAATGCTTTAGCTACTTTTATATAGGGACTTACTATGCTTAAATGAGAGGAACTGAATGAACAATGGTAAACACCAATAGGACTGAATTTCTTTCTAGGAGAATGGTTACCAGTCTTTGTTGAGCAGCGATGATCAACTGTTTATTTATGAGACAGCCGGAGTGCTGATTGTTAATAGTGAATATCCAGCTGAACGGAAACAAGCCTTAATGAGAAATCTGTTGACCCCACTGATGGAAAAGTTTAAAATTCTGTTAGAAAAATTGATGCTGGCACAAGATGAAGAAAGACAGGCATCACTAGCAGACTGTCTCAACCATGCTGTTGGATTTGCCAGGTGAGTGTGATTATAATTAAAATTGTAAATTGAGTGTCTATACACCACAGAACTATTTACGTGGATCTGTTAGAATTGAGCATACACATCCATGTTTCAAAAACGGAATTGTGGAGAAAATTATCTAAACCTTCTTTAAATTCTGTGAATTAGAAGATTTAGCTGAAGAAGGGAATAGATCATATAACATTCTACATTTCTGATTTGACAACTGTCTAAAGCCTTATTTCCTCTGACTTCTTTAGTATAAATCGATCGTGTCTTTAGGGGGATTAGCTGAAGAGTATTTTGTTCTTGTTTTTGTTTTTCAAAGAGTATTTATTTGTCAGAGAAAGAGCACAATCGGGGGGGAGCGGCAGGCAGAGGAAGAAGCAGGCTCTCCGCTGATCAAGGAGCCCGATGTGGGGCTCCATCCCAGGACCCCAGGATCATGACCTGAGCCAAAGGCAGACAGACGCTTAACTGACTGAGCCACTCAGGTATCCCTAGCTGAAGAACAGCGACATACTGGGACATTTTGGATCAGTCTTGGTACTGATAATCTTGAGGCTTCTTTCTCTCGGCCCATATATTTTATTGGTACAATAACAGTATGAAAGTTTGTAGTGATTGCTAATTAGAAGCTACACAGAAAAATTGCTCTACATAATACTTTGGTGCAAAAGTTAATGTTAGGTTGTATAAATAACTTGATTCTAAAGATTGTTTACTAAATTTAAATCAGGAGTTTGTAGATTGTCTAGTACAGCCCAGTCATAGTAGTGGATTTTTTTCCCCTCTTTTCTGCATACTTTATCAGTAGGATTTTAGTAAAACATTTCGGTGGGTTCTCATTAGAAGGTTTATATTAATTACCTCTCTTCATTTAATTTGAACCCTTTCTGGAATGGCAACTGGAAGCAATAGTAATACAAATAACCATATTAGCTAAAGATGGAAGCAGTCGTGACATAGAATTAAAATAATTGGCTTCTTAGTATTGTCAATTGTGTAATTGGTTGTGCATTATTTTTCATTACTCCATAAAACTTATTAAAGCATAAAGTTAAAACTAGTTGCCTGATTTTGCTTGTGTAGCCGAACCAGCAAAGCCTTCAGCAACAAGCAGACTGTAAAACAGTGTGGCTGTTCCGAAGTTTATCTGGACTGTTTACAGACATTCTTGCCAGCCCTCAGTTGTCCCTTGCAAAAAGATATTCTCAGAAGTGGAGTTCGTACTTTCCTTCATCGCATGATTATTTGCCTAGAGGAAGAAGTTCTTCCATTCATCCCGTCTGCCTCAGAACACATGCTCAAAGATTGTGAAGCAAAAGACCTCCAGGAGTTCATTCCTCTTATCAACCAGATTACAGCCAAATTTAAGGTACCACACACCTTTTAGGGCTCAGGGAATCTCCTGACTTACAAATTAGATATATTCATCTTTAGATACATTTTGGCATTTATCCTTAGGTTTTTTGTTTGTTTTTTAAATAGAAGTCACTTGAGGGTGTGGACCATAGATATTATTTTCATCTTGTGTCTCGCACACTGCCTGACACATAGGCCATCCTTAATGGATGTTTTAATAAAAACAAACCTTATCAGTTCTGTGCAGAAAAAAACAGTCTGCTATTTTAGAAAAGCAAATGAAAATAGCACTGATTACTAAAAAGTCTAGAGGTAAATAAAAACTTGCAACTTGGGTACCCAAGCAGGAGTTTGAAATTAATTCAGTGTACTAAAGTCATTATTATTGTACAAGGAAATGTAAACCAAGTATAAGCTGGCAAATAAAAATGGCTAACATACAGTACTTTCTGTTCAAAAATCCGTTCTAAACCTTTTTCTGTACATTAATTTCATTTGATCCGCCTAACAGCCCTAGAGAGAACCGTTGTATTTTATAGACGAAGAAACTGAGACAGAGAAGTTAAGCAGTTTGCTTCAAGGCACACAAAACCTTGAGAACCCAATTTTATAAATTCTGCTTGTAATTTAGCAATATAATTTATTTCTTGATAATTTGTGGCAATATTCTATTGTGAAATATATCTGAATCCCTGGGTATTTTGTTGTTTTTGTTTTTGTTTTGTTTTTTTAAGATTTTATTCATTTATTTGACACAGAGAGAGACAGTGAGAGAGGGAACACAAGCTGGGGGAGAGGGAGACAGAGAAGCAGGCTTCCCGCTGAGCAGGGAGTGTGATGTGGGGCTCAATCCCAGGACCCCGGGATCATGACCTGAGCTGATGGCAGATTCTTAACAACTGAGCCACCCAGGCGCCCCTGAATCCCTATTATTTTAACTTGAATCTTGAACTGTAGGAAATGAGTTGAACTTAACAGTTTTGAAGATTTAAATAATGTATATGCTTAACACAGATTTTTGTCCTAATATCGATACTTGCCAACAGAATTATGTAAATATATATCCTAAATAAAAACTCTGGATAAAGTCTTTATGTAAAATGTGTTTTTCTAAGTTTCATATTAATATTTTTCACATTTCTGAAATAGTGATTTTTGTTTTTTATCTTCAGATACAGGTATCTCCATTTTTACAGCAAATGTTCATGCCCCTACTTCATGCAATTTTTGAGGTATTGCTCCGACCAGCAGAAGAAAATGACCAGTCTGCTGCTTTAGAGAAGCAAATGTTGCGAAGGAGTTACTTTGCTTTCCTGCAAACAGTCACAGGCAGTGGAATGAGCGAAGTCATAGCAAATCAAGGTGGGACACTGGGATTATCTGCTTGAGGCCTTACTGCTGTTGTACATCAGTATGAGCCAGAGCTAGTTGAAGTAAATACCAAAGTTTTAAAGTGGTTTTATGTTTTCCCCTGGGGTGACAGTTCATTATTATCAAGGTGGGAATCAATTTCATGTAGAGGGCCTTAAAATTAATTTGTATTCAGTTTCCTTTTTCCTAGGGCAGTATTCTTTAATTCATTCCTCAGTAATATAAATAGCATGGTGGCAGCTTACCAGCATTGACCTGACAAGTGTGTCTTACTGGCCAGTTTGCCATTTCGAAATTAAAAATAAATGGGACTAGCTTTGTGCAGTGACAGTATCGTAACCAATGAGGTTTATCCGAGGTGCCATTATTGCTAATTGAAAAATAAATGGGACTGTATTGAGCAACATAGGGAATTTTGCTATGTAAGATATCCAGGGAGCAAAATAACAAGGTACTAGTTAGTTTGCAGTGTTTTATGCTTAGAATTTGGATCCAAGTTAAAATTGAGGCATCTTATCAATTCTGTAAATGCCTTTGTCTTGTTAAACTATATGAAGTGAGAACTTCACATTCTACAAACGCAGCATTACCTTGAATCTGGAACCACAAAGACCCCACTAAAAAGGAGAATTATAGGACCAATATCCCTGATAAGCATGGATGCAGAAGCTCTCAATAAAATACTAACAAATTGAATCCAGCAGCATATTTAAAGAATTATTCACCACGATCAAGTAGGATTTCTTCCTGGGCTGAAGGGATGGTTCAGTGTTTGTAAATCAATCAATGTGATACATGATATTAATAAAAGAAAAGATAGGAACTATATGATCCTGTCCATAGACGCAGAGAAAGCATTTGATAAAATACAGTATCTTTCCCTGATAAAAACCCTCAACAAGGGGCGGCTGGCTGGCTCAGATGGTTGGGCTTCTACCTGCAGCTTGGGTCATGATCTGCAGGTCCTGAGTTTGAGCCCCCTGTCGGGCTCCCAGCTCAGCAGGGAGTCTGCTTTTCCCTCCATCTCTCCTCCTGCTTGTGCTCTCTCTCTCAAATGAATAAATAAAATCTTTAAAAACAAAACAAAATCCTCAACAAACTAAGGATAAAGGTAACGTACCTCAACATCATAAAGGCCACATATGAAAGATCCACAGCTAATATCATCCTTGATGTTGAAAAACAGAGCCTTTCCCCTACAGGCAGGAACAAGACATGAATGTCCACTCTCACCATTACTATTTAACATAATACTGGAAGTCTTAGCCTAGCCTCAGCAATCAGGTGACAAAAATGAATGAATGAATGAATGGCATCCAGATTGGCAAGGAAGAAGTCAAACTTAAACTATTTGCAGACAACATGATACTTTATGTAGAAAATCCAAAAGACTCCACCAAGTAATTATTGGAATTTATACAGGAATTCAGCAAAGTCACAAGATATAAAATCAGTGTGTAGAAATCTGTTCCACTTCTATACCCCAATACAAAGCAGCAGAAAAAGAAATCAAGGAATCAATCCCAATTGCAATTGCATCAGAAACAATAAGATATGTAGGAATAAATCTAACTAAAGAAGTAAATAAAAATCTATACTCTGAAAACCATAAAACACTTATGAAAGAAACTGAAGAAAACACAAAGAAATGGAAAAACATTCCATGCTCATGGTTTGGAAGACAAACTCTTAAAATGTCTGTATTGCCCAAAGCAATCTATACATTTAATGCAATCCCCATCAAAATACCAGCAGTATTTTTCACAGAGAAAAAACAATCCTAAAATTTATATGGAACCACAGAAGATTTGACTGAATAGCCAAAGCAATTCTGAAAAACAAAAAAGCTGGATGGAGGTATCAGGATTCCAGATTTTAAGCTATATTACAAAACTGCAGTCATCAAGATAAAAACAGACTGGGGAAAAAAAAAAAACAACTGGCATAAAAACAGACACCTAGATCAATGGAACAGAACAGAAAGCCCAGAAATGGGGGCACCTGGGTGGCTCAGTGGGTTAAGCCTGTGCCTTCGGCTTAGGTCAGGATCTCAGCGTCCTGGGATCGAGCCCCACATCAGGCTCTCTGCTTCGCAGGGAGCCTACTTCCCCCTCTCCCTCTGCCTGCCTCTCTGCCTACTTGTGAGCTCTTTCTCTCTGTTAAATAAATAAAATTAAAAAAAAAAAAAAAAGCCCAGAAATGGACCCATAACTCTATGGTCAACTGATCTTTAACAAAGCAGGAAAGAATATCCAATGGAAAAAAGACAGTCTCTCCAACGAACAGTGTTGGGAAAACTAGACAGCCACATCCAGAAAAATGAAACTGGACCACTTTCTTACATCATACACAAAAGTAAATTCAAAATGGATGAAAGACCCAAATGTGAGATGGGAAACCATCAAAATCCTAGAGAAGAACAAAGGCAGAAACCTCTTTAACGTCAGCCATAGCCACTCCTTACTAGACACATCACCACAGCCAAGGAAACAAAAGCAAGAATGAACTATTGGGACTTTATCAAGATAAAAAGCTTCTGCATGGCAAAAGGAAACAAAACCAAAAGACAGCTGACAGAATGGGAGAAGATGTTTGCAAATGTCTTATCAGATAAAGAGGTAGTATCCAAAATTTATAAAGAACTTAACAAGCTCAACGCGCAAAGAACAAATAACCCAATTAAGTAATGGGCAGAAGACATGAAGAGACACTTTTCTAAAAATGACATCAAGATGGCTAACAGACACATGAAAAGATGCCCAAGATCACTCATCATCAAGGAAATGCAAATCAAAACCAGATGGGATACCATCTCACACCTGTCAGGATGGCTAAAATTAACATAAGAAACAGCAGGTGTTGGCAAGGATGTGGAGAAGGGGAAACACCCTTGCACTATTAGTGGGAATGTAAACTGGTACAGCCATTCTGGAGAAGAGTATGGAGGTTCCTCAACAAGTTAAAAATAGAACTACCCTATGATCCAGCAATTGCACTACTAGGTATTTACCCAAAGGATACAGAGATACAGATTTGAAGAGATACATGCACCTGGATGTTTATAGCAGTATTATCAACAGTAGCCAAACTGTGGAGAGAGCCCAAATGTCCATGGACTGATGAATGGATAAAGAAGATGTGGCAGATAAATGCAATAGAATATCAGCTATCAAAAAATGAAATCCTGCTGTTTGCAACAACGTGGATGGAGCTAGAGTGTATTACGCTAAGTGAAATAAGTCAGAGAAGGACAAATACTGTATGATCTCTTGTGGAATTTAAGAAAGAAAGCATGAACATATGGGAATGGGGAAAAGAAAGAGCAAAACAAGCTATAAAAGACTCAACTATAGATTACAAATAAGGTTGATGGAGGGAGTTGGGTGGGGGATGGGCTAGATGGGTGATGGGTGTTGAGGGCATGTTACTTTTTTTTTTGAGATTTTATTTATTTGACAGAAGAGAGATCACAAGTAGCAGAGAGGCAGGCAGAAGCAGGTTCCCCACTGAGCAGAGAGCCCAATGCGGGGCTTCATCCCAGAACCCCAAGATCATGACATGAGCTGAAGGCAGAGGCTTTAACTCGAGTCACCCAGGCGCCCCAGGAGGGCACGTTACGAGCAGTTGGTGTTGTATGTTGATGAATCACTATATTCTACTCTAGAAGTCAATAATTGCACTGTGTGTTGACTACTTAAAGTTTAAATTAGAAAAAAATTTAAAAATTTGTAAATAAATTAAATAAAAAATAAAAGTTAATTAAATTACCCAGAAATAAAAATTAAAAGAAACAACAAGGTCTTCCTGGGTGGTTCAGTCAGTTAAGCTTCTATGATCCTGGAGTCCCGAGGTCAAGCCCCATGTCGGGCTCCCTGCTCAGAGGAGAGTTGCTTCTGCCCCTGCGCCTGCTCCATTTCTCTCTCTCTCTCTCTCAAATAAATAAATAAATAAAATCTTTTAAAAGAAAAGAAACAACAAAGTGCTTCAGGTTCCCTTTCTAGGTCTTTTTAAAATTAAACTTAGGGTGCTGGGGAATCTCAGTCCGTTAAGTGTCAGACTTGGTTTCAGCTCAGGTCATGATCTCAGGGTTGTGGGATGGATCCCCACGTCAGATTCCCTGCTCAGTGGGGAGTCTGCTGGAAGATTCTCCCCCTAACCCCACTCACGCTTGCTCTCTCAAATAAATTTTAAAATTAAGCTCAAGTTTTTATTTCTCTTTAGGTGCGGAGAATGTAGAACGAGTGCTGGTTACTGTTATCCAAGGAGCAGTTGAATATCCAGATCCAATTGCACAGAAAACATGTTTTATCATCCTCTCCAAGTTGGTAGAACTCTGGGGTAAGAGGATTTAAAAAAATAAAAAAAAAATTTCATTCGACCACCTATTTCTTAAGACACTTAGAGATGAAATGGAACCTTGGTTTTAACATAGACAGGAGCTGGGAGTTAACTTTCCCCAGTGATAACTAATTGACTTTCTTTTTATACAAGATGAAAATTTGAATTCTCTTGACAGGAGGTAAAGATGGACCAGTGGGATTTGCTGATTTTGTTTACAAGCACATTGTCCCCGCATGTTTCCTAGCACCTTTAAAACAAACCTTTGACCTGGCAGATGCACAAACAGTGTTGGTAAGCACCTAGGAATCTTTGTTTACCTTGTGTACATCTTGTGTATTCTAACTCACAATTTCTTTAATGCCAGGTTGACTGTATTAGTCTCATTGCCGTTATTTTATTTATTTATTTTTTTAAAGTTGGTGTTGTGGCTTTTTTTTGAAAGATTTTATTTATTTATTTGACAGAGAAAGAGATCGCAAGTAGGCAGAGGGCAGATGGAGGGAGAGGGGGAAGCAGGCTCCTTGCTGTACAGAGAGCCCGACGTGGGGCTCGATCCCAGGACCCCAGGATCATGACCCGAGCCGAAGGCAGAGGCTTAACCCACTTAGCCACCCAGGCGCTCTAGCCGTTATTTTTAATTAATTTCAAATTAGGATCCATTTTTAAAAGGTTGATGATATTTTCTGGACCTTTTGTATATTCTTACTGAATCTTGATACTAAAGTTTAGTATATAAAATCCAGCTCCTTCAACTTTAACAGCCTCCAACTCCTTTTTCTAGGACCATGAAAGGGTACATGATAATAAACACTCATTAAAACTTGAGTTATTAGTTTTCTACTACTTTCATTTTAAACCTTGTGCTTAATGTTTTTTTCCTAACCATTGAGAGTAACTTTCTTTTGTTTGGACAATAGTTTCCCTGGGTCTCATTATCAGAATACTGATGTCAAGCATAGCCCTTTCCTCATTTCCCCAAAACCTAGTTAAACCACTTTATTAAGACAGCATTTTTGTATTTTTTCCTTTTTCTATCCAACCCACTTACCCCATATGCCTGTCACTTTCCTCCCTCTGTCCCTTGTTTGGGAGTAATTATTAATGAGCAGTGGCCAGGAAAATAGAGACAAGTGGGATCAGTAACCAAAAATGGAGTGTATTAAAATACTCGCACTTGTTTTTCATAGGCTTTATCTGAGTGTGCGGTGACATTGAAAACAATTCATCTCAAACGGGTAAGCCTTGCATCGTGTGCCCCTTTGTTGTCATCATACATGTAGATTTGTTACGGTTTTAATTGTGTCTGACTTGTCTTACTGCTGTTATCTTTTGTAAAAGTTGATTTAGGTCTGTGTTTTTTGAAGGTGAGGAAGAGGTTGAACGAAAGTAACGGTATCTGTTACTGTTCTTTATGTTTTAGGTAACAAGTCTAAAATGGATGTTTGCTTTGGTTTGACAAAGAATGTGAAAATCACAAAAAGATCCATGACTTAGTTGGCTCTTCACAGCCAGATTTCTCCAAATCCTTAGTGTTACAAATGGTTAGGGTGCCCCACTGCTTTAGAATGTTTTGTTCTCCTTGTCAGTCCAATCATTTGTAAAATTGTAAGTGATTCTGGGCTGAAACCAGCTGGTGACTTATTTACCTTGTACAGTATTTTAATAACATGAATTGATTGTGAACATTTAAAAATCAGGTATTGAGGTGCCCAGCTGGTTCAGTCAGTGGAGCATGTAACTCTTGATTTCAGGATTGTGAGTTTGAGCCCCCTATTGGGCATGAAGGCAACTTAAAAAAAATAATAAAATTAAAAAAATAAAAATCAGGTACTTTTTTTAAAAAGAAAAATTCCTGTCTCCAACTTCTCTCATAGCCAGGATGCCAACAAAGGACTGGCATTCCCACAGAGCAGCTTCTCCCCGCCCCTCAAAAAAGTACTCACCAGTCTCTATGCAGTCCACTCCCTCATTTGAACTTGAGTTTTTGATTCTGATACAGATTTGAAGAGTTTTCGTTTCTGCAGCATTTTGTCCATGCCTACTATATGCTAGGGTGAAGAGTATGCGGGGACTGGGCGGAGGGGGAGGCAGGGGACCTGTATAAAGATGAATTAAGTTTAAAAGTCCTCTAATATTTTTAGGACTTAGAATCAGGGGACACAGTGTGTAAATAACTCAGTGGGTTAAGTACTTGAATAGGGATACATTAAATTAATACGTCCATATTTAAATGTAGTATTGTGAGACTAAAGATGAGCAAGCGGGCGCCTGGGTGGCTCAGTTGGTTGAGCAACTGCCTTGGCTCAGGTCATGATCCCGGAGTCCTGGGATCGAGTCCCACATCGGGCTCCCAGCTCCATGGGGAGTCTGCTTCTCACTCTGACCTTCTCCCTTCTCATGCTCTCTCTCTCTCTCTTTCCAAATAAATAAATAAGTAAATAAAATCTTTAAAAAAAAAAAAGATGAGCAAGGAATTTTGCCTATGATGGCAATATAAGAAAGCCATAGGAAAGAAGTAGTTTTGGTTTTATTTTTTGATAGGCCTTAGGACACATGTAGATTCATTGGACTGACAAGAAGAGGAGCTGTCATTCTGGGCAAAGTTAAGCTGGTATATGAAGACAGGGCAGACGTTGCCTTGTGGATTTGATAGAAAATAATAGAATTACCCTGTTTAGCTAAAGTAGGGAGGTAAAATTCATAGCTAAAAGGTAAAATAGGACTAGGTGGTAAAAAGCCTTGTGTCTTATATGAAACGTTGGGAAGTTGGTGGGTTATAATTTAGGATAGCTTGAAGCAGATTCAGAGAGCAGTTTGGAATATGGGTCTGAAGCAGTTAGAACTAAATACTGATTTTGGAGTCCACAGTGTATAGTCAAGGCAAAGTGGTAGGAACAAATGAGACTTTCTAAGACCAGAATAAAAAAAACCCTGGCTAAAACAAGAATTAAGAGAAAGCTAGAAGTAGAACCCAGAGGTATGAATGCTAAGAGAAAAGAGTCATAAGAGAGGATGCAAGAAAGTCGAGGGGGGGCACCTGGCTGGCTTAGTTGGTGAAGCATATGGCTCTTAATCATGAGATTGTGAGTTTGAGCCCCATGTTGGGTGTAGAGATTATTTAAAAATAAAATCTTTAAAAAGAAAATCAAGGAAGATGAAGAATGAATAGAAACAGTAAGAACAGTATTTGTAATTTCGAAGTATTTGTCTGATTCTCAGAGGCTCTAATTTAGACACTCAGAATTGAATCAAACAGAATATTCTGTTGAAAATGTTTCCCTTGGTACTATTTTCTCATTTATTCATTTGACTGACTTCCTCTTGAGGTACACATTTACTTTTCCTGATTAAAAACAAACAAACAAAAATACTCCATTTTTAAGTGAGAACAGTGGAGTTATATGAGGTGATGGGTAATGCATGGGCAGTAAACATAGGAGAGTACACTGAAGAAAAAGATGAAGGGCACCTGGCTGGCTCAGTTGGTAGAACATGCAACTCTTGATCTTGAGGTTGTGAGTTCAAGCCCCATGTTGGGCTTACAAAAGAGAGAGAGAGAGAGGGAGAAAATAACTTGCATTTTGCAGCAAAAAAACGGGTGGGGGGAGGAATATAGAAGGGATCTAAGAAACTTTAACAAACAATGCATTTTTAGCTCCTCTGTATTAGGAATAGCTTTCCTTTGAAAGAGCATTAAATTGTCATAGGTTCATTGGGTTAAAGGAGCAGGAATCAGGGTAGAAGAAGAAACAAATTCTTTGATTCAAGAGTGTATTAAACAGGAAATTTAAATGTTAAGGTATGGAAAAGTGCATTGAGAGATGGATTGATTTTTTTTTTTTTTTTTATGATTTCATTTTGAAAACTGTTATTTTCAGTTGGACCACGGGTGGAGTCATCAACATATTAGTATCTTTAAAGCAGATTCAGGTTTGAAAGTGAGAATAGCTTGTGTGAATGTGTGAAGTACTGGATTTTTTACCCTTACTTCAGGCTACCCTCTCAAACGTGTTGCTATAGGAAAACCATTTTCAAATTGTATCCTAAGTTCCTTTGTAGCTTCCAAGAAGGGGTAAAGGTTTGGGATTCGTTTGTGGGATACTTCTACCTTCCCTTCACTAAGTTTACCAAAAAAACACAGAACACTAGTATAATTTTTAGCATCTAGAAGTGCTAAAAGATGCCAGAGAGGAGCAATGTTTTCCAAAAATTGGGTGACCTGCTTTTCAGTACAGATGAAATCAACAGCACACTGGGCAAATCACCCTATCTTTCTCGTTCTTGGGTTTCCTCATTTGCTGTTGAATTCCTGTTCTCTGATGGCTGAACAGGAAAAACGAAGGTGTACTTTTATTGCTATTATCTCTTAACATGTCATTTTGTTCTTTCTTACTTGTACTAGTTTCTCAGGATGGTTACTGCCCTAGAACTTGCCCAAAGACTTCCCCTCATGTACCCACAGACACCATATAATCCACCCAGTGGTAGATTGAACAAGAGCACCTCTGTTTGCTGTCTTCTTTCAGTGCTTGGAAGACTCTGGCATTGTTATTTCCCTGGTTTAAAAGAAAATTTGCTTAATCTTCACTATATAATGCTAAGTAATGTTAACATGTAGTAAATGCTAAGCACTATTCTAAAAGCTTTATATTTCTTAACTCATCCACTCCTCACAATAACTCCATTTTTCAGATAGGGAAAATGAGGCTCAGAGAAGTTAAGTAACCTGCTCAAGTTGCCAGAAATTTTGCAGAGTCAGGCCTTAAACCAAAGCAGTCTGGCTCCAGACTATATTCTTTTTTTTATTTTAAGATTTTATTTAGTTATTTGACAGAGAGCACAAGCCAGGGGGACCAGCAGAGGGAGAGGGCGAAGCAGGCTCCCCTCTGAGCAGGAAGCCCAATGCAGGGCTCCTCCCCAGGACCCCAGGATCATGACCCGAGCTGAACGCAGATACTTCACTGACTGAGCCACCCAGGCACCCCCAGACTATATTCTTAATCACAATACCATATTGTTTTTGACATAAACATGTGTCATTCTAATTTCTTTTTATGCATTATTAATATCGAAATAATTCAGTTATAATTATCTTTTCATGTTCAGGGCCCAGAATGTGTTCAGTATCTTCAACAAGAATATCTGCCTTCCTTGCAAGTAGCTCCAGAAATAATTCAGGTAAGAGCTGTCAGAGCAGATATGCCTCTTAATTCAATTAAAGAAACAGGACTATGTAGTTCAACCTAAATATTGCTTCAAGAAAGTTAAACTGCGTTCAACTTGGTGTTTTACTATATTCAGGATCACAGAGTTCAAACTTCAGGGGTGTGTGAAATTGAATGGGAGAAAATTATATTTTTATTTTCACTAACCTTTAACCAAAAGTTTGATTTCCTACTGTTGGGTAGGTGACAAATCACCAGTCACAGTAGCATTCACATTGCCTGTGACTTTGTCACCAGTAGAAATCACAGATGTTTTTGTGTCACATTAGTTGTTCCAGGGATCTCACAATACTATTTATACTTCCAAGATATTGAAATTATGAGTTCTGAAGATACACCACTAGACCTTGCTATCCAAGTCAGTCAGTAATCGTATTATTCTAGCAGATATCAAAAATATTTTTTGATAACCATTTTGATAACCAAAGTTTCCTTTGCAATCCCATATATTATATCTTGTAAGTTATAAATTTTAAAAAACATTCTAAAAAGAGTCCAGTAAGCTCCCCCAGATTGCCAAAGGGCACCACAACACAAAAACCGATTGTGAAGATTTGTGCTAGGTAGTTTATTTTACATATGCGAAGCTTACCAGTGCTTACTTTTTAAATCTGCAAGTATATTATGAAGTGTCTGGAAAGCAATTTTACATTTTTACACTATTGCAGAGTAATTTTTTTAATGGCATTTAGTGATTTTCTTGGCATGTAGTTATCCACACTTGTCCAATAGCACATAGATCTAATTGAGGTATCAAAGTTTTGATTACAAATTTTTTTCTTCATCAGATTCTAAGAATTGTTTCTTCACCAACAGTGTTTTTAAAAAGTTTTTATGATGCTATTTTATGAAAGACATTGAAAAAATTGAATGAAGAATAGGATAGATCTTGCATAAGATTGACCATAAAACTTATTTTTAATGAATTTATAGTCTCTTATTTCATGACATACTATCCTTAAAGGTATTAATGAATTTTTTCAGCTACAATTTGTTACATAAGGAAGGTAATGTTTTAATGAAAGCAATAAATTACTAATTACTCACATGATCTTAATGCCCATCAAAAATAGAAATACATCAGATTGCTAAGTAAAGCAAAATTATATTTCTGTCTAATAATTTGATTATAAAAAATAAGCATCCCCAGTTTTCCTTTTTTCATATGCCTTCTGACAACACTGTTAGCAAAAGTCTATTAGACTTAACCTTTTTCTTTTGGTCAAGCCCTGTTCAGTTACCGCTCTTACTAGGTGGGAACAGTCAGAGCAATGTAATTATTGTCCATTCTTCCTTCTTAGGCATGAGCCAACCTTGTTTAGGAGAGCCATGCTCTCAAAAGTGAAAGCAGCCTGTATCTGACAAGTATTACATTTGAGAATGCCATAGAACCTTTTTTGGTGAGGAGCTGTTCTAGTTGACTTTGATAAGTTATCATAATACTTCTGTAGATTTAAAGCTACTTAAATGCCTTTTGACAGATGAATGGATAAGTAAACTGTAGTATATACATGCAGTGGAATATTATTCAGCCTTAAAGGACATCCTCTCACATGCTACAACATGAATGAACCTAGAGGATATTATGCTAAATGAAATAAGCCAGTCATAGGAAGAGAAATACTGCGTAACTCCATCTAAATGAAATAATCTAAAGTAGTCCAACCCTTAGGAACAGAAAGTAAAATAGTAGTGGCCAGCAGTGTGGGGAGGGAGGGGGAATTGATGTTCAACAGAGATAGTTTCAGTTTTACAAGGTGAAAAGTTCTAGAGGTGTGTTGCACAACACTAGGTATATAGTTAATCCTAATGTACTGTACATACAAAAATGGTTAAGATGTCAGTTTTTGGGTTTTTTTTTTAAACACAATTCAAAAAAGAAAACTATGGATTTGAATTACAATGAATTTAATACAATAAGATTCATTCTCTTTCTCTCCTCCTATGTCGGCCCCTCAGGAGTTTTGTCAAGCACTTCAACAGCCCGATGCTAAAGTTTTTAAAAATTACTTAAAGGTAGGTATTTGGAAAACTATACATATATAGTTATATAGTGTTATATAGTTATATATAGTTATATATCTTCATACAACTAGGTAATATTTTAGAAGGGAGAGAAAATACGTATTACAGGATACTGGTCATACTGTGACCTTACCAATTATTACTTATTTGGGGATGTCTTCTAAAACCTGCTTCTAAAAATCTATAGTTTTAAATGTTATACATTAGGGTTTTCTATAAAGCCCCTTTCAACTGAGTTCTTAGAAGAGATCATAAGAAGTGAGGTAAGCACACTGTGTACATGCTTGAACATACTCTGAAAATGTCAGTTTCCTTTTACAGTTTGTGATGTGGTTAAATAGGAAGTACAGGATTGAGACAACAAGTAATGTTTAAGAACATATGCCCATATTGAGTTGAAAGAAAGAAGCTAAAAATATAAAAACAGAAGTATGAGTTACTTGATTATATCCTATTTTTGAAACTTCTGAATTGTAAAACGGACAGAAAGAATCCTCAGATTGAGCAATCAAGGCTCTTTTTACATTCATAAATTGAGCGGATTTTTTTTTATTTTATATTTATTTGAGAGAGAGCACATGGGGGAGGAGCAGAGTGGGAAGGAAAAGGAAGGGAAAGAATCTTCACCAGACTCTGTACTGAGCATGGAGCCTGATGCAAACTTGATCTCACAACCCTGAGATCATGACATGAGCCAAAACCAAGAGTTGGGTGCTTAACCGACTGAGCTACCCAGGCACCCCCCATAAATTGAGTGAATTTTTTTAAAAACTCTCCAGGTTGGAGTGCCTAGGTGGCTCAGTCAGTTAAGCGTCTGCCTTCAGCTCAGGTCATGATCCCAGAGTCCTGGGATCGAGCCCCGCATCGGGCTCTCTGCTCATCGGGGAGCCTGCTTCCCCCTCCCTCTCTGCCTGCCTCTCTGCCTACTTGTGATCTCTCTCTTTCTCTGTCAAATAAATAAATAAAATCTTTACATAAATACATACATACATAAAAACTCTCCAAGTTGCCAAGAAGTACCAAATGTGTATTTGGTATTTGAATTTACAATTTAAATCCGTGAGGCAGAACTGTCTTGCTCTTACCCAGATAGTTACTCATTTCTCCATGATGGCTTTTTATGTAACAGGTACTATGCTAACTGCTGCAGATAACCATATGAGTTACTTTTCTTGCCTATAAAGAGCTCATGTTTTGGAAATAAAGTTGCAGTGTAACAAGATGAAGAACTTTTTTGTTTGTATTACCCTCATTCAGCAAATTTGAGGACTATACATTATGCTAAATAAATTGGTATCAGGTGACTTAATGAATAACTGCCTGGTTCTTTTGTCCAAGGCATTCAGTAAAATTCATAAGTCAGGGCCTTTGCTGAGGAAGTAAGTGTGTCATCCTCTGATTTTGCTTCTGTGACATCTGTCCTTGACAGTTTTTTCCCTAGTAGTAGTTTGACAGCTTAAACTGACAGGAGTTTGTGAGAAGAATATTAGAAGTTACTGTTTACCATTGGGAACCCTCCCCACTCCTGTTTCCCTAGAAAAGCAAAGAGGTAACGTTATATAACTGATCCAACTGGGTGAAAGGACTCACAAAAATTGTGACTTTCTATTGAAGGTATCTGTAACAGCAGATCCAGGTACAGTGTGGCAGGCTTGTGCTCCAACCAGTAATTCATCCAACTGCATTTATAAAGTCTTCCTCCCAAGCCTAACTTTTTTTCAGGGGGAACATTATCTCCAGGATAGCACTGTTGTTCTTGGTGGGAAAAGTGAAGTTCCGTCCTTTGTGCCTATTCTCTTTAGATATGATTGATCCTTAGATCTTGCAGATTCTCTCCTCACTCTGAACTTGCTCTCTGTCTCCACTGCTGCTACTCTAGTGTGGATTTTTTTTTAAAGGTTTTATTTATTTATTTGACAGAGAGATCACAAGTAGGCAGAGAGGCAGGCAGAGCGAGGGGGAGAAGCAGGCTCCCCCGAGCAGAGAGCCCGACGCGGGGCTCGATCCCGGGACACTGAGATCATGACCTGAGTGAACGCAGAGGCTTTAACCCACTGAGCCACCCAGGCGCCCCTCTAGTGTGGATTTATGCCAATATCTCTCGTGCCAATATCTCTTCCCTTGTAGCCAAACTGAGCTGTTTGAAAACCCTGAACAGTCCTCTAAAATTCATTCCCCTTATACTCTTCATAAACCTATACCGTTGATTAAAAATAAATCCATGTTTCTTAGTTTGACATTCAGGGTGGGGTTTTTTGTTTTTGTTTTCCTATTTCTGTTCTTAGATCATCTTTCTGATTTCTCTTGCGGGGAATGGTCTTTGCCATTCTTGGTGTTGTTCAAAAATTCTGCCTTATTAGCAACAATTCTGCCTTATTAGCAACCCTCCTCCTTTATGAATTTTACCCCTTCTTTTAGGTTTGCCTCAAGCATGGCCTGTTTGTAAGGCTTTGTTTTGCTGATGTAGTGATCATTCCTCTCTTCACTTAAATAGATTATTTGTTAAATGAATGCCTGATCTGGGGCGCCTGGGTGGCTCAGTGGGTTAAAGCCTCTGCCTTCAGCTCAGGTCATGATCTCAAGGTCCTGGGATCGAGCCCCGCATCGGGCTCTCTCCTCGCAGGGAGCCTGCTTCCTCCTCTCTCTGCCTGCCTCTCTGTCTACTTGTGATCTCTCTCTCTCTCTCTGTCAAATAGATAAATAAATATTTAAAAAAATTAAAAAAAAATGAATGCCTGATCTACTAAATACTAAGGATACAATGATGAATATAGTCCTTCGTGAGTTTAAGCGCAGTAGTCTTTCTAGTGATCACTTAACATAAACCTAACTATGTGGGCACCTGGCTGGCTTAATCTCAGGATCATGAGTTTGTGCCCCACATTGAGAGCAGAGATTACTTAAAAGTAAAATCTTTATTTGAAAAAAAAAATGTACGTAACTATGAAAGGTAATATGTAATATTGGACCAGTCACCAGCACAACCTCTAACCTACTCATTCATAGTCTCAAATGTTGAATTGCAAGTTTTTTTTTTTTATAATCAAATAAATAGTAAATTCCTTAAGGGATAACAGCTACTATCTTTAGCTTTGATTTATTTCTTCCTCAAAATTTAATTTCCGAGGGGCGCCTGGGTGGCTCAGAGGTTAAAAGCCTCTTTTTCGGCTCAGGTCATGATCTCAGGGTCCTGGGATTGAGCCCCACATCGGGCTCTCTGCTCAGCAGGGAGCCTGCTTCCCCCTCTCGCTCTGCCTGCCTCTCTGCCTACTTGTGATCTCTCTCCTCCCTGTCAAATAAATAAATAAAATCTTTTTAAAAAAATTTAATTTCCGAGTATTAGCTATGACAGTGTGCCAATCAGCAAAAGGTATAGAGTATGTTTTCCTCTGACTACTTGAATTCTCAGAGTTGTTAACCATAAATTCACTGGTTTCCCAACTAATGTCAACATAAGTTATCTCTAGATTTGATCAAATTGTCCAGAAAAGGAAGTTCTTGTACCACGTATGGATTTATGCAATAACATGAAATGTTCTAAATATTGATTATATTTTACAAAAGAGTGACTAGAACTTACTGACTTGGAGCCATTCTTCAAGTGAAAGGTGGTATCTTCTGACATCAGTACTAATTGTCCTAATACTTTATTTGCAGGTATTCTTCCAGAGAGCAAAGCCCTAAGGACTGGATCTCCTTGTGCCTACTTTATGATCGGGAATTCCAGTTAATATATAAAGAAGCAGTTTTGTGTGCCATTCACACTGGTCTTTTTAACATTGCTTTAAGCTTATTGCAGTATATGTATTGGGATTTTTCTGTAAAATGGGTGTAATTTTCTCTGATTACAGGTATGTGACAACAAGAGAAGTTGCTTGCATGCCAGTTCAAATTGTTCTATATAAAAATGCTGTTAAAAGATACAGCACGGTTATCCTAGTATCTTTTTTTTTTTACTTGAAACGTTAAATCCTTTATAAAGACTATAGCAGGAAAACAGTGTACTTTTTTTTTTCAATTGCTAAATATAAAATGTTTGAAAATTTTAATTTTCTTTTATGTGTGCTGTCTCAAAGTATGGGGGGAATATAACAAATCAAAACTAATTTTTCGTAGATAGCCATTACATTTCTTTAAACTGTTTCGATGCCAATGTGTGTTCTACAGAAGAGAATGGTTTCATAAATTAACTGATTTAAGAGTAGGTACCGGTATTATACACTTTTTATAAAAAAAATAAAAATAAATTTTACATAGTGAAATCTACCAAGTCTTTTTTGGCATTATTATAAATAGTTTTATTTTCTCATCTCTCTCTGATTTCCCATTTAAAGAATTGCACATATAAGCTTATAGATGATTTATCTATGCTCCCAAAAGGTTACTTGTAACTTAGTTCTCTTAGATTCTTTTTAAAATGCTTTAAACAGCTATTTCAATCTACTGCTAGAATTTAAAATCCAATTTTACCCTCTTTTATTGGATTTACTTGGGACATCGTACCTATGTGTTAATGATGCTTACAAGTAGGTGCCCATTTAGTTACGTTTCCCCATTTTTATTCATGACTGCAAGATAGCAAGAGGAAAATAATAGTATCAGTAAGTAGTATTAGGAAATTAAGAGAGAAGGGATAAACTGAACAGCAGAATTAAATTACTACAGTCATTGGGGGAGGGTATGTGTTGTAATGAGCACTGGCTATTATAGAAGACTGATGAAGCACAGACCTGTACCTCTGAAACCAATAATACATTATATGTTAACTGAATTAAAAGAAAGAAAAAAACATTACCTCAGGCATTTAAGTTTAAATTTTAAAAGCTCAAGTAAGATTCTAGGGAAGGGTATTTTTTTTAACCTTTGGCCCATATGGTTCCTCTCCCTAAAGGTTTCATGATAGGCTTCAGTGAACTCCCTAAAACTATTCTAAATAATATACATAAATCTTTTTTGGTGTTAATTGCAGTAGTGATTTTAAACATTCTACATCGTAGAATAAAAGTACTATAAACTAACTGTTGTAAAAAAAAAAAGATTGGTGAAATGTATATTATACTTCAATAAAAATGTTTTTAAGAATAGGTAAGTAAGGGGGACCTAGCTGGCTCAATTGGGTAGAGCATAGGACTCTTTTTTTTTTTTTGAAGATTTTATTTATTTGACAGGAAAGAGATCACAAGTAGGCAGAGAGAGAGAGGGAAGCAGGCTCCCCAGTGAGCAGAGAGCCCGATGTGGGGCTCGGAGCTCGATCCCAGGACCCTGAGATCATGACCTGAGCCAAAGGCAGAGGTCTCAACCCACTGAGCCACGCAGACAACCTGAGCATAGGACTCTTGATCTCAGGGTCATGAATTTAAGCCCCATGTTGGGCAAAGATCTTACTTTTTTTTTTTTTTTTTTAAGGTTTTATTTATCTGAGAGACAGCATGAGCAGGCAGGGGAAGGGGCAGCAGGAGAGGGAAAAGCAGACCCTGCTGAGCGAGGGGCCCAATACGGGGCCAGATCCCAGAACCGTGAGATCATGACCTGAGCCACCCAGGCACCCCCCCCCCCCACCGAACTTACTTTAAAAAAATAAATTCTCATGGGGCGCCTGGGTGGCTCAGTTGGTTAAGCGACTGCCTTCGGCTCAGGTCATGATCCTGGAGTCCCGGGATCGAGTCCCATGTCGGACTCCCGGCTCTGCGGGAAGTCTGCTTCTCCCTCTGACCTTCTCCCCTCTCATTCTCAATCTCTCTCTCTCTAATAAATAAATAAAATCTTTAAAAAAAAAAAAAAAAAAAAAAAAAAAATAAATTCTCTCAGGGCACCTGGGTGGCTCAGTTCTGCCTTCAGCTCAGGTCATGATCCCAGGGGCCTGGGATCAAGCCCCGCATCAGGCTTCCTGCTCAGCGGGAAGCCTGCTTCTCCTGCTCTCACTTGCCATGCTTGTGTTCCCTCTCTCTCTGTGTCTCTCCCTGTTAAATGAAATCTTAAAAGAAAAAAAAAAAATTCTCTCTTAAAAAAAAAGGGATACCTGGGTGGTTCAGTCAATTAAGCATCCTACTCTTGATTTTGGCTCAGGTCATGATCTCAGGGTCATGGGATCAAGATCAAGTTCCACATCAGGCTCTGTGCTAAGTGTGGAGCCTGCTTAAGATTTTTTTTCCCTCTCCCTCACCCCCCACCCCCACTCGCTGACAAGTGCTCTCTCTAAATAAAGAAATTAAAATAGGTATGTGAGGGGCGCCTGGGTGGCTCAGTTGTTGGGCGGCTGCCTTCGGCTCAGGTCATGATCCTGGAGTCCCTGGATCAAGTCCCACATCGGGCTCCCATTTCAGCGGGGAGTCTGCTTCTCCATCTGACCTCTTTCTCTCTCTCAAATAAATAAATAAATAAATAAATAAATAAAATCTTAAAAAAACCAGGTATGTGAAAGCTTGAGTGTTTCATTGATAAGTTTCTCTGTACTGTGGGAAAGATCATTGCATCTAGTGCAATAGCACTGATTTTTCAAAGTATACTAATAAGTCAGCATAGTGCTTAAGAGCTAAGACAGGTTGCAGATTTAAGTAGGTTCAAATAACAGTTCTGCTAGTCACTGGTTTTAAGAAGTTTAAGTGTTAAATAACTTCTCCATATCCGTTTCCACATCTGTAAAATGGGGGAAATAAAAAAAAAATGGGGGAAATAATGGTAGCTACCTCACAACCAAGAATTTAAGCATGAATAGCTTATTCTACTACCTGCGCACGAAGGCTTTGTATTAGCTGTGGTCACTGTACTATTAGTTCCATATATGTAAATATGATGCTTCCTTTTTCCCTGTTTAAAGCCCTTCAAGGGCGCCTGGGTGGCTCAGTTGGTTGAGCAACTGCCTTTGGCTCGGGTCATGATCCCGGAGTCCCGGGATCGAGTCCCATATCGGACTCCCGGCTCTGCGGGAAGTCTGCTTCTCCCTCTGACTCTCCCCTCTCATTCTCAGTCTCTCGCTGTCTAATAAATAAATAAAAATCTTTAAAAAAAAAAAAGCCCTTCAAAAGATTCTTGTATGTTCCGGGTCAAGAGAAAACAAGACATGGAAATTAAGAGTCTGCAATAGAAGATAAACTTAATGTTTTATAGTCATGTATATGCCCATCTTTCCCTGAAGTTACCCAGAGCACTTTTTTTAGGGAGTACCGTAGCAATTGGGAAACTCTGCTTCATCATGAATTACTTATTTGTATTGTATTTAGTTTCCAAAAAATAAGCATCCAAATAATTGTCACAAGAGTGAATCTCACCTTTTGACAGGTGAAATCACTAAAGCAAAAGACAGGAATTTGTGTGGCTTGACTATGGAACAAGGGTTTTATAATGCCTGGTCTAGTTCTGTGCCTAACAGTTTATTTAAAGTTTTAAATGTTAACGTTATGTGGTTCACACACAGCTCTATAAGAAAATACCTGCGGTATTTCAGTGATAAATAATTTGGTAAATATGCGAATCAAGGCCTTTGGCTCAGCTAATTACATTTTCTCCCATAAAACTTTTGAGCTGTAGGTCTTACTGTTGTAAAGAACCTAGACAGGTCCCCTTCTTGGCCTTAGATACAGAACTGAAGTTGGTTGGAATTGTAAACAGTAAATAGATTTGTTGTTAGAATGGTTCCAGCTAACATCGTTAAATGGTTCTTTTAAACATTGTTTAAAAGTCTAATAAAGTAACTTCCTTTGTAACAACGCATTACTGTGGACTTTTGTTTATCTCCACTGTGCATAGAAAATAACAGAATGGGGGGAGGGGGAACGTGCTTAGAGGCAGTATTTGATGGGGAGAGTTGGGACTGCAAACCCAGATCTATTCCATTCAAAAGCCTCTGGTTTCCTATTTCATTTCTGGTTGCTGTAGTTCTCAGCTGGGAAGAATTCTTCCTCTTCTAAGTTTAGTCCTGAATCAGCCAGAATCTCTGTGACCTCTCCCTCTGTTGAGAAAGGCTGCAGTGCAGTCAATGGGCAGAAGGGATCACTCTAGGGAATAGCTGCTTGATATCCTGGAGGCACGAGTATGTCAGAACCTGATTTCAGTCAAGTTCTCCAAAACTGACATTTTCCAAATATTGTGTAAAGAGGGAATTAAGACAACTTTCATTCCTGACTTCCTCACTCCACAACGCCACAAAAACAAGTAAATAAAAGGAATTAGGGGCGCCTGGGTGGCTCAGTCATTAAGCGGCTGCCTTCAGCTCTGGGTCATGATCCCAGGATCCTCGAATCGAGCCCCACATCAGGTTTCCTGCTCGGCAGGAAACCTGCTTCTCTTTCTCTTACTCCCCCTGCTTCTGTTCCCTCTCTCGCTGTCTCTCTCTGTCAAATAAATAAAATCTTAAAAAAAAAAAAAAAAGAATTAAATGAGCTTATTTACATTAAGAATTTTACGTCTGGATTAGTCTGAGAAGATCATGGGACTCCACTGCAGCCAGCACAGCCTTTAAAACAGTTACAGATCTATCCCTCCAAAGTATGATATTCCCCGGGGACAGCCTCGCACGTGTCCAGCATTCTGCACACCTGTGACACGAGAATGTTTGCAATCAGAGGAGTTCCTTGTCTGTCTTCCCCACTATTACCGCACGCCGCGCTCTGTCGTTGGCTCTCGAGGACGGGGCGGGATTTGCAGTTCTGGGAATCCTTCGAGAGAGGCAGGGGCAGGGAGAGGGTGTAGACCAGGTCGGACTCCAGACAGCCCCCGGTCTCCGCGCCCCCCGCTACAGAGAACCGGGAAACCAGCCGCCGCACCAGCCCTAGCCGCAGGGAAAGGGACTGAGGCCGAGGCCAGTCCGACGGACCTGCGCACGCGCACCGGCGCGCGCCGGCCGTCGGTCACGTGGCCTCCGGCCTGGGCTCTGGAAGCCGGAAGTGTCCCGAGGCTCACGGAGGCCGCGGGAGCGCGCTGGCGGTGGTGCGACGAAGACCCGGCGCGGTAAGTGGGGCGGCGCGGGCTGAGGGCCCGAACCGCGCGGCGAACGGGCAGCGAGGCTGGCAGGGACCGGCGCGGAGCGTTTCCGCCCCCTGTGGGAAATTGGGATGCTGAGTCAGAGCGGGGGCGGGGCGGGCGACCCGAGAAGCCCAGCACGACCCGAGGCCGAGCCCTGCCCGGACCTTGGCTGGGTGGACGCCGCTCCCCCACCCCGGGATGTCTGGGGCGTCCGAAACCCGGTGGAATGGTCGTGCGGGCCCGGTCCCTTCCGTCCCTACTCCTCGCCCCCTTGGCGGCCCTCTGACCGGGGCCCTCCCGTGTCAGCGTAGAGCGACGTTGGGCACGAATAAAGAGGACGTGCCCATTACCTTGGGCCTTGGCTGCCTCCGAGAGACGGATTCCCCCTTTTTCTTAGAGTTTGACGGCTTTCTACCCCTCTTTATGAGCGTTGACACGAACAGCAGTGTTTAAATGGTTTGATTTTTCAGATGATTCAAAAGACGTTTCGTTAGGGTTTTAGTGATGGTAACGGCGAGGATTGACTAACCAGAAGGTGGAAGCAGAAGACGTTTATTAGTATACACACATATAATGTGAATTCCCAGACATTCCCTTTGGGAAATTGCTTACGGGTTTATCTTCCAGTCTGATTCCCAGGTATTTTCAGTAGGTGGCCTTAAAACAAGGTCTACCCGTTAATTATCCAAAGACCCACTTTTTTCACTGTAGAACTCTGAATTATTAACATAATGGAAATAGAATTTGGAAATCCTTGAACTTTGTCCCGATGCCGGTCATCAAACCTGTTTTCATCTATAGACAAACGGTAACTTTCGTTTTGGACAGTATGAGGAAGTAGGCTTAAGGCAGTCACTAGTAACATACTTGTTGAGTGCCTGCCTATAGTGTATCAAAATTTGAGGAAGATTTATAAAGCAAACACCTTGTGGATGTGCTGAGTCATGTTTTAGCATGCTGTTATTGTGGGTTTTTTGAAAGATAGTTTCAAAAGACATTTCCCCTCATCATTGTGAAACTAGTCTTATGTCTTCATATAGAGAGCAGATATCTTAGCTGATAAATGTGCTTACATATTATTCACTAGGTACGTGTGGGTTCCTAATGACACTATTTTACAGTTACCTCAGCACAGTTACAGTAATTAGGGAAGAGTTTTCATTATTGAAAAATATTTGAAAATATTGAAAAGATAGTTGAGATTATTATTATTAATCGCAGCTGACATATATTCCTTACTTGTGAAAAGTGGTTCTTACTTTTATTGCTTATCTCCAATAAATTGCTGTAGATAACATTACTTATCTAAATTAGATGGGTGGTAAGATTATATATCTTAGTATATAAGATTGTTGAAAATTGACCGTTCTTTATGTTCTTAATCCTTCTTAGAATATTGGTAGTCATTAATTCATCACTGAATACCTGATGTGTTCTAATGGATTACAAAGAGATAACAGGATCTGCTTTGTTCTGATATTACAGCATATTTTAGGTGACAGGGTGAGAATACCGTTTATGCTACTGATCTTTATTTCAGCATAGAGCTCAAGTATTTTTAATATCCTTGTAGTGATGTAGTTTTCCAGTAGTAAAGGAGAAGGCTAGGTAGGGGTGATGCTTTTTTCTTAAATCAACATTATTTTTTAGAGCAGTTTTAGGTTTACAGCAAAATTGAGCAGAATATACAGAGATTTTACTTAATACATAATTGCCTCCACTTGCTTGTTTTTTAAGACTTTGGTAATATACACTTAATATGTGTATATTTATATACTTGGAGATTGGAAAAGTTATCCTTAATTTCACAAGAGTTAGTAACCTTTCAGGAATAAAAACTTTTGCACCTTTCCAGTATGATTGTCAGGCACTGTGCAGATGAAATTTTATATTATGGAAATGTTATGCCTTGGTGACAGTCGATTTCATTAGTGTAGCCCTGCCCTTACAGAAACAAAGTAATTCTTTTCTATATTTCTGTTACATTTTACTTTATTACTTTAAAACACTTTATAATTCATCATTGACTAATCTTTCAAAACATTCGAAGGAGATAAGTGGCCAGTATCACTCTTACTAAGAAAGATAAAATTAGAAGGGAAATAGATATTTTTGCAGCCCTGTGATAAGTGAATTAAAGTGAATATATAAGATGTCATTGATTAATGTATTTTCAGAGCCCACATGGCATTTTAGTCTTTAGTATTATTGGAAACTTAGATTTTTACATTAGACTGCACTTTTCAATTTAGCAATAACTAAGTGATGATCTTACTGGAGACTAAAATTAGCTAACATTTGTTCCTTAAATGTGTTGTTCCCTTCATGCAATTTTTTTCTTCTCTCTTAGTTGGACAAGAACTCCAGTCCAAGCCAAGATGCAGAGCACTTCTAATCATCTGTGGCTTTTATCTGATATTTTAGGCCAAGGAGCTACTGCAAATGTCTTTCGTGGAAGGCATAAGGTTGGTTCAGAGAAAACTGTGAGGGCTTTTTAATCACTGTATATGTTCTCTTTTAGAAGCACACTTGTACTAAAATGTGAGACTTGATGTTTTTGCTTATCCTGTCTAAAGAGAGTTCCTGTTTTTGTGGTTTAAGTATAGCTTGTGTCAGAGTTAGCAGTACCTACCCAGTGGTGGCAGAGGTTATGTGTTGGGAGTGGAGAAAAAAAAGGAGATGGTTTAAAAAAGGGACTAGGAAGATTAGCTTTGTACCTTTTGATTCTTTCCCCAACCTAATCCTTTATGGTAGGGAATGACCTCACTAGCAGAGAAGTTCCTTATGGCAGTGAGTGCATGGGGGAGGGGGGGTTACAGATGAGGGAAGTATAGGAAGGCAGATGGATAGTTTGAAGGGAATCCACAGATGATTCTGATATGCTATACTACAGCTTCATGTCCTAGTAAACAGCATCCTACAAGGGAGATTGGAATAAAATGAGTATCAGCAAGGAGCCCACACTTAAAAGGTATGAGGTAAACAGAACTTGTTAGTGAAAGTGAGACTAGAATAAAAAGACTAATCTTGGAGGCACTTCAAGAACCAAAAAGATTTTCTGTCAGATTCTGTATTGGAGGATGAAATTAAAGATAATTAAAATAATTTATAAACGAAGAAATTTAAGATCATTAAAGTTTCTATTCTGGGAAGGAAGCTGGAAAAATAATAGAGAAAAAAATTCTTTTATAGTGCAAATAATCCACTAATTTTTCAGCACTGTGAACTCTTTGAGCTAAATGATGTTCGGAGCCTTTTAAAATTCCTATTTTCAGGAACACCTGGGTGGCTCAATTGGTTGAGCAGCTGCCTTAGGCTCAGGTCATGATCCCAGGGTCTGGGATCGAGTCCCGCATCGGGCTCCTTGCTCAGCAGGGAGCCTGCTCCTCCCTCTGCCTCTGCCTGCCTCTCTGCCTGCTTGTGCTTTCTCTCTCTGACAAATAAATAAAATCTTTAAAAAAAAATTCCTATTTTCAGAAAAAAGAGCTTTAAATATTTGAGTAAGGAAGAGTTTCGTGTTTTCCTGTAGCCCTGTGATTGCCGGTCAGTTCTGTCAGGAACAATAAGATAAGCATTCAGAGGGGAGGGGCTGTTTCCTTTGGGAAGAGGTGCTGACTGTAAACAGCCTCAAGTTCCTAGAGACTGAATCAGAAGTGTCATACAGCTTTTAGCCTTTTTCCTTCTCATTCCAGAATTGTCCACAGGTTCTGGGTCCTTTATCAAGTCCATATGGTCAACTTTGGGTATTCCTGTCCTGGAAATTGTTTTTGTTTTATGCCCTGTGCCAAGAAGAAGAGAAAATGGGTGGTGACAGAAGATTTAGTGTTGAGACCACATCTGACCGTCTGTCTTCCTGTGACCCAAATTAACTTAACAAACTTTAATAATCACTTGGTACATGACAGGCACTGTGGTGGATCTAATGAACATAACTGCAAATAATGTGCAGTTCCTTCCCACAAAAAGTTTTGGATTTAGTTGGCATTGGAAAGGACATAAATTGGAAACTGATGGAATGATAGGTAGTCAGTAGTGACAGAAATTAGGTGAGGCATGTTTCATATATTCTGGTCCTCTTTCCTTACTTAGATACTCGATGTCCTTCGTTTAAGTTCCTATATATAGTAGGCATTCTGCAAATGTTTGTGGAATAAAAGAATGAAGAAAAAGGACAGATTAGACCACCCTAAGATAACGCAAAGTTCTTCTTCAAGGGAAACGGAAATGTATTTTATCCAATATAGTCAGAAAGCCTAAAATAAGGATTTGAGAGTCATAGGAATTTACCTAAAAGACTGTGTAGAGTCAGTTTAGTGTTCAGTCCCTAGTATTCTTCTCAGGGATGTATTTTGAGAAATCATGTTTGTTCTCAAAGGTTTAGGACTGTACCTGAAAATTCCTGCTTGCCCTAGACTATTTAAGAATTTTTAAACATATGTTAGTTAAACCTTTTTTTTTTAAGATTTTATTTATTTATTTGACAGAGGGAGAGAGATCACAAGTAGGCAGAGAGGCAGGCAGAGAGAGAGGAGGAAGCAAGCTCCCTGCTGAGCAGAGAGCCCAAAGCGGGGCTCGATCCCAGGACCCTGAGATCATGACCTGAGCCGAAGGCAGAGGATTTAACCCATTGAGCCACTCAGGCGTCCCAAACCTTTTTTATATTACCATGTGAAATGACCAAATTTACTATTTGTTACTCAAAGTATATTACTTCCTTAATCTGTCTCTTTCTCATTGAGTTGTTTTTAATTACTAGTGTATGTGATGAGTGTGTATGTATGTGTTAATCATGGTGAAGTTAAAGGGAAAAGAGCTGTAGGAAGGATGTGTTGATTTGCCTATGTGTATACATTTGACCCTTGAACAACATGGTTTTGAACTGTGTGGGTCCATTTATATGTGAATTTTGTCTTCAATAAATACAGTATAGTACCATAAATGTATTTTCTCTTCCTTATAATTTCTTTTCTTTTTTTTTTTTAAGATTTTAGTTATTTATGTGACAGAGAGAGAGATCACAAGTAGGCAGAGAGGGGGAAGCAGGCTCCCTCCTGAGCAGAGAGCCTGATGCGGTGCTTGATCCCAGGACCCTGAGATCATGACTTGAGCCAAAGGCAGAGGCTTTAACCACTGAGCCACCCAGGCGCCCCTCTTCCTTATGATTTCTTAATAACATTTTCTTTTCTGGCTTTATTGTAAGAATACGTGTAACATACAAAATATACATGAATCAATTGTTTATGTTGTTGGTAAGGCTGCAACAATAAGCTATTAATAGTTAAGTCTTTGGAGAGTCAAAGTTAAATATGGATTTTTAATTGCACAGAGGGTCAGCACCCCAACCCTCACATTGTTCAAGGGTCAGCTATATGTAGATCCTCTAAGAATCTGGACTGACCACCAGAGAGAGACTTGCCATTAGAATGACTGGGAGGAGATGGGAGGGTCTGGAAGAGAGCCTTAAAGTAAAGTGAATATGAAGAACGTAAGAAGGTAGTGTTTACCTGAAGTTAAGCATATATTTGTACCTCTAAGAGTGCCTCCCAGCTACAGTTGTGCTTTGTAATTTTCTGTGCAGTCTACTTCAAATATTCCATGAGAGAGTGGGAGTGGGGTGCTGCAGGTACATCCATAGAGAAAAGGAAATGTCTTTGATCCTCAAAGAGAAGGCTCTATAAAGAAACAATCTGCCCTAGTCATCTAGGTCGCAGAAAGATCTCCAAGGCAGCGGTGATGCAATCCAATGAAGATAGGCTACTTGAACCTGACCCGACTCCAGCTCCTGCTTCTATACGCACACATGCACACGCAGTATTGCAGCTAGGGAGTGATTTTATTTATTTATATGACAGAGAGAGAGAGGGAAGAGAGAGAGACAGCATGCACAAGCAGGGGGAAGGGTCAAAGGAGAGGAAGAAGCAGGCTCCTCCCTGAGCATGGAGCTCAACATGGTTCTTAATCCCAGGACCCTGGGATCATGTGAGCCAAAGGCGGACGCCCAGGCGCCCATTTTTCTTTTCTTTTTTTTTTTAAGATGTTATTAATTTATTTTGAGAGAGCGTGTGCACATGTGCTCAGTTGGGGGGAAGGGCAGAGGAAGAAAATCTTCAAGCAGACTCCCCACTGAGCATGGAGCCTGATGTGGGCCTTGATTCTGTGACCCATGACATCATGACCTGAGCTGAAACCAGGAGTTGGACACTTAACTGACTGAGCCACCCAGGTGCTCTGGAGTGTTTCTTAACAGTTAATTTCATTACTTTGAGCCTTTTTTTTTTTTTTTTTTTTAAAGATTTCATTTATCAGAGAGAGAGCACGAGCAGGGAGAGCTGTAGGCAGACCAAGCAGAGGGGGAGTCATCTTCCCCACTGAGCAGGGAACCCGATCTCAGGACCTTAGAATCATAACCTGAGCCGAAGGCAGACGCTTAACTGAATGAGCCATCCAGGCATCCCTACTTTGAGCTCCCTTTTTTTTTTTTTAAGATTTATTTATTTATTTGACAGAGAGAGAGAGAGAGCACAAGTAGGCAGAGAGGCAGGCAGAGAGAGAAGGGAAAGCAGACTCCCCGCTGAGCAGAGAGCCCGAAGCGGGGCTCGATCCCAGGACCCAGAGATCATGACCTGAGCCGAAGGCAGAGGCTTTAACCCACTGAGCCACCCAGGCACCCCCCTACTTTGAGCTTCTTAATGAAATTTCATGTATGGAGTATAGTTTTCAATCGCTCTTGAAAGAGAGCGATTTTTTTGTTTTGTTTCGTTTTTAAATTTTTAAGCCCTGGAGAAACCGTTCTATATGCCACTTTTTTTTTTCTTTTAATTTTTTTTAAGATTTTATTTAATTATTTGAGAGACAGAGAAATTGAGAGAGAGCATGAGAGGAGAGAAGGTTAGAGGAAGAAGCAGGCTTCCCCTGGAGCTGGGAGCCCGATGTGGGACTCGATCCCGGAACTCAGGTATCATGACCTGAGCCGAAGGCAGTTGCTCAACCAACTGAGCCACCCAGGCGCCCCTATATGCCACTTCCTTATCTAAAATATACTTTCACTTTTGATATTATTAGAACTCTTCTTGTAAGTGACTATCTTTGCCTCATATAATGGAAGCTTTTTTTTTTTAACTTTTGTGTATTTGTTCATTTTTAAGTAGGCTGTAGGCCCAGTGTGGGGCTTGAACCCAAGACCCTGAGATCAAGAGTTGCATGCTTTACTGACTAAGCCAGCCAGGCACCCCTGGAAGCTTTTTAATTTGAAAGAAAGCCTTTTCTTCATTTTGAAGCATACAATTTGAGAGAAATTTGGAGCAGCTGACTGGTTAATTTTAGCTTTAAAAAGAAATCAAGAGCTCTAGTATAGTTACCTGTGCTTCCAAAATATTTGGATGTTCTGTAAGATAGATAAATTGCTACAGCTAGTTCTAATAGTACCTTTTAATCTTCTTTATAATATTATAAACAAATAAAACTTTTCTCTCTTTTTTTTAGAAAACTGGTGACTTATTTGCTATCAAAGTATTTAATAACATAAGCTTCCTTCGTCCAGTGGATGTTCAAATGAGAGAATTTGAAGTATTAAAAAAACTCAATCACAAAAATATTGTCAAATTATTTGCTATTGAAGAGGAGGTAAGTAGTCAAGCTTTAGTTAATCTTGTAATATTTACTGTAATTATTGCAATCCAGGAGAAATGACCTAATATAAAAAATTGTTTTATAAACAAAAAGAATTTTTTAAAAGATTTTTTTTATTTATTTATTTATTTATTTATTTATTTATTTATTTATTTATTTATTTATTTATTTATTTATTTATTTATTTGACAGAGAGAGAGAGATCACAAGTAGGCAGAGAGGCAGGCAGAGAGAGATGTGGAAGCAGGCTCCTGCTGAGCAGAGAGCCCGATGCGGGGCTCGATCCCAGGACCCTGATATCATTACCTGAGCCGAAGGCAGAGGCTTTAACCCACTGAGCCACCCAGGTGCCCCGATTTTTTTTTTTTTAAGATTTTATTTATTTATTTGACAGAGAGAGACACAGTGAGAGAGGGAGCAAAGCAAGGGGAGCGGGAGAGGGAGAAGCTGGCTTCTCCGGGAGCCCGATGCGGGGCTTGATCTCAGGGTCCTGGGATCATGACCCAAGCTGAAGGCAGACGCTTAACAACTGAGCCACCCAGGTGCCCCAAATGTCCAACTCTTGATTTCAGCTCAAGTCGTGATCTCAGGGTCCTAGGATTGAGCCCCACATTGGCCCTTGCTCTCTGCTCGGAATTCTCTACTTTTTCCTCTGCCCTTCCCGCCTGCTCACATACTCATGCTAGGTAGATAGATAGTAGATAGTAGATAGATAGATAATGTCTGAAAAAAAAAGAGAATATTGAATGACTCAAAGAACTCAGGAAAGGATTGTACTTACAGTTTTATTATAGCAAAAGGAGGCAAATTAGAACTAATCAAAGGAAGAAATTCATAGAACCGATTATAGGAGGATTCCAAACATGAATCTTCCTTGTCCTCGTAGATACAGTATCCTCCTGGCATTGATGTATGACAGTGTGCAGAGAATATTGCCAGCCTCAGAAACGCACCTGAGCCTTTGGTGTCTAGACTTTGTGTTGGCACTCAATCACATACTGCCTAGATGGCTGACCTTTAGTCTTTTTTTTTTTTAAGATTCTATCCATCTATTTGACAGAGAGAGATCACAAGTAGGCAGAGAGGCAGGCAGTGAGAGAAGGAGAAGCAGGCTCCCCACTGAGCAGAGGGCTTGATGCGGGGTTCGATCCCAGGACCCTGAGATCATGACCTGAGCCGAAGGCAGAGGCTTTAACCCACTGAGCCATCCAGGCGCCCCTGACCTTTAGTCTTTAGCACTTTCCAGAAGTTCAGGCTAATACCTTTAGTCTTCATTTCCTTTGGAAATCGAGATGGACATGCACATCCTAAAACCTCCATCATAAATTACATCATTAGACTGTTAGATGGCCAAAGCCCCCATTCAAAGAAAGACTTCTAGAAGACAGTATACTCCAGATGCCTAATAATCACCTCTTAGTAGCCACGGGCAGACAAAAGCCTGACCTCTCTTGGGGTAAAATTTATTCTTCACTACACAGTAGTTAAGCAGTAATGAAAAGACTGGGAACATGCTTATGGATAATGTTACTTGAGAAAAACAGGATTAAAAATAAATATGCAGTGTGCTCTTAAATGTACAGTATCATGGAGCGCCTGGGTGGCTCAGTGGGTTAATGCCTCTGCCTTCGGCTCAGGTCATGATATCAGGGTCCTGGGATCGAGCCCCACATCGGGCTCTCTGCTCAGTGGGGAGCCTGCTTGCCCCTTTCTCTCTTCCTGCCTCTCTGACTACTTGTGATCTCTCTGTCAAATAAATAAATAAAATCTTTAAAAAAAATACAGTATCATGTCCAAATAGTGTTGTATATCTCTTATGTGATTTGATATATAAGAAAAAAACTGAAAGGAAATGCACCAAAATACTAGCATAATTATCTCTAGATGATGGAATTATGGGTATTTCAACAATTAACAAAATTGTTAATCAACAGTTGATCAACAATTACCATAATTGGTAATCAACAATTAACATATTATTTTCTTATTTTAAAATAACAGACTTTTAAAGTTATTTCTCTTTCTTTATAACTACTCAGTAATAGAGAAATTTAAAATAGCTCATAAAAGGGGGCACCTGGGTGACTCAGTCGGTTAAGTGGCTGCCTTCGACTCAGGTCATAATCTCAGGGTCCTGGGATCGAGTCCCAGTTCTGGGTCCCTGTTCAGTGAGGAGTCTGCTTCTCCCTCTGCCCCTTCCCCCAACTTGTGTTCCCCCCCCCCACCCCCTATTCGGTCAAATAAATAAAATCTTTTTAAAAATAAATAAATAAAATAGTTTATGAAAGTGTTTTGGGGGGCGCCTGGGTAGCTTAGCTGGCTAAGCGACTGCCTTTGGCTCAGGTCATGCTCCCGGAGGCCCAGGATCAGGTCCCATATTGGACTCCGGGTTCTCCCTGCTCAGTAGGGAGTCTACTTCTCCCTTTGACCTTACCCCCTCTCATACTTTCCCTCTCCTTCTCCCTCTTACCCTCCCCTCTCATGCTGTCTCTCTCTCAAATAAATAAATAAAATCATGGGGCACCTGGATGGCTCAGTTGTTAAGCATCTGCCTTTGGCTCAGGTCATGATCCCAGGGTCCTGGGATGGAGCCCTGCCTTCTCCCTCTTCCACTTCTGCTTGTGTTCCCTCTCTTGCTGTTTCTCTTTCTCTCTGTCAAACAAACAAACAAACAAACAAATAAATAAAATCTTAAAAAAAATGAAAGTGTTTTGGGGATATGCAGAAAAAATTATAAAAGGAAGGATAAAAAATTGAGGATGACTACAAAACAATTGGAGATGAATACTGGATTTTAAGACTCATAATCACATTAAAGTTCCTGAAATGGGCATGTATCTTATAATCAGTGTACATATGTAATTTGGTAGTATTTCTTTTTCCCTATAAAGCTGTTATTATATTGGTGATGCATCTTATAATCAGTGATACATTAAAAGGTTTAAAACAAATCAGCAGCTCAGATGCCAATCAGCAGGCTAGAAGTTTGCTATGAGGGGGACCACTAGGCTCTTCTGCCATCTATTTGTTTTTAAGGCTATCACTCCATTCCCTGAAGTGGAAGTATTGTCAGAAGAATTTCAAGTGTTTTAAAAGATCTGTTTGAATATTAATGTCCTAAATGTACTATTATGTATTAGAAATTAATTTTTAAAGAACCATTATAACAGTGTAGCAGTGATTTTTTTTCTATTTCAGATTTAGCCAACTTTCACTGTGGTTTTATTGTCTTCAAAAACAAATCCAGAAGGGATTTAGAAGCTGTTAATCATTATATGAGTGTAGTCAATACCTATTGAACAAATCCCAGCTAAAGCAATTCACAGTGCTTTCATTATTGTAGTATATTCTACATTTAAGTGAAATCAGATAAGTACTAGCCTATAATAAAAACACATCTTTTATACTGAGCTCCAATCAGTGATTTTTTTTTCCTAGACGACAACAAGACATAAAGTACTTATTATGGAATTTTGTCCATGCGGAAGTTTATACACTGTTTTAGAAGAGCCATCTAATGCCTATGGACTACCGGAGTCTGAATTTTTAATTGTTTTGCGAGATGTGGGTATGTTTGTTTACATGATTTTATAAATATATGTGTATATAGATATATGTGTGATTTTATAGTTAAATGTGTATATAATTTAATTCCATAAGGGTTTTTTGTTTTTTTTTTTTATTCCATAAGGGTTTTTTTTAAGATTTTATTTGAGAGAACGAGAGAGAGAGCGAGCGAGCATGAGTGGTGGGAGGAGCAGAGGGAGGAGGGGAAGCAGACTCCTTACTGAAGAGCAAGGAGCCTGATGCTAGGCCCAATCCCAGGACCCCAGGATCATGACCTGAACCAAAGGCAGATGCTTAATCAACTGAGCCACCCAGGTGCCCCAAGAATTTTTTTTTTTTTTTTTTAAGATTTTATTTATTCATTTTTAACAGAGAGAGAACACAAGCAGGCAGAGAGGCAGGCAGAGACAGAGAGAGGAGCCCGATGCGGGACTCGATCCCAAGACGCCGGGATCATGACCTGAGCCAAAGGCAGTTGCTCAACCAACTGAGCCACCCAGGCGTCCCCCAAGAATTTTTTTTTTAAAGTAGGCTCCAGACCTAGCATGGAGCCCAACACGGGGCTCGAACTTATGACCTCAAGATCAAGACCCAAGCTGTAATCAAGAGTCCAACCCTTAACCGATTGAGCTACCCAGGTGTCCCTAATGACATAAGGATTTTAAAAATACTATTTTTATATTCAAAACCAAAGACCTTTACGCAGTACTTTCTTAGATATGACACCAAGAGTATACGTACAGAAAGAAAAAATAGATAAGTTGGACTTCATCAACATTAAAAATCTTTGTTTCAGAGAACAGTATCAAGTAAGTGAAAAGACAGCCCATAGAATGAGAGAAATTATTTGCAAATCATATGTATGATAAGGAATTTTAATCCTGACAACTTAAAAAAAAAAAAATCCTGGCAACGTAATCAAAAGACAACCCAATTTAAAAATGGGCAAAAGGAAAGAATAAGTAAATAAAAATAAATAAAAATGATAAACATTTCTCCAAAGAAGATGTACTTATATGACCAATGAGAACATAAAAAGATAATCAAGATTATTAGACATTAAGGAAATGCAAATCAAAACCACAAAGTGATACCACTTCATACCCATTACATGACCAATCAAAAAGATCAAACAGGCACCTGGGTGGCTCTTTCCGTTGAGTATCCAACTCTTGGTTTCAGCTCAGGTCATGATCTCAGGGTCATGAGATTGAGCCTGCCCTTGGGCTCCTCACTCAGCAAGGAGTCTGCTTAAGGTCCTCTCCCTCTGCCCCTCCCTCTAATCATGCATATTCTGTCTCTTTCTTAATTAATTAATTTTTTAAAAAGACAACAAAAACAGGTGTTGGCAAGGATGTGAAGAAGTTGGACCCTCGTATAGCTGGTGGGATCGTAAAAAGGTGCAGCCATTTGGGAAAACAGTCTAGCAATTCCTCAAAAGATTAAACATAGAATTCCTATGTGACTTAGCAGTTCCATTGCTAGGTATTTACCTAAAAGAATTAAAAACATATCCACACAAAAACTTGTATACTAGTATTCCTAATAGCCAAAAATGGAAGTAGCCCAAGTGTCCATCAACTGATTATAAACAAAATGTCCATTATCCATGCAATGACATATTACTTACTTGTTCATGAAAAAGAAAAATGAGGCACTTGACTCACTCAATCAGTGGAGCATGTGACTCTTGATCTTGGGGTCATGAGTTGGGCCTAGAGCTTACTTTAAAAAAAGAGAGAAAGTAGTGATACATGCTGTAACATGGATGCACCTTGAAAAATGATGCTAAGTGAAGGAAACCAGACACAAAGGTCACAATATTTATGATTTTGTTCATATGAAATATCCAGAATAGGCAAATCCATAAAAACAGAAAGCAGATTAGTAGTTTCCAGGGGTTTGAGGGGATGGCAGAGTAGAGGAGTGCCTGCTGATGGGTATGGGGTTTCTTTTTGGCATAATGAAAATGTTCTGAAAATAGTGGTGATGGTTGTACACTTTGACTCTTCTAAAAACTACTCAATTGTATACTTTAAAAGGCTGAATTTTATGAAACATGAATTTTATCTCAAAGCTATTTAAAAAAAAAAGAATATGTCAACCAAAGGGAATAATATCTTCTTGACGAGAAATGAATCAGTATTTGAGGAATGGGAAAAGTCCAGTGATAAAGAAGGCATAAGGTTAGTGGGAATTCTTGAACTTGACAGTGGAAGCAGTGTGGAGACCCTTTAGGCGAGGATAAGATAAGAGAAAAACAATATATGCTAAGCCTGCTTACCCAAGTAGAAGTTATAGATAGTTGACGATTTCCTAACTATATAGGTATCCCTGAATTTTCATAATTGAATGTGATACCCCTAAGCTTATTTTCATGTTATATTTGGACATTCATCTATTAACTGTCAAATGTTTCAAACTGGTGTTCAGTGGCACTGCTTGTCAGTTAGCCAAAACAGTTTAATTTCAGCAATGTAGCCCACCTTTACCCTTAAAAAAAAAAAGGAAAATGACTTTGAAGAATAGCTTTAAGCATTTAAGAAATATATTCTTGTGGAAGCCAGTCTGACACTTTGCCTGTATTACTTTTTTACTGTTTTATGTATTGAGTCCAGTTTACTATTTTATGGAATTTTTTCCCAAGCTAAAGAAATATGAAACTCTGGTGAAAGATTGGCAGTTTCTCAGGAATCATTATTCTTAAGTTTAGGCAGATTACCCACATGTATATAACGAGAAGTAATTCAGGAAGTCATATGCTTAAGACCATTTTGTTCCTTTTCCTAATAGTATTAAGAAAGATTGGACTCTTCCCGAAACCATATTGTTCCTTATTCTTAAGCTCTATCACTCAGACCTGAGATATAAAATGTAAACACCATCTATTATTTCTTTGGTAAAAATGATTTTAGACCAACTTATGGAAAAACATACTGAGTGAATATGGATGAATTTAATGTGCATACACCCATACGTAGATGCCTACATTATGATTTCCTTTGTTTTATTTTATCAAGTCGGTGGAATGAATCATCTCCGAGAGAATGGCATAGTGCACCGTGATATCAAGCCAGGAAATATCATGCGTGTTATAGGGGAAGATGGACAGTCTGTGTACAAACTCACAGATTTTGGTGCAGCTAGAGAATTAGAAGATGATGAGCAATTTGTTTCTCTGTATGGCACAGAAGAATATTTGGTAAGTCATGTATCACTTATTTAAAGCTGAATATGTTATAAATATGGGTAACTGGTCAAGTAGTTCACTATAAAATGTCAGTAACTTTTATGACAAAAATTAAACTTTTATTCTCATGTGTATAGTGTGTAATGAGTGAATTAGATATTGCCATTTAAGGATGCTATTATTTTTCTTTTAAAGATTCTTTTAAGATTTGGGGCACCTGGGTGGCTCAGTGGGTTAGGGCTTCTGCCTTCGACTCAGGTCATGGTCTCAGGCTCCTGGGATCGAGCCCCGCATCGGGTTCTCTGCTCAGTGGGGAGCCTGCCTCCCCCTATCTCTCTACCTGCTTGTGATCTCTCTGTCAAATAAATAAATAAAATATTTTTTAAAAAATTCTTATAAGTTTTATAACACTCAAGTTCTTTGATTTTTCTAATGCTGTGGATCTATATTAAAAGAAAAAGCTACATATGTGTTTCAGAAGCATGTAGCTAGTAAATGCTCCCTTCTTTGTATCAGAGCAGTTAATATATTACAAATTTGTTATAATGGTATCCCCTGTAGAGCAAAATTCATTACAATTCTGAAGCAGAAGGTTCTATTCAGGGAGGCTGGTTATTGAAAGACAGAAAGGAATATAATTAGAAACAAAAAAATGAAATGCTTTTGAAAAGATCTAACTTGAAATGCTGGAAAGCTAGAAAAGCTCTGTGTTTGAAACTGTGCAGGTGTGTTTGTGTAAAGTTAGTAAGCATTTGAAACACTTAAGAAAATATACTTAAAAGTAAGTATGTCTAATTTTTCAAGGAACCACCATACTGTTTTCCACAGTGGCTGCACCAGTTTACATTCCCACTGCCAGTGCCTGAAGATTCCCTTTTCTTCACATCCTTGAGACCACATGTTATCTCTTGTCTTTTTATACTAGCCATTCTGACTGGTGTGAGGTGGTATCTCCTGGTTTGGATTTGCATTTCCCTGATGATTAGTGATGTTGAGCATCTTTCCCTGTGACCATTGGCCATCTGTATGTCTTCTTCAGAAAAATCTCTTGTCAGGTTTTCTGCCCATTTATTGATTAGATTGTTTATGGGTTTTTGGTGATGAGTTGTATGAGTTCTTCCTTTTTCTTTTTAAAATTTTATTTTTAAGTAATGTCTACACCCAACGTGTGGTTTGAATTAACACCCCAAGATCAAGAGTAGCATTCTCCACTGACTAAACCAGCCAGGTGACCCTGTATGAGTTCTTTATATGTCTTGGACATTAACCCCTTATTGGAGATACCATTTACAAATATCTTCACCCATTTAATAGGTTGCCTTTTTTTTAAAGTAGAATTCCCACTCAGTGTGGGGTTCAAACTCACAACCCTGAGATCAAGAGCTGTATGCTCTACCCACTGAGCCAGCCAAGCACTCCTATAATTATTGAATCACTATGTTGTATACCTGAAACCAATATAACTTGTATGTCAACTATATTTCATTAACAAAAATTTAAAATAAGTACATTTAACATGTAGTCAGGAAGTTTATCATATAAGGCTATCACTAATTGCTCGTGGCTCTGGACTTTATCTTTAAAGTCTTAAAGGGCGCCTCAGTGGCTCAGCGGGTAGAGTATCTGACTCTTGATCTCGAGGTCATGAGTTTGAAGCCCATGTTGGGTATAGAGATTACTTTTAAAAAAAAGTCTTGGATTCTGTGACTTCTTTCCAATTGGATTCTGCCATTGTAATCTTATACCATGAAGAATAAAGTCTAGCTGCCCCTATAGCTTTATTCAGATTAATCTAAGTCTAGCATGAATAAAGGTATCTTAAATTGTTCTGTTAAATAAATAAATAGATAAAGATCGTTCTTTTAACAGTATATAATCCCAAATTAGTCTGTACTAATATTTTGATAATCTTTTAATAAGAATACCCAAAATGGATTGCATTCATCCAACAAATATATATGGGGTGCCTACTATGTGCCAGGCACCATTGGAGGCCCTGGAGCTTCCATGGTGAACCAGATGCATGAGATTCCTGTATTGGAGTTGGAACATACAGCCTAGTGGTTTCAAATCTGTATAATCACTGCCTTTTTATAATAAATGTTTTGCAGTGTTCCCTTCAGTATCTTGAAATGAAATTCTTAGGTATAATCAACCTGTATGGCTAACTAAGAGAATGGCCTAATATCTTAATAATATTATAAAGGAAAATACAGTAAAATCATATTTAATATGTGGAAGTTTAGGAACAGCTTCACTAGCAAACATTAAAGAATCTGATACTTGCACCTATATGCATTACCACTTCCAGTGCAAGTACAGTGATAACTTGCGTGTTCTGTTAATGAGTCACACATCACAAGTGATGCTATTGTCACTAGCATGATTTTTCCAAAGCAGTGAATAACTCTTCATAGTTTCTAACTAAACAAAGTAGGTTTACATAGAGTTGCATTCTTGTAGCTTCAAAAATACTTTGTGTTCAAAAATATTTTATGTCTATATTTTAAATGGAAAGATAGACTTCTCACCTATAGAAGTTATCTGGCAGGATATTCAGAAGTCATGCTGGGGGCGGGGCACCTGGCTGGCTCAGTCAGTAGAAGGTATGACTCTTGATCTCAAGGTTGTGAGTTTGAGCCCCACATTGGACTTAGAGATGACAAAAGTCATGCTGGATATCAGAAGCTTATTTTTCATAACTGTTCCCTATTCAGCAGGATATCTTTCATCTGTGTTCTCTGCCCACTAAATAATAGCTCTTCCCGGTTATCGTGATGAGCAAAACAAACAGCCATTCCTTACCAGCCTTTATGGGGTTGATTGCCCATTACCAACTATTACTCTTTCACATATCCTTCTAGGACCAGAGTTTAGCTTTTGCTTCTTAACAAACTTAAAATGGAAAGAACACACCATTAACTTAACTGCAAGAGTTCATGATGTACTCTGGGCTGAAATTTTGCTCTAATCTATTGCCTATTCCATATTACGCCCAGCCCTGTTTTCAAATACAGTATACCAGAAGTTATAAAAAGAGTTAAGTAATAGCCTGAAGCTCAGAAATCTAGAAATATTTATATTTAAATAAAAAAATTTTCTCATTTTGGAATTCCCAGGCCAGATGTTTAATCTCCCCCTGACCTTTGTTTGTGAAAGTCCAAAGAAAACGTCAACATTGTTTCTTCCACCATTTTTTTAAGATTTTATTTATTTATTTGATAGAGAGGTCACAAGGAGGCAGAGAGGCAGGCAGAGAGAGAAGGGAAAGCAGGCTCCCTCCCGAGCAGAGAGCCCTATGTGGGGCTCAATCCCAGGACCTTGAGATCATGACCTGAGCCGAAGGCAGAGGCTTTAACCCACTGAGCCACCCAGGCACCCCGACTTCCACCATTTTTTTTTTAAATATTTTATTTATTTATTTGACAGAGAGATCACAAGTAGGCAGAGAGGCAGGCAGAGAGAGAGAGGGGGAAGCAGGCTCCCCGCCGAGCAGGGAGCCCGATGCGGGGCTCGATCCCAGGACCCTGAGATTATGACCTGAGCTGAAGGCAGAGGCATTAACCCACTGAGCCACCCAGGCACCCCCACCATTTTTAATATGATGGATATCTTAATAATATAAGCTGAGAGCTTTATAGTAGGTTTATCCTCATGTTCCTATTCCAAGTATGGAAGGCCAGCCCAGCAATACCAAACCCTCCAGAAATACAAGTAGCACATTCAGGAGAGAGCTAGTGAACACAGAGATGTCTAACCACCATGTATTAAACCAGTATCATTCAGTCACTCTGTGGGAAATTATATCAGTTAGGTAGTGTATTATTGTACCTTTTGAGGAGATTCCCCTTTGTCTCCTTCTAGAATTGCTCTGTCTTCTCCTCATGTGCTAGAGGATTATCAGGCATATCCAGGCACTCTGTTCACAGCACCATTTATATGCTAAGTATCATCTACTGGGTCAAAGATCTGGCTAGCGCTTCTCAGGACAATAGTTCATGCGCTGTGCCGTAAACCAGCAAAACCACTTAGACCCCATATGTCTGGTAGGCATAAGTTTGGACACTCGATTCAAACCCCTCATGCTTATCACCTCTTTTGATTTTGCATTAAAATGTATTTCCCGGGCACTTGGGTGGCTCCGTTGGTTCAGCAACTGCCTTCACTCAGGTCATGATCAAGTCCCGCATCAGGCTCCCTGCTTGGCGGGGAGTCTGCTTCTCCCCTCTCATGCTCTTTCTCATTCTCTCTCTCTCAAATAAATAAAATCTTAAAAAAATAAAATAAAATGTATTTCCCAAAAGAGTATCCTCCATCCCCACCTCCCACCCCTCCCACACACCACACACAAAATCCAGGGATTGTGACCCTTTGGGAGTCAGATTCATAGTAGTGTTATTTAGAAACACCCTCCTAGTAGTGTTATTTGCATTGATTCCCAGGCCCTTGGGCCACAGCCACATATCACAGTGTCATAAGGCATTTGTTTTGATCTGGATGATCAAATCTTTGGTCATCTCTGCTCTACTTTGGTGCATAATACACTCTTGTAGCTTTATCTTTCAAGAATCTTAAAGTTCTAATACATAACTTCTGTAAAGGCAGATGTCAGGAGGCAAAGCATGTATGACTCCTGGTTGTACTCTGCAGAGCTAAATGTCCATCAGAATCTCTGTCTGGATCTGTAAGCTCCTGAACCATGTCCTGGAAGATTTGTCTCTACTTCCGAACTCTAGTATAGCGTCTCCTGGGCTTCAAGTCATGTGTCTAACGTCAGACTAGCTACTTGTCTGCCTTCCTCCATCCCCAGTCAACCCAGTCAGGCTAGTCCTGTGAAATAATTTGAGAGAATTTGATTTTTATCTCAGAGTCCATCTGACTTACTCTGATGGACTGCATGTCAGGGGCGAGGAAAAGGAATCAAGGCTGCCTGAAAGGTTTGGGGTGAAAGCAACTGGGTAGATGGTGGCACTGCTTGCTTAAGGATAAAGATTAGAAGGAAACCATTTTGAGAGTGAAGACCAAGAGTCTCTTTTAGATATGTGAAGTTTGAGCTACTTTTTAGATATTAAAGATAATAGTAGAATATATGAATCTGGAGCTCGGGGCAGAAGATAGTTTTGGGAGTTAAAGTATTAAATAAGGGGCACCTGGGTGGCTCAGTTGGATAAGCATCTGCCTTCTGCTCAGCTCATGATCCCAGGGTCCTAGGATTAAGCCTCTGTATTGGGCTCCATGCTCAGCGGGGAGCCTGCTTCTCCCTGTGCCTGCCACTCTGCCTGTTTATGCTCTCTCTTTCTGTAAAATAAATAAATAAAACTTAAAATAACATATATAAATAATATTTAATGCCATAGGCCTAAATAGGAGATGAGAAAATAAGACAGTTACAAGTGTAAACAGCCATTTTGAGAAGTTTCGCTATAGTGGGAAGCAGAGAATTGGGTCATAGGTAGAAAGAGTGGTGGGGTCAGTTTAGGGTTTAAAAAAAAAAATAGGAGATCTTAGGGGCCCCTGGGTGGCTCAGTCAGATAAGTGTCTGACTCGTGATTTCAGCTAAGGTCGTCATGATCTCAGGATCGCAAGATCAAGTCCTGCGTCAGGCTCCGCACTGGGTGTGGAGCCTGCTTAAAATTCTCTCTCCCACCCTCCCCTCTCCAAAAAAAGAGAAAGAAAATGGGAGATCTTAAACCATATATGTAAGCTGAAAGGAATGACCCAGTAGGGGGAAATTGATGCTTAAAGGGGGCAATTGCAGGAACTGATTTCTGGAATTGGTAAGTCAATAGTGTGGGTTCCACAGCACAGATGGAAAAGTTAGCCCTTGATAGGAGCAGTTCCATTGTAACTGGAAAGTAGGCCTGGAGTCTGGACACAGATTCAGATAGGTTGGTATTTGATAAAAGACATAGGGAAAATTGATCTCTGCTTCCATTTGCTCGCTGAAGTATGAAGTGAGGTTTCAAAATTGAGAATCAAAGAAAGGTAGTGTTGGAAGTTTGAGGGGCGAAAGAAAACATGAAATAGTCTTTTCAGGTTGGGAAAGTGAAATTATAAGGCAAGTATGATGGAATTTGTAGGTGTTATTGAATGCCCATTTCTGTGTAATGTATTACTATAGAACCCAAGTTCATTTCTTCATCCCTTTTTAAAGCATCCTGATATGTATGAAAGAGCAGTACTGAGAAAAGATCATCAGAAGAAGTATGGAGCAACAGTTGATCTTTGGAGCATTGGGGTAACATTTTACCATGCAGCTACTGGATCCCTGCCATTTAGACCATTTGAAGGGCCACGTAGAAATAAGGAAGTGATGTAAGTGGTTTCTCTAAAATTCAAAACAATTTTATAAATGTATTTCTGCCTTACTTTGTGTTATCACACATTAGGGATGTATACTAATGAAAATTGATTTTAGCCATCATTTCTGATCTATTAAGCTATTTTGTTTTGAATGAAAATACAGCTTTATAAAGTATATAGACATAATTTTTATATCGTATTTCAGTATCTTACATACTAAGTGTAAATGGCATCAGTCTTTGGTCCATTATTAAAAATACTCTGCTTTCTGGATTCTATCTCAGCACACTATTTCTCTTTGTGTACTACTTACAGGATTTTTCCTTTACGTAACTGAAAAAAAATAGTATTTCTATTAGAACCATTACCAACTCTAAAAGAAATAATATTTTTAAAAAAAGGGCGTCTGGTTGGCCCAGTTGTTAAGCATCTGCCTTCGGCTCAGGTCATGATCCCCGAGTCCTGGGATCGAGCCCTGCATTGGGCTCCCTGCTCAGAGGGAAGCCTGCTTCTCCCTCTCCCACTCCCCCTGCTTGTGTTCCCTCTCTGTGTTTCTGTCAACTAAGTAAATAAAATCTTTAAAAAATAAACAATAATATAAAAAAAATTTTATCCCGAACTGATCTTTCACCATTTCAGAAATAATAATATTATATATATATATATATATATAAAACACTTAATAAACTTTTTTCTGGTGCTGTGGTTTCGGTCGAAAGACTGAATGTATTTTACTAGAGCTTTATACCTTTATGTACTACCATAATTAATGGGAAATAGTTACTGTGTATAAAATCACTGTTGTGAGCCAAATAAAGGAGAAAAAAGAGGGGTGCCTGGGTAGCTGAGGAGATTAAGTGTCTGCCTTTGGCTCAGGTCATGATCCTGGGGTCCTGGATCAAACCCCACATCGGGCTCCCTGCTCAGTGGGGAACCTGCTTCTACCTATTCCTCTGCCCCTTCCCCACACTCCTGCTCTCTCTGCTCTCTCTCTTTTCCGCTCACTCCCTCAAATAAATAAAATTTTGAAAAACAAAAAAGAGGAAAGAGATGGAATTCTAGATGTGAAAAATTTTTTTAAGATTTTATTTATTTGACAGAAGGAAAGAGAAACAAGCAGGGTGAGCAGCAGGCAGAGGGAGAGGGAGAAGTGGTGTGAAATTTTTTATAAGCATCTGTACACCAACCATATATCTTTTTATCATAAAAAAAGTTAGTGGATGACCCTGCTTTATGAGAAATAGCCAGTCCATGTACACAGAAAACTGTAAGGTTATAAATGTTGTTTAGAACATGTTCTGGGACAGTAACTCACTAACATCCCAGTGTATCCATTCTTTAGATCTTAGCATTTCTCTCAGACCTTTATATTTGCCCCCCCTGCCTTTTGTAAGCAAACATGACTTCAATAATCATAACTATAAAAATATAATCTTTCATCTAATCTCATGTCAGGAAATTGAGAGAGAAGGATATTTTTCTTTTTGTTAATTTGAGGGGGTAAAACCAGCTGATACAATGACTTTTGCTAAAACCTGGCTTTCCAAATGTTTTCGGCAAGAGCAGTCTGCATATTCATGGGAGGAAGACATCCATTACTGTACTGATGATTTTGGTATAACGTTATTTGGAGCCTGCTTTACAGCAGTGCCCATTTTAAAAAATCTCTTCATTAGTGAAGGCTGAGAGTCAATTTGTGTTTTTCTCATTAAACACAAATTGCGCCTAACAGTTTAATCATGTTTTTGTCACACATACACTTTAAAGCTTTTGCACATTTCTTGCTGCCCTAAAAATGGTTTAAATAAAAGCATGATGCTCCCTAATAAAGGAAACGTGTGACTCATCAGCAGCTAGGAATACCTGATAATTTGTCATCATGTGCACAAATATACCATTAGAAGAATTTATTTCTTTATATGCACAGCTTTTCATGAGCACCGATAATGTTCCGCGGTGCTTGAAATAGTAATAAAGACTGTTTTACTATTGAAGGATGCATTCGTTTCACATTATAGCAGTGCTGTTCCCTCAGCATCTCATTTACATGTTATTAGTGTATTTATATATGGGTCTTATCAAAATTAGTAAAGCTTTTCCAAAAATTTTAAGGATTCTGCCATCATTCTCTTCACCACTTCTTTTTTGCATTAATCTTACATATCTGTACTTATTCCTCCACAGTCAGAGCTTTCTCACATGAGTGCAACTTATTTTTCACATTAAATTCCTTCTGTGAAAAATGTGTTAAGGCAGAACTGGCTGCCTCTCCTCTGAAAGCAGCAAGCGGTCCACATCAGTGGTACCTTGCGTCTTCTGCTTTTTTAGAGAATATATTGATTCGCTCAGAGCACGTGTATGTAGACATTAAACAAATAAACAAAAAATTATGCCAGAGGGGCGCCTGGGTGGCTCAGTCAGTTAAGTGGCCACCTTTGGTTCAGGTCATGATCCCGGCATCCTGGGATCGAGTCCCACATCGGGCTCCTTGCTCAGCAGGGAGCCTGCCTCTCTCTCTGCCTCTGCCTGCCACTCTGCCTGCTTGTGCTCTCTCTCTCTTTGACTGATAAATAAATAAAATATTTTTTAAAAAAGAAAAAGGGGCACCTAGGTGGCTCAGTGGATTAAGCCTCTGCCTTCAGCTCAGGTCATGATCTCAGGTTCCTGGGATCGAGCCCCACGTTGGGCTCTCTGCTCAGCAGGGAGCCTGCTTCCTCCTCTCTCTCTGCCTGCCTCTCTGCCTACTTATCTGTCTCTATCAAATAAATAAATAAAATCTGAAATAAAAAGTAAAAAAAATATGCTAGAAATAATATCTGTAAACTTATGTAAGATTGCTATATTATGTTTTGCATTTTCATCTGGATGAAAGTATTTTTGAAGGCCTGGAACCCTTGTTTCTCTCCCACTCTCAGGTTTTGTTTAGGAAAGTGCTGAAACTTGCCAGGCTGCTCTCTTGCTCCATCTTTATGGTGTTCTTTTGCTTCCCTCTCCAGCTCTTTCTCCAGGTCATCTTTATTTTTATCACCTACCTCAAGGATCCAGTTAAATTTGGTACACACAATTGAATTTTAATTTTGGTACACATACCTGTTCTTGTATGTGTTAATATATTTTTTCAATTTGCAAAGAGTCTTGGTGGTACTGTGCTGTGTATAGTGTTGTCTTCTTTAAAAAAAAAAAAAAAGAATGCTACTGTTCATTCTGCGGTAATTTCATAGTCCAGTTGACTGCCTTTGGATAATATGGGTAAAAGGGATTTTTATGGCCTAGAAACATTCTGTAACATAACCTTTTTTTGTGTTTGCTCGATTTTTTCAGATGGAAAAATTAATATTTTTGTTGTGAACATCAAGATGCTGTTATATGGCACTCTGAGATCCCAATGAAAATTAATTATGGCATATATAAAATAATCGTACAACCACTATTCTACTTCAGTCAGTCAGATTCAAAGTATTTTGATTGTTTTATGGATCCTGTGAACATCAATCACAAAGTTTCGTCTAGTAGATAATTGTAGGTGCAACTGAGGAAATATTTTTGCAAAGCCTATTGATACGCTATGAAATAATGAACTACTTATTTTATTCTGCATTTATTCCTCCCAAGGTATAAAATAATTACTGGAAAGCCTTCTGGTGCAATATCTGGAGTACAGAAAGCAGAAAATGGACCAATCGACTGGAGTGGAGAGATGCCTATTTCTTGTAGTCTTTCTCGGTCAGTATGGTGTATCCAGTTCTCTTTTGCACTTTGATGTTTGAGATCTTTGTTGACTAAAATCACAAATACTTATTGTAGTTTGGTTTGGGTTCGTTTTTTTTTTTAAAGATTTTACTATATTTTAGATGTGCTTTGAAGTGTGGTTTTTATCTTTGTGGCAATGTAAAGATTGACTCTGATCTATATAGTTTTGCCAGATCTCTATTAGGACAGAGGGTATACATTTTTGAGATCGCTAATCACTAGTCCTAGAATTTCGTCCAATGTAAAGATTCAGCTTAGGACCTTGTTATCTTTTGTACTGAGCATCCATATGGACAGACCACAAATAGTGGTAAGGATGGTAATAACTAGAGTTCTAAAAAACAAACAAGAAGTTTAATATTATCCTCATTTTAAAAAGTATTCACATGGGGCGCCTGGGTGGCTCAGTGGGTTAAAGCCTCTGCCTTTAGCTCAGGTTATGTTCTCAGGGTCCTGGGATGGAGCTCCGCATTGGGCTCTCTGCTCAGCAGGGAGCTTGCTTCCCCCCTCCATCTGCCTGCCTCTCTGCCTACTTGTGATCTCTCTCCCTCTGTCAAATAAATAAATAAAATCTTTAATAAAATAAAAGTATTCATATTATTGAAAAGGTGAGAATTAATAGTTTTCTACTACTTTTTTTTACTATTTCAAATGTTCAGGTGGGTCTTACTTAACTTAGTAACCAGAACTCAAAAAAAGTATATTGTCAGACAAGAATTCTGTTACCGCAAAGAAAAATTTAAGGAGAAAGAAACTAAAAGTAGAGAATAAATTATTTTAGGTTTTACTCTGAAACAAAACCAAGATACTCATCAATATTTAGAATTTCTGATTACTGAATTAACTTCCATTTTTCCTGAGCCTGGGAGTTGTGTAATCTACAAGTAACATAGGTTATGATTTACTGGCTTAACATCCATTAAAATTTGTGGGTGCTTTTTGTATGACTTTCTATGAATATGTAAATAAATTTAAATATTTAATATTTTAAATATTAGATATTACTCATTTAAACCATATATATCATAAGCTAATAAAATATCTATTACTGTTTCATATTTTTGATGTCTGTGAAACTCATTTAAACTAAATGCTTCTAAAATCTATTTTTAGGGAGGTTTACTTAAAAACATTTTTTTTTATTTGAGTATAGTTTACACACAGTATTACATTAGTTTCAGGTGTGCAACATGGTGTAAAATCATTTTTGAGAACCACTGTTCTGACAGTTTCATTTTTGTGTGTTATTTTAAAAAAGTCTCCAAAATGATATTGGGTCATACAGCCAGAATTATCAAGAGAAATTCATTCTACTGGAGAACAGAAATTGAATGTCTTAATAATGGTTTGTGTTAAATTTTGATTTAGAGGGCCGCTGGGGTGGCTCAGTGGATTAAAGCCTCTGCCTTCGGCTTGGGTCATGATCTCAAGGTCCTGGGATTGAGCCCCACATTGGGCTGTCTGCTCAGCGGGGAGCCTGCTTCCCCCTCTCTCTCTGCCTGCCTCTCTGCCTACTTGTGATCTCCCTCTCTGTCAAAGAAATAAAATCTTTAAAAAATAAAAAAAGTAAAAAGTAAAATGAAGGGGAAAAAACACCTATTCTATATACCTTAGTGTCTATTTTGATAAGATTCAAATAGCAGTTTTGAGGTCTCATAAAACTCAAAAAGAGACCTTTACTGGCAATTAACTTATTAAGGAGTAAAGTCAATTAGATAAAATAATAGTTTAGATTTTAATATGTAACATGTATAATATACTAATAATATTATATAAACATTAAATATAACATTAATATAATGTCATTCCCAGACTCACATTCTCAAAGCTTTGAAAGCTCAGTGGGAAGACCGATAGCAAAGATTTCTGGGTTGATTCTCATTTAACTAATTTGCATGCTATCACCTGTCCACCTCTAACTAATCGTAATAACCACACCAAGGAATTATTCCAGTGTCTGTTACATAGTCAAGAGTATATTTTAGAGGGGCGCCTGGGTGGCTCAGTGGGTTAAGCCTCTGCCTTCAGCTCGGGTCATGATCTCGGGGTCCTGGGATCGAGCCCCGCATCGAGCTCTCTGCTCGACAGGGAGCCTGCTTCCCCTTCTCTCTCTGCCTGCCTCTCTGCCTACTTGTGATCTCTTTCTCTCTGTCAAATTAATGAATAAATAAATCTTTAAATATACAAATATATATATATTTTAGGGGCACCTGGGTGGCTCAGTCAGTTAAGCACCCAACTCTTGATTTTATCTCAGGTCTTGATCTCAGGGTTGTGAGTTCACACCCCATACTGGGCCCCATGCTGGGCATGGAACCTACATTTAAAAATACGTATTGATATAGTTTAAAAAACTACTTGAGGGACGCCTGGGTGGCTCAATTGGTTGAGCAGCTGCCTTTGGCTCAGGTCATGATCCCAGCATCTTGGGATCGAGTCCCACATCGGGCTCTTTGCTCAGCAGGGAGCCTGCTCCTCTCTGCCTCTGCCTGCCTCTCTGCCTGCTTGTGTTCTCTCTCTGTTAAAATAAATAAATAAAAAATCTTTAAAAAAAATTTTTTTTAAAACTACTTGAAATTCCATAATTAAGAGTCTTTTTGAGTGTATTGTATAATTCAGTGAAAGCATGAGAAAAAATAAAAGTCTTAACTGATGATTTACAGACCTATACTCCTGAAGCAAATAATACATTGTATGTTAATAAAAAGAAAAAAGTCTTTTACATTCTTTTTTTTCATTTTTAAAAATTTAAGCTTATTAGTCAAGGATTATCCCTAGTTGAATTGGCACTAATTGATTGCTAGATGATTATATCAATTTTACTTCCTAAAGAACTATACTACCAAAAAAGTATACTACAAAAGGATATAAATTCGGGGCGCCTGGGTGGCTCAGGTCATGATCCTGGAGTCCCAGAATCAAGTCCTGCATTGGGCTCCCTGCTCAGTGGGGAGTCTGCTTCTCCATCTGACCCTCTCCCTTCTCGTGCTCTCTCTCTGGCATTTTCTCTCTCAAATAAATAAAGTCCTTTAAAAAAAAGATATAAATTCAACATTAAAAATTATATATTGGAGAGCCATATTAAAAGGACATTAAAGACCTTGAAATTAAGCCATTATCTTATCCTCATCACTGCCGGGTTCTAATCCACTGATCTTGTCCTGATGGCCATGGATGCACAACGTTAGAGTATGTTTGGAAAAGTGAGAAAACTTGGGAAGGAGCAAATCAGAGAAAATAATCAGTAAACGATAAGTTAACATTAAATATTCCATAACCCCTGATTCATTGACAAGTAATTTTAAACCAAGGTTACCTAACTTTCAGAAAAGTTGGCAGATTTTTTTAAATTTTAGATCGGGGTGCCCAGGTGGCTCAGTCAGTTAAGTGTCTGCCTTTGACTCAGGTCATGATCCCTGAGTCCCCACATCAGGCTCAGCGGGGAGCCTGCTTCTCCCTCTCCCTCTGCCCCTCACCCTGCTTGTGCTCTCTCTCTCTCTCTCTCTCTCTCTCGCTCTCAAATAAATAAAATCTTTAAAAAAATTTTTTAGATCAATCTTAAGTAATAGTAGTTACTTTGATTTGTTGGTAAATATTAATATGTTTATATGTAGACAAAATGCAACACTCACTCTTTAAGTAACTTTTTCAATACTATTTTAGGGGTCTTCAGGTTCTGCTTACCCCTGTTCTTGCAAATATCCTGGAGGCAGATCAGGAAAAGTGTTGGGGTTTTGACCAGTTTTTTGCAGAAACTAGTGATATACTTCATCGAATGATAATTCATGTTTTTTCACTGCAACAAATGACAGCTCATAAGATTTATATTCATAGCTATAATACGTAAGTACCTCTTTATGTTTTCATCCTATATCATAATGTTGCGTTTTATAGTTGTCTTCCTAAATTAGTAGAGGAAATGGAAAAGATGTCTCAGCTTCTCCAAAGGCACCCACTTCCCACTTAGGAAATTATGTCTGTGTGCTTAGTAAATTCTTTTTCACTTATTTGTGGAGTGAAAGGATTAATTTTCTACTTTTATAAAATTTGTAGGCAACTTGGTTTGTTCTTAAAACTGTAGGTTTCACAGGACTGTTTTTGTTTCTATGCCTTCTCTCTTACATAATCACATAATCACAAATTAACATCTACCAGTAAATGGGCTGGGTTTTATTTAGAGTGCTGCCCTGTCGGGGTCGCCTGGCTAGCTTGCTAGATGATTATATCAATTTTACTTCCACTAGTAGACTCTTGATCTCCAGATCCTGATTTCAGACCCCATGTTGGGCACAGGACCTACTTTAAAAAAAGACAAAAAAAATTTAAGAGTATTGCCCTGTCATTTAAAAAACATTAAATATAGGTAGTGTGTTATTATTTACATATGTGGCATAAACCCCTTATTAGGTGCTGGGGAAATAAGCATTTGTCTTACCTAAAAAAAACACATTTCACCTATATTATTTTTAAAAATCTATCTATATGATAGAACTGCATATAATTAAATATACACACATTTATATGTAAAACGAGGGAAATCTGAGTATCATAGGTGGACTATATCAGTATCAATATCCTGGTTATAATATTACACTATAGTATATGCAAGATGTTACCACCGGAGGAAACTGGGCAAAGGGTATACAGCATCAGTGGGTATTTTTTCTTAGAACTGCATGAATCTACAGTGATCTCAAAATGTTTTTTAAAATGAAGGGGAAAAAAGGGGCGCCTGGGTGGGTCAGTGGGTTAAAGCCTCTGCCTTCAGCTCGGGTCATGATCTCAGGGTCCCGGGGTTAAGTCCCATGTGGCTTTCTGCTCTGCAGGGAGCCTGCTTCACACTCTCTCTTTGCCTGCCTCTCTGCCTACTTGTGATCTCTCTCTCTGTCAAAGAAATAAATAAAATTTTTAAAAAATAAAAAAATAAAATAAATGAAGGGGAAAAAACATTGCACCTATTCTATGTACCTTAGTGTCTGTTTTGATAAGATTCAAGTAGCAGTTTTGAGGTCTCATAAAACTCAAAAAGAGACCTTTACTGGCAATTAATTTATTAAGGAGTAAAATCAATTAGATAAAATATTTTAGATTTTAATATGTAACATGTATAATATACTAATAATATAAACATTAAATACAACATCAATATAATATGTTACATTGTCATAATATGTGTATCTTACACATATCCAACATGGGTATTCAGACATAAAAGTATTTTGGAATTGATTGCTATCTGGATATGTTATGTGGAATTTTCAGTTTAATAGACATCATAGTGTTTAGACATCAACAATAGACATTAACAAAGCAATGTTTCTATATTGGCCATGATCTGAAGTATCACACAGAAATGAATGTTGTTATACTTAGCACCAAAAAAAAAAAAAAGATTTTTAAAACTTCTTACTCCATCCCAGTTATGTTGTCCTTTTGAATTTTCCTCACACAGTGCTACTGTATTTCATGAACTGGTGTATAAACAAACCAAAATTATTTCTTCAAATCAAGAACTTATATATGAGGGACGACGGTTAGTCATCGAACCTGGAAGGCTGGTACAGCATTTCCCTAAAACTACAGAAGAAAATCCCATCTTTGTAGTAAGTCGGGAACCTCTGAGCACCGTAGGATTGATATATGAGAAAAGTAAGTGGGAATTTTCCTACTGATCCTGCTAGCCATTAAAAAAAAAAGATGAGGGGCACTGGGGTGGCTCAGTCGTTAAGCATCTGCCTTCAGCTCAGGTCATGATGCCAGGGTCCTGGGATCAAGCCCTGCATTGGGTTCCCTGTTCAGCAAGGAGCCTGCTTCTCCCTCTCCTTCTGCCTGCTGCTCCCCTACTTGTGCTCGCTGTCTGTCAAATAAATAAATCTTAAAAAAAATTGATCTGTAAAAATAATTGGCATCTTCATAAAGTTGATTTGATGAGACAGTAATGTAGAATTTTCATAAACATTAAAATTTTGTAAACTAGTTGAATGAGACTAGTAATAAAATTGAAAAGCCTTTGTAGACTATATAATTTAACCTTAAATATTTTGTTTCAAAAAATGGTAAAACAGTTTGCCATGTATGTTTCACTATAGTTCTCTGCTTTTAGTATTTTATTAACACTTTTGTATCATAAATATGAGCAAATGTTTATTGTGTCCAGTGTGATTAGGACACTTTGCCAGATTTTGGAGTCTAAGAAAAATTAAATCTACATTTTGAGATCCGAAATTATTAATCCTATGGGGGCGGAATTTACCCAGATTTTTACTTTTCTACTTGGATCTTTGGGATTTGATTTAGATTTAAAGAGAAGCATTGAGCTTATTGTGTAGAAATATATTTAAGAAAAAACTGAACTCCTTAGAAATATTTCAGGTAATTTCTTCATTGTTAAGAAATGAGCATTAATTGTTCCAAGTGATTTTTTTTTAACCTGGAAAAGAACTTTGGGGCACCTGGGTGGCTCCATTGGTTGAGCGTCTACCTTTGGCTCAGGTCATGATCCCAGAGTCTTGGAATCGAGCCCTGCGTCGGGCTCCCTGACCAGCGGAAAGTCTCCTTTTCCCTCCCCCTGCTCGTGTGTCCGCGTGCTCTCTCTCTTTCTCTCAGTCTGTCTCTCAAATAAAAAAATAGTTAAAAAAAAGAACTTTAAAGAGTTTTCCTACTAATGTTTAATTTAGAGGTTAATGTTAAATTTTGAAAATTGCTGTATAAAGGATATAATAACCTATTCAAAATACTTTATTTCTGATTTTAATTATTTTACTTCATATTTCAGTTTCCCTTCCTAAAGTACATCCACGTTACGATTTAGATGGGGATGCTAGCATGGCCAAGGTTAGTATTTAATTAAATTACTATGGAAAAAATTACTCTGTAAACATGTGAATTAAAATTATCAGTAGTAGAAAAGGTAAAATGTATTATCTTTACATATGCATATGTGATCTAGGAAATTATTCATTTAAATGATTATCCATTGCAAATTATTTTGTGTTCTTTCTTGTTTAATTCTTTTCTTGAACTCCTAAAAAAATCTTCTCTGTAGAGGCAGTGCGTGTTCAGCATTATCATGTTAAGAATGAAATATTTATTCTGTCTGTCCTTAGCTTTTAGAAATTGGTAGTTTGTGTTTTTAATTTACCTGATAAAAATATATAAGCTTGAAAGTTGTTACATAGAAGTTTTTTCTTACCCTGTACCACAGTTAGCACCAAATATTGTATTTCTTCATTAGGCAATAACAGGAGTTGTGTGTTATGCCTGTAAAGTTGCCAGTACCTTGCTGCTTTATCAGGAATTAATGCGAAAGGGGATACGATGGTTGATGTAAGTAAAAAATTGAAATTTGAAAATAAGTGGTAACCACCCCATCATTGATACTTTACCTCTTCAGACTAGGTACGGTCAAGTGCTTGGGGTTTTTTTGTTGTTTCGTTCGTTTTTGTTTTTAAAGATTTTGTTTTTAAGTAATCTCTGCACCCAGTGGTAGGGCTTGAACTCAGTGACCCTGATTTCAAGAGTCACATGCTCTACCAGAAAAGCCAGCCAGGTGTCCCTTGGGTTTTATTATAATACATTTGTTCCTTGTTTAGTTTACAAAACACTTAGCAACTGTTTTTTCATTTGATACCTACAAGAACCTTCTGAGACAGATAGGACAAATAGTATCTGAATTTTACAACATCCCACACTGTACAGTGTGATGGTAAATGAAATCTTTTTCCAAGGGCCTTGACTGGGACTGTCATTTCACTCTCTTGGTAGGCTTTGTCATTTTTTGTTTTATGTTTGTTTTTTAAGATTTTATTTATGCAGCTGAGAGAGAGAGAGAGAGAGAGCATGAGCAAGGGGAAGAGGGAAAGGGAGAAGCAAGCTCCCTGCCGAGCAGGGAAGCCCAACTCGAGGCTTGATTCCAGGACTCCAGGACCCCAGCACCGTGACCTGAGCCAAAGGCAGACACTTACCTGACTGAGCTACCCAGCCGCCCTGGCTTTGGCATTGTTATAATGCAGTACAATCTGTACTTGTTCTAGAGTTTATGTCCTTAGAATCTTCCTTTTTTTTTTTTTTGCCTTTTTCCCAAATGAAGTGTACACTAAACTTAATTTTTCCAATAGCATTATTGAGCTACAATTCACATACTGTTTAATTCACCCATTTGTAAGTGTACAATTCAGTGGTTTTTAGTACATTCACAGAGTTGTGCAGCCATCACCACTCATTGTAAAATATTTTTGTTACCCCGAAAAAATCCTGCACCAATTAGCAGCCACTTCCCACCTCCCCCATAACCTATTAGCCCCAGGCAACCACACATATGCTTTCTATCTATATAGATTTGCCTATTCTAGACTTTTCATGTAGTGAAATTATACAGTGACGTACACACTCACTTTGACAAGCAATAAAAACTTTTTCTTTTTTATTGAATCACTTAATGTAGTTATTCTAGGTCAGAATATTGATCATCTAGTTAAGTATTCTCTTCCCTGAAAGTAACCCTAAGAAATGTTCTGTGGGTGAATATGACTTGCCCTTTTTTACCTTTCATGATTTGTAGATGCTGTCTTTCATCTGCTAGAAGCAGAGAATAGTCTCCCTGAACATCATGCCTCTAGTTTCTATACATCATTTGAAGCTTTTGAATTTTATATACACATAATAATGGCCTCATGTTCCCTGGGCTCATAATGCTCCTTGGCTTTAATGCTTGTGACAGTTTATGTATATCTGCCTCACACCTATTCATCCCTTCTTGCAAAAATGTGTACAGAGAGTTTCATCATTCTCATTCTGCTGGTGCTTTAAGAAGAAAGAAGAATGACACTTTTTTTTGCCTGTCACCTTTATGTTAAATCCATAAATTGATGGGGTTTTTTTAGGTGTTCACATACCCAACTTGTAAGCGTATGTATTTCTCTTTCTATTAAGGAGCTTCTTCATTTTCACTAAATAATTTCTAGAAAACTTTTTTTTTTTTTTCTGACAGAGAGGAGAGGGATCACAAGTAAGCAGAGAGGCAGGCAGAGAGAGGAGGAAGCAGGCTCCCTGCTGAGCAGAGAGCCTAATGCAGGGCTCGATCCCAGGACCATGAGATCATGACCCAAGCTGAAGGCAGAGGTTTTAACCCACTGAGCCACCCAGGCGCCCCCCTCCTTTTTTTTTATTTGACAGAGAGGAGAGAGATCACAAGTAAGCAGAGAGGCAGGCAGAGAGAGAGAAGGAAGCAGGCTTAGAAAACTCTTAAGTGTGACTCTGTTTACTTTTGTGGTATTGTTACTTATGCCCTCGTGTTCGCTTGTTCTTGTTATCTACCACAGTCATTGCTCCATAAGCTTTTATTTCTTTTACCTATTAACTTTTAGTTTAACAAGTCATGAGAAAATAGTTTTTTGCTTTATTTTTTGGTTTTTGGGTGTTTTTTTTAATAGTTTTTAATGTAGCTCACTGTTGGTAAACTTATTCCGTTAGTAAATATTTTAGACTCCATGGGCTGCATAAGGTCTCTTCTTGGTTTTTACAACCTTTGAAAATATAAATGGCATTCTTAGCAAAAACAAGTTTAGTTTGTTGACCTTTATTTTTTTTTTTTAAGATTTTTATTTATTTGTCAGAGAGAGAGAGCACAAGCAGGCAGAGTGGCAGGCAGAGGCAGAGGGAGAAGCAGGTTCCCTGCTGAGCAAGGAGCCTGATGTGGGACTCAATCCCAGGACCCTGAGCCGAAGGCAGCTGCTTAACCAACTAAGCCACCCAGGCATCCCGTTTGTTGACCTTTTAACCAAAAGCCCTCCAGTTTTAGTATTTACTGTGTCATTCTGCTTCTTCAGAATTATTATTCATAATTATTCTTCATAATAAGAATTATTTTTCATAATGAGTAATAAAGATTAATTCGGGTGGTATAAGGCATAGTGCTGTTTAGCTTATTCATCCGATTATAGATTAGTTTTTATTCCTTAATATAATTTTAATGCCTTAGATTTCCAAACTCTTAATAAGTAGTGATTAATGGTTTGTGCCCCAGAAAAGTATAGGGGTCACAGTGATGCTTTCAGTAATAAAAAGTAAGTTGGCAAGACTCAGCCCAAGGGGGGGGTAATGAACTGGCTTTCATAATATAACAAGATTGTTAATAAATTTGTCTGAACAATAATAACAGTAGTATAATTAGTGATAGGAGAAAACAAATCATTCTTTAAAAAAAAAAAAACTAGGGGCACCTAGGTGGCTCAGTCATTAAACATCTGTTTTCACGATCCAGGAGTCCTGGGATCGAGCCCCACATTGGGCTCCCTACTCAGCTGGAAGCCTGCTTCTTCCTCTCCCACTCCCCCTGTTTGTGTTCCCTCTCTTGCTGTCTCTCTCTCTGGCAAATAAATAAATAGTCTTTAAAAAAATTCATTCGGGGGCGCCTGGGTGGCTCAGTGGTTTAGGCCTCTGCCTTCGGCTCAGGTCATGATCTCGGGGTTCTGGGATCGAGCCCTGCCATCGGGCTCTCTGCTCAGCGGGGAGCCTGCTTCCCCCTTCTCCCTCTGCCTGCCTCTCTGCCTACTTGTGATCTCTCTCTCTGTCAAATAAATAAATAAAATCTTTAAAAAAAAATCATTCGTTAGCCAAACTAATGAGAATATTATTATTTTTTAGAGAATTAGTTAAAGATGATTATAATGAAACTGTTCACAAAAAGACAGAAGTTGTGATCACATTGGATTTCTGCATCAGAAATATTGAAAAAACTGTGAAAGTGTGAGTAGATTACTTCCATACTAATAGTGGTTAAAATGTTAAATATTGTCCCACTTCTCTTTCATTTATTTAGTTATCCTTGGCATCATACAGTATGCTATGCAAGTATTTGTATTAAGGTACAACCTTAGATTAAGTTAATTCCTCACAAAGACAAAATTTAGTCTTCCTAGTAAGAAATGAGTGTTCGTAACATTTTCTCTTACCCTTTGCAAAAGAAAGATAATCTGACTAGAAACGTCTCGTTTTTTAACCTTGCAAAAGCAGACACTCTGAATAAGAAAATATAAAAACTGCAGACAACAAAGGAAGTAGGAAGGAATATTCTAGAACTGTATTTTGGTAGTTATAGAATTTGGGGATTATTTTTAGTTTACTATTACTTATTAATCTTATCCCTGAGACAATTTTTTGAAATAGAATGATATTTTAGATTTCCCTGCTCCTAGGCTGTATTATTTATATTGCAGAGGAAATATAATAAATGAAATCAGTATGTACTATTGACTCCCATTCTGCATCTAGTATTTTGATTGTTATGACTGTTATCCTGGCATAAGACTGTTGGAAATTCCTTCTTTACTAAGACATCAAGTTTTCTTGGAATCTGTTGCTTGTAGGCTTTGCATTCAATGTTTTATTCTTAAATAGTTATGATAAAAACATATAATTTATAAAACATTTTTTAAAATATATATATTCATTATGCTGATTTAATTTTTCCATACTTGTTTTTCTTACAGATATGAAAAGTTGATGAAGATCAACCTAGAAGCAGCAGAATTGGGTGAAATTTCAGACATACACACCAAATTGCTGAGAGTAAGTATTTACAAAATTATGACAATCATTGGGACTATGCTAATGGTTCTCCTATTTGACTTTCACAAACTCTGTGAGATACAGAGTATTAACCATGTTTTACAGGTAAAGAAACAAGCTTAATTGAATGATGGGAAGTATTTTGCATGTTTTTTTAAGAAAGGATATTTAGTGTGTGAAATGTTTTATAAAATGTGTAATACTAGTTGATCTCTTATTTTATTATTATGTGATATTCTTTGTGGAAAATCAAACCAAGAAACTGTCCTTGCATTTAAAAATAAAAATAATTTTTCTGACTTTGAATTGACATAATCTACAAAAAAAGTATGATTCAGAGTGTAGACTTCATTGACAATGTATCATTTCTGTATTTTGCTAATCTGGATCTGAACCCACTGGTTTTATTTAGCTTTCCAGTTCTCAGGGAACAATAGAAACCAGTCTTCAGGATATCGAAAGCAAATTATCTCCAGGTGGATTGCTGGCAGATACATGGGCCCATCAAGAAGGCACTCATCCAAAAGATAGACAGTAGGTTATATAATTTTATTGGTGGTGTCTTACTCTTATTATTAAATGTCCTTTTTCATGTTGACTTGATTAATTTATTTGGGTTTTTTTTCCTTATATAGTGTAGAAAAGCTTCAAGTACTGCTAAATTGCATTACAGAGATTTACTATCAGTTCAAAAAAGACAAAGCAGAACGTAGTAAGTAAAATTTGCCATTTGTTAATGTAATGAATCAGCTCTACTAGTTGTAATTCAGTTGAATTAATTTGGTATATTTATAAGGGTAGCTCTTTAAGTTATTTATTTCAGAGACTTGATTCTGTTGGGAAAGAGATTGAATATACTAAAAATTATTCTTAAAACCAACCTTTTGAGTTTTAAATTAAAAGTCCTAAACTCTAAAATCTCTAGAGACCAGTCATGTAACGGAAGGGAATGAGATTGGCCAGTAGAGACTGAGGAGGATAGGAGAGGAGATATCCATCTGAAAGGGAGAGTCACTACTCAGATTCACGAAATTAATTGCACCAGAATCTTCTAGAAATACAGATTTTATTAGAATATCCTGTGGGCACCTGGCTGGCTCAGTCAGTGGAGCATGTAACTCTTGATCTCGGGGTCATGGGTTTGAGCCCCACATTGAGTATAGAGATTACTTAAATAAATAAATAAATCTTGGTACATTGGGTGTAGAGATTTAAATTAATCTTTAAAAGAATGAAATATCCTGATTTTTAAATGTTGGCAGTTAATTTTTTTTATGTTAACACCATATAGATCAATTAAAAGCATTTGTGAGCTGTATATCTAACCCATGGGTTGTGACTTTGTGTCATCTACTCTAAACTCTTAGTCTTTTTGATGTCATAGTCTCAAAGAGAAAGTGTGCATGATTTTGTGATTCTGTATTTACAGAAGTGATATTTCTTATTTTTAGGATTAGCTTACAATGAAGAACAGATCCACAAATTTGATAAGTAAGTACCCTTATTGTGTTTAATAATTATTTCTGGTTATGTAATTAATATAGTTCCTCTTAAAGTTGAAATTAATTCAAATAAAAAATACATTTTAATCTTGGCTTTATAGAATTGTTACTGTGTGTGCACATATTTGAGGCCCACTTTGGCTGGTTCCCCATTGAGAAGTTAAGGAGGGAGAATGAGGGGGCATCTTCTACATCATGTGCTTTGATTGCAGAAGGGTAGATAATAGAGAACATAGGCAAGGACAGACTTAACCACTTTCTTAACCTTAACTTCATTAAATAAATATATTCTGACCATTCTGCCATCATGAACGTTCTCTTTCACTTCTTGCTGCTCTAATGTCTATTTTAGAAACCTTTGGCTTTCTACTATAAATATTCTAAAGCCAGAATAGTCATTATTAAGAAACATAAATTTTATGGATTTGAAAAGTTTTTAATATTCGAAATAGGAACCATCAAATTGGTTTAACCCTGCGATTATTTCTAAATTATAGGCAAAAACTGTATTACCATGCAACAAAAGCTATGACCCACTTTACAGATGAATGTGTTAAAAAATACGAGGCATTTTTGGATAAGTCAGAAGAATGGATGAGGTAAGTAACCTTAGTGGTTGACTGCACAATGTACAAGTCAGTGTACATTGTATATTACATTGTATATTGTAAGTAAGATTAATATTTCATTAGACTGCTTATTAATTGATTCTTTTTGGTTTTCAGAAAGATGCTTCATCTTAGGAAACAGTTATTATCCCTAACTAATCAGTGTTTTGATATTGAAGAAGAAGTATCAAAGTATCAAGACTATACAAATGAGGTATAACTATCAAAAGTGTCTAGAAAAAAATCTTTTTCCTATTAGAGAGAAATGGGATTTAATACACCTTATATTCAGTTCTGTTTGCCCATTTGTAATGTGTGTTTTGAACCAAATTTTCAGAACTTAGATGTTTTACAATTAAAAGCATCTGATAGACCATTCTTTTTAATCATCTATGAAAAGAGCCTTTTTAAAGTGTTGGTTTAGGGGCACCTGAGTGGCTCAGTCATTAAGTGTCTGCCTTTGGTTCGGGTCATGATCCCAGGGTCTTGAGATCGAGCCCCACATCGGGCTTCCTGCTCAGTGGGAAGCCTTCTTCTCCCTCTACCACTCCCCCTGCTTGTGTTCCCTCTCTCGCTCTCTCTCTCTGTCAAATAAATAAATAAACCTTTTAAAAAAATAAAAAAATAAAGTGTTGGTTTAAGTACTGCATCATTTACAGATTTGAAATTAAAATTTAAACCTATAAAGGGCTTGTTAAAATGTGTAACATTTGGGGTGCCTGGGTGGCTCCAGTTAAGCATCTACCTTCCACTCAGGTCATGATCCCAAGGTCTTAGGATCTCAGCGGGGAGCCTACTTCTCCCTCTCCCTTTGTCTCTGCCTGCCACTGCCCCTGCTTTTGCTCTTTCTCTGTCAGATAAAGAAATCTTTAAAAAAACAAAAACAAAAAAAGGTGTAACCTTTAAGATTCTATAGTTTATACTTTGTTCAGTGATTGATGTAGGGTTTTTTGATGTTTCAGTTACAAGAAACTTTGCCCCAGAAAATGTTTGCAGCCTCCAGTGGAATCAAACATACCATGACCCCAATTTATCCATGTTCTAATACACTAGTGGAAATGACTCTTGGGTAAGAAATAATTATATGGTAACTATGATGTTTTCATTCATTTTTATTTCAGTTTGTGATCTTGCTCTTTTATTTTGAATTTTTGGTATTTATTGTGAATACATTTGTTAATATTATTTAATGGCTTAGTCCAATCTAGAGAACTAAAACATATTAATAGAATTCTGAAACAGTTGCATACTTTCTTTGAGCAGAGACATTGATACATGTTTTGTTTGTATAGTATGAAGAAATTAAAGGAAGAAATGGAAGGGGTGGTTAAAGAACTTGCTGAAAATAATCATATCTTAGAAAGGTAAGTAATGCAAATATTACTCTGCCCAGTGATTTTATGTGCAATGGAGTACATATAGATCTATATTTGTACCTGTCTGTCTTCCTGTATCAGTAGGCTAAAGTAGTGGGAAAAGGATATAAAGTCAGAACCCTTTTGTTTTGTGATTTCCAGGGTGCCTTTTAATGTGTTTGGGGTTGCTTGGATAAAGATAAGTCGACTGTGATTGATTCCATTTTATAGTAGCATCAGTTAATACAATTACTTGCTTATTAGTTGAATCATTTTGTGAAACTGAAAATCTTTTGCACATGATTTTTCATACATTTTCTCATTAGAATCATAATTTATTGGGATTCCTGGGTGACTCAATGGGTTAACAGCATACCCCTAGATTTTGGCTCAGGTCATGATCTCAGGTTCAGGAGATCGAGCCCTGCCTGCCTCAGACTCCAAGCTTGGTGGGGAATATGCTTGAGGATTTCTCTCCCTCTCCCTCTGTCCCTCCCCATGCTTGTTCACTCTCTAAATAAATAAATAAATTTAGAATCATTATTTTTAAAATATTTATTTGAGAGAGTGCCCATGCACAAGTGAGGGGTGGGCAAAATGAGAGGGAGAAAGAGAATCTCAAGCAGATGCCCTGCTGAGCTCAGAACCTGAGACTGGGCTTGATCTCCCAAACCTGAGATCATAACCTGAGCCAAAATCAAGAGACAGAGGCTTAATCAACTAAGCCACCCAGAAACCCCGAATGTTACCATTTTTAATGTTTGCTGATTTGTTTAGTAAAAACTGATTATCTTGTTTTAATTTGCATTTCTTTGGTTAATAGTGATATACAGCATCTTTTTATGTCTATTCAGATTTGTACATGTGTGTGAATTGCCTTTTGGTTTTAAAATCTTTTTTTCTGTTGGTTTATAGCAATTACATAGTAATTATCTTACTTTCTTATAGTACCCAATTTAGTTTCTTCACAACCTGAACTAAATATCAGCAAGAAGAGACTATTAAGATGTTTTAACAAACTTATATTGAATCTATTCTGCCTTGTGACATAAAATCCCGCTTCTTCAAACGTGTCCTATAAGTCACTTTCCCCTGTTTTATTTGCAAATTTATTTGACAACATATGGGTGATATAAATGGCATAATCACAGCTTATATGTTAAATGACTGCTTAAGGATTTTTGCTAGAACTAATAATGGACTCCAGGTCTTGAGCACTGTCTCCATGTCGCTGTCTCATTACCACCTCATTTCTTTTGTATCTAAAATCATATCATATCACCCTTCCCAAAGCAGTTTCCCCTCCAATTTCCTCATTCTCTTCAGGGGAACCACCTTTTTCCTGATCCCTTGAACATAGGTTATTTTAGATACTAACTCTTTTACTGCCTTTCATCGAGTTTGGTGATCTTCCTTCAGAATGTTTTCCTATTCCCCCTTTTGGCCTCATCAGATCTCCCTCCTCCTCACATGGGAGCTGTGGTGGTAACCTACCACCTATCTTCCTAAGCTCAGGCTTTTCCCATCTGTCATGGCTATTTCAGCCAAAACAATCTTCCCAGACTTTCTACTGACATACTCCTTTGGCTCAAAAATTTCTGAATTTCTGTTACCTAAAAGGTCAAGTCTAAATTCACATTTGAATTCCAAGAACAGAATACTCTGGCCCAGCCCATTCACTCAACTTTACTTCCTGCTAGCCCCAAAATAACATTCTGTTCTAGAACAGCAAAGTTGCATTCCTTACTGTCCGTTGATGTCACACTTACTCCCAACTCCTTATTTTTGCTTTTCTAAATCCCACCCCACCAAAAAAAAGTTACCCAGTTTTTCCTAATACTTTCTAGATCACATCCCTCATCCTTTTCTCTTAAGAAGTCCTCCCAAGGGGCGCCTGAGTAGCTCGGTTGGTTAATCGTCTGCCATCAACTTAGGTCATGATCCCTGGGTCTGGGATCAAGTCCTGCGTTGGGCTCCCTGCTCAGTGGGGAGCCTGCTTCTCTCTCTCCCTCTGCTCCTCCCCCTGATTGTGTGCTCACTCCCTCTTTCTGTCAAATAAATAAATAAAAATCTTAAAAAAAAAAAAAAAGGTCCTTCCAAGCCACTGAGTGGTATTTTTTCACATATTTATAGTAGTACCACTGTGTTTCAGTAAGAAATAGAGCAAATCATAGTTGCTTAAACTCTTTAATAGCTTATTCATCTGAAAAGTCTCCTATATTCTTTAAAATGTTGGGGCCAAATAAAGGAATCATCTGAGATTTCCTTTTTTCTTTTGTGTTTTAGGTTTGGCTCTTTAACCATGGATGGCGGCCTTCGCAATGTTGACTGTCTTTAGCTTTCTGGGAAGTTTGAGAACAGTTTTAGTTTGCACAAGAAAATAATGCTAGGGCATTAAATGAATGCCTCTATAAGTGGTCTCTTATTTCTACAATTCAGTATTTGATGTGGTCATGTAAATATGTACAATATTGTAAATACATAAAAAAAGATATAAATTTTTGGCTGCTGTTAGGATGTAATTTTACCTTTTAACATTTATAATTAAATGAGGACATTTGACCTCAGTGAGCACTAGAAGAAAGCCATGACCGATATGTTGAAGTACTGATCCTCTACTCTTCTGAGTGAGGCTGAGTTCTACATCTCTGACTGCCTACCGGAAACATTTTTTAAATGGAACCAAAATTGTTGTCCTTACAGATCAGAAAAGACTGATAGCTGACTTGCTTATAAGTGATAGAATGGGGAAGTGGCTTCGTTGGGTAAGGAGCCGAACCAAACCACTGTTTTACTAGGATCACAATTTTGGGGGAAGGCTAAAGTGACATTTCATTTTACAAGGTGCCCAGAACCCAGTTATCGTCACATGTGTTTAATTTCAGATAAATTATTGAGCAAAATTTTTTAAGTGATTTAATTATTAAAAACTATTTGTTTTATTTTGGCCGTAAGTGTGTAACTGTCATAAAAATTTTAGAATTATTTCCACTGTTTGAAGCTGTATATTTTTTGTTTAATTTCTGCTTACTCCATCATGAAAAAATATCAATAAATTTCTCAATTTTGATGTAAATTTCTCAATTTTGTATTTTTCTATGTACAGCAGTTTGAGAAACAAAAGTTGTCTTTTGAAAGAAATAATATCTGTGGTGATGATAAATCATTCTTAGACTACTGGATACAAGGACAGTTTTGTTTCTCTCCTAAATCTAATTCTAGTTTAGTGTATGTTCTCCAATAAATTTATGCTATCCAGATCCAAAGAGAACATTCTCTTCGAAACATGTACCAGGAGTCCTATATTAAAGGATATACTTAGCAAGAAATTATTTCATCCAACAAGGATGTGGTTCTGATTTTGGTTTTGGTTTCTGACAGCAGATTATTGAAATATGATTATGTACAACCTGCATATCATAAAGATAACATGTCCCAAAGAGTAAATAAATTTGACTAACATGAACATTGGGAAACTGAAAATGGATTAGGTTTTTTGGTTTTTTTTTTTTCCCTAAAGATGTTATTTATTTATTTGACAGAGACCACGAGAGAGGGAACATAAGCAGGGGGAGTGTAAAAGGGAGAAGCAGGCTTCCCGCTGAACAAGGAGCCCAACGTGGGGCTCAATCCAAGGACCCTGGGATCATGACCTGAGCTGAAGGTAGACGCTTAACAACTGAGCCACCCAGGTGCCCCTGAAAATGGATTCGGTTTTAATTTGAAATATTAAATCAATGTCTTATTGTAGTAGAGAATTTTTAAGTATTACTTATACATATTGTAGAAATACATGCATGGGGCACCTGAATGGCTCAGTCGGTTAAGCAACTGCCTTTGGCTTAGGTCACAGTCCTGGAGTCTAGGGATCAAGTCCCGCATCAGGCTCCTGGCTCAGTGGGGAGTCTGCTTCTCCCTCTGACCCTCCCCGCTCTTGTGCTTTCTCTCACTCTCTCTGTCTCAAATAAATAATAAAATCCAAAAAAAAAAAAAAAGAAAGTAAGTTAGAAGTGCATGGGTGAATGGTCCCTGTCAAAAATAACTGTTTAGTCTGAGCGTTTCTGGGGTAAGGGGATGTTTGTTTAATCCCTCTTGATTTTAATTTTCCATTTGACTCTCTAACATGTATGTATTTGATTGTATAATTTAAATGTTTGTCACTGAACATTAGGTAAAATCTTACTAACATTATGTGATCAGTTAATATATTTGCAGAATTAGTTTTCAGCACCTCCAAAAACGATTACCAATAAATAAACCCATGCTGTGGGGATTGAATTTTTATGAGTTGTATTGACAAGAACAAATCCATTCCACATTCATATTGGTTAAGATTTAGTGTTTTATTCCCCATTACAGCAACATGGAAACCAGGCATTCTTACTTTTTTAAAATATTTTTATTTATTTGACAGAGAAAACACAAGCAGGGGGAATGGCAGACAGGGAGAAGCAGGCCCCCTGCTCTCAATCCCAGGCCCCTGGGATTGTGACCTGAGCCGAAGGCAGATGCTTAATAGACCGAGCCACCCAGGTGTCCCTGAGTATTCTTGCTTTTAATATTTTACCTTTAAAAATACAATCTTCATTCAGAACAGTTTAAGTTAGTGAATACATGGTGATACTAGTCTGCTAACCTAATAATATCCTAATAAGTTACATCAGTTTAGTAGCCTTTTTTTCAATATTGTGATATATTTTCAAAAGGTAGGGATTAATGATATAAAAATGATATATAGTTAGGGGCACCTGGGTGGCTCAGTGGGTTAAAGCCTCTGCCTTCAGTTCAGGTCATGATTTCAGGGTCCTGGGATCGAGCCCCGCATCCGCTTCTCTGCTCAGCGGGGAGCCTGCTTCCCTCCGCCCCTCCCCCCCCCCCCCCCCGCCTCCCTCTGCCTACTTGTGATCTTTCTCTCTCTGTCAAATAAATAAATAAAATCTTTTTAAAAAATGGTATATAGTTAGCGGATTTAACTCTTTTTTTTTTAAGATTTTATTTATTTATTTAACAGAGCTAGATCACAAGTAGTCAGAGAGGCAGGCAGAGAGAGAGAGAGAAGCAGGCTCCCTGCTGAACAGAGAGCCTGATGTGGGGCTCGATCCCAGGACCCTGAGATAATGACCTGAGCTGAAGGCAGAGGCTTTAACCCACTCAGCCACCCAGGCACCCCGGATTTAACTCTTTACATAAGCTATAGTTCTAACAGCAGAAGAAATAAAAAACAAAATAAGTGAACATAAAGCATATGGGAAAAAGGAATATTTTTGAGTAAATAAAAAAGGAATTAGAGGTTAGGGAAGAAAGGTGAAAAATAATCCCATAACATCTTCTGAAGTTCCAGGTTCTATTATTTTGGAAATGACCAAATACTGTATGATTTGCCTTATAGACCTCTACCCTGTGTCAAGCAAGGTGCCTCTTAGATACCAAAGATCTTCTCAAAATATTTATTCCAAAATATATTTATCCATAAATTATCCATAAAGGAATTATAATAATCTTGGATTTATCTTGCTTTCCTATTATTGTTTTAAGCAATAATTTCACTTTTGTGTTGTTCTGTACTAAAAATAAGAAGTAGGTTGTTTAGAATTAAGAAAGGCACTATCGGGGGCGCCTGAGTGGCTCAAGTCAGTTAAGCATCTGCCTTCAGCTCAGGTCCTGAGTCCTGCATCAGGCTCAGAGAGAGCCTGCTTCTCCCTCTCCCTCTGCCTGCTGCTCTGCCTACTTGTACTCTCTAGCTTTCTGTCAAATAAATAATAAAATATTTTTTTAAAAAAAGGCACTATCAGGAATAAGCAATCTGAACTGATATAACAAAAATGTATTCTCTCTTCAGAATTAGAGTCACAACCAGAATTAGTCTGCTATTTCTGATTTCACCCCACTCAGATTTCACCCTATTACGCATTGTGCTTTGTCTTTCAGAAGTGCTGTAGGAAATTTACTCAAATGTTTAAAACTCAGAAGTGCTAAAAATAAAAAGTATTGAAAATATAAAGGAGTTGTAACACTATTGTTTTAGCTGGATCTGTCATGCACATCCCATATTTATTTAAGAGTGAGAGAAAGAGAAGGTAAGAGCAGATTGAGGGGCAGAGGGAGAAGCAGACCACCCACTGAGCAGAGTCCTGGGATCATGACCTGAGCTGAGGGCAGACACTTAACCCACTGAGCCACCCAGGTGCCCCCACATCCCATTTGTAAGAAGACTAAAGTTGGGGCTCCCAGCTGGGTCAGGAAAGCACGCAACTCTTGATCTCAGGGTCGTGAGTTCAAGACTACTTTGGGGGTAGAGATTACTAAAAATAAATAAATAAACTTAAAAAAAAATGACCTAAGTATCTTCAAAAGTCTTACCCTGTTGTTTTATTTGGACTTCCTCCCCAATTGTCACTTACAGGAAGACTCAAAGTCCAAATCCTAAGGAATACCAAAAATGGAATAGAAAACAAAGACAGCGACATGGAAATAAAAACTGGTAATAATACAGTTTGTGTTTTTTAGCATACAAATCAGCATCAAAGATTTAGTGTGGTGTATAAAAGCACAACCCAAATATTACATCAGGATGTTTAGGAACTAAGCAAGCTATCCTAAGTTTCTTTGACATAGACAGAATGTGCAAGGACGTGGTTAAACATAGCTTCAGGTGGGGTGACCAGAACCTCAGTCCCAGTTGCTTAGGAGAGAGCTAGACATCGGTGTCTGCTGAAATAATACACAATAATGTTAAAAGTCTAGAAAGATATTCAAGTAAAGGTCAAATTCCAAAATGGGACCCTAGAAAGAATCTTGTTCTTTTACACATTTCTTAGCTTGTAAAAATCAGATTTTTTTTCTGGGATAAATTCCTGCCAGAGTTTAAAACGTGTATCATGTTTTCACTGGAAAAATTTTCAGTTTGTACAAAAAAAAATTGTTTTAATTTGTACAAAACAAATGCAATCGAGACTATGGCTTTGAGAGGTAGCTTGTTAATCACCAAGTCCTACAAATTGCATTGAAATTCTGCTGGATGCTGAACTTTAGTGGATACTGGTTACTTTGCTCCTCCATGAAAGTAACTGCTTTTATGAAGAGGGGGGCGATCTAGCTTAAAAATTATCAAGTGTTATAATAGGTTAGAGTTCTGAAGCTTAAAACTCTTTATTTAGAAAGAACATCTATTAATACAGTTTCTAGTTATGAGGGCTAAGGTCTAAAGGACAAACCAAAGGAATGACAGGGGAAGGGGATTTAGGGCTAACAGGTGGTCCCCAGACATATTGGCTGGAAGAGAGTTCACAGCTAAAGTGTCATATGTGGGTGTTACTGTGTTTTCCTCATCCATATTCTCTGTAGGGAGTCATTCTGGAACATCCATAGTTTTAGCTATGGCCATAAGAAGTGACTTCAACAAGACCTTCAGAAGAATAGCCCGTCTCTTTTACTGGTTTCCTAAATCACTGACCTGCTCAAAGAATCGGAAATCCAAGTTGATGTGGAGCCAAGGTAGAGGTGAGTTATCTCAAGCCAATGCTTCATTTCAAATACTTTTTTTTTTTCTGTTACTAAATGGAGGCTCCTTCACATATGGAGAAAAAATTAAGCTCTTAAGGCATTATTTAACATCACTGAGTAAAAACTAAGATAAAATGAAAGCAACTTGAAGATGAGGTATTAAAACCCACAAACATTTCTGTACTTCCAACTTTATGCTTCATAGGCATTTAGATTCAGAGAAGTTTTCTAGAGAAAGATGGAGGATCTTTAGCTTAAAAAAAAATAGCTTTTATTTTCAATGAGCCTTAATCGGCTTATACAATTAAAATGCCGCAGAACACACAGAAAAGAATAAATTAATGACAGTAAGTTTCTCCTCCTCCTAGAAAACTAAAAAGGTCAATGAACCTTATATATCTTTGGTCGGGGTCAGTTGTTTATGCAGCATATTTTAGTCCGGGGTTTTGTTTTGTTTTGTTTTGTTTTGTTTTTTGTTGGTGGGTTCAGTTAGATATTGATGTGGGATTTTAAAGCACCTCCAATACACTACCACATAAAGCTCTGCATTTTCTACCCAGACCTGCCTGACAGGAGTGTAGAAGGGTCAGAGGAAAGGGGAATGAAGGGAATAAATGCAGGTCTGGTGTTTGGAGCGCCTCCTGCAGGAGGATGTTGGACATAGCACCTGGAGCAAGACGAGCAAATTCTCTTTACAATGTTTCAGCCTGCAGCAGGATTAACATTACGGTCCTGTGTTCTTTGACACTCATTGTAGGTCTGCCTCTTATGTAAGTGCTTAACGTTTTCCCCTTGTCTGGTAGATTATCAAACATCATCTGATGATATGATAGATGATCCCAAGCCAGATCCTCTTTTTTTTTTTCTTCTTCAAGTAGGCTCTAGGCCCAATGTGGGGCTTAAACTCACACCCCCCGAGTCAAGAGTCACATGCTCCACCAACGGAGCCAGCCAGGTGCCCCCAGATCCTCTTTTAATTAAAACAGAAATGACTATGATCTATAATCACTAAGGGAGATACCTGATTAAGAAGTCTACAAAATGTAAAAAAAAAAAAAAAAAGAAATCTACAAAATGTGAGGCCTAGCATATTTCAAGCATCTATTGCCTTTAATGAATATTTTATTTTATTCTTTTTCACTGTTAAAATATGGGGAATCTAAAGAGGTTTGAGGTCCCTCTGTTTATATATTATCATCCTTCAGATATGGAATAGCATAATTTGGATGTCCCTAAGAGCCCTAAGAGAACTTAGAAAAACCATCTTCTCTAATCCCTTCATTTTATTTTTTTAATTTTCTTTCTTTAAGTGATCTCTACACTCAAGATGGGGCTCAAACTCCTAACCCTGCGATCAAAAGTCATATGCTCTTCTGACCAAGCCAGCCACACACCCCTCCAGTCTTTTCATTTAAAGATAAGTAAATTGCCTCCAAATGGTTAAATAACTTAGCCTTCCAAAACAATTACATGGGAGGAAACAGAAGTTTATCCTACACTGTGATTATTGATCCAGTGCCCTTGTTATGGCACTACAGTGCTAAGTATGGTGCATGCAAGTCAGAGAATGAACATGTAAACCCTCACAGAATATTTCACACACAGCCTTCATCAGTGGGGAATCTATCCCTAGAAATTGTGGTGATTTATTCTTCCAAAGCAGAACTTGCTAGTGTTCTCATTAGTTTGGAGATTAGTAGCTTGTTTCCGGAAATCTTTTTACTCACAATCTGATGAAATAAAGTCTTTTGATGAGATATTACTCCATCCTAAGGAGATTATTTAAATATTTGCCTCACAGGGGCTCCTGGCTGTCTCAATCGGTTGAGGGCCTACTCTTGATTTTTGGCTCAGGTCATCATCTCAGGGTCCTCTGATAGAGCCCCATGTCAGGATCCGCACTCAGTGAGAAGTCTGCTTGAGGATTCTCTCCCTTTCTCTCTGCCCCTCCCCCTGCTCCTTGTGTGTGCGCGTGCTCGCTCGCTCTCTCTCTAAAATGAATAAATGTTTTTTAAATAAATATGTGCCTTACAGAATTATATCCCCTCAAAAGCAAGAACTATCATCCTGTCTTCAGTGTTGAACACAATATTTTGTGTAGTGGGCAGTTAATAGCTATTTTTCTTACTGAATTGACTTATGAAGATAGCCATATGGGATCTGAATTGGATGAATTAAGAATGAATTGACTCGAGGCACCTGGGTGGCTCAGTGGGTTAAAGCCTCTGTCTTCGGCTCAGGTCATGATCTCAGGGTCCTGGGATGGAGCCCCACATCGGGCTCTCTGCTCAGTGGGGAGCCTGCTTCCCCCCTCTCTCTCTGCCTGCCTCTCTGCCTACTTGTGATCTCTTTCTCGCTCTGTCAAATAAATAAATAAAACCTTTAAAAATTAAAAAAAAAAGAATGGATTGACTCTTAGAAATCAGCTAATCCCTTGCTCCAGCCTTTTGTGTAGATTGATGGATTTTGACCACCTACAAAAGAAAGTTTAACATCAGGTCACCTCTTCAGAATTAAACTCCTTCTGTCACTCTTCAGTATCGTATGGTCTAAAGGTGCCACGGAAATTTGTCAGGGGTTCCCTACATACCTCTATCCCAACCGACCCCACATGAAAGCTTAAATGGTCTCAAGGCAGAACCTGTGATTGATATTTTAATACTAAATAAGTGCATGTAACTTTAGCTCACTCTCCTTTATTTCGTCTCTATTTCCCCACCTTAGAAAGCACTAAGTTATACCAAAGCATAAACTAGGAAGAAATATAAAAGACAGTCACAAATCTGAATTCAGTACATACTTTAAGCACCTCATTAATCTCTGGTCTTGAAGGGAAAGAATGGGGTGAGGTGTATGAGAAAATTCACATTCAGTGGCCTTGAAGCCCTTTCTTACCGAGTTGAGAAGCCTCAGCAATGTGTGAATCACAGAGCTCAGAAGCCTGGGCGTCCGATGGGGAGAGCACAGGACCTTGGGGTCAGACCTTGCTTCTGCTGCTGAGAGCTCTGTGGCTCCAAGCAAGCCGCTGGGATTTCTCATCTTTAAAATGTAAGGATTGGACTTGATCCTAAAGATTTCCTTCCAGCTTCATAAATGCCATGACCCTGAGATACAGGAATATAGATAAAGCAGTTTCATAGTTCCTGAAGAGAACAGAAAAAGGGAACGGTTTCTGGAAGTCAAACAGCATGTCACTGTGTCACTCATCTACAGAAACGGGACTGCATCATGAATCTCATATATCTGAGAGCTTACGTGAAATCCTGTTCAAGGAGCTTACGTATCAAATGCATACATACTCTTTTTTAAACAAACGTGATATCTAGAGTCTCCATACATAAAGATGTGCTCCAACCTTTAGGCTCCTACATGTTGAAATTGGCCTTGTTTTGAAATGAGTCTCGGGAGGAAGGGTATCAGGCGGCTCTTTTATACCAAAGATCTCCTCTGGTCCTCCCTCTCACCTTTTTGCCCCAGGTTTTAGCAGGCAGCTCAGTGAAATTTGGTGGCTGAATGAAAGTCTCTTGCTTCCTCCAAGGAGGCAGATGTGAGCACATCTGGAATACCCAGAAAACCACCTGCCTCTCATGGCGAAGAAGGCGAAGGGGAGAGCTGCTCACCAGACGACAGCCCATTTGTTCCCAGTGTTGCCTGACTTCCTCGTGGGCAGCCCTAGAGGAGGAGCCCTGATGAGGACACTGCGCCCCCCTTGCAAGCGAAGGATAGAGGGTAGGGTGTGATCTCCAGGTAGCATTTGTTGTCTGCCGTCAGTGAGGCAACAGGCGGGCTAATGGGCGAGACGACATCACAAAATCTATAAGGCCTGTCCTGTACTCGGCGCTCTACAAGAAGCAAACTCTGACTCTAAGCGAGAGGGAGCAGGCTCAAGACCAGTATGACACTGTCACTGTCGAAGCCTGATTATCTTCCCTCTGCAGGGATAGAGGAGAAAGTTTAGATGCAGAAGAAAAATATGTTTTCACACACATAACACAAAAGAAGAGTTCTTACAGATGATTTAAACAATAACTCGCCTGGGTGGCTCAGTCGGTTAAGCGTCTGACTCTTGATCTCAGCTCAGGTCTTGATCACAGGGAGGGTTGTGAGTTCAAGCCCCGTGCTGGGCTCCACGCTGGGTGTGCAGCATACGTACAAAATGCATATATATTACAAGTCGTACTAGTAAAACACCAATTCTTATTACTCTCTGAATTGTGGAGGCCAAGGCTAGGAGCCTCCTACATCCAATGAAGTTCTCTCTCCTTTAGACAGATGAGACTACCTCCGTTGTTCTAAGGCACCTCTCAAATGAACAATCTGATGCATGTCCGGGTTTCCCAAAGTGGCCACCACTATTCCAGGTGGTCCTCAGTGAAGTTATGTCAGGAAGTAGTGTAAGTTTATTGGAAAATAAACCCATGAGAAATTGTCTGATGGTCGATCAAAACCAAAGATGCTGCTTCTGAGTATCGTAGCCGTCGACCCTCAAGAAGCTGTCCCAATGGCTGACCCAAGAACCAGGAGCCTCCCGGCAGCTGGAATATGTGAGGAGAAACTCTGTTTCTCATTTTTGTTCCCAAAACAAAGTTCTCATCCACAGTCAGGGCTGAGGAATGTTCTTAGAGTTACACAACCTATCAGGTATTGGACAAGGGGCGTCTGGGTGGCTCGGTGGGTTAAGCAACTGCCTTCAGCTCAGTTCATGATCTCAGGGTCCTGGGATCGAGCCCCGCATCGGGCTCTCTGCTCAGCAGGAAGCCTGCTTCTCCCTCTCCCTCTGCCTGCTGCTCCCCCTGCTCGTGCTCACTCTCTGACAAGTAAATAAAATATATTTTTTTAAAGATTTTATTTATTTATTTGACAGAGAGAAAGAGATCACGAGTAGGCAGAGAGTCAGGCAGGGGGGCGAGGGGAGCAGGCTCCATGCTGAGCAGAGAATCCGATGCAGGGCTTAATCCCAGGACCCTGAGATCATGACCTGAGCTGAAGGCAGAGGCTTAACCCACTGAACCACCCAGGCACCCCTCAAATAAATAAAATCTTAAAAAAAAAAAAGATACTGGACAAGGAGACAGAAGACAGGAGAGGATGTTAAAAGCCAGATCTCACTGAAGGTACCAAAGTCTGAATAGAATTCTCAAATCTCAGGAGATACATAATAAACCCAACTCTGAAGGACCTGAGATTGTCCGAGTCCAGATTCAGTGCAAAACCAATGCTGTCAGAGACAGAGAGGCCTTGAACAGGTGAAGACTCTGTTCTCAGGTCTCAGATATGCAGGTTATTACCGAGGCAAGGGACCAGTAGAAGCAGCCAGGGTCTTGGGCCAGTCTCAAAGACCTTCAAATTGTCCTAGTTCAATCACCCCTAGCCTCGTGGGAACAGACCTGTAGACCACACGATAAGGGATTCCTCACAGAGCTATCGTGGGATGTCTCCCCAAAGAAATGGTAGGTGTATAGGACTGGAGGGGGGAAGGTTGGCGGTCAAGGCAAATGGAGATGAAGCAGGGTTTTGATAGGCACAAAGCAGGGCTCTATGTAGAGGGACCATTGTGGGGTCTCGATTATGAAGTGGACCCAGGGTCCTATGTCCCTGGAAGCCACGAAGTTAAGATGACTGTGGAATGTCATGGCAGGAACATCCTTATCTCAAGCAGTGCACCTGGACTGGAAATCAAAGCTGCCTTGCTGTGTCAAAGTCACTTAGACCTGCTCGGCAGAAGTGTGATGTTTCGTTCTTACCAATCCTATTTCGACCAGCAAAATTTCCCACGGTGCCTGACTTGAGGGATTTTTCTGGAGGCATTATGACATGTTCTTAGCGGCAGTGTGGGAGAAACATTGGCAATTATCTGTTTATCTTCCCAGACTGATGTATCATAGGGGAGAGTTTAACTTTCTCAGTCTAAGCCACTTTGTACTATCTCATTAGAAATTCTTCCTCTATTTTTCAATAGCCTCTCAATACAATTTTATATATAATGAAATATTTCGATAGCCTGTCACTTCCACTTCCCACCCTTCACCCAACCCCAGAGCACTCTTGTTCTCATCCGGACGTGTTGCTCAGCTCTGGTTGAGCCTTTATCATGGGAAGTCCCTTAACCTAGTTCAGGAGTCCTATTTCTTGTTTGTTTTCTGTTTACTCCCTCCCTATAGGGGACAACATCTAGTAGCTTTCTGTAACAAGGGCTCATGAAAGGCAGTTCATGTTTCGTCTTCAGAAATTCCCCCAAGAAAGTGCTTTGAAACGGGTCTTTTTAAGATGATTTATTTGGGGGATGCCTGGATGGCTCATTCGGTTAAGCGTCTGCCTTCGGCTAAGGTCATGATCCCAGGGTCCTGGGATGGAGTCCTGCATCAGGCTCCCTACTTAGTGGGGAGGCTGCTTGTCCCTCTGCCTGCTGCCCCTATTCTCTCTCTTTCTCTCTCTGACGCATAAATACATAAAATCTTTAAAAATAATAATAAGATTATTTATTTGGGGCGCCTCGGTGACACAGGCAGTTAAGCATTCAACTCTTGGTTTTGGCCAGGGTTGTGATCTCAGAGTCATGAGATCAGGTCCAAATCTGGCCTTGAGCTCAGTGCAGAGTCGGCTTGGGACTCTCTCTCCCATTCCCTCTATCCCTCACCCCTACCCCTCCCAGTGCACATGACCCCCCCACCCCCATAAGTAAATCTTTAAGATTATTTATTTAACTAGTCCCTCACCAGGCCCTTTCAAACTGGAAACACATGTCTTTCAGTTCTGGGAAATTTTCTTGCATTATTTCTTTGAGAATTCCCTATCCTCCGAGTCTTGTATTCTCTTTAAGGTTATCAGAGCTCTTATATTGATCCTCTAGCAGTTTCTTTCCTGGACCACCTCTTTGACTTTTCGTCCTGCATTATTCTAGCAGCTGGTTGTGGGCTCCGTAAGGATGGAAACATGTTTTTTGTGGGCTCCATAAGGATGGAAACATGTTTTACTCCTTATCCCCAGTCCCTTTCCCAGGATCAAACAAGTTCTGGGCAATTACCTATAAACCTAGGAAACTCTAGAGGGACCAGTATTGCTTATTTTCAGTTTTGGAACCCCTTAGTTATATAATTACTTAAGAAAAACAGAAATATCAGGAAATAAAGAGACTGCAAAGTAATGAACAATTTATTGTAGCCTCTTCTGACTCATAGCACCTGGGCTGGTCTGCTGTTTGCTTTTCATTTATTTTTATTTATTTATTCTTTTTTATTTGAAAGAGATAGAGAGCAAGTGGGGGGAGTAGCAGAGGGAGAGGGAGAAGCAGGCTCCCTACTGAGCAGAGAGCCCATTGCAGGACTCGATTCTAGGACCCTGAGATCATGACCTGAGCCAAAGGCAGACACTTAACCAACTGAGCCACCCAGGCATCCCTGTTGTTTGTTTTTGTGCGTGCTGTGAAGAAAGACCTGGCAAAACAGATTATTTGAGAAGTAGTGGGGGCGTTAAGCTGGTTAAGAGGGCAAACTTTTTGTAAGTATTTCATTAAATTATTTTTAACAAAAAGACCATTGCCGATTATAAAATTAATGTTCATCAATTTTATTAAAAGGAACTGAGGGGTGCCTGACTGGCTCAGTCGGTGGAGCATGTGATTTTGATCTCGGGGTTGTAAGTTCAAGCCCCACACGGGGTGTAGAGATTACTCAAAAATAAAATCTTTAAAAAAAAAAGGGAACTCTCAGGATCAGGAGATCAAGTCTGGTGTCAGATTCCTTGCTCAGCACAAAGTCTGCTTGAATTTCTCTCTCCCTCTCCCTGAGCCCCTCTGCCCCCTCCCCACACTCTCTCTCTCCAAAAAAATCAATAAACCTTAAAAAAAAAAAAAAAAAGGAACTGAAGTCTTACCTATATCCCAAAGCTGGTCATCAGAAAATTAGTTCTTTTTTCTTTTATTTCTCTTTTTTCCAGGAAATTAGTTCTAATTTTGTATGTAAAATGTACACAGATGTATGTAAAAGTAAGAAATCAAATTTATTAAACAACCTGAAATTCAGACATATTTATTCAAACTGACATTGTATGATGTACACAAAAAAGTCTGAATACACACACACACATCCACAGACATATATAATATAGGTATGAAGCTTATATCAAACTTCTAAATATTAGCTACTCAGGAGTGCGAGATTGGAAGTTAGAACAGGGAAAAATGAGTAACTTTTCTTTTTGCTCTCTTTTTTTTCTAATAAGGAGGTTTTTTTAAAGATTAATTAATTTGAGAGAAAGAGCACATACACACGAAGGTGGGGGGGTGGAGAAGGAGATAAACAGACTCCCCACTGAGTAGGGAGCCCTACTAGGACCTCTATCCCACAACCCTGAGATCATGACCTGGGCCAAAATCAAGAGTTGGATGCTTAACCGACTGAGTTGTCCAGGCAACCCTACTCTCTATTGTTGTTATGGCTTAACTTCAAAGATTAATTATCCATAGCAAATGAGAACAAAAAACTAATTAGGAAGTCAAAATCTTTTGCAGGATGGATTTCAGTTCGGCACATTCTATGGTCGGCAGCACACTCACTGGCCTTTGATGTCCTTCATCATAAAAGATTCTGTGGTCATTGAGTTTGAGAAACACTACATAGCATATCTCTTTGGGGACACCCAACATAAATGAGCATGTTCAAGTTCTGTAGTAAAGAAAACTATTTAATTTTATTGAACTATTGTTTCAAAACTCTTTTTCATTTAATTTTGGCTTCAGTGTATTTACTTTTGCCTGCCTGCCTGCCTGCCTTCCTTCCTTCCTTCTTTCCTTCCTTCCTTCCTTCTTAAGTTTTATTTTTATTTAAGTAATCTCTACACCCAATGTGGGACTTGAACTCATGACTCTGAGATGAAGAGTTGCATGCTTTTCTAACTGAGCAGGCCGGGTGCCCTATTGTCTTTTTCTTAATAGTACACCCGGTAGACACCAAGAACATAGTCGAGAGGAGATGTGGAACAGGGTGTGGGTCGTGAAAGATAACAGAAATGCCATAGTATGACCCAGACACTTTTATCGCCAAACATCAAGAGGGAGCACATATTGGAAAATGCTTGCAGATTCATGACTTTTCTTCCATAACTAGAAGCTTGAAACTCCCACAAGTCACAAGATTGATTGTACGTGGGTACATGATTTGAAGACCTCTCTCCTGTGTTCCTCACATTATCTTCAAAAACATATGAGCTCTTAGGGCAATAGCAATCAGACCAGCATTCATCTGCCAAAAGGTGAGGAAAATTAACTGGAAAGGACCATGAGAGTTGACAGAAAATGTGTTAGATCTTCACAGGGGTGGTATTACATAGGTGTGTACCTCAGAACTTGGCCAACCGAAAACCTATGCATTTCCTTGTATGTAAACTCCACCACAAGAATGCTAACCAAGATATATATGTACTCTGGAAGAGATTTTAGATCAGAGGAGCGTTGTGATGAAGAGCACCAGTGTTAGAACCAAACCGCCTAGGTTCATGATCCCACCCCCCGACCTTCCACATGTGACCTTGGTCACATTCCTCAGTCTCTCTCTAAAATGGACAGAGTGATAGTACCTCCCTGCTAGGATTATTTTTGAGAACTGAGTGAGTTGATAGAAATAATATATTTACATCAGAAGTTTGTACATCAGGGCGCCTGGGTGGCTCGGTTGGTTGAGAAACTGCCTTCGGCTCAGGTCATGATCCCGAGTCCCGGGATCGAGTCCCATATCGGACTCCCGGCTCTGCGGGAAGTCTGCTTCTCCCTCTGACCTTCTCCCCTCTCATTCTCAGTCTCTCGCTCTCTAATAAATAAAAAAATAAAAATAAAAAAATCTAAAAAAAAGAAGTTTGTACATCAGAAACTGAAGTTTCTGGCACAGAAGTACTCAATAGATGTTAGTTTCTACTTTTGGTTATAATGGTGCATTCAGAAAAGCTGCTAATTTTTGATCCCTTAAAGAAAAAAAAAGTGTGTTGTAGGTTTCCAGACTGGAAGCCCAGATATACATGTTAAATATGAATGTGGTGTTTCAGTTCTCTGGTTTTCTGTTACTATTCCTGCCAGCTAAGAGAATATTGAGGTCATTACTAAAAAGAGGACACTCGAAAAAAAAAAAAAGAGAGAGAGAAACCAAATGACTGATTGAAATAGGGGGTGTCATATAGTCTCTGGAAAGTCTACGTTAAAGTCTTAAAACAGATGGATTTGAAATGTCTATGAGCCCACGAACAAATGCAAAAATAGACAAGTGGGACTACATCAAAGTAAAAAGTTTCTGCACAGCAAACAATCAATAGAGTAAAAAGGCAATCTGTGGAACAGGAGAAAACATTTGCATATCATATACTCCATAAGGACGTAATTTTCAAAATATATAAAGAACTCCTACAACTCAATAGCAAAAAACTAATAACCCAGTTTTTGGATGGGCAAAGGACTTGAACAGGCATTTCTCCAAAAGATGGCCAACAGGTCCATGTAAAGGAACTTGATATCATTCATCATCAGAGAAAAGCAAATCAAAACCACAATGAGATACCTCCCATATGTTAGGATGGGCATTGTCAAAGAGACAAAAAATGAGTGTTGGTGAGGGTGTGGAGAAATTGGAGCCCTTATACTCCATTGGCAATCCCATAGAAAATAGGATGGAGGGGTGCCTCGGTGGCTCAGTCAGTTGAGCATCCATCTGACTCTTGATTTTGGTTCATGTCATGATCTCAGGGTCGTGGGATCGAGCACTGCATCAGGCTGTACGGTCAGTAGGGAGTCTGCTTGAGATTCTCTCCCTCTGCCCTTTCTCCCTGCTCTCTCTCTCTCTCTTTCTCTGTCTCAAATAAATAAATCCTTACCAAAAAAAAGAAATTAGGAAAATAGTATGGAGGTTTCTCAAAAAATTAAAATAGAACTGCCATATGTTGCAGCATCCCAAGTCTCAGTATTTATCCCCTCCCAAAGTGAAATCAGGATCTCAAAGAGATTTTAACACTCTCCCATCATTACAACACTATTCACAATAGCCAAGATGTGGAAACAACCTAAGTGTCCATTGACAGATTGAATAGATAAAAAACATATGGTATATGCATATGATGGGATATTATTGAACCTTTATTTCTTTTAAAGATTTCATTTGTTTATTTGACAGAGAGGAGAGAGATCACAAGTAGGCAGAGAGGCAGGCAGAGAGAGAGGGAGAGGCTCCCTGCTGAGCAGAAAGCCCAATGC
>CM052807.1:74052906-74089259 GCA_028533885.1 Nasua narica
TTTTTTTTTTTTTTTTTTTTTTTTTTTTTTACTTATTTGACAGAAAGCACAAGCAGGAGGAGCTACAGAGGGAGAGGGAGAAGCAGGCTCCCTACTGAGGAGGGAGCAAGACGTGGCACTTGATCCCAGGACCCTGGAATCATGACCCGAGCCAAAGGCAGATGCTTAACCGACTGAGCCACCCAGGCATCCCAAGAGGAACAATTTGAAGAGGGTCATTACAAAGGCTCTGGAAGCTACACGGGAGTAGTAAGCGTCGGGGAGGTTGAGTATGGGAAAAGGAAACTGGGTGTTGTGAAAAGCGTCACTATAACCCTAAGGAGTATCACGTGTAGATGGACTAGCTTTGCACTCCTTGCCAGGCCCGCTGTGGGACAGCTATACACGGAGACGGTCTGGCTTATTTCACCAAAAAGCTTTTCTGATCTTCAAAATGGTCCCACAATGGCTGCCTGGGAAGCTGGCAAGCCCCCTGTTCCAGAGGTGTGGAAACAGGGATACCACGACCACTTTGGAAACAAGACCTCGGGGACCCACTGCACACTGCTCTCTTGCCCATCCAGATAGCAAGATTTCCGTCTCCTGACTCTCCTGCCAGTGGGATGTAAGTGCGTCCTTGAGGGAGCCCAAGATCCACTTTCCTCACTGAATGGCACCTGCAGCATGAGGACGGAACAGACTTTAGGTTTAGAATACACCTAAGTGTTTTCAAAAATCCCAGTGGCCACTGTGACCCCAGAAGCACCAATCAAAGCTCCCAGTCGTTTCCAAGAGTCTTATGAGCAATTCTGACGCGCACCCTCGGTGAACCCCACCACTCTAGAGCTCTAGCCAGGGGCCTCAGCCACTCCCACAGCTATAACCAGTTTTGTGTTCATTTTCTCCAGCCCGTATCTTCCTCCTGCCCTTGAACTCGGCACGGCTGACATCCCTGCAATCCTATACCACTGCCCAATGAATCTTCCCAAAGCGGTAAATACCTCAAAGGTTTCACGGCAAGACATCCAAGAAAGCACCTCCTTGACCCGGGCCAGGTCTGGGGGCCCATTTTTCACCTTCCATCCATCTCACGTGTGCAACAAACACAAATATGTGCTGGGAGCACCGACTCCACCCCTACCCAACCTCTCGGGCCCATGGGTCTGAGGTCCCGCTACTTTTCAAAGTACAGGTCTCATTCCTTCTGCACGAAGCGTGGGACCAGCGTATCAAGACTTTTCTGCTGCACTTACTAGGTCATGGTCAGCCACATGCATTTATCTTGGGTACCTCATACAGCACGCTTGAAAACTGGACTTATTTCCCACTTACTCTGTTTTATACTCCTAGAAGGACCAAAAAAAACTAACCCTGTGAATAAAACAAATATGGGCTTTGTTTAGTTTTGATGAATGATAAATCACATGTGGGTGAATCATATGATATTGCATTGGGCAAAAGATGCCACGGGCAGAAAGAGTACATAGTGGATACTCCATTTATATGAAGTTCAAGATGAAGCAAAGTTAATTTATAGTAAGTAACAGAAATCAGAATAGTGATTCCAGTTGAAAGGTGAAAGATTACTGATTAGGAATGGACACAAAAGTGCTCACTTCAGCAGCACATATACTCTAATCAATCAATCAATAAAAAGAATGGGCATAAAAGAACCTTCTGAGGTGCCAGATATGTACTATATTTTGAGCTGGAGTGGGGTAGTTCATGGGGGGGTGGAGAGAGAAAGTGAGGGAAAGAGAACCTTATTAAACTGTCCAATTAAGATTTACTCATTTTAGGGCGCCTGGGTGGCTCAGTGGGTTAAAGCCTCTGCCTTCGGCTCGGGTCATGATCTCAGGGTCCTAGAATCGAGTCCCGCATCGGGCTCCTTGCTAGGCCGGGAGCCTGCGCCTCTCTCTGCCTCCGCCTGCCTCTCTACTTGTGATCTCTATCAAATAAATAAATAAAATCTTAAAAAAAAGACTTATAGGGGCGCCTGGGTGGCTCAGTTGGTTAAGCTGCTGCCTTCACTCGGGTCATGATCTCAGGGTCCTGGGATCGAGCCCCGCATCGGGCTCTCTGCTCAGCGGGGAGCCTGCTTCCTCCTCTCTCTCTACCTGCCTCTCTGCCTATTTGTGATCTCTTTCTCTGTATCAAATAAATAAATAAAATCTTTAAAAAAAAAAAAGACTTATACATTTTACTTATTCTAGTTATACCTCAATTTTAAAAATGCAATCATCTACATAAAGAAAGATGAAGGTTCTGTGTCTGAAGATAAAATATGCTCCATTCTTAACCCCGGGAACAAAATATTTTTTTCTTTTTTGTTAAGAGATAGAAGGAAGGCTAGTAATACAGTTTCACTTAATAAAACAACATACACCTAAAGCACACAAAAACTTCCAAAATGAAAATTTTTTTAAAGAAAGGATAAGTTCATCTGTAATGTTCTGTCCTGTAAATGGAAGTGGAGAACAAGGCCTATCTCACAGGGCTGCTGGGATGTAATAAAACACTTAATACAGCACAGACTCCTCACTTTATGGTTTGCCATAATTCTCTGTCCATTTCCTCCAACCTCTTTGAGCCCAACCCTCAAAAATTCTCAGCCCTGCAGGCATGTGATATTTGTAGAATAAACCTAGAAGCTCCCTCAATGCATGCAAACCATCAGCAATTGCCACCTGATTCCATACGGAAAACCCCATGCTGACCAGGCCATGTTTCTCATTCTGGGGGGGCCCATACAAACCTCTGGGCACGCCCAGAAGCTCCAAAGGTCGCTGGGATCCATATGGTTTATATACCTGTGGCGGGTGCACTTAACACTAAGAAAAGAGATCTGTATTTAAACAGACGTTAAGAAGACCATGTTTGCTGGGGTGCCTGGGTGGCTCAGTGGGTTATGTGCCTGCCTTTGGCTCAGGTCTGGGATCGAGCCCCAAGTCAGGCTCTCTGCTCAGTGGGGAGCCTGCTTCTCCCTCTCCTGTTCCCCCTGCTCATGCTCTCTCTCATAAATAAACAAATCCTAAAAAAAAAAAAAAAAAAAAAAGATGACAACAATGACTACATTTGCTAAGAGAACATACTACACTGCTGAGAAGTCTTAAGCTCCCAGCTGCAGGCATTGAAAGTGTGGTTCGCTGGCCCTCACTCTTCTGACCCACTCACGGACTCTTCCGCTCTCCCCGCCTTTACTGCAGGAACAGTTTTAACAGCACGGACCCGGGAATTTAGAATATTCCTGGCTTTCTACCTTAGAAACCTCTAATTAAGGTACACCTGGCTTCTTATGCAATTTTAACTGATGATGGCTTAGGCTATTTCCTTGAATTATCAACACCACTCTGGCTTATTAACCCTGCAAAAGCAAAATGTTTATTTTCAGTAATGTTGACATGCAAAAAATCCAAAGAACAGGAAACTACAGTTAAGAAAAAATACAATAAGATTAACAAACTATATGCAATTTTAAGGATACCCTTAAGAAGTTGCCATGTAAGAAAGAGTATTTTGGACACAACTGTATGCATGCCACCATGAATCTTAACTTTATGTAAATAATTAGTCAATCAAGGGGAACAAATGAAACTCTAAGATAAAGTGAAAAAGCAAATTGTCCTTTTTAGGATTAACCTGCCAGGAACCTCTGGGTGTTTTTACCCACAAACACCAGAATAAAATCATATGCAAATTTTTTTCTATTACAAAAGAAAAACAAGACAATTACAGAAGAAAAAAAAAAAACACAGAAATCAAATTAGATTATCCTGTCACCCAGAGAGGTAAATCCTTTGGGAGTTTTTTCTTCTTGTATTTAAATTATACATGCCGTTTTAAAAATCATCTCCAGTTAAAAAATTTTATGAATATCCGTGTGTTGAATACTGTAACAACAGCTGACGTTTGTTGGTCAAAGGGTACAAAGTTTCAGTTCTGTAGAATGAGTTAAGTCTAGAGAGCGAATGTACAGGCAGGGTAACTATATTTACTAATGTACTAAACACAGGAAATATGCTACAACAGATTTCAGGTAGCTCTCATTACAAAAAAAAAAAAAAGACCATATGAGAAAATGACATGTTCATTAGCTTGACTGTAATAATCAGTTCACTGGGGATATCAAATCATGCTGTAGATCTTAAATACAAAGTTTTTTTTTTTTTTAAATATTTCATTTATCTGTCAGAAGAAAGAGAGAACACAAGCATTGGGAGCAGCAGGCAGAGGGAGAAGCAAGACTACCCGCTGAGCAAGGAGCCAGAGTGCAGGACTTGATCCCAGGACCCTGGGATCACAACCTGAGCCAAAGGCTGATATGCAGTCAATAGAGCATGGGACTCTTGATCTCAGGGTCATTAGTTCAAGCCTCACGTTAGGCGTGGGGCCTATTTTAAATAAAAATTTTATATGTGTGTGTGTGTGTGTATGTATATAACCAGGTGAGCTGTCAACTAGAGTTTATTTTGATCAGCTTACAAGAAAGCCTAATACAGTAGAAAAGATAATTTGCAACAAGTAACTATGATTTGATGGCTCTGAGTATCGGACTAAGAGTCACTAGGTTCCTCAGGGAGTCACAGAGGAGGCTATACAGAACTAAGGAAATGCTGCTGTTCCAGAACAGATTACCTGGCCACTGAACGTCCCTAGCAGTCACGTCACTTCTCAAACCCACTCTTGGCAACTGTACACTCATGGGACCCCATACCCAAAGGATTTCCCATTTGTTCTCTATTTGAGGAGCACCTGCTTTAAAGTTCTTTGTCTAAACTAGCAGGAGGGGCACCTGGGTGGCTCAGTCGGTTAAGCATCTGCCTTCGGCTCAGGTCACGATCTCAGGGTTCTGAGATCGAATCTGTTCCCTACTCGGTGGGGAGCCTGCTTCTCACTCTCCCTCTGCAACTCCCCCTGCTTGTGCTCACTTGCTCCACCCCCTATCAAATAAGTGAAATCTTTAAAAATAAAATTTTTTTAAAAATAAACTAGCATGGGGCACCTGGGTAGCTCAGTTGGTTGGGTGACTGCCTTCGGATCAGGTCATGATCCCGGAGTCCCGGGATCGAGTCCCATATCGGGCTCCCGGCTCTGCAGGAAGTCTGCTTCTCCCTCTGACCTTCTCCCCTCTCATTCTCAGTCTCTCTCTCTCTAATAAATAAATAAATAATCTTTTTAAAGATAAAATAAATAAACTAGCATGAGTGGAAAATATGTAAGAGGCCCATGAAGCCTGCAATGAATCACTACGGATCAACATTAAATCTGCATAAATGCAAAGCTCACCCGATGCCAAGATCTTTCATGCTGTATTCCTGCAAAAAAGTCCGTCAATAATGACATGACACATGGCAAAACTTGTAGCCAAGGTCCATGAGAAGTAGCACTCTGATTCCTGCCAGTATGAAATAAGTATTTGGAGAAATAACTAAACCAGAATAGCAAATGGTCTTTGGATCTTACTGAAAAGAGAGCTACACAGAAGTTCTTTAAAAAGCCATGGGGGAAGGGGCGCCTGGGTGGCTCAGTCGCTTAAGTGTCCCAACTCCTGGTTTCAGCTCAGGTCATGATCTCAGGGTTGTGAGATCAAGCCCCATGTCTGGCTCCTGCTTGGGAATCTCTGCTTGGCATTCTCTTTCTCCTTCTCCCTCTATCCTTCCCCACCAACTGGTCTTTAAAAAAAAAAAAAAAAAAAGCAGTGGGGGAAATATGAAGGAACTGATTAGTATCAGCCTAAAGCCAGTCCAACAAGTCTCTTGGGAACCACAAACTAAACCCAAGCAGGTTGAGGAAGACTATGGTAAGAAAACAGAACCCTCTTTCACCCCAAGGGAACATGCCAGATTACTTCAAAAAGATCCCATCAGGATTGATGCCATTCTTCGTTCATTCCATTCTGCCTGATCACTCGGAGATAGAATGAGGACTGAAAAAGAGATTTTTCAGTACAGCATTAGGCCAAAATTACGAACACTGTGGCACATAGTTGAAAACAGCTCAGAGAGTAGCAGTTAAGGTACTCAAGCCCTATGTTCTCCTGACAAGAAAAAAAATTATGTAACAAGGTATAGTGATTTGATGATATTGGAACATATACAGATATTGAATCATTATGTTGTACACCTGAAACTAATACATGTCAATTACACCTCAATAAAAATGTATTTTAACACCCCAGCCCCAAGCCACACTCTGAGTAACTTCCGGTGAACACAGATAAAGAGTTCAGTAATTTCTTTTTTCATAGCCTTTCATTGTGATCCTAGGTGAAGATATAAAATCATATAAAATTTAAATGGAACTTTATACAAATCACTAAAGTTACAAATAATTCACACATAGTAAATATTACCTATCCTGTATTCCAAATTTTCCCCAAACCACACATTTCTATAGGTCCATTATGGTTTCAAGTAAATACTAACATAAAGTTAAAAGTAATTAACTCCTCAAGCTGCCCAATTCAAAGATGGAACTGAAGAACCTGTCCAACCAACATGAAAATACGCATTCCCTTCTCCAGGACTAAGCAATTCCACGTCTGGGATTATAACCTACCGATAGTCTCACACACCCATGAAAAGAGACAAGTTCGGTATCGCAATGTCATTTGTAACAGAGAAAAATGGGAGGAAATAGTACATGTCCATCAACAGAAAAATGGACACACTAGAGTGTTCAGCACTTAAATAAACTGGAGTAGCAAGAATCTCAAAAACAAAGCTGCACTGAAATGAGCTACAGAAGAAAACATGCAATGACACCACAGCCACAAGTCTTAAAAAAAAAAAAAAAACATGCAAAGTAACACTAACTACTGATGATTAATATTTACAGAAACACAAGTAATAAAACTATTAAGTACATGGATAGCAATGATTCAAAAAAAGAACTGGAGAGATACGGAACGGGAGAGAAAATGGGGCCAGGAAGACCCAGGGGCTTCAAAGACATCTGCAAAGTGTTATCTTTAAAGCTGGGTGGTCAGGGGCGCCTGGGTGGCTAAGTGTCGGACTCTCGGTTTCGGCTCAGATCATGGCCTCGGTGTGGGGAGACTGAGTCCCGAGACCCACTGGGCATGCAGTGCAGAGTCCGCTGGGGATTTTCTCCCCGCCCTCCCCCATACATGCACAGGTATGCGCAGGCCCACCCACTCTCTCAAAATCTTAGAAATAAAGTTGGGGGCGCCTGAGTGGCTCAGTAGTTAAGCAGCTGCCTTTGACTCAGCTCAAGATCGCAGGGGCTTTGGATTGAGCCCGGCATCAGGTTCCCTGCGGCATCAGGTTCCCTGCTCGGTGGGAACCCTGCTTCTCCCTCTCCCACTCCTCCTGCTTGTGCTCCCTCTCTCTCTGTCGGATAAATAAAATCTAAATAAATAAATAAACAAATAAACAAATAAATAAAGTGGGACGGTCAGCTATAGAGGGAATCACACTACTTTGACATAATTACTGCACTGTGAGCTACCCTGTACCTGTCAGGCTCAGCACTGGACTAGGGGTCTGCTTGGGATTCTCTCTCTTCCTCTCCCTCCGCTCCTTCCCCCTCCCCCTACTCCCCCCTTACCTGTGCTTGCTCACTCTTTCTCTCAATCAATCAACAAAATCTTGGGAAAAGTAAATGTTTTGTGCTACAATACATGCAGCTCTCTTGTACACCATTACATCCAAGTGATGTGCAGGCAGTTCGGAAGAGAGAGGCAAGGGCTTGGGGGGAACCTGAGCCGCCCGGCAGGCTGAGCCTCCGTTTCCCCCTCCCTCTGCCTGCTGCTCCCCTTGCATGTGCTCTGTGTCAAATACATAAACAAAATCTTAAAAATAAAATAAAAGTACAACCAGCTAGTTTCCATCAGTTTTCTCAAGTATCTTGTCAAAAATAGTAAGTATTAAAAAAAAAAAAGGTATTAAGAAAAGGATTTCCGGGGCGCCTGGGTGGCTCTGTTGGTTAAGCCTCTGCCTTCGGCTCAGGTCACGATCTCAGGGTCCTGGGATCGAGCCCTACATCAGGTTCCCTGCTCAGCGGGGAGCCTGCTTCTCCCTCTCCTTGTGCCTGCTGCTCCCCCTGCTTGTGTGCTCGCTGTCAAATAAATTAAAAACTTAAAAAAAAAAAAAAGATTCCAACCTAACGGGGGGAAAAAAAAACTATCAAGATAAAAACATTTCTATTGAAACTTTCTTCAATTTACTTCCTAACATCTTTCTGTCATTAATTTTTTGAGCTATTGGGGGGCACACATCCACATTCTGGTCATCAAAGACTTTATTCTAAGAAAGTTAATATACTGAAATGATCTGAGATGTTTACTTTTTATAGTCCATATCCATATCAAGATTTATTTTCTCTTGTTCCTTCAAATAAATTTTACTACTTTACCAATTTAAGGAGGATGATCTCATGCTTCCAAATCTGTCTCTTGCAGAGACCTCTTTCCCGGGCTTCAGACCCCCCATTCTAGTCGCCAACTGGACGCTACACAAATGTTGGGAAAATGTGCCTGAAATCGAACTGTGCCACCTCGCCAGACCGGCTTATCTTCCTCGCAGCTCCACAGGGCAGTACCGGCCTCATCTGCCCCAAACACATACCTGCCTCCTCCCCTCCCTCCCTGCCTGCTCAAACAGGTGCCAATCTACCGCATCGACTTGAGGAATCCTTACCTCTCACACTCATAGCTGCCCCATTTCAAGCCCTAGGACCTTCCCCCGGGTTACTGCAATAGCCTCCCAAACAATACCCCGCGTCTCTGTCTCAACTCTGCTGTTAAACTGCTATCCGCTGCAAAATCGTAGATCTGACCTCATTACTTCTCCTTACAGGGCTCCTCCTTACCCAGAAAATAAAATCCAATGATCTCACCCAGCCTGGCAAGCAAGGCCCTTTGAGGGCCTGCTTCCTTCCCCAGCCTTTCACCACACCCATAGGTGTGTCCTTCCCCATCTGCTTCCCCAACACCACCGGGTCCTCCAGAACCAGCAGACCCACCACTCTGCTAGTTTATTTACGTGTCTGTCTCTGGACCTCTGGCGTTCTCTCCACACACCCGCACATGCACACCGGCCTGCCCCATCAGTCTCCATCTGCCACGTCTCAAACTCCTAGTCACCACCACCTAGATCAGGTACTTGTTTTCCAAACTTAACCCCTCCCCTCCTCTCCGAGAGGAGCCATCTTCTTTCTAAGCAGTCCTCCCTCACTTCCGGTCCAAACACCATCCCTTCTGCTGCCAAGATGGCCATCTCTTTCAAGGAACCCGTGGCCCTCACCTGTATCCTCCGATCCCCATCAGCTTTCTTTCTACTCAAGTATCTCATCTAAAATAATGACAACTCGCCAACAATCCCCTCTACCCCATGGCCTCATTTCAGGGCACCGTGCTTTCCTTCCCAGACAAGCCTTGGAAGAGTGGTCTGCTCTCACCTTCCCGTTTCCTCCACAGCTATTCACTCTTCCTCCCTCTGCAGCTGGACTGCCCCGCCAGTTCACTGAAGAAGAGCTCGTCAAGGTCTCCAGACTCCTACTGGCTCGACTTCAGTCCCTGGCTCCCCCAGCCTTTCTGTATGCTACACTTGGCCTACTGACCAAGCCCCAGTTCCTGAGGCTGGCTCAGCCCTGGACTCCTAGGACTCCAAGGACTCCACTCCCCTGGCTTTCTTCCCACTCTCTAGCCACTCACTTTATTTCTGGGGACACACCTTTCTTCTCTGCTTACCCTTTAAAAATGCCAGCATGTCCTCTTTACCTGGGTCCTCCTCCTCTCATGGCTTTAACAAATCCCAAAGCTCTTTCCCCAGATCAGGTTTACCTCCTCTATCTTATGGACAAGCCTAGGAAACTCTGATGCCCTTCAGGCAGCTCAAAAACTATATACCCAGGGGCACCTGGGTGGCTCAGTGGGTTAAAGCCTCTGCCTTTGGCTCAGGTCATGATCTCGGGGTCCTGGGATCAAGCCCGGCATCGGGCTCTCTGCTCAGCAGGGAGCCCGCTTTCCCTTCTCAGCCTGCCTCTCTGCCTACTTCTGATCTCTTTCTCACTGTCAAAGAGATAAATAAAATCTTTAAAAAAAAAAAACAAAAAACTATATACCCAGATTCATTCCTTCATTATTTATTTACTGCCTGGAGTCAAAAGTTGTCTGAACTTATCCTCCCTCCCAAATCTGATTTTTCTTCTATATTCCCTTTCTTGGTGAGTGACCACATCACCTCCTGAGTCACCCAAGCCAAGAAACCCAGGCTCATCCCTGTCGCTTCTCACCACCCCAATACCCACAGAGTTACCAAACACCCCCAGTTCACTAATGCCTGCAGCCTGGCCCTGCCTCCATTTCACCCCCATTCTCACTGCCTTCCTTCCACCTCAGTCACCCTGCAGCCACTGAGGCCTGGCTAGAACTCCCCCCTCCAAGTCCTGACAGCCACAAAGAACAGATCAGTATTTTAACAAAGCTTTTCAACTTTATGCGTCTACGTTTTTTGATGACAGAAATTATACAGCTGGGGGAATCTATTACTTTCCAATTCAGCCTACATTCTCCCTCTGATCACAAAATTTGTTAAAATCAATCAGTGCCTAAATGAATGTGATGTCTATATGTAACTTCAGAGATACTTCAAATAATGTTTAATAACATTAAGGGTTTGGAGTCTTGGCACTCTACTTGCCACAAAATGCCAATGCAACATTTTAGTTCACACAAACCATTCTGTCACAATACTCCTTTTCTGCAGCCAACATTTCAAGTTAAAATGAACACAAAATGTGAGCAGCCTCGAAATCTATCCCTATTGTCACATCACACATTTTCCAAATCTAAAGCGCACCATAGAATTCAGAGACACTAGGATGTACTTAAAGAAAGGAGTTACTAGAAAAATAATTTTTTGTGATTTCCATGACTAAAAACAAAACTTCCTATAATTGTGCACGTAAGCATGTTCCTTCTCAGCTAACACAGAACACCTCAGACTGTTCACATGAAAAGGAAACATTCCACCCAGCCATGCCTTTAGAGTTAGTTAGGTCTTCCTCATTTCAGTAATCTATCAAATGTTTAAAAGTCCAATTTTAAAGAAATACCTTTCCCTATAGGGTCTTGCTGAAGTATCTCTCGAAGTCTATATGAAATTAGAAACAGATGAAAGTTCTAAGTAAATCGCTCAGATTAAAAATAATTCTTCCTGGGGGCCTGAGTGGCTCAGTGGGTTAAAGCCTCTGCCTTCCACGCAGGTCATGATCTCAGGGTCTTGGAATCAAGCCCCCGCATCGGGTTCTCTGCTCAGTGGGGAACCTGCTTCCCCCTCTCCCTCTGCCTGTCTCTCTGCCTACTTGTGATCTCTCTCTGTCAAATTAAATAAGTACGTAATAAATAAGTAAATAAATAAATACAATTTTTTTTATGTTTTTAAGATTTTATTTATTTATTTGACAGAGACAGTGAGAGAGGGAATACAAGCAGGGGGAGTAGGAGAGGGAGAAGCAGGCTTCCCACTGAGCAGGGAGCCCAATGCAGGGCTCGATCCCAGGACCCTGGGATTATGACCTGAGCCAAAGGCAGACACTTAATGACTGAGCCACCCAGGCGCCCCATAAATACAATTCTTCTTAGGAAAGACAATGTCTCAATAATGAATCAAGTTAATCATCACACTCACAAATCATTTATATGGCCTCTATAAAGCAAAGACCCCTAGCCCTCAAGAGTTTTCATTCTTGTCAGAAAGGCAATACTTAAAAATACCTGTAGCAATCAGAGAACAAGACATTGTAAGAAATGAGCCTTGAACTGGACATCCATGGAGCAGCGAATGGAGAGGCTAAGTAAGGCACTCTACACAGGGTGTGGGCAAAGGGACAGAAGCCTCTGGGAAGCCTCCTGTCTGGATATAATGACTTAGACAATAGACTCTGATGTTTTATAATAGAATTTAACTTGCTAAAGAAATTTATTTGGAACATTTACCTGACAACAGTAAATGCAGACCAACTGGAATAAAAGAGACACTGGAAACAAAAGACAATTTAATCTTCCAAAGGAAACGAATACACTTCCTCACTCCCAAATGGAAATGCAAACCTGCCCACAAGCACTCATCCTTCAGGAAGCACAATGACTAAACTACCCCCACTGTCCTAGAATTCTCCATAATCACAGGACTCTCATACACATTCATCCTGCCCAGTTTTCAAGGAATGTGGCATTGCTGGTGGGCTCTTTCTTAAATAGTTCTTAACACTATTTTTATAACTCCTGCAATACAGAAGTTCAGAACAATTAAGTGATCCCTTTGGCTTGCACAAAACCCATTTGTGTTGGCACTATATTGGGATGAATTCTAAACCACCAGGACCCCCTTGATTTCTTTCCCAAGACATTCCCTCTTTAGGAAAAGAAATAATTCTACAGGGTGCCTGGGTGGCTCAGTATGTTAAGCATCTGCCTTTAGCTCAGGTTATGATCCCAGGGTCCTTTGTCCCCTGCTCGGCGGGGAGCCTGCTTCTCCCTCTCCCTGCTGCTCATGCTCACTCACTATCTTTCTCTCTGAAATAAATAAAATCTTTAAGATTTTTTTTATTTATTTGACAGAGAGAGATCACAAGTAGGCAGAGAGGCAGACAGAGAGAGAGGGGGAAGCAGGCTCCCTGCTGAGCAGAGAACCTGACGTGGGGCTCGATCCCAGGACCCTGAGATCATGACCTGAGCCCAAGGCAGAGGCATTAACCCACTGAGCCACCCAGGTGCCCCTCAAATAAATAAAATCTTTTAAAAAAGAATTCTACATAGTCTACTCATTTCTCAAACACCAATGACTAACTACTTAAGTTCAACCCCACCCAACCAGGTATGACCTAATACAGCTGTTTCCAAATTCATTCATTTGGCATCTCAATACATTTCACAGAATTCCTTTCAAGACTTTTTATCACTTTTAAGACTTGCTTTCCCTCCAATTACAAATTCAGATCCAGAATCAATTAACCATTAACTTTCAAAGTTATCTCTTAGGAACAAAGTACAGGCCCAGGACCCAGGTCCCTACAACCTCCCCAGCCCAATATATTTCCCATTTCACCTAAATGTCTCACTTTCACATGATATGGAATTTATTACCATTTTTGGGCCAGTATTCCCCCTGAAAGAAACATGTTTCACTGCCTTCACCCAACTTCTTTTTCTTGGTTATAATTCTGACACAAATCCAATCAAATGAAAAACAAGTGGTCAATAAACAAATAATGAGGGCCCCTGGGTGGCTCAGTTGGTTGAGCAACTGCCTTTGTCTCAGGTCATGACCTTTGAGTTCCAGGATTGAGTACCACATCGGGGCTCCCAGCTCCACAGGGAGTCTGCTTCTTCCTCTAACCTTCTCTCCTCTCATGCTCTCACTTTCTTGGTCTCTCAAATAAATAAAATCTTTAAAAAATAAAAAATAAAATAAATAATGACAGGGCACCTGGCTGACTCAGTGGAGCACGTGACCCTTGACCTCAGGGTCATGAATTGGAACTCCACATTGGGCATGGAGCCTACCTTAAAAATAAAAGATAAGATAGATAACAGGGGCAACTGGCTGGCTCAGTGGCAGAGCATGTGACTCTTGACCTTGGGGTTGTGAGTTTAAGTCCCATGTTGGGTGTAGAAATTACTTAAAATCTTAAAAAAAAAAAAAAGTAACAACAGCCCTCATTCTGTGCCCTGTGACAAGTACCACACTAACAATGAACACACAATGGTGAACAAGACAGATGGCTCTGCCCTCGTGAAGCTCACAGGATAATCTGGAAGGCTTAGAACAAATTTACTTGAGGCCCTCGATGCATTCATGAATAATAAACTACGGTATCATGTTTCTCCAAAGCATCAAAGCATCAGAGTGCCTCATAAACACAATTCATTCATAAGGTAATTTAAGCTTGCAGCTTAGACTTAAAATGTTCAGGTCCCCAAATACAAATCACTATCTTGCTGGAAAGCCTGGGTGGCTCAGTTGGTTAAGGGTCTGCCTTCAGCTCGGATCATGATCCCAGAGTCCTGCACGGGGCTCCTTGCTCAGCAGGGAGCCTGCTTCTCTGCCTGCCACTCACTGTGTTCCCTGTTTGTGTTCCCTCTCTCCCTGTGTCTGTCAAATAAATAAAATCCTTAAAAAAAAAAAAAAAGCTCTTAGCAAGTTGTTTTTACTTAATGCTAATACTACTAGAAATAATAGTTAACCTATATTGAGCATGTACTCATATGCTAGTTAATGTCTAAGTTTTTTATATGAATAAATGATAACATTTACATAAGAATGTATCAGTAAAATTTAGTTAACTTTAACAGTAAAATTTATAGTCAACTAATTTACAATTCAAGTGATTAAAAATATTCACAGCGGCATTAAGAATAAAAGGCCAGTTTTAGACAACCAATTTATTGTAGGAAACACAACCAAAGGAAGGGGCGATGGGGTAAGGAGAGGGAATAGCAAACCCCAAGAGGCTCACGTGGTCCAAAGGAAGAGGTTTCCCACCAGATTCTAACACTCATGCCAGTTTTATGGAGCATAAATGAACTAGGAAGAGGGCGCCAAGGAGATTCACGTGACTCGCTGGGCGGCTTTAATGCCTGCGTTCCTGGCGCACAGGCGGGCTTGTTTCCGAACCACGGCTGGGTCCAGCTGACACACTGTGGGTGGGAGACCAGGGCGCTGGGAACACGGCCACAACGCATGGAGACTGGCGGCCGCAGCATCCCCTTTGCAGTGACTTACACAGTTAAATACACTACTTCATTCAATTTGATCTCTTGAAAACCAGAAACAAAACGGTGACTAAGCCCCTAAACAATGACCACAAGGCGATTTACACCTTCTGGAGGAAAAAGGAAAAGCCCCAAGGAAGAAGCAAAATTTGTCAAGAGGTCCAGCGGGCAGCCCTTGAGAACTGAATCCCGCAGCCAGAGGCAGGTAAGAAAAGGAGAACAGAGGAAGTTGAAAGAAAAAGAAAAACAAAAACAAAAACAGGGGCACCTGGGTGGCTCAGTGGGTTGAAGCCTCTGCCTTCAGCTCAGGTCATGATCTCAGTCGCAGGATCAAGCCCAAGCCCTACATCAGGCTCTCTGCTCAGGAGGGAGCCTGCTTCCTCCTCTCTCTCTGCCTGCCTGTCTGCCTACTTGTAATCTCTCTGTGTCAAATAAATAAATAAAATCTTTAAAAAAAAAAAAACAAAAAAACTAAACAAGAAAAACCCTCAGTTAACCTATACATAAACTCTTAAAAGAACCCATTTTCACAGGACTGATCATTCTCTTTCCTCTGGGGTGGATTGCTTTTAAGGGAAAAAAGAAGTTGGTGAAGACTTTGCTAGGTGGCCTCAGGCTTGGTCAGGAGACAACCACCTCTCTACCAGAAAACAAAGGAACTACAGTGAGACTGAAAGTGGCTTTAGGGGGGAAAAAAAAAGCCTCCAGGAATGACTGAAGCTTCCTGATCAAGGACAAGGAGATTCCCAGTTCATTTCCGTCAATAAAACCAGAGCCACCCAATTTCCTGCCACCTTTCATTCTTTGGCTCTGAACCTCCCTTCCACGGTCGGTTCTCCACTCAGCCCAAAACTCAGGTGAAGCACGTGACCCTATACAGACTTTTAAAGAGAAATTGCTAACACTCATGACAGCTTATGTGCCTGACATGCTGCTACTTTACAGATCGAAGCTTAAAGAGGTGCAAGGACTTGCCCAAGACATGGGCTGGCTAGCACGGATTTAAAACCCAGGCTGCCTTACACAGCCACTTGTCATCCATCAAGAACACACCCCCTTTTAGTCCGCAACAAAATCCAGTTCCTTTTCTTTTAAATAGCCCTCACCTCAAAAGATCCAGATCCATTGTTAATTTAAATGCACAGAACTAGATAGGAGTAGGGAGGGAGACAAACCGTAAGAGACTCTTAGTCTCAGGAAACAAAGTGAGGGTTGCTGGGGGCTAAGGGCGGAGGGAATGGGGTGGCTGGGTGATGAACATTGGGGAGAGTACATGCTATGGTGAGTGCTTTGAACTGTGTAAGACTGATGATTCACAGACCTGTACCCCTGGGGCAAATAATACATTATACGTTAATAAAAATTAATTAAAATAAAACGCACAGAACTACCTCCATCAAGAATGAATTTTAAGTTGATTCGCTGACACTGGTGCTATGTTTGCCTTTTTGAGAGGTACTACCTTCCCCTAGAGGACCTAGCTCCCATCCTCTGCACCAAATGGCAGGAATAATTAGGCTTTTCTAATTACATTTCCTCTAACAGAGCTGCACAGGACAGCCAAGGATCACACCCCAGCTCGGCACAGGGGCCCCAGCCCCACCAACCACACTCCTTCCAACTGCCTGCACCACGTGGCCAGGGCCAGTCATCAGAGAAAGCAATTTTCAAACTTCAGAGAGATCTGAAAGGGCAGTAACTTCCCCCCAAAGGAAAACTGGCAAGAAAAAGCCATCCACAAGCCTGTTTAAACAAACAGAAACAGACCTTAAATGGACAGAAGTAATATTATTGTTTCTTTAAACCACCTACATAATATTTACATTTTCCCATAGCTGGGAAATGACGGACTCCAGTCAAATATTCCTGAACTCACCTCGGCGATGCCATTAAAACCTGAAATCTGCAGAAGGTCTAAAGCAATAAAACTTTTGTTGGTTTAATTTCTCATCTGCAAGTTCCACTGAAATTACAACTGCATTTTAAGTCCCTTGGAACACTCCATAAACCGTAAAACACTGTGGAATGCTAAACTTCGTTTTTAGTATTGATATTTTTTCCTTCCTACGTAATGCATACAGCTATTTTGTTTTCTATTTTCATACAAATCTTTCAGTTTTTGGCTTGCTGTTTGACAACTGTGATCAGATACACATAAATCTCTCTGACTTCGCTGGCAAAGTACCGAAAAGGATTCCTGAAAACAAGCATTTACAGGAAATTTTCATAGTAAACTCGAGTTGTCTAAGAATAGGAGGATGAAGAAGGGCTTGTGATCTATCAGAAATAATTCCTTACATCTCTTTAAAAGATTCACTTATAAAAGATTCACTTAACTAAAATATTCTGAACAAGGAGCGCCCAGGTGGCTCAGGTGAATGACTTTGGCTCAGGTCATGATTCCAGGGTCCTGGGATTGAGCCCTATGTCAGGCTCCCTGCTCAGCTGGGAGCCTGCTTCTCCCTCTGCCTGCTATTCCACCTGCTTGTGTGCTCTCTGTCAAATAAAGTTTAAAAAGAAATATTCTGAACAAGAAAAAAATTAAGCAAAGGCACCTACGAGTTAATCAGATTATAAGAGATTAGGCAAAACTTTTCGACAGGCAAGACCTAAAAAGTATCAAGGCCGATTCCATCTAATTGCAGTGTTTCAACAAAAGACAATAAGCTTATAAGTAAACAGGATAAAAATCCTTTTTGGTAGGTAGAGTTTTTAGTAATTTGTCCTACAATCCTTTTTTCAATACCTGGTCTATTTTTATTAAACTTAGGTTCTTCTGAATTCTACCAGGATGGTTGGAACACTGGCACTAAATTTATTGAAATTCAAAGATAAACAGGCACTTTCGGTCACTTTTTTTTTTTTTTTAACATGGTTAGTTAAAGACACATCATTCAGCTCCCTCCCTCTGTATTCCACAGTGTATTCATAGGACACTGATGCTTTCTTAGTAATGCCTTTCCTGTGTCATAATTATAGGAGTTAAATGGCTTTGTGTTTGTTTTGTTTTGTTTTTTGTTTGCTCCAAGTTTCAATGATGTCAGCCTGAGACACACTCTAAAGTATTTCAAAATGCCAGAATATGTAATGTCCCTTTGGAACAAACAGAGTAAGTCAGAAATAACCTGAAGTTTAGCTGACCGCAAAAAAAAAAAAAAGAAAGAAAGAAAAGGGAACCATCTACCCTGCTAAATATGCACAGGACTCAAGAACAAGCTCTCTGGAGATTTCCTGCCCGCCCCGCAAATGGTCAAAGGCCATGAACAATGCTCACACCAAGAGGAAGATCCACTTAGAAGTGCAGAAAAATATTAAATTCACTGCTTAAAGGAATGCAATTAAGTAACATTTAGGGGCCTTTACAAAGTTTTCCTCTATTTTTTAAGTAAACTCTAGGCCCAAAGCAAGGCTTCTTGAACTTACAAACCCGAGATCAGGAGTGGCATGTTCTACTGAGCCTGCCAGGGGCCCCAGTTTTCCCTCTGTTTTAATGACCACACCCAGTGGAGCTAAGGGCACAAGGAAACTAGTTAAAAATGCAGTCTTCAATTACTGATACAGAACTAACAGGTATAAAAATGGCCATACCATCATTGCTTAAGTAGAATTCCATTTTGTACATCCTGAGGTTAATCCATAATGGAAAAGGTTGCTCTCTCAAAATGTTCACATTGTTATGTAGAGTAGCAAAAAAAAAGAAAAAAGAAACATTTCAGTTTTCCAAAATTTGAAAAATAATGCCTATCAACAAAATACAAGGCAGACATGAAAATGACAGCTGTGCTAGCTGGAATCATTTAGCAAGAGCTCATTAATTCTAAGTCTAAATAGCAAGATCAAATTTGTCAGGACAGAATTCCTTTAAAAACTTAAAAATGTAACTACCATAGGATTCCGCAATGCCACCTGTGGGTATATGCCTGACAGACCGGAAAGCAGGGTCTCTAAGAGCTGTCTGTATACCCACGCGGCAACGGCAGGATTATTATTCACGATAGCCCGGAGGTGGAAGCACCCAGTCAGTCACCCCCTGCTGACTGGATAAGCAAAATGTGGTATATACATGCAGCCGAATATTCCCTTCAGGAAAGGACATTCGAACAAGTGATACAGCACGGATGAACCTTAAGGACATTGGGCTAAGTGAAATAAGCCAGTCACAAAACGACAAATACTAATACCGAATGACTTCACTTATATGAGATAGCGAGACTAGTCAAATGCATAGAAACGGTAAATAGAATGCTGACTGCCAGGAGGATGGTGGCAGGAGCAGTTTCGTGGAGACACAGTTTCGGTTTCCGAGATGAAAAAGTTCTGGCAATTGCAGACACAACAATGAAAAGATACTTAACACCACTGAACACTTAAAACTGGTTTACATGAACAATAAAAACTATCTAGATGGCAAATTTTAGGTTAGGTGTACTTTACCACAATATTTTTAGATGGGATTTTAAAAAAATCAGTATGATTATACGTATGTAAAAAAACAAATGAGGGGTACCTGGCTGGCTCAGTCCATAGGCCATGCAACTCCTTATCTTGGGGTCAAGAGTTCTAACCCCACCCTGGGGGTAGAAATTACTTTTTAAAAAAGGAAGGACAGGGGCGCCTGGGTGGCTCAGTGGGTTAAAGCCTCTGCATTCGGCTCAGGTCATGATCTCAGGGTCCTGGAATAGAGCCCCGCATCGGGCTCTCTGCTCAGGAGAGAGCCGGCTTCCCGCCGTCTCTCTGCCTGCCTCTCAGCCTACTTGTGATCTGTCAAATAAATAAATAAAATCTTTAAAAAAAAAAAGGACAAAAATGAAAACACCAGGAAATAATTCTAAAAAATTAAATGGAATATTCTGTGGGAATGAATTTAGGAAATTATCTTACTATCTTAACACACACACACACACATTGTCTAACCCTCATTAATTTCATGAAAAACACTTTGCTGATTGCATTCTAAACCTTTTAAATCCATATCTTCTAAATCTATTCTCCGGCTCTCCAATTCCCAAATTCATCCTTCCTCCTCCAATTATCTCACTTTGTTTAACATCTGGGGAAAAAAAAAGAACCGAGTGCTGCAGTATATAATTAGTAAATTATTCTTAGCTGACTAAATCATGTAGCAGCAGTCAGCAATTACAGTCCATAAAATGTGTATTACTCTTGCTGTGTTAATACTCTATGAATTAATGAACCCCCTTCTCTGTAAACTCAAGGCAAGGTTGCATGCAGTTTGAAATGCTTTTAGGACAGTTTTATCTATCAGCTCATAGGTCAGATAAAAGGGAAGTTCCCCACACACGAGTTTCATAACCTCAAAATGCTGGTATGCATGACCCAAGAGAGGCTGAGAAACTATTCCCAACAGTAAAGGGCAAGTTCCCCTTTATGAAGAAAAATCTTCCCAGGGCGCCTGGCCGGCAACCCATCCATCCGTCTGCAGCCACCAGAAGATGAAGATCGAAGCCCCCAGCAAACAGCGCCGTCCAGCAGAAAACAGAATGTGAGCCGCATACGTAATTTTAAATTTTCCAGTAGCCAAAAAAAATTTTTTTAATTGATAAATAAATTTTCCAGTAGCCATGTTAAAAAATAAACAAGTAAAAATTAATTTTATTCAGGGCGCCTGGGTGGCTCAGTTGGTTGAGCAACTGCCTTCAGCTCAGGTCATGGTCCCGGAGTCCCGGGATCGAGTCCCACATCGGGCTCCCGGCTCCATGGGGAGTCTGCTTCTCCCTCTGACCTTCTCCCTTCTCATGCTCTCACTCTCTCTCTCCTAATAAATAAAATCTTTTAAAAACAATTAATTTTATTCAGCTCAGCATATCCCAAAGATCATTTCAACATATAAGCAATATGAAACAAGCACTTTAACTTATTTTATATTCTCTCTCTTTCGTCTTGGAAATCCAGTGTGTATTTCATACTTACAGCACCTCTCAACTCAGGCCAGCCACATTTCAAGTGCTCAACAACCACACGTGGCCAGTAACTACCATACTGGACAGTCCAGTTTTAGAATGATGGTCACTTCTAGGGGCACCTGAGTGGCGCAGTTAAGCATCTGACTTGGTTTCAGCTCAGGTCAGGACCCATGGAATCATGGGTCATGAGGTCCAAGGCGCATCCTCAGCAGGGAGTCTGCTTGAAGGTTCTCTCCCTCTGCCCCTCCCCCACTTGCATGTGTGCCCTCTCATGCACTCTCTCTAAAATAAATCTAGAATGTCTCTTCCATTCACAACATTTTTACGTGCATATCACATTTTAATCACTGTTTCCGGGCTTGAACATCCTTCCTACTGTTATCTCTTGCCCTCCCCATTAAAAAAGAAAAAATTAACAAGTAAACAAAAACCATTTGACTAGCCACTGATAGCCTAACCAGAGTTAACTATTAAACGCCTGGAAAACTAGCCTCATTCAAAAGAGCGGTTAAGCTCTGGTTAGTGGTATTAACATTAAGTCTGTTTAATGTATTTCGTATCCTTGAGGATGATGAGGTTTCTGTGGGACACAATCATCTATAGTCCTGGACAGATGTCAACAGGAAAATGTGACTTGTTTTACAGGGATAGACCTTTTCGGTAAACTTTTCATCCAAAGAGATGTATAGTTTTACCACCCTCTACACAATGGAGGCAGTTCCCTGAAAAACTGTCAACCCTTAGAGTTTCCTTTGCACTAAAGGAGCATGAGAGAGATGTTCTAGTTGGTAACCTTTTAAAAAATATTACTAAATGGGGGCGCCTGAATGGCTCAGTCAGTGGAGCATGAGACTCTTGATCTCAGGATTTTAAGTTTGAGCACCATTAAAGTCTTTTGGGACACCTAGGTGGCTCAGCCGTTAAGCGGCTGCCTTCGGCTCGGATCGTGATCCCGGGGTCCTGAGATAGAGCCCCACATCGAGCTCCTTGCTCAGCGGGAAGCCTGCTTCACCCTCTCCCACTCTTCCTGCTTGTGTTCCCTCTCTCACTGTTCACTGTGTCTCTCTGTCAAATAAATAAAATCTTAAAATATATATATATATATTTTTAAAAATAAATAAATAAAACTAAAACAAAAACAAAGTAGGCTCCCTTCCCCTCTTAACATCCTCTGCTCTCCAGGCACCTTGGTTAAATGTCTGCCTCTGGCTCAGGTCAAGATCTCAGGGTTTGGGGATCAAGCCCCTCATTGAGCCACTCCCCCTCCCCCTCCCACTGAGCAGGAAGTCTGCTTCTCCCTCGGCCTCTGCCCCTCCCCTCTGCACACAGGGGCACACACTCATAAAAATAAAAACTTTAAAAAAAAAAAAAAATTTCCCTTCATAGCAAAAATAAATTGTTTATAAAATAAATTCATTAATTACTGAATAAACGAATGATAGGCTTTCTTAAAATAAGGGGGAAATATAAGAAGTGAATTATACCTAAACTAGTAATAACACCTATTACCAATATCATCTATTTTTTTTTAAGATTTTATTTATTTATTCCAACAGAGAGAGAACACAAGCAGGCAGAGAGGCAGGCAGAGGCAGAGAGAGGAGCAGGCTCCCCGCCGAGCTCCCAAGACGCCTGGACCATGACCTGAGCCAAAGGTAGCTGCCCAACCAACTGAGCCACCCAGGCGTCCCACCAATATCATCTACTTTTAAATGACTACTAATGTGTAAGATACCATGAAGGCTTATGGTCTAGTTGGGAGAGAGGGAAAAATTGTGTACATCTGAGTATAAAGGAAAACTCACAGTACCCAGTCCTGCGACTTCCATCCAAAATCAGGCTTTCATTCCTTCCTGAAGCATGGGGCATTTATTTTATGTGCTCTGGGAATATGGTAGTCTCTGTCCTCGTTAAATTAAATATAACAACATATTATAATTTTTGCTATGAAAGGAAAGAGCAGAGGGCTTTAAGAGGGGAGGGGTTACCTACTTCAGACTGGTGGTTCAGGAAGACTTCTGAGGGGACAGGCAGGTTAACATGGGAGGGAACATGGAGGGCAGCAATCCCAGGGCAAGGTTCTGCAATGGGGAATCATGTGGATCTTGAAAGAAAGTGAGGCTAGTTCGACTATAGTCCTCATCAGATGTGGTTATTTAAAAGTTGTATCAGAGAAGGGCGCCTGGGTGGCTCAGTCAGTTAAAGCCTCTGCCTTCACTCAGGTCATGATCTCAGGGTCCTGGGATCAAGCCCCGCATCAGGCTCTCTGCTCACCAGGGAGCCTGCTTCCCCTTCTCTCTCTCTGCCTGCCTCTCTGCCTACTTGTGATCTCTCTGCCAAATAAATAAATAAATCTTAAAAAATAAATAAAAGTTGTGTTCAGAGAGTGAACAAGAAGCAGGGCCTTGTCACACTGCTAATGCTTGCTCAGAACAGCCTCTTCCCAGGCACTGTACAGAGCTCTTCGATGAGACAAGGATACAAACAGGCCAATGAGCCAAAATATATTATACAACAGCAGCTCCTTCGTATGCATCTATCCCCCTATCCAGTTGTCATTTCAACATTGCTTCTGAACAGCAACCCCCTTCCCAGATAATGGCCTTGAGCCAAATCAGAAGTGAAAAGCAAGCCTCAAACCAGGAACTTCATAAAAAGACAGCTACTTATGTGGGCAGCTGCGGGAGGGGGGGGGGGGTTGCAAGAGCTGATGCTCAGGACTAAGACTTGGGGACCAAGCATTTGGTCTCATTTTTTTTCCTCCCAGAAAATGAATGTTTACAGTATGACATGCACTGACTGCCAAAGGAAGTCTAAAAAGAATAAGCACATTATTGGATATTTTTAGCTTCTCTTTTCATAAATGTTTTCTGTCACTGCTTTCCAAATAATTCCAAATCTTGCAAGTTAGCCAAAAGAAGAAACAGGGTAGAGAATGTCTTGTTCATATAGAGGTGACTAATTTTCTCTTGTTGATTTAAAGGAATGTGTCTTTGTGAGTTCTGCTCACACAAACACAAAATTCCAATGGATTAATACGTACTGTGTAAAAACAGAATTTATCAGACATGAAAACGAAATGTGCAAATCACCGTGCACCAGGCAAAAGGATTTGTGGGAATGTTTGTATTCGACAACATAGGGATCAAAAATGAGTGTAAGAGTTAGGACAGTCAAAATATCTTTGAGGTTTTATTTTTTTTAAAAGATTTTATTTATTCACTTGACAGAGAGAGAGAACAAGCTGGGGAAGCAGCAGGCAGAGGGCCAGGGAGAAGCAGACTCCCCGCTGAGCAGGGAGCCTGATGCGGGACTCAATCCCAGGACCCTGAAATCATGACCTGAGCTGAAGGCAGCCCCTTAACTGAGCCACCCAGGTGCCCACCTGTAAGGTTCTAAGCCACTATTCTTTTACCCCCAGTGATTTATTTATTTATTTATTTAAGATTTTATTTATTTGACAGAGAGAGAGATCACAAGTAGGCAGAGAGGCAAGCAGCGAGAGAGGGGGAAGCAGGCTCCCTGCCAAGCAGAGAGCCGGATGCGGGGCTCGATCCCAGGACCCTGAGATCATGACCCGAGCCAAAGGCAGAGGCTTTAACCCACTGAGCCACCCAGGTGCCCCTACCCCCAGTGATTTATTGCCAAAGCTTCTAATGGACACACTGAATAGTGCAACTCATTACTGTTGATTTTAGCAGCAAGAAACAGAACCAAACAGCAAGTCAGAAAAATATTTAAATTATAATAAGGAAAGTACCCACAGGGCGAACTTGAGACCTGTTATGTGGAGTCGCACAGGCTTGCCTTCTTAAACAATTCTTCAGTATAACTTTTTTTTAGAAGTGTGAGTGGTTCAGAGGCAATTTTAAGGCTTCTTGGACTATTCAGGGCACCTGGGTGCCTCAATCGGTTAAGCGTCTCCCTTCAGTTCGGGTCATGATCCCAGCCAGGGTCCTGGGATCAAGCCTGGCACTGGGCTCCCTGCTCAGCAGGGAATCTGCCTCTCCCTCTACCCCTACCCCCCACCAGCTCGCTCGCGCGCGCTCGCTCTCTCTCTCTCTCTCACTTGCTCGCTAGCTCTCGAGTGAATAAAATCTTAAAAAAAAAAAAAAAAAAAAAAAAGACTTCTGGACTATTCTGCTAAAGCAAAAAGAGTGTCTCATTTCATTTCCTTATTCCTATTAACTAGCCAAGGCTCAAAAAGAAAAGTGATTACCTTAGACATGGAGTAAGAAATGTTCCAGTAATTATATTAATAACATTAGTCCATTTCTACTCTTGGAAGTCTGAATGTGTAGAAAAGTAGAATTATGAATTACAGACCTGCCCACATTCTCAGCTCAGCATGAAACAACGGTGGATCCACAAGCATTACTTATGAACACTGTAATGAACATATATGCAGAAGAGGAGGGGGGTCGACATTTTAAGAAAATCCTGAATTATAGATGTCCATATTTGGAAAGAGAAAATCGAATTTTTTAAAATTTGGTGGGGGGGACCCCCGCCTAGGTGGCTCAGTTGATAAAGCTTCTGACTCTTGATTTCAGGTCATCAACTCAGGATTGTGAGATGGGAGTCTCCAGTGGCCTCCCCTCTGGGTGTGGAGTCTGCTCAAGATTCTCCCTTTCCCCCTCTCCTCTCCCCTGGCACACATGTGCAATGCACTTTCTCTCAAAAGAAAAAAAATTAAGATTAATTTTTTTTTTGGCTGAGAATTAACCAAAAGGAAAGTATGTGGGCCCTTCAGTGACTGACTTAACAAGGCCTTACCTTTCCTTAAGTCAATTTTGCAGGGGGTTCTTGGGAGAATCATAAGATAGGGTACATTTGAGAAACCTGTAATGGGCCAATCATTATCAAACCAGGAAAGCATTCATTCACACAACTAATATTCACTCAGCAGTCACTGTGTGTCCGGTACCAAGAGACGCTCCAGGGATACAGCAATAAACAGGACATCCAAACTGCCACAAAAAGAAAAGGCCACGTTTCATTCGTGTTTCTAGCCTCCAAACAGGTTAAGGCTTTTCCTTTTTTTTTTAAAGAGGGTACCAACATAAGGAAGAAAACGGTAACATTTTCTTCATATCCATTAAGATTTTTGTTTTTGTTGGAGACAGAAAAAAGTTGGGCTAAGTTCCTTTGCCTGGCAAGAGAAGAAATTCCTCATCCCCCTCCCCCTTCTTCTCCATCCTGCATTTACCACAAACATCTTGTTCTCTCTATTTTCAGGAGTCCTAGCAACTGAATTTTCCTGGCTTTTTCACCAAATTGTTCAGCACCAAAAAAAATAAATAAAATAAAAGAATTTACTATTATCAGTAATAGATCCTTATGGCAACATCTCTCTTTCCACCTTTCTAGAGAAAGGATAAATTTCACTTTTATGCTTTGTTAGAAATGCTTATCTTATTCTTATAATCACCAGCATAATAAAATCAAAAAGGCAGGGTCCCTGGCTGGCTCTTGATCTCGGGGTGGTGAGTTCAAGTCCCACTGGGGGTAGAGATTACTTAATAATAAAAAGAAAATAAATAAGATGAAAAAGGTTTACCTATTATCTAACCTTAGGTAAAAGAAATGTTCTATACTTAGAATGCCTTGCTTTATATTTGTAAGCTTTACTCCTTTAACTCACAAATCTCATCAGGAATTTAACACACTCAATTTAACCAAAATGCCCACAAAAATTCAGTTTCGAACACTCTGGCCACCTGGCAAATAAGTCCCAAACTCAGCACCTTGCGTGTGTTATGTTAGGAGGGGGAATACACAGGCAATAAAGCTTCAGAACATACAGAACAAGTCCTTCATGCGGAAGAACTAGCTCTTACTGTCCTGATTTTCACAATACTCCAAAATACATATTAATGTTAAACTAATTCTAAAAGCAAAATAAGTTACATTATATAATATATATGCTAGATTAATGAACAGAAACACTGTATATCTCAACCCAGGGAAAAAAAAGAGGCTTTATTTTTTTAAAGCACTAACACATTCTGCCACAATTCTAACCTGGATATTCTGGCCCTCCTGAAGGAGCATCACATACCTGGAGAATCTGAGAACCAGCAAGTTTTCTGTAGAAGAGCCCCCTCTGGAATCAAGTTCAAATGAGTGCAACCACCTCTGTAAAGTTCTAGTCAAATGGTGACAGCAACAGAAGTGGCAGGAGAAAATACAGAGTAGACGAGGGAAAGACAGGAGAGGCCGAGAGAAAGAGCCTAGTGAGAGAAGCACAAGGAAAAGCAACTCTTCCTAACAGGCAGAGAGGAAGAGTATTTCTGCCTTCCAAACCTCAGAGCAAACTCACGCTATTAAAATACACGCTACTGAAAATAAAGGATCAGTTGCTATGAACTGAATGTTTGTGGACCCCCACTCCAAAACTCCTAGAAGGAAGCCCTAAATGCCCAAGGCTTTGGAGGTGGGACGTGTGGGAAGTAATGAATGAGGCCATGAGGGCAGCCCCTAGGATAGAATCAGTGCCCTTATAACAGGAAGAAAGCTAGCCCTTTCTCGAGGGGGGGTTTCCACTGCAAGTCTGCGGTCTCCAAGCCCAGAAGGGATCCTCCCCCAAACCGAAGCCACCAGCCAGGCACCGAGATCCACCTCCAGCCTCCAGAACTTTGAGAAATATTTGTGTTTAAGTCACCTAGTCTATGGTATTTGTTACAGCAGCCTAAGCTAAGCCATCGCTCAAATTGACTAGTAAATAGTGCAGCCCTAAACCCTAGAAACAATAAAGAGGGCAGACTACCGCCCCAGAACTTCACTCAGGATTACCTGCTACTGAATAAGGGCACTTGACTTCACGCTTGCCCTTCACCATCCCCTCTCCCCCTCCTCCTGGTTTGGGAGTTAAGAGGTTGAAAAGATTAGAACTTCCGAATCATAAAAAGAAATTTGACCTCAGAAAGTGGTTAAATAAACTGAAAAGGTCTGGCGAGAAAACCCTGACACATTACTCAGTCCCCACCCCTCCCATGACTTATCATCCGGCCCTGAACGACTTTCCTTGCCTCCAGCCTCCAGGACGAAGTCTAACAGCAACGGTTTGGTGAGCGCCTGTTGTTGAAGAGCAACAAATTTGTTCCATTACAATCTACTGGAACAATCTTTCACTAATCTAAAGTGAGCACGGTTGGGCTGGCAGAGCTTCCCAGTGCGGCTCCCAGGGCCAGGAGGCCGCGGGTTCACGCGCGGGACTGAAAAGTCCACCCCAAGTGGCCCGCTTCGGGAAAATCTTCCAGGAAAACACGGTCCGGGTCGGCGAAACCGGCCCAAGTGCCCTTCCCATCTTTACCCAAGGCATACTTCCCACGGCATGCTTCCTCCAAAAAAGGAAGAAACCGGCCTAGGCTCAGCTCTCGCCGGCTGGTATTTACCTAGCCCCGGAACTTGTTTGCAAAACACTTAAGGCACTCATAAACTTGACTTCGCAGGAAACGCACGCCCTTGACTCCCGCAACCAAGATCTGGGGAACGCCTGCTGTCGTCCCCACCCCCACCACCAACGTGCTGGATCGGGACAGTAGCGGAGGCCAGGTCCCCAACGCCACCCCATGCCCCCCCAAACTAGTCGGGGGCTCACTACCCAGTGAACCGACTCCCAGTGGAGGCGAGAGCCAGGACCCCGACCACGGACTGCCGGGGCTCAGAGGAAACGCCGGGAGTGGCGGGGGACGCCTCCACGCTCTCAGAGCTGCTCTCCCGCAGCCCACCGCCCGAAGAGGCCGCAGAGGCCATCTGGCGCCGAAGGCAGGAGCCGGCCCTCGGCCTCCCGCCCTTCCACCTCCTTCCCTGGCCGCCCGGCACGCACGCCCACGTGCACGACCTCCAAGCACGGCCCCGGGATCCCAAAAGGCAGAAGCCCCTTCCCAGCCACCCCCCTCCTCCTTCCCCGCGGGCACGTCCGGCGCGCCCCACAGATACACGTGGATTCGGGGACCCCGTGAGCTACCGGCGCCGGCTGCGGCGTCCGCCGCGCGTGCCACTCACTTGCTGGCCGGCGCGGGGCTTGCCCTGGGGCGCTCTCCTGAAAAAGGAGGTCCTCGCGGTGAAGAAGAAGTCCTCGGCGTCCTCCTCCAGGCTGCTGTAGCCGCTGCTCATGCTGCTGGTGCCGTCGCGCGTGGGCCGCCCCCAGCGCAGGCGGCCAGGCAGGGGGTGCCGCGCCCGCCGGCCCCGCGAGGTTCCCGGCGCGCGGCCCCAAGCCGCCGGCGGGCCGTCCTGCTGCAGCTGCGGCCGCCGCTCACGCCAGCCCTCCGGGCCCCTCCCGCCGCCTCCGGGCCGGACTCCGGGCGCGGCTTTAGCCTCCGAGCGCCTCGCGACCCCGCCTCCCGGGGCTCCGCCCTGCCCCGTGGGCCCCGCCCCGGGAGGCTCGGTGCTGCGCCCGCTCGGGGCCCGGCCCACGCGGTCCGGGCGCTCCGCGGGCCGCCGCAGGTGGGGGTGGTGCGGCCGGCCCTCCCAGGCGCCTGCTCTTTCACCGCAGTCTGTGCAGCCCAGAACGCCCACTTCGACGACGGCGTCTGGCCGGGCTGTGCCCCGGGCCGCTTACCCAGCCTCCCGGAAACTGCCAAGACCTCCGTGATCCGGCTACCCGCCCCCCACTCCGCTAGCTCGGGTTTTGGAGAGCAGAGCCGGCAACTTTCGCCGCTGCCCCCTTCCTGCTTGCTCCTCCCGGGGGTCTAGCGGGCGCCAGTGGAGATGGCCCCGCCGGGGAGCCCCCAGCCTGTCGCGCCTCTGGCTGCCGTTTCGCCTCTTCCTGAGCCCCAGCATCCCGCCCCTCCAGAAGTGCTAAAAGTTAGCGGAGAGGAGTGGGGAGGTAACAACTGGGTAGAGTTTATTCAAATGAAAACATCCTTTCTGGTAGTTCAGTTGAGCTTCGGTCTTCCCTCTCGCCTTCTCTCTAGCGAAGGTTCATTCTCAGATAAGGACGGCCAAGGTCGTTATGATCTTAGAGGCCCCTTAGTGAAGGGTGTGGGGGGCGAATTCGTTCCACGGTGCAAGTACTTAATTAAATGTGCGTTTTCCATGTCTCCTCCATAGTCCTACAAGGCACGATTTCTGTGTTGGGGTGATGGGTTCAGGGAATTCTATTCACCTTCCTAAAAAAAAAAAAATCCATATTTTCTGAAATCCTTCTAGTTAATCCTCTTTTAGAATGCAAAATTTCTTTTTGCAAGCTGCCTGTGGTTACCAGTCATTTACACCTTGGTGTTACTGAACTGATTTAAATCATACTAGTTTCCTTGCCGAGATCCTGACCAAAAGAAGGTTGTTTTGAAGGTTCACCGCCACTGCTGAGGTGAGCAGGCTTTAGAAGAGATTTCATTAAAAGAGGAAGAGAAGGGTTAGAAAAGAACTTTTACCCATTATCGCCGAACTTTCTGTGCGAGAGAAGGCATATTTCCTTTAATCCTCAAAACAACTCTAAAGTAGTTAGTACTAATTTCTGCTCATTCTACACCCCAAAACAGCTGAGGTTTGAGGAGGAAAGTAGCTGTAGGTGATAGAGCTGGGGCCGTTCTGATTTGCTTTCTGTTTATCTGAAGGTCTGCAGAGAGCCTTCTAGGTCCTCTGCCTGGTCCCCAGTCAGCTGTGCCTGTTTATGCGCTAGTGGAGAGGAGGAGAGCTGGCTCTTGAGTCAACCCACCCCCAGGCAGAAGGAAGGCTCACAAACCTGCTCCTCCTTCAGACTTCCCCAACCAGCTTGCGAAGCTGTGTATTACCCTGTGTGATTCACAACTGCAAGAGGCAGGCCTCGGCGTTTAGGACTCATTTTAAAGAGACTGCAACATTAAAGCCTTCTTCCCAGCCACACAGCTACTGAATAATTAGAAATCAGAAATTCTAATTCCATATTGTTTCACCCAGTCTAAACTGATTCCTGGTGCCCTGCGCATAACCTAATTTAAGAGCGTAAAACAATTTACTTGCTTTATGACAGATTTTTGTCATTTGGTTTGTTAGTACGTTAACCTAATCTTTATTAAACACCTCCAATTTAAAAGTAATGTATAGAAAAAAAGGGTAATGTATAGGTTAAAGAATTTAAGTAACTTGTTTTATTGTGGATGGGAAAAGGGAAATAACCCAACCTGAACTAAAGTTTCTGAATACTTGCAAGAAAAATATTAAAATGAAAAATACATTAAAGTGTGTTATGGGGCGCCTGGATGGCTCAGTTGGTTAAGCGTTGGCCTTCAGCTCAGGTCATGATCCCAGAGTCCTGGGATGAGCTCCATACCAGGCTCTCTGCTTAGCAGGTAGTTTGTTTCTCCCTCTACTCCTCCCCCCTGCTTGTGCTCTCTCTCTCTCACTCTCGCTCTTTCACTCAAATAAATGAAAATAAAAACTTTAAAAAAATCTTTATAAAGGGGCACCTGGGTGGCTCAGTGGGTTAAAGCCTCTACCTTTGGCTCAGGTCATGATCTCAGGGCCCTGGGATGGAGCCCCGAGTCCCCGGGCTCTCTGCTCAGCGGGGAGCCTGCTTCCCCCTCTACCTGCATGCCTCTCTGCCTACTTATGATCTCTCTCTCTCTGTCAAATAAAATCTTTTTTTTTTTTAAAAAAAAGGGCCTCTTATTGGTTTAAAAAATATAATAAATAATCTTTATAAATAAATAAAGTGTTTTATGATCCACCATACCATAAAAAGGATTTTTTTTCATGATATTATTTTTAAGTTCCAAAAGACTAGATTTTTTTTTTTTACAGTCAGGAGTTGGATTTATTGGTGGGAATGAATACAACGGGAGGGGTAGTGCCAAGGTTCTCATGAGTGCAGAGCCCTCCATTTGTCCAAGAGGCCATGATTAGGGATGTATGTGACCCCACAGCCATCTGGGATAAGCCACTTCTCAGCCACCATGTCTTCAAATTCATCCACATTGAACTTAGTAAAGCCCCTCTTCTTGAAGACGTGGATCTTCCGGCAGCCAGGGAACTTGAACTTGGCCCTTCGTAGGGCCACATGCTCTTTGTGCATGTGCTCTTTGTTCTGCAGCTTGGTACAGATGGACATGATGACTAGGCCAATGTAGACCCTGGCTACTGTGCCCTGGGGCTTTCCAAAGGCACCCCGCATACCTGTCTGTAGCCTAGATTGGAGAGAGCCATGAGGTCAGACCTCAGCGTCCACCAAAAGGGGCTGTCTCCAGGGTCCCTTAGGGCAGCCCATATAGTCAACAGGCTTCGTACACACCGAGAAGGCTACTGTTTGCAGCCACGGCACACTGGGAAAGGACTAGATGTTTTTATCTGTAAGCACACCATCAGAATCAGTTTTAATAAAAAGGCATAATTGAATAATGAAATACAAGTGCTTTTAAGCAACAAAAAGTAAAAAAGGAAGGAAGAATCGGCATTTTGTTTCCTAAAAGCAGCATAATAATCCTATTTCTAAATTTTTCTCTTTTTTTCTATTTCTAAATTTTTCTGATAGTATTCTTTTTTTTTGGACTTTTATACTTCCTTTTTTTTTTCTTCTTCCCAAAGAGTTTATTAAAAAAAAAAAAAGAAGAAGCTTTAGTAACAGTTAACCTTCTTGCTCCCCCAATAAGGCCCTCCAAGAGAGGAATGCATGGCTGGCTCAGTCAGTAGAGCATTCAACTCTTGATCTCAGGGATTGTAAAGTTAAGCTCCACACTTGAGTTAGAACTTACTTTCAAAAAACAGACAAAAAACAAAACGAAACAAAAAAGCCAGGAGAAAAATAATCCTATAAATGTGATTATAAGTTTATTTATTTTTAAATATTTTATTTATTTGACAGAAGGAGACACAGCAAGAGAGGGAACACAAGCAAGGAGAGTGGGAGAGGGAGAAGCAGGCTTCCCACTGAACAGAGAGCTCAATGCAGGACTCAATCCCAGGACCCTAAGATCATGACCTGAGCCAAAGACAGATGCTTAACCAACTAAGCCACCCAGGCACCCCTAACTAAATATATTTAAAATTTTTCTTTTGCTTGAGTTTTCCTTTTTTTCTTTTCCTAATTTTTCTAAATGTTTCTATTTTAAATTTCTAAAATTTCTAAAAAAATTTTCTTTTCCTAATAAAGTACAAGATCATAAAGGAAAAGATTTGTGGATTTGCATAAATTTTTAAATATTTTTAACACACACATAATGGTAAAAACAGGGAAAAAACTAAGGGAAATATTTGCCATATAACTGCTATCTTTATAATACAAAAAGTTCACACAAATCAATGAAAACTTTGAACAACTAATAGGAAAATAAGCAAAGGACATGACAATCAGTTTATAAAAGGAAAAATACAAGTAACTTATCAGCCTTTTGTACATTAAAATTTTCACTCAGTAAGGGTGCCTGGGTGGCTCAGTCCATTAAGCGTCTACCTTTGGCTCAGGTCATGATCCCAGGGTCTTGGGGTCTTGGGATCAAGCCCCTTCATCAGGCTTCCTGCTCACCGGAGAATCTGTTTCTCATTCTCTCTCTGGCCCTCTCCTCACTCGTGTGCTCTCTCTCTCTCTCACACTGCTCTCTCGATTTTATTTATTTATTTATTTGAGAGAGAGAGCATGAGAAGAGAAGAGGGGCAGACTGAGAAAGAGACTCCCCACTGAGCAGGGAGCTGGATGCAGGACTCGATCCTATGACTCTGGGATCAAAACCTGAGCCAAAGGCAGATGCTTAACTGACTGAACCACCCAGCAGCCCTAAAATGGGACATTTTTATTCCTATTTCACTCATGATGAACCTGAGGGACAGATAAGCTAATTAAATTGCTAACGGTCAAAGAAGAGTTAAATGACAAATGTTATCATTCAGCTCAGGTTGGCCTGACCTCCAAGTCCACACTTTTCCATATGATATAGGTATCAAAGTAAGTTACAGGTCAGTGAGATCTTTATGATAAATCTCCCTGATACATTGTCTTAGTTCTTAGCACATCTTAAGAATATTACCTACACTTATAGTTATACAACTGTGACCATATTATGCATGTTGTTTCATGACATGCTTTAAAAAACACTTGCTGGGGCGCCTGGGTGACTCAGTTGGTTAAATGACTGACTTTGGCTTAGGTCATGGTCTCAGGGTCCTGGGATGGAGCCCAGCTCCCTTCTCAGTACCCCTCTCTCTCTCTGCCCCTCCTCCTGCTCATGCTTGATCTCTCTCTCCTTTTCTTTCAAATAAATAAATAAAATCTTAAAAAAAACCCCAAAACTTGCCAATTTCCGGGGCACCCGCTGATTCAGTGGGTGAAACAAGCAATTATTGATCTCAGGCTGCTGAGTCATGAGTTTAAGCACCATATGGGGCATAGAGCTTACTTAAAATAAGAAGAGAAAAATACCAACCTTCTCCCCTCAACCTTGACAATTTCTTTTTTTTTTAAGATTTTATATATTTATTTGAAAGAGGAGAGAGAGAGAGAGAGAATGCACAAACAAGAGGAATGGCAGAGGGAGATGGAGAAGCAGACTCCCCACTGAGCAGGGAGCCCAACATTGGGCTTGATCCCAGGACCCTGGATCATGACCTGAGCCAAAGGCAGAGGCTTAACCCAGCCCACCCAGGCACCCCCTGAGACCCTGACAATTTCATGGGTGGAAAATGTACCTTGTTGTTTTCATTTGCTTGAGTTTTTTTTTTTTTTGTAAGATTTTATTTATTTGACAGAGAGAGAGATCAAAAGTAGGCAGAGCCACCCAGGTGCCCCAAATAAATGAAATCTTAAAAATAAAAACAAAACCCCAACAACAACAGAAAACAATGTTCCATTTTATTCTCTTAGTTTTCTATAAGGACCAAGCAAGAGAATCCCTGTAAACAGCCCCTTGGCATAGAATAGGGCCAAGCAAATATTAGTCTTTTTTACCCCAAATATTAGTCCCTGTTGCATATTCAACATCTGTCACCCACTTCCTTGTTAATCAAACACGGACTCTAGTTCAGGAGTCCTCCCCTCTCAAGGAAGGAGGTCCAATCCCAGCTCAGGAATCAGGCCAGATTTCACTCAGTTGCAGTGGTCTCATGACACCCGCTGGGGATTGCTCTAGGAGTGGGAGGTCTCACACCTCTTAAGACATTGAGACTGGGGGTGCCTGTGTGGCTCAGTGGGTTAAGCCTCTGCCTTAGGCTCAGGTCATGATCTCAGGGTCCTGGGATGGAGCCCCACGTTGGGCTCTCTGCTCAGCAGGGAGCCTGCTTCCTCTTCTCTCTTTGCCTGCCTCTCTGCTTACTTGTGATCTCTCTCTGTCAAATAAATAAAATCTTTAAAAATAAAAAAAATAAAGTACTAGTTTATTCATATCCACTGAAAGAAATCCTATAGGACAAAAACTGAAGCAATTGGTGTTGTGGTTTTAAATTTCTAAGACCTGGGACGCCTGGGTGGCTCAGTTGGCTAAGCAGCTGCCTTCGGCTCAGGTCATGATCCCAGGGTCTGGGATCGAATCCCACATCAGGCTCCTTGCTCAGCAGGGAGCCTGCTTCTCCCTCTGCCTCTGCCTGCCACTCTTCCTGCTTGTGCTGTCTCTCTCTCTCTCTCTCAAATAAATAAATAAATAAATAAATAAATAAATAAATAAATAAAATCTTAAATTTCTAAGACCTTATTCCTAAAGAAGATCCGTCAATAAGGAAAAAAGTGACAATACAATTCATTGACCACTTACCGAGCTCCCTCCCGCTGCGCGCTGGATCCTGAGCGCGTGGGTCTATACTCGCTCATTGACTTCTCACAACAGCTTTCATTCTCCCCTCATGAAAGAGAAGCAGGCAGTACCCCTTACAGCTACCACATGGGGAAGCTGCCTTAGCTCCTAAATTCATCTGCATAACCAACCTTTGGCCGACCCTGCATTTGGGGCTCAACCAGTCTAGCACAGGAGTAGAGTCAGACCATCTCAGAGAAAAACCAGGTTTCTGGTCGGTCAGAAATAATTTGCTGTAAATTAATTTTAATAGAGTGTATTTGTGTGAGAGAGATTTGCTATTTGAAGTTCGAAATGAGGATTTTTTTTTTTTTATTCAATTGACCAGGACACTTTATTGCCAATATTTATTTTGATCAGTCCTTCCTACTAATTTCAGTCCCCACCCTACCTTGGCTTCTGTTAAAGGCTTAGCTCTCTATGCCTTATTTTGAATACAAGGAGGGAGAATCTGCATTCTTGTTGCCTGGAGTAGTCACCATTATTTTTTTTTTTAAGATTTTTATTTATTTATTTATTTGACAGAGAGAGAGAGAGAGAGAGAGAGAGAGAGAGATCACAAGTAGGCAGAGAGGCAGGCAGAAAGAGAAGAGGAAGCAGGCTCCCTGATGAGCAGAGAGCCCAATGCAGGGCTCGATCCCAGGACCCTGAGATCCTGATCTGAGTGGAAGGCAGTGGCTTTAACCCACTGAGCCACCCAGGCGCCCCACCATTATTTTTTTTTTAAGATTTTTTTTTTAAGTCATCTCTACCCCCACTGTGGGGCTTGAACTCATGACCTTGAGATTAAGAGTCGCATATGCTACCAACTGTATCAGCCACCATTATAATGGCAAGTTCCCATTGGCATTACTTCTTGCTGAGGCATCTAAAAACAGAGCCTGTGACTGAGAGATCAATTCTGTCATCAAGAGGAAGAGTCACCACCCACTTACTGGGATAGCTCTTATTAAGTGATGTCCCCTCTATAGATATGTTCACTTTGTAACTTATGAAGAATAAAGAGACATTTTG
>CM052807.1:74089759-74118309 GCA_028533885.1 Nasua narica
GCTTTACTTTAACGCACTGAGCCACCCAGGCACCCCAAGTTCTGTTGCTTTATTTTTATTTAAGATTTTAATTTTTCTTTCTTTTTTTTTTTAAGATTTTATTTATTTGACACAGAGAGAGAGATTACAAGTAGGCAGAGAGGCAGGCAGAGAGAGAGGGGGAAGCAGGCTCCCCGCTGAGCAGAGAACCCGACATGGGGCTCGATCCCAGGACCCTGAGATCATGACCTGAGCCAAAGGCAGAGGCTTTAATCCACTGAGCCACCCAGGCACCCCAAGATTTTAATTTTTCATTTGACAGTGAGAGAGAGTATGAGAGAGCGCAAGCGGAGGGGGGGGTGCAGCAGGCAGAGGAAAAGGAAGAGGGAGAAGCAGGCTCCCCGCTGAGCAGGGAGCCCTAGGAGGAGCTCAGTCCCAGGACCCTGAGATCATAACATGAGCCGAAGGCAGACTGAGCCACCCAGGTGCCCCTCTGTTGCTTTATTTTTTATTTTTTAAAGATTTTATTTATTTGCTTGAGAGAGAGAGAGAGCAGGAGGGAGAGTAAGCAGCGGGGAGGAGCAGAGGGAGAGGGAGAAGCAGGCTCCATGCTGAGCAGGGTGTCCACTGTGGGCCTCAGTCCCAGGGTCCTGGGATCATGACCTGAGCTGAAGGCAGATGCCTAACCAACTGAGCCACACTCCTCTGTTGCTTTAAACCAACAGTTTGCAGTACTTCTTTTATGGGTGTCCTATGAAACTAATATGATAATTAAAACAAAAGTTATTTTTTTCTAAACAGAAGTTTTGCTAAATGATAGTTACTTTTACCATTTGCATTCAGTTTTACTCTATTCTGTTTAATTTTTTGCGAATGCTTATCATAACCAGTCCATTGATTTTATGACCTCCAAGAGTTTGGGATCCACAGTGTGAAAAGTATCGGACTACAAATGCCCTTTAAGTTCCATCCGTCCTTTCTCCCTCCCTCCCTTTTTTCCTCCTTTTTAAATATTTTATTTATTTGAGAGAGAGTGCACGTGTGCGCATGAGTGGAGGGAGGGGCAGAGGGAGAAGCAGACTTCCTGCTGAGCAGGACACCCATGCGGGGCTCAATCCAGGACCCTGAGATCATGACCTGAGCCGAAGGCAGATGCCCAACAGACTGAGCCACCCAGGCACCCCACTTTCTTTCCTTTTTTAAAGATTGATTTATTTTTTTGAGAGAGTGTGAGGGGAGCGGCAGAGTGAGAGAATCTCAAGGTTCTTTCTCAACTTTAGAGTCTGTGACTTTAGGAGACATATATGGGGTATAGATCAGGAGAACCAGAATACAAAAAAGACCTAGTTTTGGGGGCCCCTGGGTGGCTCAGTGGGTTAAAACCTCTACCTCTGGCTCAGGTCATGATCTCAAGATCCTAGGATGGAGCCCCACTCAGCAGGGAGCCTGCTTCCCCCTCTCTCTCTGCCTGCCTCTCTGCCTACTTGTGATCTCTCTCTCAAAATAAAATCTTTAAAAAAAATAAAAAAATAATTGACAACGCAAGTTATAACATTAAGGAAAGACTGCTTATTAATGACAGTTGGTCATTCTCATACTTCCCTTTCCCCCAAATAACAGATATTACAACACCTAATTGCAAACTAAATGTGATGACTTTATCCCACCATTCTAGATTAATTGACAATTGTGGAGATGTTGGATAAAGGGTATAAAGCCAGAAGATGACTAAGTTTTCAGGATAAAGCACAGCACTGTGTGGGGCGTCTGGCTGGCTAAGTCCATGGAATGCACCACTCTTGATCTGGGGCTGTGGGTTCAAGCCCTGGTGTTGGGTATAGAAATTACTTTAAAAAAATAAAATCTCGGGGCACCTGGGTAGCTCAGTGGGTTGAGCCTCTGCCTTCAGCTCAGGTCATGATCTCAGGGTCCTGGGATCGAGCCCCGCATCGGGCTCTCTGCTTAGCGAGGAGCCTGCTTCCCCCTCTCTCTCTGCCTGCCTCTCTGCCTACTTGTGATCTCTCTCTCTCTCTGTCAAATAAATAAATAAATAAATAAATAAAATCTTTTTTAAAAATTAAAAAATAAAATCTTAAAAATACTAGTAGTAATAATAATAAAAATAAATAAATAAAATGCCTCTGAAACTGGGTCTGGGTACTGACTTTCCAATCTGGCTATCTGGCTAACAGATCTGACTAGTCTTCTATCAAAAAGACATTGTGGGGGAGGGATGGGGTGGGGGAAAAAAAATACATTGTGGGACACTTGACTGACTTAATGGGAAGGGCCTGCTACTCTTGGTCTTAGAATTGGAAGTTCAAGCCCCATGTTGGATGTACAGATTTTTTTTTTTTAAGAATGAGTTATTCTTTTAAAAAAAAAAAGATTTTATTTATTTATTTGAGAGAGAGCGAGAGAGAACATGAGAGAGGAGAAGATCAGAGGGAGAAGCAGACTCCCCATGGAGCTGGGAGCCCGATGTGGGACTCGATCCTGGGACCATGACCTGAGCCGAAGGCAGTTGCTCAAGCAACTGAGCCACTCAGGTGCCCCGGATGTACAGATTATTAACTAAAAATGAATAAACTTAAAAAAAAAGGCATCATTCTATAGATCAGAACTTATGTACAGGGTTAACTGATGGGTTGCAAGCTAGCTGAGGAAGACTTATGCCAATGCATGGGCAACAGTATAGGCGAGTGATAAAGAACATGCACTTTTCTTTTTTGTTTATTTGTGTATGTATATATGTAATCTCTACAGCCAGCATGAAGCCCAAATTCGTGACCCTGAGAACAAGAGTTGCACACTCTACCAACCGAGCCAGCCAGGCACCCCATAATTTACTTATTTCTTAAAATGATGCTAATAGGGACTCCTGGCTGGCTCTCTCAGTTGAGCATGGGGCTTTTGATCTCAGGGTTGTGAGTTCAGGCTCCCCGCTGGCTATAGAGCTTACTTAAAAATAAAATAAAACCGGGGCGCCTGGTGGCTCAGTCAGTTAGGCATCTGCCTTTGGCTCAGGTCATGATCCCAGGGTCCTGGGATCAAGCCCCACATCGGGCTCCCTGCTCCATGGGAGGCCTGCTTCTCTGTCTCCCACTCCCCCTGCTTGTCTTCCCTCTCTTTGTCAAATAAGTAAATAAAATCTTTAAAAATAAATTAATAAAATGATGCTAATAATCCTCACCTCCCTGAGATGTTGGGATTAAATAAATTCATTACATATTAATTAAAACATATTAATGTAAATAATACTAATTTGTACAGAATGAATGTACATAAAACATAGTGCCTGTCACATTGTAAACCATTAATAAATATTAGATATTTTTATCATTATAAGATTGTAAGCTCCTTGAAGGCAGAAGTCCTAATTTAAACATCTTTGTGTATACTTCAGAAGTCCAAATACTGTCCCTCGCTTATGGAAGCCGCACAATAAAGTTGGTTGAAGGAATTCACTTATAACAACACGCCAGCGCTCCTACCATTTCTTTCTCCTTCATAAACACCAATGTCTCAAAGACTATAATCTGAAATACCACAGTGAGCTTCATGGGCATTAAATGTACCTCACTGAGTTAAATGGCAGCAGCAGGTGGAACGTTTCTCAGCTTCAGACATGGGAAAAGCTTCAAGGATGTGCGTGAGGTCTATCACTGGTCTGTTGGCAGGGTTAGAACTAGAAGCCAGAATTCCCAGCAACACTGTCCGGATGAGGTGGGCTCGTCCTTTTTAAAGAATCTCATCAGAGTTGAGCTTAAACCACGGTACTTTTGGAAGGCCTGGGTGCCTCGGGCTGGGGTCATGGTCCCAGGGTCCTGGGATCAAGTCCTGTGTTGGGCTCCTTGATCAGCAGGGAGCCTGTTTCTCCCTCTGTGTGTGCTCTCTCTCTCTCTCTCTGACAAATAAATAAGTAAAATCTTTAAAAAACAAAACCAAAAAACTATGGTACTTCCTAGGGAAAATGGAATATTTTCCAAGGGAAGGAAGGCTTTCCTTTCTTTTTTAGTTTGTCATTCATGGAAGACCATGCAACAGTTTTAGGGATCATTTTGAGAAAAGAGAAAATGATCATGACTCTTTGTTTTTGCAAAACATCTTTCCATCCTTGGTCAGAGGCACTCACGGTATACATATTTGCCATCATACCGTGCATCCATGTTACAGGATGTTTGTATCCTGTGTCCTTTATTTTGCAAATAGCAGTGATCTTTTTCCATGTTTCCACATTTCATCAAAAAGGTCATTTTTAAAAAAGATTTATTTATTCGTTTGAGACAGAGAGAGAGCATGCACACATGTGCACACACGCAAGTTGGGGGGAGCACCCAGGAGAGGAAGAAAAAGAATCTCCAAGCAGACTCCCCACTGAGCACAGAACCTGACACGGGCTCAGTCCCAAGATCCTGAAATCACAACCTGAGCCCAAATCAAAAGCCGGATGCTGAACTGACTGAGCCACCCAGATGCTCCCAAAAGATCTTTTTATCTTAATTAAAAAATTTTTTTTTCAAGTAGGCTCTATACCTAAGGTGGGGTTTGAATTCACTACCCCCAAGATCAAGAGTCACATGCTCTACTGATTTAGCCAGCCAGGTACGCCCCTCCTATTTTTTGTGTTTTAAATTAGTTTTCAGAGGCTAAGTATACATTAACAACAGCATATATCAAATTAACTCCTTTCTGAGCAGAAGCAAGTTCATGGACATTTAAGATATTAGACTAACTTGCAAATAAAGAAAAGCTGTCCAGATCACGAATTATTTTCATTTACCTGTTTCTCACAATCAAAGCAATTAAGTAAGTATTTTCATTAACTGAACACACAACTGCCCCCAGAAGTTGAATTTCTCCCTTAAAGAAATGAAAGACGATGAAGCAGATGGCGTGTGTGTGTGTTGGGGGGCGGTGATTAATGTTTTTTCAGTCCCCATTTTTCATCAGTATGTAGTGGCCTCTGTGGTTTTCTCCCCAAAGCCGCTGCACCTTCCTTTATTATGTATCGGCCTTTTTGGCTTTGGTGGGATGTACTTCAGCTCCAAAAGTTGGTCCCGATCAGAGTAAAGGGATTGTGTTCAAATAAAGCATAATGGGTCCTCCACCACCCCAGCTGGGAAATGGCGTGGATGAAGTGTCTAGTGGCATTGAGTGGGGAGCCAGGGGTCCTGTGGGACGGTCTTGCACCGTGAAGATCTACCTTCCCCAAATGCGAACAAAACCGCTGTTGAAAAATACTGGTGTACAATCAGTCAAGATGTCTCGTCACCCTTGCCCGTGATTGGTTGAGGTGTCCAGGCTTCAGCCAATCAGACCTTGGCATTCCCGGGCACTCAGCCTAGCAACTCACCAGTGAAGACTTATGATTAAAGTGTAATTTACACGCGTAAAAGCACATAACTCTTAGCAGTATAGCTCAATGAATCATCACAAAATAAATACACCCACGCAACCACCATTTAGATTAAAAAATACAACACTGGCAGCATCAAGCTTCTCAAGCTCCCTCCCAATCACGAGCCCTTTCCCCTTGCACAAAGGGAACCACACTTTATGGACTTTTGACAACACGGATTCATTTTACCCGATTTTCAACTTAATATAAATAATATATATATATATATGTAGTTGTATAATAATATTCCATTGTATTCCATTGTCTGACTATGGCAATTTGACTACTGATGAACAGTTGGACTGTTGCAAATTTTGGCTATTATAAACAATATTATCAACATCTTGTACATGACTTTGGGGGAACATACTCATTCAGGATATACGTAGGAAAGGGGGTAATGGGTTATAGTACATACATATGTTCGCCTTTAGCAGATACTACTAAATAGTTTTCAAAGTAGTTGTGGTAATTTACACTCCTCCAGCAGCTTATGGGAGTTCTAGTTGTTCCATAGTCTTATTATCATTTGATATTTTCAGTCTTTGTAATTTTAGTCATTCTTGGGAGTGTGTACTGATATTTCTTTCTTTATTTATTTTTTAAGTAAACCCTTTGACCATCCAGGGGCTTGAACTCACGACACCAAGATCAAGGGTCAGATATTCCCCCCACTGAGCCAGCCAGGCGCCCCTATTAATGTTTTTTTTGTTGTTGTTGTTGTTTAAGATTTTATTTATGTATTTGAGAGAGAGAGAGTATGTAAGCACGCGAGCAGAAGGGAGGGGCAGGAGAGAGAGATGGGGAGAAGCCGACTTCCACTGATCAGGGAGCCCGATGTGGGGCTTGATCTAAGGACCCTGCAATCATGACCTGAGACAAAGGCAGACGCTTAACTGATTGAGCCACCCAGGTGCTCCCTTCTTTATAGTTTTAATTAGTAATTTTTTTTCTAAAGATTTTATTTATTTATTTATTTATTTGACAAAGAGAGAGAAAGACCACAAGTAGGCAGAGAGGCAGGCAGAGAGAGAGGGGGAAGCAGGCTCCCTGCTGAGCAGAGAGCCCGACATGGGGCTCGATCCCAGGACCCTGAGATCATGACCTGAGCCAAAAGCAGAGGCTTTAACCCAATGAGCCACCCAGGTGCCCAAGATTTTATTTATTGACAGAGAGAGAGAGAGCACAAGCAGGGGGAGCAGTAGGCCAAGGGAGAGGGAGAAGCAGGCTTTCCGATGAGCAGGAAGCCCGATGCGGGGCTCAATACCAGGACCCTGGGATCGTGACCTGAACTGAAGGCAGACACTTAATCGACTGACCTACCCAGGCATCCCCTGTTAAGTTTTTTTTTTTTAATCATTAATGAATATCATATTTTATCAAATACTTCATTCATCTGTTGAAGTGATCATATTTTTCTTCTTGGTACCATTTATATGGCAGATGACACTGATTGACTTGAGGTTATTAAATTAACCTTGTTGAGGTAGGCAGCCTCTGGGATGACCTGTCATCTTCACCTCCTTGTATTCAAACCCTTGTTTAACACCCTCTTATTGGGTATGGGCTGGACCTAGTGACTAGAATAGAAAATGAACAGAAAGTAGCAATAATGAAGTGTTGGGAAGTAATTTCTGAAATTGCATTACCAAGACTTTCCCTTTGATCTCTGTCTCTCTGCCTCTTTTTCTCTCTGTCTCTCTCAGCCCTTGCTCTAGGGAAAGCAAGCTGCTATGTTGTGACTACCACTATAGAGAGGCCTGTTGAGCAAGTAACTGTCTCTGGCCACCTGTGAGTGAGGACCTGAGTCCTGACCAAAGTCACACTGAGTGAGCCTGGAAGGGGATCCTTCCCTAGTCAAGCCTTGAGGATTAAATGTGCTTATAAATGGAGGTAAAACATGTAGAATAATTTTAGCCTAGTAAAAGCTTACTACAATTTACCAGTATTATTTCTGAGCTCACCTTTCCATATCTGTTAAATGGAGGCAATAAGATCTACTTCACAGGACTGTTCTAAGTATTAAATGAAATAATGTCTTGGTAAGCACTTAGGGAATAGTCACTACTGTTATCCTAACAGTTTAACTGCTGGGTTTTTTTTTTTAGATTTTATTTTTAAGTCCTCTCCACACCCAGTATGGAACTCCAACCCACAACCCCAAGATCAACAGTCACATGCTCCACCGACTGAGCCAGCCAGGTGCTCCTAACTGCTGTTTTTTTTTTTTTAAAATAGGAATTGAATTTTATTCACCTTTGGATCCCCTAATATTACAGAATAGATGGTTAATTAATACTTTGAAATTGACAAATTCCATGTGTCTTCATTTACATAAAGCAAAAAAAAAGCTTCATAGACTTAGATGAATCATTTAAATTTTGTGTTTTCATCTAAGTGATGGCACTAGACTTATTCTCTGGCCTCCAAGCTTCCTTCCTTCCTTCATTCATTCACTTGTGCATTCGTTGAATATTTACTGGATCCCAACCATATGTCATTCTCTGTGCTTGGTGCTGGGATTCAGTTACGAGCAAAACAAATGTGGCCTGTCCTCTCATAAAGTTTACAGTCTAATGGGAGGAAGATGTAAAATAAATAATCACACATAAATTTACAATTAAAAACTGTGATATGATCCATGAAAGAAAGGTTCAGGGAGGCACGGGAGACATTAGAGTGGGAACTAGGCTGAATCTGGGGTAACAGGAAGTTTATAAACGTCATAATCTATGAATTCTGAGCGTGGTCAAAGGACTTTTGCCCTCTAGCTATCTGAAAGAATAAAGCAAGTAATTCTAGCACCAGCAGAATCTCGGAAACTACTCTGCTTGGCCCCACAGTGCTCCCCAATAGGGCTTGGCCTGTGTTTGCAGCCATTTACGGCTGGGCAGGGCCAAGCACCTGGGAACCTTCGGAGAAGAGAAGATAGACCATTTGAACAAAACTCATCGTACATATTAATGTCTGCATGAGAACCACACAAAGAAAGCGTCATAAATCTCTGGAAGTGACTGGTGCGATGCTGTTAACGCCAGATCAGAGGAGGCTGCCAAGAGCTTGGCTTTTTTCCCCCCTCGTGGCAGCCAAAAAGCACAGGTGTCTTAAGAAAGTGCTGAATGATCAGGAAGCTTTTTCATGCAGAAGCCCCAGCCCCGCGGGCCCGAAGGAGCTCGTTGCCTCTGCTCCACTGCCAGGTATTAGCGAGTCTTCCCAGCGGCGGGTCCAGGTTTGAGGGGGGTGTTCTCATCTCCTGATGACGGCGGCCCCACAGTCCTCTGAAGCCCTCGTGTTGAGTACCTGACCGCCTCTTTCCTCTGTCCAGGACTCTTGGGGCCCAGCACCCCCGGCAGGCCATTAGAAAGCACAGAGCAGACAAACTCCGAGACCAACAGCCGTTTGTAAGGGTATTTCCAGAATGCCTCCCTCCACCAGCAAGTTCACATCTGAAAGCCTGACTCTCAGGCACTGCCCGGTTCCCACGCACCCTGCTTCTCTATTCCTAAAGAACTTTCCTGTTAGGGATCATTCCTGTCACTGGAATTCAAAATTCTCTTGACAGCTAGGTAAGACTTTAGGTCTCAGAGCATGTTCTGTGGGTTCTGCTTTCCCTCCACAGAGCACCTGCTGGGGTCAGCCTTTCTGGAGTCAGAGTGTCCCCTGAGGTATAAATATTTACATGTTTCAGGAAAATGCTTTCAGATGAAGTCACTGCCAATTCCTTGAAGCCATCCTGACTGGCTTCCAAGGAGCCAGGAAGCAGACAGAGTTAAAAGAACATAACCTTGAGCCAGGTTTCTAGACACTTCTTTTAACCTGGAATCTGGCTTGCCAGATGATGCGAGACCGCCTCAATTCCTCCTCCCACAGAACAGTACCCTCTGAGACGGCAGAAGCCTTACTGTTTCAGTGCTCACAGAACCCTGTGAGAAAGGCCATGGCTGACATTAATACAAAAGCAGCTCAGATTCTTGTGAGGGTTGTTCATATAAGTGAGGGGGTGTTGGCGGGGGTGGGGTGGGGTGGGGGGCAATGCAGGCAGCTAAATAGCTCTTTAGACAATTTTTCCCTTTGTTCCTGGCTGCCGGCTGGAAGTATGTTTCAATTTTCTAGTCAGCGAGTTAAGGCAGACACGCACACATGGTGGCTAACAAAAAAAGAGGCCAGTATGAAAAGATATTACAATTCAAAACACACTTCAGAGCCAGCCTTCTTCTCCAATTGCACGGTCGCAGGAGGATTCATAAATCAGAAATGAGGTCAAGTGATGGTGTTGAGTTCAGCTTGTTTGTCCCTTGATACTAGGATGGTGGCCAGATGAGGAATATCAAGGAGAGAAGGCCAAGCTGAAACATCTGTTCTCCTCACCCATGAGCCACAAAACATCAGTTTCTAGGAAGACACCAAAATAAGCATGACAAGAGGAGAAATGCATATAATCAGTGCCTGTCCACTTTTTAATTAAATCAGTCATTTACAAAGATACATCCTCTGTGTGGGGTTCAAGTTTCAAAGAAAACATTACATCCAGAAATCTATTTTCCAAAGTTTGTGCAACTTGTAGGGCATAGTCTGAGAGAGCCAAGATCAAATCTGAGCCAGCCGTGGCCAAAGTTAGAGTGAGCCACAGACATTCACAAGCCTAAGGATGAGAAGGAAGTCCAATGCATTATAGTCAAGTCCTATGACTTTTTTTGAGTTGGTTTTTTGAAAAGCCCTAGGAATACATTTCCCCATAGGAAAGATGATGTTGAGATCATTGTGTTCTCAGGTCAGTCCACTGAATTCTATTTGACACGGTATATTTCAAGTCACCTCCACCTCCAGTCACCTTAAGATCCCCAGGCCTATGCCTTTGAGGCCCTAGGATGACACCGATGATCTGGAGGGGCGGTTACTGGTTATAACTCAGGGCAATGTTGGGAGGAAAACTTCAGCAGTCAGATGGCAGGGACCAGCACTGCAGGTGCACAAGTTGTACACGGCACAAAGCACCTGACTGGGGTCCAGATGGAGGCTGAAATCCAGCCTTCCTTCACCACGCAAGCTGAGGATCCTGGGGCAAGGCTGCAGATGCCAGAGAATTTTCTAATTTGTGCTAAAAACTTTGCTCCCATAGAACTCTTGAGGCTTCAATAGTAACAATGAAAGATGATGGGCTTTCTAGAAGGGGATATCCAGAGTAGTGAGTAGGGGCACCTGGCTGGCTCAGTCATGGAGCATGCAACTCTTAATCTCTGGGTTATGAGTTCAAGTCCCATGTTGGGTATAGAGATTACTCTAAAAAATGAAAAACTTAAGGAAAAAAAAAGTGGGAAGATTCTTTCAGGGAAGGATTTAGTTGCAGTCCCAGAAGTGTGTTATTCAGGGTACGTTAATTGTAGAGAATCCCCAAACCCTACTCCGAGGACTGCAGTCATTCAGGGACCAGCTCCTCCCATCCATGGCTCCCCCGTCCCTCAGCTGCCCAAAGCTGTCTCCATCCAGCCAGTGGATGAGGAGACAGAGCGACGGCGGTGGGTGGGAGGTCTGGGGGCCAGGCCCGAGAGGGGCCCACTTCCACTCACATTTCATTGGCAGGAACTCAGTCACGTGGCCACCCTCACCGCAAGGGAGGCTAGGAAATGTATGCCCAGGAAGAAGAGGAGACCGTAGATCGGCCGGTCACTGTCTTCGAAAAGGAAGTTCTAGGTTGGGGCCTTCGAGGTGGGGTGGGGTGCAAATAGGGGTGGAATTCCTTCCGTTTCTTTGTACTTTGTGCTTGCTCGAGCCAGAGGCTCGCTCCTGCAGCTGTGACTGGTTACTTCAGGATCGAGAACCAGGGTGTGACTCTCACTCCTCGGGTTCAGGTAGAGTGTCACCCAGGTTCCTCCCCTGGGGATCACCGTGGTCACCCACGCCTCTGTCCCTTGGCCTGGCTCCTGCAACGGGCTTCTTCGAACCGGGCCTCCTTTGAAATCCATCTGCCACAAGAGTGGCAGACCCCAGCTGCTCCTCTCCTCCTCGGCCAGTAGCAGCAAGAGAATCAAGTATCCCTGCCCTCAGCGAATCGCGGCATCCGCCCATCTGCCGAGGGACAGGATTCAAGACGTCAGCCCTAGCCCATAAAGCCGTTCTTAATCTGGACCTAATCACAGGAACAACTGCTTTTTGCCTTTGGTCCCCACCTGGCAACAGCACAAACACCACCTCCGACTTTCAAGAGTCTGGAATCCCTACCCCTCCAGGGAGATCCAGGAAAGACGCGCACGATAACCTCCATTTTACAGATGCGATGTGTACAGAATGGTTGGAAAAGTAAAGGTTCTCTCTGCCTGCAGCAAACCTGCCCACCATCTCTACATCTAAGCCTCACTATGGGCTTCTGACAGTATTAGCATATGGTCTATGGGTCTCTGCCTAGGAAAATGCTTGAGTGTGTACGTGTGGAAACCTCCACTCATATTGTTTTAGAGTTCTCAAAGCAATGACTGAGCCACTGGGACCATCTTCTTCCAAGACCCTTTCCGAACTTCCGGAACTGGTTAGTATACTTACTGAGTGCCCACTAGGTGCAGGGCCCCTCTGGACACTGGGTTTTGAGGTCAATGGCTTTCCTTCCAGTGAATTCTGCCTTGGAATGTGTTTTTCAAATGCTCTGCGACAGTGCCATGCAAATGGATTAAATGGTAAAATAAAAAAATGTAAAACAAGATAGTTCACATTCCTTGGGAGAAAAAAGCAGAAATGTCTAGGATGGTGAGCATTCTTAGAAAAGCTTCCCTCTTCTTTTATTCTGGATAGAGTTCCATTAGCAAGACTCTAGTCCTTCAGGGACTGGTGGTCAGGACAAAACGATGTCGTTCCCCTACCCCAGCACCCTGCCACCCACACCCCAAATCGAAGCAAGAAATTTTTGTCTGCTTATGTAAAAGTGTTGAGACTTAACTGTTTTTCAAAGAACACGATTGCTTCTCTGTTAGAGATGTCAGCTTGTATAAATGTGATGAATTTACTGAATTGAGAGGTTAAACAAAAAATTATCAGCCCCCCATCCAATAAAATTAGGATAGTAGTCATCAGAGGGCAGGGGCCCCTCACATGTTTGTTTATAAAGGATTCTCTTTTGAAATTACACATCTTCCAACGTCAACTAGCAAACATTGTCTATCAGTTGAGAGTTGAAGTCAACAGTGACAACTGACAGTATTTGAGACAATAACCTCAGCATTTGGATGCTGGATATTGAAAGCCAAGATCATCTAAGTCAATGACCGAAATCTGCAGCAACACTGGATGTGCACAGACTGCGTACATTGAAAGTACCATGCATTCATTCAATACATATTTTTGAGACCTCAACCTGGGCCAGGCTGGGACAGACAGGCATTAGGGATGCGACCAGGAACTAAACAGACACAGCCCCTTCTCTGATGAAACTGACATTCTTGGGGCACCTGGTTGCCTCAGTGGGGAGAGCACAGGACTCTTGATGTTGGGGTTGTTAATTCAAGCCTCACATTGGGCATAGAGATTACTCACAGACAAAATCTTTAAAAGAGAGAGAGAGAAACTGACATTCTGGAGGGGGGAGATAAGAAATAGAGTCAGAGGATGGTAAGTGACATGAAAAAGATAAAACAGGGTAACAGAGGATAGTGGTGGGATGGGGGCTCCTTAGTTTGGATGGCCAGGGAAGGCCTCTTTGAGAAGGTGACATTTGAACTGAAACCTGAATCCAGGAACCAACTGAGAGAAGTCCTGGGGAGAATATTCCAGGCAGCGTGAACAACAAAGTAGCTTGGGACTGAGTTTGGCATATTTAAGGGAGAGAACAGAGTCAGCAGAGCTGTTACATAGTGACCGAGCAGGGCAGTGGTAGGAGCCAAGATCAGCAAGGTAGGCAGGGCCTACATCATAAAGGGCTTTGTAAGGCACAGTGAAAAACACGGATTTCATTTTATTTTATTTTTTAAGATTTACTTATTTATTTGAGGGAGAGAGAAAGGGAGCAGGACTTGGGGGAGGGGCAGTGGGAGAAAGAGAAGCAGACGCTGGCTGAGTAGGGAGCCCGATGCAGGGCTCAATTCCAGAATTCTGGGATCATGACCTGAGCTGAAGTCAGACGTTTTACTGAGTGAGCCAGCCAGGTGCCCCGAATGCAGATTTTATTTTAAGGGAAGCAGGGGTTTAAACAAGTATGTAAAAAAAAAAATAAATAAACAAGTGTGTGATATAATCTGATTGACATTTTACAAATATTCTCTAGCTGCTGCTACGTGTAAGAGAAGCAGGAAACATGGTGGGAGGTTGCCCCAGTGGTACAAGTGAGAGGGGATGGTAGCTTGGACAGGAACGGCAGCAAGGGACATGGAGAAAAATGGACAGACATTGGTTGTATTTTGGAGACAGAGCCAACTGAATTAGCTCACTGGATGTGGGGAAAAAGGGTGAGAAGAATGGAGGAAGGTTCCCATGTTTTTAGTTTGGACAGTTGTTCGACTAAAGAGAGAGAGAGAAATCATTTATTTAGAAGGAGAAGATGGGGGCAAAGGTGGGGAGGGGCAGTATGGGAAAAGGATGAAAAAGGATGAGTTTGGTTTTGAGGTACCTGTCATCCACTCCTGTGGAGATACCAGCAAGGCAAGGGGCCTCTGGCTGGTGCAGTCGCAGAGCATGTGACTCTTGATCTCGGGGTGGAGAATTGGACCCACATGTTGGGCATAAAGATTACTTAAAAAAAAGAAAAAAAAGAAGAAGGCAACTTGAACTATCACAGAATTGTCTAGAATGATCCTTCTCTCCAAGATGTCTGAGGAGATTCTATAAGCAAGGTAAATGCTGCCAACGTGCAGACCACTCCCCAAAGCAGGACAGGGAGGTTCCGTGGGGTATTTTTTGTTAGGTGGTGTTCTCAGTGTTACGCAAGTGCATTCCACAGGGGTCAAATCTCACAATAATTCCGATTCCAGTATCAGTGAGCTGTCCGGTTGTGCTACCTGGGACTCCCTGCCGCCAAGGAGCTCTTAGAAAGGGAGGGCACAGTTTTGCTTGTTGCCGCAGGGGGCGGGACCCCTGGCACTGAATCCTGGGGTCAGGAATGTGAAATGTGCTACCTTGGGAAAGTTCATTTAAACTTTCTGAGTCTCTCTTTCTTCATCTTTAAAATGAGGACATCCGATGACATCATCTCTAGGTTCAATCCAGCCTCGTTAGTCCATGACTCACAAGACATACAAACAATAGTGATATAAGCAGCCTTCAGGGGACCTGGCAGGAGGCTGCAGTGGCCAGGAAAACACGCCATTCAGAGCTCCTGCTGAAGGCGCATGCGTGACTGAGGGCCGCACGCATCCCGGGCCCACCCCACACTGGACTGGGAACCACTCTTCCTACAGGCCGCTCCCAGCCCACCACTGAGCAAGGAGGGGACTAATACAGGCCCCTTCTGGCCAGACTTGAATCCTTTAACAAACAACTTTGTTATTTGTTTTCATCCTTTTAATAAAAACAAAACAAAAAAACCCATTTTATTAAGGTATGACTGGCATATAAAAAAAGCTGTACCTATTTAATGCATACAACAAGACGAGTTTGCAGATAACCGTATACCCTGCACCACAATTTATGCCATAAATGTATCCACCACCTCTAGAAGTTTCCTCCTGCCCTCTTTATCATCATCATTATTTTGTGACAGGAACCCTTAACATAAGATCTACCCTCTTAGCAAATTTTAAAGATTTTATTTATTTGAGAGGGAGGGAGAGCATGAGCAGGGGGAGGAGCAAAAGGAGAGGCAGATGGAGAAGCAGACTCCCCCCTGAGCAAGGAGCCTGATGCAGGACTCAATCCTAGGACCCTGGGATCATGATCTGAGCTGAAGGCAGACGCTTAACCGACTGAGCCACCCAGGCGCCCTCTTTTAGCAAATTTTAAAGTATAAAATACAGAATTGTTCACTACAGGCAATGTGCCACACAGCAGAGCTCTAGAAGATCTTCATCTTTTTTTATTTTTTCACTTTTTAATTTTTAAAAAAAATTTTAAATAAGCTATATGTCCAAGGCGGGGCTTCAACTCACAACCCCAAGATCAAGAGTCCCATGCTCTACTCCTGAGCCAGCCAGGTGCCCCAGAACCTGTTTATTCATCTTGCCTAACTGAAACTTCATACCTTTTGGCTAATACCTCCCCATATCCCCAGCCTTCCAGCCACCATTTTACTCTCTGCTTCTATGAGGTGGACTATTTTTATTCCTCAAGTAAGTGGGTGTCACGCCATGTTTGTCCTTCTGTGTCTGGCTTATTTCACTTAGCGTAATGCCATCTAGCGTCATCCATGTTGTTGCAAATGGCAAGATTTGTTTTTAGTCCATTCTTTAATCGACTCAAGGACTCCTGATTCAGATTTCTCAGAGCTCTGTTGTAGTCTCGGGCTCCTCCTACCCAATCTCACTCCTTCCCCTTCCTCTTCAGGTGTTAGGTCTACACTGCTACCTGAAGTCTCTCCCCATATCCCCTGGCTCCCTCCCCTTCACAAATGGTCCCACAGTAATTTTTCTAAAAATTTTATTTATTATTTGACACAGAGAGATCACAAGTAGGCAGCCGCAGGCAGAGAGAGAGGGGGAAGCAGGCTCTCTGCTGAGTAATTTTTTAATATTTTATTTATTTATTTATTTATTTGAGAGAGAGTGAGTGAGAAAGAGAGGAAGAGGTCAGATGGAGAAGCAGACTCCCCGCTGAGCAGGGAGCCCAATGCAGGACTCGATCCAGGGACTCCAGGATCATGACCTGAGCCAAAGGCAGTTGCTTAACAACTGAGTCACCCAGGTGCCTCGCTGAGTAATTTTTTAAAGATTAAATTTAGGGGGGGCGCCTGGGTGGCTCAGTGGGTTAAAGGCTCTGCCTTCCACTCTGGTCATGATCTCAGGGTCCTGGGATGGAGCCCGTACTCAGTGGGGATCCTGCTTCTCTCTCTCTCCCTCTGCTGCTCCCCCTGCTTATGCTCTTGTTCATGCTCTTTGTCTCTCAAATAAACAAAATCTTAAAAATTTTTTAAAAATTTAATTAATTTTTTAGAGAGAGAAAGAGAGCATGCTCAAGAGCTAGTGGCGGGGAAGGGCAGAGGGGGAGGCAGAGAGAGAGAGAGAATCTTAAGTAGCCTCCCTGCCCAGAGTGGAGCCTGTTTCAGGGCTCAATCTCACGACCCTGAAATCATAACCTGAGCCAAAATCAACAGCTAGATGCTTAACCAACTGAGCCACCTAGGTGCCCCTAAATATTCTATTTTTAAGTTATCTCTACACCCAACATGGAGCTCAAACTTACAACCTCAAGATCAATTCTCCACCAACTGAGCCAGCCAGGTACTCCACACAGTAAATGTTTTGCTTGTCTAATCCCATCCTAGTTTCTACTTTTTTGAAGATCCAAATGAACAAAGAAGTGTATCATGAAGTCTCATTCATCTACTTTATGATGGAGACTTTTTTCTTTTAAGAATTTATTTATATATTTGAGAGAGACAGAGAGAGCAAGCAGGAGCAGGGGGAGGAGGAGAGGGGGAGGGAGAGGTATAAGCAGACTCCCCTCCAAGTGTGGAGCCCAATGCAAGGCTCGATCCCAAGACCCTGAGTTCAAGACCTGAGCCAAAGTCAGACACCCAACCCACGGAGCCACCCAGGTGCCCCACCGGTGATCCTTTTAAAAGAAACCTTGGAACATGTCACTCTATCCAAAACCATATGATGGTTCTCCATTTCATTCAGAATAAAAGCCGAAATCTGTTTAGTGGACCACAGATCACCCCCCCCATTCCCCCCTACCATTCTTCTTCTCTTATTTTTCTCCTCCCCACTCCCTCTCCTCCAGCCACACTGGCTTCCAACGGGCCAGGCACACTCCTGCCCGGCCGTGCTCCAGCTGTTCCCTGTGTCTGCAATGCTCTTCCCAGTTACCCACAGGGCTCATCCTCACCTTCCAGTCTTTCTCAGAGGTCACCTTTGTGATGAAACCCATCTAGCCCACGCTGAAAACCACCGCCCCTGGGCACTCCAGATTCTCTTATCCTTTTCCTATTTCTTTTCTTCCAAAGCACTTACCGGCACCTATCGAACTCTGTAATGTAATGATATGTTTTATTTCTTGTTTATGGTCTCTTTTTCTCCCCCCAGAATATAAGCTCCCCAAAGGCAGGGATTTTTGTCTATTCTGATTGCGTGGTTGGCATTCAATGAATATTTCTAGAAAGAAGTGCCCGAAGACAAGAAGCAGCGTGCCAGGAGAGAGAGTGAACGAGTGGGCTATTTTAGATAAGATCACTCGCTAGGTCGTGAACTCCTTGAGGACAGGGCTATGCCAAAATCACCAGTGTCCTACACAGAATGGAGATGGAATAAATACTTGTTGAATCTCATTGGCTGACCTGAGCCAGAAGCCAGACCAGGATCTTCTTCCGGGGGTCCTACAGGAATTGCCAGTTTGTTGACTACTCTTACAACTCCTGTGGTCATGACACCTCCTGGAAACTCCTCATTTCTGGTTTTTTTTGTGTTTTTTTTTTTTAAGATTTTACTTATTTATTTATTTGACAGAGAGAGAGAGAGAGATCACAAGTAGGCAGAGAGGCAGGCAGAGGGAGAGGAGGAAGCAGGCTCCCTGCTGAGCAGAGAGCCTGATGTGGGGCTCGATCCCAGGACCCTGAGATCATGACCTGAGCCGAAGGCAGAGGCTTTAACCCACTGAGCCACCCAGGCGCCCCTTTTTTTTATTTATTTATTGTTTTCAGTAAGCTCTACACCCAGCGTGGGGCTTGAACTAGAGACCCTGAGACCAAGAGTCACGTGCCCTACTGGCCAGGTGCCTCAAACATCAACTGTTTCCTGACCCCAAGTAGCATATTTCTACTCTTGAAGGACATAGTGCCCCAAAGCATATACTTTACTATAATTCTTGGTAAAAAATCCAAATGTCTTACCCGTACTTTACAAGAACCACGATTTCCACAAACGCTGTTGAGTGCCGGGGGCCACTGACCACCCGGGTCCCCAGCACTGGGCAGCCGTCTTGCACCCCAGAAGCCCTCAGACATACAGTCGTTTGCTTCTTATTTATTGCCCAGTCTTACTCCACAAAATGACTTTACCTCTTCTCTGTAGTGACTGAACCTAGTGAAATTATTGAGCCAGGTTTTTAAGCGTACATTAATAAAGTCCCTGGAAAGAAAAAGCTAACGACTTGCAGATCTCTAAAGCTGGTACTGAGAATATAAAGCACTATGTAATATATATATTTTCAAAGATTTTATTTATTTGAGAGAGAGAGCATGCGTGAGCGAGCACAAGTGGGGAGGGGAAAGGGAGTAGGAGAGGGAGAAGCAGACCTCCCCCCCCCGCCCCCCGGAGCAGGGAGCCTGCCCAATGTGCCCTATCCCAGGACTCTGAGATCATGAGCTGAGCTGAAGGCCGATGCTTAACTGACTTAGCCACCCAGATGCCCCGCACAGTGTAATATCTGAAAGAGAATGTGGAAAGATTGGCAGGATAATGGTAGAAAGAAAATAGTCAAATCACAGGCCTTTTTTTTCCCCTTAAGATTTCTTTATTTTAGGGACGCCTGGGTGGCTCAGTTGGTTGGGCAGCTGCCTTCGGCTCAGGTCATGATCCCAGCATCCTGGGATCGAGTCCCGCATCGGGCTCCTTGCTCGGCGGGGAGCCTGCTCCTCTCTCTGCCTCTGCCTGCCTCTCTGCCTGCTTGTGTTCTCTCACTGTTAAAATAAATAAATAAAATCTTTAAAAAAAAAATTTTCTTTATTTTAGGGGCACCTGGGCAGCTCAGTGGGTTGGGACTCTGCCTTCGGACCGGGTCATGATCTTGGGGTCCTGGGATCGAGCCCTGTGTACGGGCTCTCTGCTTAGCGGGGGGGGGGGGGCCTGCTTCCCTCTCCTCTCTCTCTGCCTGCCTCTCTGCCTACTTGTGATCTCTCTTTTCTGTCAAATAAATAAATAAAATCTTTAAAAAAAAGATTTCTTTATTTTAGAGAGCTGGCCAGCTTGGGGTGGGGTCAGGAGGGGAGGGGAGGGAGAGAGAGAGCGAGAGAGAGAGAGAGAGAGAATCTTCAGCAGACTCCCCACTTAGTACAAAGCCAAGGCAGGGCTCAGTTCCAGGACCCTGGGATCATGACCTGAGCCAAGGCAGACGCTTAATGTGTGAACCACTCAGGTGCCCCTAAATCACAGGACTTTAGAAGTATAATCCAAGTCACTCATTTTGGAAAAAAGGGTTGCAATCTCTTGCTTTAGTTCTTGGCCTTCCCACCACACTTTGTCTTTCTCCCTCCTGCTTCCAGCCATGAACCCCAGTCCACAAAATTATATTCTCTTATATTATATACATATAATATAAATGTAAATGTAAATATGTAAATTGTATCAATATATATAATTATATAAAATATAAATATATGTAATTATATGAATACATTATACTAATAATATATATTTATATCTATAAGTATAGTATAAATATATATTTTATTTTCCCATATTTAAAAAAAGCATAAAGAAAATGCTAATTGTTTGGAGAGTCACATTACAATATTTATATATTTATGTATGTATTTTAAAGATTTTATTAATTAATTTATTTGACAGAGAGAGAGAGAGAGATCACAAGTAGGCAGAGAGGCAGACAGAGAGAGAGGGGGAAGCAAGCTCCCTGCTGAGCAGAGAGCCCCATGTATGGCTCGATCCCAGGACCCTGAGATCATGACCTGAGTGGAAGGCAGAAGCTTTAACCCACTGAACCATCCAGGTGCCCCTCTTTTTTTTTTTTTTTAAAGATTTTTTTTTTTTTTTTTAGAGAGAGAGACTGAGAATGAGAGGAGAGAAGGTCAGAGGGAGAAGCAGACCTCCCGCAGAGCCGGGAGTCCGATATGGGACTCGATCCCAGGACTCCGGGACCATGACCCGAGCGGAAGGCAGTCGCCCAACCAACTGAGCCACCCAGGCGCCCCCAGGTGCCCCTCTTTTTGTTTTTAGAAAGGGTTTGTCTCCTTTGCCTTAGCAGTGGGAACAGACAAAAAAGAGGCAGGGAAAGACAGAGTGCTTTAATAGAGGGTTCGGCCTGTGGATAAAATCTGTCTTATTTTTCTCATCTGTAAAACCGTTTCACCTCTGTATGCTTCAATCTCCTCGTCTGTAAAAATAAAAATAGTATTTTGCTGATAGAATTGTGGTAAGTGTGAAATGAAATAATAGGTGGCAAGCATACGGAAGTTTAATTAATGTTAAAAATACAAACAATAATGATATGCTATGTTTACACCTTAGTTCTGCCCATAAATGCGCAATAAATACTAGCAATGATTATATAGTTACCGGTTCCATTGGAATCGGGCAAACTCGGGTAATCAGTGCTAGAGCACCCTCTGGTGGCGTAGCCGTCACCAACACCACCAACTCAGCAGAACCCCCGCTCCTTGGGGCCGGAAGAGAAGCTCCACCCTGCTGTTAACCACAGTCCACGCCCGCCCAAGAAGAGAAGGGTGGAGGCCCGTGACAGGTGCTCCCGTCACAAAATGTTGCCATTAATTCAGAATGATGAGGAAGGATTCCCTACGTTTGAGTTTGAGCCCTATGAAACTAGCTGGTAGCAGTCAGCCATTTCTGACCCATGAAATGGCAAGTTCATAGGGTTGAAGCTAATAACTGCTGCTGTATGGGGAGTAAGTAAACACGTGAGTATGTAAAGTGCTAAACCAAGGAAACCAAACAGAGGACGACTTAAGAATGACTTTGTGGGGGCGCCTGGGTGGCTCAGTGGGTTAAAGCCTCTGCCTTTAGCTCAGGTTATGATCTCAGGGTCCTGGGATGGAGCCCGAGCCCGGCATCAGACTCTGTGCTCAGCAGGGAGCCTGCTTCCCCCCCACCCTCTGCCTCTCTGTTAAATAACTAACTAACTGATCTCTCTCCTCTCTGTTAACTAACTAACTAAACAAACAAACAAATAAATAAAATCTTAAAAAGAAAGTTAAAAAAAAAAAGAATGACTTTGTGGCCCCTGGGATCTAGAGACAACTTTTCACATTTAGTCAACCCCCTCAGGGATTTTAATAACTGGGGCTGTTTTCCTTTCTTTCTTTTTTTTTTTTTAAAGATTTTATTATTTGAGAGACAGAGAAAGTGAGAGAGAGCATGAGAGGAGAGAAGGTCAGAGGAAGAAGCAGACTCCCCATGGAGCTGGGATCCCGATGCGGGACTCAGTCCTGGAACTCAAGGATCATGACCTGAGCAGAAGGCAGTTGCTCAACCAACTGAGCCACCCAGGCGCCCTGGGGCTGTTTTCCTAATCGCCTATATCTCTTTCAACACCCTTCATCCTTCAATCCCCGCCCTTGCCTCAGTCAGAAACACAGGTGGTGGCGTTTTGTACCTTCCTTTTCTACTAGCTCACTCAGAACTGCCATTTCCTTCCCCACTTTGGAAGAGCTGCTCTCAGAAAATCGAGAGGACCACCGATTGTGAACCCCATATCCTCTGCCTAAGGGGTCTTTCTCCTTTTTGAGAAAGACCGGACTGAATCACAAAATCACCAATTTTTCCGAGTCCTAGCTTTACTAATCACGATTTTGAAAAATTAGAATAGACCCAACCACTCAGTTATTTCCTCACATCATCCCCCAAATCTTAAGGGACTAAGCCTTTAAACAATTTTTTAAAAGATTTTATTTACTTATTTGTGAGAGAGAGAAAGAGCAGGATTTCAGGGTCAAGGGAGGGAGAAGCAGACTCCCCACTGAGCAGGGAGCCAGACTCTGGTTGATCACGGGGCTTGATCTCACCACCCTGAGGCCCCCTGAGCTGAAATCAAGAGTCAGACACTTTACTGATGGAGCCACCCAGGCTGTCCGAGAAATTCTTTTTTAATGGAATACATTATGCAAGAGACTGCGGGTGAATTTATATGGAGATATAAGCCTGCTCAGGAATGGCTGGTGAGGATGCAAACTGACACAAACTTTCTGTTAAAGAATTTCATAATCTGTATCAAGAGCCATAAAACCCTTGACCAAATAATTCTCCTTAGGGAATGTGTATTAAGGAAATAAAGGAAACATGCAAAAAGATTTTCATACAAATATGCTATGGCAGCTTTTAAGATACAACAGTAAAAGAAAGTTATTAAATCAATTATAAAACATTAATAAGATGAAATATTATATCTTTGAGATCATGGGTTTTTTTTAAATATTTTATTTATTTATTTGACACAGAGAGAGAGATTACAAGTAGGCAGAGAGGCAGGCAGAGAGAGAGGGGGAAGCAAGCTCTCTGCTGAGCAGAGAGCCTGATGAGGGGCTTGATCCCAGGACCCTGAGGCCACGACCTGAGCCAAAGGCAGAAGCTTTAACCCACTGAGCCACCCAGATGCCCCACGAGACTGTGTTTTAAAGAACATAGAGTGACTGAAAAAATGGTCACATTGTAATGAAGAGTGAAGATATATCTATAGCCATCTATTGATCAAATGCTTCCAATTTTACAAGAAATACATATAGACAATAGACACTTTAAAAAGAGGAAAGAAAGACACTGAACTACTGAGTGATTATTTCTGGGTTCATTGGCTCCACACCCAATGTGGGGATTGAACTCACAACTCTGAGATCAAGAATTGCACACTCTGGGGCGCCTGGGTGGCTCAGTGGGTTAAAGCTTCTGCCTTCGGCTCAGGTCATGATCTCAGGGTCCTGGGACTGAGTTCTACATCAGGCTCTCTGCTCAGTGGGGAGCCTGCTTCCCCCTCTCCCTCTGCCTGCCTCTCTGCCTACTTGTGATCTCTCTCTCTCTGTCAAATAAATAAATAAAATCTTTTAAAAAAATTAAAAAAAAAAAAAAAAAGAATTGCACACTCTACTGACTTAGCCAGCCAGGCACTTCATTTTCTTTCTTTTTTTAATGTTAATACTTTCTTAAACTTTTTTACATTATCCAAAATTTCTGCAATTATCATGTATTATTTTCATAATCACAAAACTATATGGAATATAAAAGCAATTTGATTTGCAAATTTAGTCAAATATTCATAGTATTGAATGCAGAAACTGAACAGGTTTCATCAAAACCTAAAGTTGATAAATAACTAAGTATGTTTTAAAATATGGTATATAGTTGAGGGCGCCTGAGTGGCTTAGTTGGTTAAACATCTGCCTTCGGCTAAGGTTATGATCTCAGGATCCTGGGATCGAGTTCTACATCAGGCTCTCTGCTCAGCAAGTAGCCTGCCGCTCTGCTTTTCACCCTGCTCATGTTCTCTCGTTCTCTCTCAAATAAATAAATAAATAAAATCTTAAAAAAATTATGGTTTATAGTTGAAGAGTGCTTTCCAACCGTCTTTCAAAATCTTCACCATATCAGAAAGCAGCAGGAAAATAAGAGTGAGAGGATTCATTTCTTGGTTCTTTGGCCAAATTCTATGGTTTCCAGGAGATTTTGCTTGAATTGTTGTTTTCAAGGGAAAAATGAAAAGAAATGAAATGAAATGAAAAGAAAATGTTCTTTTCATTGTTCTACTGAATCGAAACCATTCTGCAATTTCTCTTACTATCAGCGGCCAAGGCCAACAGTATTGGGGATTATAATTAGACTGAGAGATCTTGTAACACAATCAGCTGATGCACACTTCCGAAAGGTTAATATCCTGAGGCTAGAGACATTGCCAACACTAAGAATCCTGTTAATGACTTTGGAACGACTATATTTATCATTTTGCACGTTTAAGGCCGGTAGGAGAAAATCAGAGTATCAACTCCCAATTCCAGAGAGTAGTTTGATCAGAATGTTAAAACGATGTATTATCGCACCACATTTCGGGTTTGCCTCGTGAGATGAGTCAAGCTCGAATATGCTTCTCCTCCCCACAGGACAGGCCCCATGCCACTCTCCTGGAGAGGTGCGAGCAGGAAAGGGTCTGCGGGAGAGGCATTCCCAGTGGGGGGTTATTTTTACTCTAATATGGAGGAATTTTATACTCAGCCAGTTGGAAAGACAGTTTTCACAATGTTCGGTGTGATTCCATCTTGCAAACCAAATCTGGGACTCCCCAAAATGTCACCTTCTAAATCTTACATTCTATAATTTTGAAATTACGGAACTAAAATAAGTATCAAATTATCATTTTCTAAAACTTTCAGAGAGCTCAGTATTACTTAAAAAAATCTATACAGGAAAAAAAAAAGGATCTAGACAAGAAAAGAATGCAAATGACTCAAGCACTTGTAGCTCAGGTAGTTTCTGAGAAACTTCTTAAAGCATTTGTTTAAACCTCGCACTTGAACTCGGCAGTTTTTTTTCCCAAGCCCAACAAGGATATATTTGTTCTCCCTAGAGCTTCTCATAATACCTCTGTTATCCTCTCTGCTTGCTCCAAAGACATCCTATTAAGTTACAAACTGCATCCCTAATCCAAGCTTTTCTTCCTGAGATGAAGGCATGTTCTGAAGTTAGTTCTAAGACTGACACAACTTTGCAGGGACTCCAACAGGCGCCAGCTGTAAAATTCGCATCAGTCATTACTTAAAATGAAGCCGTCAGTTTGCCAGAAAAGCTAGTCTCCGTGCCCTTTACAGAATCCCCGTTTGTGTCCTGTGCCCCTGCCAAGTATCATTAAGTTGAATGGGAACTCGGCAGATGTGAACCACACACGCTGAACCAACTCTGCACAACAGTGATTACTGTTCTGAACAAGAGTTAACTTTGTCACGAGAAAAATCACGGATCGGGTCTTTTGTGCTCAGCACTGGTCAGGGGGCAATGAGGAATCAGCCTCGGGCCCCCAGTAGTGTTATTCACGTATGAAAGAAAGCCCAATGGCTGCCTGCTTTCAGGAATCCCATTCAGAGACAACAGTGAGCGCGCAGAAACTGATGATACAATCCGAGATCATTTAACGCAAATGTCCTCAACCTTCTGACAAAAAACAAACAAACGAACTAACAGACCAAATGATCTTGTGGGTCAGGAGAAAAGATGCTAGAAATGGTCGAGCTTCCAGAACAGGGCCAGTCGAACCCCATTCCTTCGGAAAATCTCAGCAAGGCAGGGAGGACAGCGAGGAGGAGGGACTGGCAGGGACCAGGCTGGGGATCTACTGGCGAGTGGATCACGACCTCCTAGCTAGGGAGCCTTGCTCTGGCGGAGCCGTGGCCACCGGCGGATTCCCCCGCGGGGCGCTCCTGCCGAGGTTCTTTATCAGATGCAGACACAACTGACACACACACACGTTCACATTTCCCAACCTGCTTTCAGCGTAGTGAGTGTGCCTGGCAACAAGACCCCATTCAGAGCCCTAGGGGCCCCGGATCTCATCCCAGATCTGTGGGACGAACCATCGAACCATTCTGTCGGGTTATTTCTAAAATCACAACCCATAGTCGACCTCTGATCGGGCCGGCCCCGAGGACAGGAGAACGGCAGAGATACTCGAGTATGCCACGGGGGTAAAAGGACCGTTGTCTGGCATGGGAGAGATTCCAAACCCGGAGTGGCCGCCAACCGCGCCTACCTGAGTATTCTTTTCGCTTGAGTGTCTTACTTTGCGAGCTGGCACGCGGCTTGGTAATTTCCCATTTTGTGGATAATCCAGATGAACCAGATCTTGGCAGCAAGAATGACATATATATTTACCCTCTGAAAGAGAGAGCACATGAGGTTCCTGGTTAGATCATGCAGCCGGGGGAAAGTGAAGCCCCCGAAACCAAAAGCCAGTGTCTGACCTGGAGCAACGAACATGTCTTTGTGTGAGGCCTGTTTGTTCCCTACACTATGCTGAGCCCTTTCAACCATGACCACTGGGCCTTCACCTAAATCTAAATGTAATATATTGCTGCATATATTCCACAAGGACAGGGGATTAGGCTACTTTTTTTTTTTCAATTCTTCAATTGAGATAAAGTTCATATAATGTAAAATTCACCATGTTATAGAGTTGTGCAACCATGTTCTAATTCCAGAACATTCCATTCACCCCAAGAACACATCTCTTATCTGTTGGCAGTCACTCACTGCCCATTTCCTTCTTCCTCAAGGCTCTGGCAACCACGAAGCTACCTTCTGTGGATTTGCCTTTTCTGGATATTTCCCATGGATGGAATCATACAATATGTGGCCTTTGTGTCTGGCTTCTTTCACCCAGCAGGTGGTGGTATGTATCAGAATTTCATTCTTTTTTATTGTATAATATTTCTTCCTTTCTTTTTTTTTTTAAATAATATTTCATTGCCTGGAAGAACCACATTTTGTTTATGCATGAATCAGTTGATAGACAATGGGTGGTTTCCATTCCTAGAAATGGAATTGCTGGGTCATATGGTAACTGTTTAATTTTTTGAGGAACTGCCAAACTGTTTTCCAATGTAAATGTCTTTAAAAGAACTCTTTCAGCCACATTACAGCACATAGATAAGAAATTCTACAACTCTGTTCACCAGCAATTAGAATTCTCACAATCCTAGTCTAGAAATGAATCCTTTACATTATGAAGTCCTTAAGGGACCTTATTATGAAATAACTTCCCCCATTAAAGTAGTATTATCCAGGTGGGAAAGACTCTGCAGGAAAATGTAGAGCGGGGATCAATTCATAGTTTTTATTCTAGCCAAGGATAAAGCAGTCTATAACATCAAAACGTTTTGTGTGCTGATGCCCTGATCAAACCCATAGCAGAGTAATAGGGACCTGGCTTCCAAAATAGCATCTGAAGGTGATCTAGAAGCCAGAGCCTCTAGATTCAAACTCAACTACTTTGCAAAGACTTACTCCTCATGCATGTATACATTCTTAAACACATGCAAAAAATGCTAGTGTCTACTTCATCCCAGGGCTTGTTAGGCCATTACTGGAGGGCTCAGGCCAGTGATCGAAGCCTCGGTCTCCGGCCTCGGCGGGAGGAATGGGCACGAGAAGCAACTGTCACAGTGCAGTGTGGCGCGAATGCTCTAACAGTGTGCTGGGGACACAAAACACGGTATCTGCCCGCTTTAGGACCCTGGCGGAACCTCAGGCTTTCCCTTGCATTCCCAGGCGCGACCCTCTACCTGAACCACCCCCCCTCTCCGCCGTGGCCTGCAACCATTCTCCTCCCAGCGCTGCAAGCCTGAATGCATTTTTCCATTGCTTCCCAAGAAAGATGTGGGAGCTGCGGACTAAAGCTTAAAAGTCCTTGAGCCCTTTTAGGAAGAATCTGAACTGCAAAACACATGTCTTTGATATTTATAACTGGTCACAATAATGCTGGAGTTAATGTTCCATCTGTTCTGGAAAATTAAACCTACTGAGCAGTCCTGTAATAGGAAGACGCACATGGCTCTGGTGTCTCCGTCCTTCATCGGACTTATGCGAAGTCTGAAAGCACATTTGCCTCCAAGAAATAAGGCTTGCTTGTGAACTGGCTGATAAATGAACTCAGACGATGAGAAACCAAAACAGCAGACCCCACTGAAGCATTTATCCCCAGCCCTGAAAGCCACCTGGGTCTTTCTAGCACATCAAAGGCAGAGACAATTGAACCAACGTGGAGGCCCCTCGTCCTCCCAGCAGCCCAGGTGTCGTCGGACTCAGAAGCAAAGGTAACCTACCCGGTCTGCGGGTTTTCTTCACCTGCAAGTTGATTTTGCCAGAGAGCTTATAAATGGCAGTTCCCATCTGTGAGCCCTGGCCCCAGCAGTGCAGCATGAGATCAGGGGGAGAGAGAGAGAGATGGGGGGGGGGGAGAGACAGCTGAGGGCGACAGGCTGAGCAGGCCAGCCCCGGCTGACCTGGGTGACTCAGAACCCACCAGGAGGCTGGGCCTCCCTCCACTCCCGGGCTCATGTGTTTTCCAACCAGCCACCAGCATGCCCAGCAGCTCCCTCACTGGGGGCTGTCAGACATTCACCACCATATCCGTGAATCACGTGAGAGAGGTCAAGGGAGCATCTTCAGACCTCAGCGGTGATTGGAAATGCCTGTAATGTGGTTGTTAAGGCCTGTGGGCACAGTGGAGGCGAGCTGGGGGATCTTTAGCAAGCCATTTAATCTCTCTATGCCTTCATTTCTTCTACAAAATGAAAACAATTGGGGCGCCTGGGTGGCTCAGTGAGTTTAAGCCTCTGCCTTCCACTCAGGTCATGATCTCAGGGTCCTGGGAT
>CM052807.1:74118809-74202860 GCA_028533885.1 Nasua narica
CGCCAGCTTTAGAAGGACACTTGAGTAAGTCCCCGGGTCCTGAGGCAAGCCCCTGGGTCCCCTCCGTCTTCTGCCTGAACAGGAGAGGGCACGAATTGTCTGTGTAGAACAGTGTGTGATGCGTGAGAATAGTTTCCAGGTTAAAAGTTAGGAAACTAGGACTCCACTTCCTACTGGGCCTCTCGTGAGTTTAGGAGCATGACGTGGGGTGAGTCTTCTAGGCTTTTCAGCCCTCACTTTTGAAATCTGTAAAGTGCGACCAAAGACTTTACAAGGTGCTTTTCGAGTCACAAAGTAAAAATACACATAAACGTGCCTTGTAAATTATTTATATATCCGTAAGTTGGAGATTGATCTGGGGAGTTTTAGGAAGACAGTGTCATTTTAATTAACAGAATATTCTAATGTAGAAGAGTTTGTTTTCCTATTCCATGTTTCTTATTTTCTTGAATAACCAGGTCAGAATTCGCCAGGAAGCCTTCTACCATTGTGGCTACTTGGGTGGTTTTATTCCATCTGTTCTTGTATTAGGTTATCTCGGGTCCTTTCCCTCCCCACACCCCTGGGAGTTCCCTGTCAGAAATTGTTCCTGGGGCCCCTGGGTGGCTCCGTCCATCGAGCGTCCGACTCAATTTCGGCTTGGGGTCCTGGTTTCAGGGTTTGAGATTGAGTCGGGGGGCGTTGGGCTCATTGCTCTGCGCTCAGCGGGAGTCGCCCTGGGATTCTCTCCCTCTGCCCACCCCCTGCTTGTGTGCATGGGCTCACTTGTTTTCTCTCTCTCTCTAACTAATAAATAAATAAACCTTTGGGGGTGGGGGGAAAGAAATTCTGTCTGGCTCAGGCCGTGATTCTCTGTCCAAGACCCAGGGCCCCCTTTTGGAAGGTGTGTCATTTGAAAAACAAAATCCCCCTCCCTGGCCAAGTATCTTTCTTGACCTTTACTGATCAATTAAAAATTTTTTCTTAAACCCCACAAATGTTTATTTTGTACCTGCTAGGTTCCAGGTGCTGTTGGGGAAACAACTTGAGTCTCAAGGGCAAGTGGCAAAGCCCAGATAGTGAGAAGCACAACAGCCGCAGTGTAGGTGAAGTGTAGGGGAGGGAGATGCTAAGCAAATGATTGTCCTAATTTTTAAATCTTTTGTGATCAGGGCTACCATGGTTCAGTGAGAGCTTCTAATAGATGTGTTCTGGGTTGGAAGGAGAGAGGAAGGAAATCATGGAAGACTTTTTCGAAGAAGTGGCATATAATAAACTGAGACTTGAAGGTTGAGTGGGAGTTTGCCAGGCAGAGTGGAGAACGGGGGTGAAGCTACTGAGGGTAATGCAATGAGTGGGACAGTGGGGGAGAGAGGGGAGCTAGAGGGGTCAGGGTCTTTCAGACTTAGCAGGAATGACCAAAGGAAGCCATTGAAGGATTCTATCAGGGGAGGGATGTGCCTAGAATTGCATTTTACGAAAAGTATCCATATCAGCCTGGCTGCTCGGGGTAACAGAGGAGGGATTGGAAGAGTAGTGTAAGGAGGTCATGGGCAAGATTTTCCCAGGGCTGGAGGAGAAGTCGGTGAATACAGAGGAGGTAGTAGAGAAGAGCGGGCCAGTTGAAGAGAGGCTTAGGAGCTGGTAAGCTTGTGGGAAGTGAAAGAAGGTGGCAGTGATGGTGGTGATTGCAGGGAGAGGGTGAGGAGAATGGTTTCTGAAGCCTCTGCCCTCAGATGGAGGGGGGCCAGGTCAGCAGTGAAAGTATCTGGCGCGCCGGGGTCCTGAGGGCTTTGGCCCCGGTGAGAGGGTTGTGAAGGCTGCGGGAAGCAGGCAGGGTGCGAGTGGGCCGGGGTGCCCTCCGAGGGGCGCGGTGCCCGGGAGGAGGGCTGGGGAACCCCCCGCCCCCAGCCAGGCCCCGACGTGCCGACCCACGTTCTGACTTTAGCACCTGCCGTTTTTCCTTCTTGTGACCTTGTACAGTGGGAAGCCTTCAGCCTTCCGGAGCTACAGAATTTCTTGCGGATCTTGGACAAGGAGGAGGACGAGCAGCTGCAGAGCCTGAAGCGGCGCTACGCCGCCTACCGCCAGCAGCTGGAGGCAGCCCTCGGCGAGGTGCGGAACCCCGTCTAAGCGTGGCCTTCCCTGCCGCTCGCGGAAGAGGGGCCCCGAAGGAGAGGCGCGGGACCTGCGTGCGCAGCAGCGGCCGGGGTCTCTTGCTGGGGGGCCGCCTTCGCGCCCGGTGATGCTGGGCTCTGCCCCCTCGGATCCCGGGATCTAGTCCCCGCGCCCTTGGGCGTCTCGGCGGGGATTCCTGACGGCCGTGCGGGCTCCCCTCTCCGCACGCTGTGAACCTGTGGTCTCTGGAGCCATCTAGACGGCTTGGAAGCACGACTCTGGGTTTTGTTTGGTTTCTTTTCCTTTGTTTTGGTTAATTATGTGATGATGAAGTTAAGCTGAAGGATGTGCAAATGATTTTTTTTTTTTAAAGCTTAACAGTGAATCTATTTGAATACTTGCCCTATGTTGAAACTACCTGTCCTTTTGTTGTTGTTTTTCTTAAATGTCAGAGGAAGCGATCCGTGTGAATTGAAAGGCACCGGAAGCCAGGAACTCAGGCCTTAGTGAAGGGTTTGGTTAGGAGTTGGACTGAGAAAGTGAAGAGCAAGTCTGAAGGAAGGCCCCAGTGGTCGTGGGGAGCTCTGCGGGACCGTGGTGTGGGTGAGGGGTTGACGGTCGGGGAGAAAGGTGTGTTTGGTTATAGGCGATGGGAAAGCCTTCTGTTTTGAGATGTTAAGCCCACTGTAGTATTGCTTGATTTGCTGGTGAGTAATTGTGGGAACAGAGCCAAAGCAAGTAGGAGCTCGACCAAAGAGAGGAGCTGGGAAGTGTGCAGCCGCCCAGAGAATGGAGCGGCGGGCAGGTGGACCTCGAAGGCCCAGGCAGAGAAGGAGGGGGGCGTCCCCCGTGCTCTCTTCTGGAGAGGCTGGGGGCGGGTGCATGACCCAGGGCTACTCCTGTTACCTTGTGGTCCCGGTCTCTCCCACCCCAGCTGTTTTCTGAGTGGAGAGGGAGTTGGGGTAGGGGGTGGCTGTTTTCCGGTTAGCTGGGAGATTTGTTAAGCAGAGAGCTCACTGCATACTTTTGTGACAATCACTCCCCTTCTTTCCCAGTTTTTCCTTTTTTCTCCCCTCTTCTCCCTCCTCCTTTCTCTTGTAAATTGCAGTCTGTTCTTCCATAAGGTAGTTTAGGGATGTGGATTATAGACCCAGTGCCATCAGATCCTCCTTCCAAAAGGCGTACTTGACTGAGAGGAGGGGAGTGGCCAGAAAGGGAGGACTCCCCGCCTGCCTCCCCCGAGCTGACCGCACCAGAGGGGTTCTTTCTGGAAATGCTTTAATAAAAGTGCATATTCCTATCAACCAAAGAAAGGCATGTGCAATAGAAGCCTTCCTGAAAGCAAGTTCAATAACCTCATTTTTTTGGTAGCAATCTGAAAACAACAGGAAAGCTGTGCTGTGGTTCTAAAGGGGCCTTAGAATCTTTTTAGTCTAGGTATGTTTTGTTTATAAATTCCCAAGGAATTGTCCACACTTTGGTGACACCTAATGGATTCTTTTTGAAATTCTAAGGTGCTTCCTTTCTTTGCCTCTTAAGTGAACTGTGCCTTTTAAAAATTGCATATCTGTTCCCGTCTTGGTGGCACTTCTGACTTTTCAGAGAGCGCTCATCTCGGATGCAGGGGTCTGCGGTGGTCTGTGCACACCCGTTACTGAGACAATCCTATCCTAAGCTTTTTAAGGAGAGTTGGGGGGGGGGAAGTAGAACTAGCTGTAAAATATGTATGGCACATCTTGTTTAATTTTGCATGTGACTCTTTTTAGTGCATCAATGAGGTTTTAATGACATTGTCATTCAACTCTTTACCTTTGTTGTTCAGGGAATGCCTTCAGGATTTTTATACTGGTTTTACTGTTCAGACTGTGGCTTGGGTTTGAGTATACTGTCATCAACCACCTGGTCTTTGAATTGCCCACCCAGTAAGCTTGTATTTTGTGAAGCATTTGTTTCTCAGATTAAGACACTGTTAGAACCTAAAGTAGTAGCTGATGGTTATCTGTGAATTTTTTTTTTTTACTTGAAGCACGTTGTCTCAAACAGGCTTTCTCCTCCGTAGTATCCAGAACCTCGCTGTTGTCGTGTGCACTACAAGTTGCAATTTGGAAAATTTGCTGTATTGAAATTCTGTCAGTACATAGTTCTTGGAACACTGACGTCCTCTCCCAAACACTGGTTCCTGCAGCAGCATTTTTCATGCATAAAAGAAGAAAGGCCACTATGGCCAGAGATTTCAAAAGATCACTGTACAAATTCTTGTGTTAAATTAAACTAAGCTTTGCTGTAATACTGTTTTCTCTTCAACATGTGATGGTACCGGAATGTTGTTAAAATGAAGGGGGTAGTATTGCAGGGGAGTATTTTAAATCACAGAAGTAAAAAGGTTATAATATTTATAATTTTGATGAGTTTATTTTTATAGGGAAGATTTTTCTTCCCTGCAGTTGTTTCTAGAACGGCAAATTGTTTCCTTTATTAAAAGTCAAAGTTGTTAGTTGGTGTTTGTTTGTGTGTTTTTATTTGCGGTAACAATAGGCCAGGCAAAGGCAGGTCACAGGAGCGGGACAAGCTACTTTTGGATCGCAGGGACTTACTGTAGGTTTGTGTGGGGCACGTTTGTTCTCCCAAGTGTTGCTTTTCCTTTGTCTTCTCCTGGGGAAGGAAACCCTAGCTGAGTGTCTGCCATACAACACATTCCTAAGACAATTGTTTCAATGGTGGAATATACATACATTCAGAAGTGCAGAAAGCATGTGAACAAAGAATTAATATAAAGTGGATGCCATGTGACCCCTTCCAAAACAGGAGGGTCTCCTTAGTTCCTTAGAATTCCTCTCCCGCCACCTTCCCTACCTGCCTCCTGTCCTTGAAACAGACCACTTTCAACGTTAAAAGCGTTGGCATTTTTTGGTCAGCATGACTGTCCCACGAAGATGGGTGGGATGGGGAGAGTTGGTGGGGGGGTCAGCATCGGTGAGTGGGTATAAGCTCTGTGTTCCCCTCTCCCGTGCTTGCTCTAGGCAAGCATTTTTTACTGCTGCACTGCCCCCTAGAGGCGGCAGTGAAATAGGAGCAAGGCTGCACCTATTGTTGAGGGGAAAACGTTTCCAGAAAAGTACCATAGCTGTCACAGAAGTGAAAATATTATGATAGAAAACGGTGGCTTTGTGTAGATCTCTTGGATGAAATATCCAAAGGCATCTAGTTCAGGAGTTCAGCCTAGGTTACTACCCAAGGTGCACGGGGAGTTTTTTTTTTTAATTTTTATCACTTAAAGGGAGTTTGCTTCCTGCCCTAGGCTTTTTGTCAGAATTTGTCACCAAATGATAACCTGTTGAGATTTTCTTATTTTGCAGAATCCTCAAGAATGGTATCTTGCGTTTCCTGTTTGAAAGAACAAGGAGGGACACCGGGGTGGCTCAGTAGGTTAAGCTTCTGCCTTGGGCTCAGGTCGTGATCTCCGGGTCCTGGGATCTAGTCCTGTGTGGGGCTCCCTGCTCAGCGGGGAGTCTGGTTCTCCCTCTGCCCCTCCCACTGCTTGTGTGCTCGCTCTCTCAAATAAGTAAAATCTTTAAAAAAAGGGGGGGGATGTTTCTGTACTATACTAGCAAATTCACACAGAGTGTTTACAATGTACCAGCCATTATTCTCAAAACCTTAATACGTATTAACTCATCTTCTCCCCCGTGAGGTAGGTATGTCAACATCCCCACTTCGCAGATGAGGCAGCGCCGAGGTCCGGCAGCTTGCCCGCGGCCACGCCGAGAGAGTGGCCGAGCCGGGTCCTGGCCCTGAGCTACTCCACTGCCCCTGGAAGCTCCGGCCAGTTTTTCCGGCTCTCCTGCCCAGTGAGAAGCCTGGGATGTTGCCCGTACGGGGCAGTTCTTGGGAAAGCAAGCCTCTGGGTGCAGCGGGGATTTGTGGGAAGTGAAAGGCCGGCCCTGATGTCCGAGTGCTCTGTCCTCCTTGTGTGTGGTTGGCTTAGCATCCCACTGGAGTGATCGTAGGTTAGCCTTGAGCCGGCTCCCTGTGTTTTCATTCTGCAGGTTCTGTCGCGCGGAGAGGCTCACGGGGCCGCTGGCCAGGCCGGTGTTCTCGCTGCGCTTGGGGCCATCGCTCCGCGGAACCACCCGACGAGCACTTCAGGGAGAATTCAGAGCTCCCGCTCGCAGAGGCTAGAGCCTTCCTCTCCCGTCAAGGATGGGCCTCTCCAGAGGAACACGGGCAACCAAGTATGCAACGTCTTGAAAGCGCCCACTTGTCTGGTGCGAATAACCTCACGGTTCATTGGGTGGGCAGAAGAGCAGCTTTGTGCAAGAATTAGGGGAGGAGAAGGGAGTGGGCGGCATTAAATGACTTACCGGGGAAGTGTCTTCTGCAGGGTTATGTTGTGGGGGTTTTTAGGGGGTTTTTTGGAACCCCCTAAAATGAAAAATGAAAAACCCTTTTCGGTTTCATTTTGTTTTTCTGGCAGACCTTTCTCTCTAGTCCTGCAAGGTGAGAATGACAGGGAAGAGGACAGACCCTTTTGATCCTAAATAATAGTTTCCAGAGACCCTTGTGCCTCACTTTTGGCTGAGCCCCCAGAACGCCTCCTTCCCCTCTCGGAAATGGGGGTACAGGCATTCCTACGTGTTTCCCCACAAACAGCAGAACGCCCAGGGCTCTGAGGACACTTCAGAGGAAGCTGGGGTTTTGGCTTTGTTTCGGAAGGGAGTTACTTTAAGTGGGATAGTTCCTTTCAGCCTTTCTGAATGAGCCTTACCTTTAATGCATCTGGCCCTTAAGTGGCACAGACTAGGGGTGCTGGCAGCCTCCCCTTGTTTTTGCCTCCCTTTGTTGGCAAGAGGGATTAACGAAATCCTGTGCAGTTCCTTTCTCTGAAGTGGAGTGCTGGGCGCTTGAGAGCTTTCCGATTCTCTCTCTCTCTCTCTCTCTCCCGGTGGGGCTGGGGGGCAGAGGGAGAGAGAGAGAGAGAGTCTCAAGCAGCCTCTGCGCTGAGTGCAGAGTGGGACTTGGGTGTCGACGCGGGGCGCAATCTTACGCATGGCCCTGAGACCATGACCTGAGCTGAAATTGGGTTAGAAGCTTAACTGACTGAGCCACCCAGGTGCCCCAAGGGCTTTCTGATTTTCAAGGGCGATAAGATCTGCTTAAATTCCAGAATTCTGGAGCAGCACACTAGAACCCTTGAATTATTAATGTTGCTGGTAGGAAAGCAGCAGCTTAAATTCCAGTGTTTTATACTGAGCTATAAATGGGGTCTTCAGATTCTTCTCAAAATGGCAGAGATTTCAGATGTTTTTTCTTGCACGTGTAATCTCTCAAGGAGCACGTTCAGAGTCGGTGACTTTTAGGTAGTCAGGCACATGTCTGATGCCTTAACAATAAAAGACCCTTGTCGGAGAATACACGGGCAGCCACGGTAATGGGGACTTCAGGGAAGTCTGAGTTCCATTGCCTTTCTTCTGGGTAAACTTCCGAATTGGCAGTTTGTGTACGTTGGGGAGGGGAGTGCGCCTCACGGAAGACAGCCGGCGAGGGTGTAGGGGCGTGGGTGAGGCCAGGAACAAAATTCCTGTTCCCTGTGCCACCCTGTGCCCACCGCCCCCAGCTTGCTCTGTGCGGTTTTGTTCTCTTGTACCTAAGGCAAGGGAGCGGAGGGTCTCACAGAAGGTTACTTGTTAGGAAACTGGCGCTCGGGAGGGGGCAGTTTAGGATCTGTTGGAAGAGCTTTCAAGACAAAATGAGGTTCCCATGCTATTCACGGACCGCCCCAGGCCTACCGGAGGTGTTCATTATATTTTTAAATTATTTTTTAAAATATTTTTATTTATTCGACAGAGAGAGACAGCAAGAGAGGGAACACACACAGGAGGAGTGGGAGAGGGAGAAGCAGGCTTCCCGCCACTGAGCAGGGAGCCCAGTGGGGGGCTCGATCCCAGGACCCTGAGATCACGACCTGAGCTGAAGGCAGATGCTTAACCTGACTGAGCCGCCCAGGTGCCCTAATTTTATTTTTTTTAATTTTTATTTTTAATTTAAATTCAATTAATTAACATATATTGTTAATTTGAGAGGTAGTGGTGAGTGATTCATTAGTCTTATATAATACCCAGGACTCATTACATCACGTGCCCTCCTTAATGCCCGTCGCCCAGCTGCCCCATCCCCCACCTCCCTCCCCTTCAGCAACCCTCAATTTGTTTCCTATAGTTAAAGAGTCTCTTATGATTTGTCTCCCTCTCTGATCTCATCTTGTTTTATTTTTTCCCCTCCTTTCCTCTATGATTCTGTTTTTTTTCTAAAATTCCACATATGAGTGAGATCATATAGTAGTCTCTGACTGATTTAGCTTAGCATAATACCTTCTAGTTCATCCATATCATTGCAAATGGCAAGATTTTTTTTTTTGATGGCTGAGTAGCATTTCGTTGTGTAGTTAATTTATTTCGAGAGGTTTTGCAAAACTCTCGAAATACAAATACAAAATATTGTATTTACAAAAATGGCACAAAAGTGAATTCAGCAGTCGATGCCCATGCACACTTCATTCACATCTTCAACAAAAGGTATTCTAACACTAGAACTGAATAAGAACGCTAGCTTCAGCGGCAGCTGGTAAGCACTAGAGGCACGTAAGTTACACCGGAATGGGCAAACACCGCCCCCCAAAATTCTGTTGTTAAAGCTGGAACAGGTTTAAGGCCATTCAAGTTGAAGCACAGAGAAGTCTTTTCAGAACCCCATCTATTTTTGTTTGAAGTATGTGACCTTCTTTCCAACTTGTGGTCTTGAACTTCTGTTTTACAAAATGCAAAAAAGAAAATAACAGAAGAAATCAATACAATAGAGGTTATATTAAATAAGGCTAATGTACAAAGCTATAATTAAGATGAATTAAAGGAAGCCAAAGCATTACAATTGTAAAACTTGTTACTTGTTGAAGCAGGCCTACACTAGAAGTTAGGTAACAGATACAATTATTTTTAAGTCGATTACTCTAACGTGCTCTCCTTATCGGTGCACGGTCAAAGCTAACCCAAGCTACACCCGCGTGTTCCCTTACGACCGCAGCACACACTACCTCTGCCTGCAAAGCTGACCTTCGCAAATGACTTAGTGAATGAAAGGAAATAACAGAAGTAACATTAAGGAGAAATAATGAGAATTAGGAGGTCTGTGCACTTCGGCCCTTTTATTCAGCATGCCAGCAGCGAGGGGCTGCTGACTGTTGAGGCGGGTCCCACGGAGCGGGGGCGTGGCCACCAGTGACCGCTGTCTGATCGGAGCTACGGTGGGAAGCCGCCTGTTCACCTTTGCTTCCGCCGCGTTGTGATCCCCAGAATCAAGATAGTTTTGCCCTTTCTGTAATTGTTTCCTTAAGAAATCTGAACCTCCAGGCTTTTGTCCCAGATAAGGACAAAGGAAGATGGCTTCTTCAGCTTTCTCTGGACTAGGCACCTTGTCTTCCATTTCCTTCTGCTCCTCTGTGGAGGCGGCCCCGGGGACTCCTGCAGACAGGCTGCTCCCTCTTACCCCCTTTCGTTGTGTACTTCAACCACATCCTCTTCATCCACTCATCTGTCCATAGACATCTGGGCTCTTTCCACGGTTTGGCTATTGTGGACATTGCTGCTATAAACATTCGGGAGCATGTGCCCCTTCAAATGTGTATTTTTGTATCCTTTGGGGTCAATATCTTGTAGTACAATTGTTGGGTCATAGGGTAGCTCTATTTTCAACATTTTGAGGAACCTCCATACTGTTTTCCAGAGTGGCTGCACCAGCTTGCTTTCCCACCAGCAGTGTAAGAGTGTTCCCCTTTTTCCGATCCCCAGAGGTGATAATTTCAGAGACAGATTTTTCTGCATCCCACCCCAAAGCTGAATCCACATCTCTAGGCCGGGGTTTGGAGAATCTGCGCTTTTACCCAGCGCCCCGTACTTGTTCAGATACCAACTGTAGATCTTCAGAGAGTTTTGGAGGCTGAAGGGACACATCCGTGGGCACAGGCATCCCGCTTATGCTTTTAAAAAAACACCATTTTTTACTGTAGTTGACACAATGTTACCCTAGTTTCAGGTGCACAACATACTCTGTACACTGGGCTGTGCTCACCACAAGCGTGCCTACCCTGTCCGCATAGAAGGCTGCCAGAATACTGGCACCTGTATCCCTGTGCGGTCTCTCCTCCCTGGATGTAGTCATTGCATAAGTGGAAGCCTTCGTCTCCCGCTCGCCTTCAGCCATGCTGCCCAACCCCCTCTTCCTCGCCTCTCCCCATCAGCTTGCGCTCTCTCTCTGGATCGGTTTCGACCTTTTTACTCATTTATTTTGTTTTTTTAGATCCCATCCGTGTGTGAAAATCACAAGGTATCTGTTTTAAACAGTCATTTTAAACTAAGTAATGGCTAGTCTACAGAGAGGCTCCCTGACCTGCGGCCCTTAGGCCTGGAAAGGAATTTTACCTGAAGTACCACCCTGCGCCCCTGACCACAGCCAGTTGGGTCTTAGACTGATACCGGCTGTCGATCAAGTAGACTTTCTCGGAATTTTAAAATCAGCAGCGCAGGAATCGTCAGTCAGCAATGGATGCTCTAGACCTCGAGGGCCTTGTATCTGGGGGGAGAGGCCGCAGAGAACAGGGAGAGGGGAGCGAGGGAGAGGTTTGTGGCCTCTGTGAGATGGAGAGCGAATTCACTACCTACCCGCTGTACTTGGGCTGTCGCGTGCCCACTGTCCCCCTTCCCTCTGCGTGTGCGCCGTGCTAATGCGCCCATCTCCACAGTGGGATCAAGGATGGAGAAAGGGAAGCTGATAGTGCTAAAAGCCTGTTAGGAAAGATGAGAGGGCTTAAATAGATCTCTGCTTTTCTTCTAGTTCTTAGGGTGGAAGCTGTCCCAAAGTGAGCAGGAGAAAGGAAGTCCTGAAGAGTGGTAATTAGCGAAATAGCAAACAGAAACAGAGCACCAATGCAACCAAAGCCTGGTTCTTTGAGAAGCTGAGCAGAATTAATAATCCTCTGACTGGACTGCCTAGGAAAGAGAGCAAAGGTGCAAGTTAGCAAGATCAGGAGTGAGAGGTGACAGTACTGCGGATTGTACAGATTTTCTCGGGAGGTTCATATTTTAGGTCCGAGATTAGTTACTGTGTGCAAAAAAACCCAAAAAAACAAAAACCCCAAAAACCAAGCTCTACACATTCCTAACTCTGCCTAGTTTGTGAAATGCGTGCCAAGTGCCGATGCTGCTGCTTCCTGCGTCTCGGTTCCCGGCGATGATCTGTACGTGCACACTTCACGTGTATGCTCAGTGGTATTCTAACACCATTCACATTTACCTTCATATTATTGGAAGTACAGTAGAGTTTAGGCTTATTAAAATGAGAACTAGGATTACAGTTCCCTCCTTCCTTCCCTCCTCCCACCGCCATCCCTTCCTCTTCCCTCTTCATCCTCCTCCTTCTCCCTCCCTTTTTTCTTTCCCAATCAACAGCTTGGAATTAATTTTAACTATATTTGAAAAGTGAGTCAATCTGGGGGACCTGGCTGGGTCTACAACATGTGACCCTTGATCTTGGGGTTGTGAGTTCGAGCCCCATGTGGGGTGTAGAGCTTACTTAAAAAATAAAACAAGTGCTGGGGCACCTGGGTGGCTCAGTGGGTTAAAGCCTCTGCCTTCGGCTCAGGTCATGATCTCAAGGTCCTGGGATCGAGCCCCGCATCGGGCTCTCTCCTCAGCGGGGAGCCTGCTTCCCCCTTTCTCTCTGCCTGCCTCTCTGCCTACTTGTGATCTCTCTCTATCAAATAAATAAATAAAATCTTTAAAAAATAAAAATAAAAAAAAATAAGTGCCAAAAAGAAGAAATGAGTCAATTTGGTCAATTTGATCTACCATTGGGTTCTATGATATCTGTGTTCTTCTTTTTTTTTTAAAATAGATTTTAGTTATTTGACAGAGAGAAAGAGAACACAAGTCAGGAGAGTGGGAGAGGGAGAAGCAGGCTTCCTGCTGAGCAGAGAGCCCGATGCGGGGCTCGATCCCAGGACCCTGGGGTCATGACCTGAGCCGAAGGCAGAGGCCCAACTGACTGAACCACCCAGGCACCCCGATATCTGTATTCTTATAGCCACCTGTTTAACTTTTCACTTTATATTGGTTCTGTTCTTTGCAGAAAAAGAAACTTGAGTAGAACACAAATTGTTTTAATTTCTTTCATTCAGCATGTGTCTCTAAATCGCCCTGAAGTTGTTAGGTCCTGGGTGGACTCTGGTGGGAAAGAGCCTGGTGGCCCCGCACTTCATGGAAGCCAGCGCCCACGTGTGGTACCAGCTGGTAAGTGTTGTGACGGGAAAGTACAGAGTGTCACGAGCATTTACAGGGTTGGAGAAGGCTTCCTTCTGGAAGTGACGTAGAGCCGAGATTGTAAGGATCAGTAGGGGTTGCTCTGCGGATTCCCTGACTTACGGGAACGTTCTCTACATAGTGGGGACTGGTTTCTGAAGTCGTCCTTTTGGTAGCATGTCACATCAGTGTCACTCTTGCTGGTTTTTCTCCATTATGAGAAAAGGACTTGGGCTAAAACACGGGTCTCAAGAATTCATCTTTGGCAGGGCAGAGTTAGAGTTTACAGTGGCCATTGCTCCGAAGCCCACCATTTTTGCTCTGTAAAGCGGAGAGAGCCTCGCCTGTTTGCTTCCCTCCCAGGGCTGATGTGAGGACCAAATGCCATGATGGGCGTGAAGGTATTTTGTCCCCTGTAAAGCCCAGTATCATGTAAGCTATTTTCCACGTTCTTGTTCCTAAAGTGGTGTTAGCTAGTGGCTGCTTTACCACTGGGCTGAGATGCTTAACCTGTTGACACTAAACTTCACCTGGAAGCATCACCTAGGGTGCCGCTTTCCAAAGGGACATTTTCCCAAGCAAAAGCATTTTTATTTTTTTTAAAATCCGGCTTAGGAAAGGCAACCGTTAAAGCAAAACTGAGCAAAATACTCAAGATTCCAGGGCGATCCGTAGGACCCATGTGATCAGCACTCAGTGCGGCCCCTCGCACTCCTCGTAGAACTGGTGCCAGAGTGTAGTCTGCCTTCCGTGACAAGTCAGAGGCACGGTGCTCGGGGCAGCCGGGACTGGGGACTGGGGAGTCCCCCTGCTGTCCCGCCCCCACGCGTGCGGCGAGAGAAATGCTGAGATGCTCAGCTGCCCAGAGCACAGGGCCACCCGTAGGCGCGGCTCGGCCTTCCCCTTGTTTCTAGCCGGTGTGGTTGTGCGTGTGAAAGGACTTTCTCCCTGGGGACCGGACCCCATCTGTGGCTCGCTTAGTAGCTCTCCCAGCTGCCGGGCGAACATCCGCGGGGCTCTGCATCTCCCGTCTGCAACCAGTCCCGTCTGCAACCAGCAGATCGGGCAGCCTGACAGGCAGGGGCTCCTCTGCAGGCTGACCGTGAACCCGGGCTGTCGCTGGGGCCTCCCACGGCACCGCACAGGGCGGGATGACGGGGGGCCCGGTTGTGTTTTCCTGCGCTGCACGGGGGACCAGGCTTGGTAGCCTAGGCTTCATGTCCCGTGGGAGTGGCCGTAAAGGCAGAGCCGAAGGTCGAAGGCTCCCCCGATACCTGACAGCACTGGTGAAAAGAATCCCAGTAGTCAAGCTGATCTCAGGCCTGATGACCTTGCTGCTCGCCTGGTCTGCGAGGTGCAGGCAGATGGGGGTGCTGGGGAAGCACGGAGACAGAGGGGCCACTTCTCGGGCTTCAGCTGGCACACCACGCACTGTGCTCCTGAGCTACGTGGCCAGCACTGCGACGAGGCAGCGGAGTCGTGATGGATGATGGTGATTTGGACAGCACGGGGCTTGGCGTCCCAGATCAAGTCCAAGCGTCCTCGTGCCATAGCCGCCGAAAGAGCCGCTCGCCCCCCACGCAGCACTCCCTCCCCCGAGCCGGCGCCTGGGAGGTACAGAGATGTGCTGGAGAGAAGTCCGGATTTGTGACTGGAGCCCGCCAGCCCAGAGTCCATTAAAGTATTTTCCAGCATGTGCTGAGAACATTTCAGCCACCACTCCAACAAAGAAGCTTCTACTTGGTTTCGGAGCTGTACCTGGGGGTCAGTGTTTGTATCCTTCACGTATGTAAGACACGTAACGCTCTTTCCCACTTTGGAGACAAGGTGAGCCTCTCCCACTGGACAGCTTTGGCCTGTCTCAGGTACCTATAATTGAATAGGTTTTGGCAAAAGGCTTGCCTCAGTTTCTTTCTCGGTAAACTAGTTTTGTCACTGTATCAGTCACCTATTGCATGACATAGTACTTCAAAATCAGCTGAAACATTGTCCTATTGCATGGTTTCTGTGGGTGCGGGGATTGGGAAGCAGCTCAGCTGGATGGTTCTGGCTTTGGGCGGCTCTTCGGGAGACGGTGGTGCGGGGATTCGGCCCTGGTCAGCACCCTTGGCCTTCACCGGGGCTGCAGGATCTGCTTCTGCGGTGGCTTCTCACGTGGCTGGTGGCCAGGCGGGGCGGGTCGTTTGCAGGAAGCCTCACATTCTCACCAGACATCCAACCATAGGCCTGCTCGGGGGTCTTCATGACATGGCCGAGGGTTTGCTCCGGAGGCACCCGGAGAAAGGAGAAGCGGTCAGGTCTTCTGTGATCTAGCTCCTGAAGTCACACGGGACCCTGGTATCTTGGTTGCTGGGTTACCACGGCTGTTCTGGAAATACATGAGTGTGAAGAGAGGAGCTGTTCTGGCTTCTTTTCCAATAGCCATGCTCTGGAGAGGGGCAGGAAACCACTGCAAGGTAGGGGCCCCTCCCCATCTTAGTCTGAAACTAGTTTCCCCCAAAATCCAGGTATTCGGGACGAATCCTCCCCCCGCCCTTTTCTTTGCAGTCTGTTAACACTTGCTTTATATGTTTAGGTGCTCCTATGTTGGGTGCATAGATGTTACAGAAATGTTTAGAAGCATTATATCCTCTTGTTGGATTGACCTCTTTACCATTATGTAATGTCCTGCTTATTAGCCTTTGTTTCAAAGCCCATTTTGTCTGATACATGAATAGCTGCCCCTGCTTTCTTCTGGCTCCTTTCCATGGAATATCAAAATTTTGCATCCACTTTGTGTGTATCCTTGTAGCCGAATTGAGTCCCTTGTCGGCACCATGTAGGTGGGTCTTGTGTTTTTTGTGATTGGAGAATTTAGGTCTTTTACTTTTTTTAAGTAGTCTCCACGCCGGGTGTGGGGATTCAGCGTGGAGGCTGGACTCATGACCCTGCGATCCAGACCTGAGCTGGGATCAAGAGTTGGACGCCCAACGGTCTGAGCCCCCAGCTCATTTACGTGTAATCACTGATAGGCATGTACTTCTTCCCATTTAGAATTTATTATTTTTACTGCCATTTGTTAATTATCTTATGGCTGTTTTATACCTGTTTCCTGCTTTCTCCCTTTGTAGCTTGGACTTCCCTGTGGTGGCGTGTGTGTCTACTACTGGCTTTTGCATGGTGGTTACTATGAGGCTAACAGGTCGCTTCTATTTCTACCAGTCTATGTCAGGTTGATAACAAGTTTGAACACGTTTTTACTACCCTCCCTTAATGTTCTTGATGTCACATTTTACATCTTTTATCTCGTGTATCCCTTAATTATCACACTTCTTTTAGCCTTATACTTCGAGATGAATCCATTACCTTTACTATATATTTATGTACCTTTACTGGTGAGACTTGTACTTTCAAATATCTTGTGCCTAATTAGCATGCTTTTTGGCTTAAAAACGTCCCTTTCACGTTTCTTGCAAGGCCAGTTTAGTGGTGACCTCCTTTAGCTTTTGCTTGTTTGGGAAACTCTTTCTCCAGTTTTGAATAACTTTGCTAGATAGAGTATTCTTGTTTGGAAGTTTTTCTCTTTTCAATCTGTATACTGTCCTAGATGTCAGGAACAGTAATTCCGTTTCCTAACCAAGCTCACCACCAGGCAGTGTAGGCACACGTATGTATAATGGAGGAGGGAAAATTCCTTCTTAGGTCGGAGACAACACAGTTTAACAGAAGGACGGACTGTGTGAGCTTGGATAAATTCAGCTGAAGGAAAAAACCTATTCTGCAGAGGTCTTCCATCACAAAAAATAATTACAAGCATCCTTTGAATCTCTGGATTTTATCAGCAGCAGTCAGACCTGCAGGCTAAGAGAATATATATTTTTTAAGATTTATTTACTTTAGAGGGGGAAGAGTATGCATACACGAGCAGGGGGAAGGGAAGACAGGAATGACTGTCAAGCAGGCTCGCTGTATAGTGTGAAGCCCAATGTGGGGCTCAGTCTCATGACCCTGAGACTGTGACCTGAGCCGAAATCGAGTCTGATGCTTAACTGACTGAGCCACCCAGGTGCCCCAGGTTAAGAGTTCTTATGGATCTCATTTCTCCTGGGCAGAAGGTGGTTATGGAAGTTTCCTCTGAAAGGTGCAGTAAGAGAGTAGTTATCGATCTACTCTGTGACGGTCCACGAGCAGGCTCCCATGTCCCACATCTAACTCGTCTGTGGGAATTCCTAGGCCATCCGTGGAGGTCTCAGCCCAGTGCTTTCGTTCTGGGGACTCGGAGTTCTCTGGTTGTCTGCTCTTCCCATGACAGACTTCAAGGTAAGCATATGACCCGCTTTTCCAGCCCCTTGTAGTAAAAATGATGAAACAAAGACTAGGCTCTGGAGGGAATTTGGTTCTACAGGGCAGTGTAGAGTCTCAGTGTAGGAATAGGAAGGGTAAGGCAGAAAAATGGATGGAGCGCCAGGCTCCTCAGTGGGTGGAGCATACAACTCTCACTTGGGTTGTGAGTTCGAGTACCACGTTGGGTAGAGATTACTTAAATGAAAAAATCTTAAGATCTGGTAGAGTCTATACTTGGCCTTACTTTGTCTATGCAAAGAAATGTTCTTTTCATTGGATTCACCTTGTGATACGCTCAGGTTACTTTTTTGGAATTTACCTAAACATTAGGAAAGTATATAGAAATATACTTCTTTTTGAACATTCTTTTTTCAAGATTTTAAGTAATCTCTCTACCCAATGTGGGGCTGAAACTCACGACCCCAAGATCAAGAGTCACATGCTCTACCGACCGAGCCAGCCAAGTTCCCATATATATATATATATATTTTTTTTTTTTTTTGGATAGTGATCTGGCAACTTTGTGGGTATCTCCTAACATTGTTTTTCTACCTGGTTTTCATAATTTGTAAGATACCAGGCAGTCTCTTAGATCAGGGATTGGCAAATCCTGGCCTGTTTTGGTAAATAGAATTTACCAAACATAAGCACTCATACTAAGTACTGACTGTGTTCCAATAGCAGACATCCCTTGAAGAACAATTCTGTCAACCTCCATCTAAAGTCCTTCATTTAGGGCACTGCATCACATGAATGGACAGCAAGGGAAAGCACCTTGGAAGTTAAGCTTAGCTGTATCTAACTTAAAAAGTCTGCCAGGATAAGACTTTTTCCTGCAAAGCTGTAAATGCATAAAGATTTATCAATCAATCATTTTTTTCCATGGTGCTCATTCCTATCGGTCAGCAAGAGAGCATGTACAGAAGAGCTTTCCAGGTAGAGACGACAGCACCCGAGGAGGAAAGGCCTGCTCTCCAGTCTTAGGTGAGTGACGAAAAGATTAACCGTCATCGGGGGGGGGGGGGGGGCGCATTTTGTCAGAATTACTACTAGTGGACTAAAACAAAGGACACATTCCCACTAGAACAGAAATAAATTTTAATTTGTTGAAAAGTGCAGCAGTGAACAGGGTCTTTTGAAGGGCACTTTCTAAGTCAGGTGACTGAGATGACACAAAGCCAGGGCAGAGTAACTTCTAGGAACAGATGACACAAACACAGGAATTCACAGAGGTCATGGACCTAAGTGGTGGTCGAAGTAAAGAACCCAAATATTCCCATCTAATTCATTGGTGGATCAATGGCTGAAATATCCTTTGCTTTCTCTTAATAAGGACCCTGGAACAGTCCATCTTCTTCTGTTAAAGCACTAATCCTTAGACACCAAAAATAAATTTAAGAACGTTTCTCACAGATCAAGGTATAACTTCTACGGCTACTGTATTTTGTACAAACCCTTAGTATTGTGAATTAGAACGTATTTTACAACAGTACTATTGGTCACAATCAAAGATACTCAAAAGTTCTCCACTGGATATTTGAGGGGGAGTTTTTAATAGGAAATCTTATAAGGCAAAAATCTCTGTTCATTCCTGTGGCCTTGGGTCACTCCTAACGGTTATATGGTTTTCTCCTCTGAAGGTCACCAGTCCAGACCTGGCCTTCGTAAAAGAGAAAATAATCAAAATCCAAATTCATACAGTTAAGAGAGAAAGAAGCCCAGCCTCTTGCAGTGTTCCTTGTACATACACATTCTGAAAAGTTCAGTGCATTTTGTAGTTGCTAGGCTGTGAACTTGAGAGATGATTTTAGCATAGATCCAGAATGAAGCCAGTGTGAGAAAGTCAAATTGTAGGCCATTCCCACGTTAGGAGGAAATGTACCAAATACAGGAGATACACAGAGCGGGCTTCCCCTCCCCACCACCCGAACCCAGGCCGCTGAGCGTTAGGAGCAGTGTGGCAGGGTTCCCGGGGGCAGTGGACTTGGGTCACTCTTAGGCCTTCACCTGCTCTCAGGAACCAGCATCATAAAACTGAATAATAGGACATCACAATATAAGACCTGGTAAGAGTTGGTTTCTTTTTATTCGGGAATAACTATGGTCAACTTTCAGTAAGGTAGAAATTGACTACCGTTAAGAATCAAAGTGTAGAGTAAAGCTGATACCCATATTTCACACTGTTAATTACAAAATATTTAGAATTTCTTTCTTTCCCTAAAACATTCCCAGCAGAGGCGTTCATGCCAAGTCCACCTCTCCCTACCACCAGTTCCTGGGCTCGCATGAGGTAAAGCAGCAAACCCAACGGCTCTTAACCCAACATGGCTCCGGGCTGGAGTTCTGACAGAGAGGTTGCTTACAGCCATGTCTTACAAAGTGCTTAAAGCTCGACCTAAGACCTTAACTAAAGCTAAACTCACTATTGCCTGAGTTGAACAGGTTATAAACCACCACAGATTAGCTTTCTCGTGAAGAAAACCACCAAAACCAGAGTGGTCTTTGAGCCCAGAAACCTACTGTGGTAGGTGGTCTGTACAGTCAGGAACCCTCAACAAGGTCCGGCTCTGGCGGGGAAGTAGTGAATGAGGCCCAAATTAGGCAAGACTCCAGACGCTCAGGCAGAACTTCTCTAAAAGGGAAGAAAGTAGAGTAAAGCAAGTTGGAGCTCTGTATCAGCCACACCGGCTGAAGAGAATGGCCACAAAATGACCCCCGGCCCCCAGCCCTTCCACCCGTCAACCCGAGAGCCTGGCTGCAGAGGCCCTCGGAAAGTGCAACCTTCACCAACCCTTAGAGGTTCCCTCTGCGGAGATTCCTAAGCCACTGTTTTTCAGATCTCAGAGGTGTAATTTTCAAAAGAAGACACATTTCCTCTCGTGGCTAGCATGTGGTTAAGGAGATGGCGATCACCTTTTAGAACTACCTGGAATTAGCCTTTACCGAAAACTTACTGTTCTCTTTGAGTGTAGCACCAGCCCAGAATGCAAAAGAAATGAAAACAACAAAAACCCAACAACAAAAAACAGTGCTTGGTTGACAGTCAGGTTTTGAATTTGTGACCTTATCACATTGTGATGGATATTATACAGAATGTAGTTCTACTAATCTGAAAACGGTGGTACTTCTTGCTCTGATGGTTATTCAAGCTGTGTGATGTTGGTATTTATGATGAAGTGGTCGAGCTGTGAAACCCCCCTCCCCCACCTCCCTCCCAAGTATCGCCATTTATCTGAATGGATTTACAAATCCAGACTCTGAGCACACGGGGGATAATCAGGATCTGGAACCCCAGGAAAGGGTACGGGGAGGACGAAGACCTCAGGAGCATTCGTGATTAGCTGAACGAAGGGACCAGGGCCAGCCATCCCTGACGGGAGGGCAGAGTTCACAGTTGAACACATTGCACAAGGCAGTCAGCTGACTGGGTTGCTTTTTCAAACGGGACTTAGAGCCAGTCCAGAAAGTCTTCCAGGGTGGTCTTGAGGACTAGCTACAGATACCTACTACACTCACTTCATCAGACAGAGGCGTGCGGGGACCCAGTGCGGAGGTCGCTACAGATGATGTTTTGAAAACCTTCGAGTCCTGACATTGCCGTGATTGTTGAACATGAGACGAGGGTCAAACCTGTATCTGGGGAGGGGAAGAAAAACAATGTCACGTTAACTCGAGTGAGCCATGGAGTTCTTCCTTCACTCAGGATATCCAGGGGAAAGGATGGCAGGAAGATCAAAGGAACAATTAAATCCCCAGAAAGGAATCCAGTGGCAAAGTCTGTAGTACAAAACAAGCACTGAATAATTAAGAGCATTTCCAGGACAAGGAAACAAGCACATAATAATGTAGTAAAAAGCAAAGGAGAAAAACAAGGTTAATCTTGAGAGGCATTTGGAGGAGGCAAGATTTGAGGGTTTTTTGGTTTTTTTTTAGGGGAGGTTTGGAGCATCCTGAAGGTTTAAAGCAGCCTAATGGCAGCGTCTAGCCCTTGCCGGAGCCCTCCGAGCCGCTGCAAAGCCTTATCTTTCACAGTTCAGACAGAATGACAGGTAAGAGCACAGCTGTGCACCTCAGACACAAGTTTCCATCTGGCTTATTGTGAACTGAGGTAGGTCATTAACCTCTCTGGCTACCAATAAAATAGTAAGGCAACTCAATTCATGTGCAATACCTATCATTCAGCTTTTATTCTTTGCCTTCAGTGGTAAAATGAGATTGGCAGCAAAGACAATTCACACGTGTAGTCTAGACATAACATTGTATTTTATTTTACTGCAATCTTTTGGGATAAACTAGCATTATTTTGCAAGGGTGGGCCATACACTCTGTCCCAACGACTCAGTTGCTGTATGTAAATGAATGTTTGTGGCTATTTTCAAAGGGTGGTGGCTGGATTGGGTCTGGAGGATCTAGTCGGCTGACCCCCATTTTCAGAGGAATCCACAGGCCTAAGTGCTTAGTGGGAAAGAATAAGCTACTGCTAAGGAATTTAAAAGAAATCAGATGGTTTAAATAGCTGAGGCTAACATTAGTAAAGGCAACATCTACAGTTTCGGTTATAAGCTTCTTAGAATGTGAGCAAGACAATTAAATTATAGTTACAACAAACAAAGCCTGCCTAGGAGGCAGGAGGCCTTGCTCTATCGGTTCTAATGGCAATGCTTGGGCAGATTTACCTGAGGGCTCAGCGAGGCTGCTTGGAAGTTTTGTGTTAAGTCCTAACATTTCAGGCCTGATGCTCAGTCTCCTTTTGAGATTTAATTAGAGGATGGATTTAAGTTCCACGAGTCATCCAGAGACTGCTCTAGACATCTAATTTTATTTGATAAAATATTCTGAGCAAAGCTGCTGCTGGAAACCACAGAATCATGTGTCACCCAGAGGTCTTGGGTCTTGTACCTTAGAGACTGAATTTTGTACCTCAAGGAGCAGGCCTAAGTGAGGCTGCATTTCACTCATCTGGAGGAAAGCTCCAAGCTGAGCAGTCAGAATGCCTGACCAATGACTGGATTAACAGGGTTAACCGTATTAGAAAAAGGCTTATTAAGTTACATAAAATTATAGTTTAAGTATTGTCTTTTTATATTGTTACCTAGTTTTAGTTTGCTGGCCTCCACAGCTCTCTGGCTATATATGCAGCATTTAGAAGGAAAGGTTTTTGTTTTTAAGATTTTGAGAGAGAGAACAAGAGCAGGGAGAAGCAGAGGGGCAAAGAATCTTAAGCAGACTCTTGTGAGCTGAGTTCAGAGCCTGATGTGGGGCTCGATCCCATGAGCCTGACATCATGACCTAAGCTGAAACCAATAGTCAGACGCTTAACCAACAGGGCCAGGTGCCCCTCCATTCCTTTCATAAACCATCTATAATCCAGTTTCTTTGCTCATTTATGTATATTACACTCTAATGTTAAACTACTTAAGTTACTATTTTCCATCAGTTCGGGACACCGGTCAAAATAAAAACTAAAATGATGCTTTCCTGGAGAAAATTCAACTTTAGAGTTCATAATTTTCAAGCATAAAATGCCAAGTTTCTTGCTATAGGCAGCGTGAACTCACGGTGTGCTGAGCCCCAGTGTCACGGGTGAGAAGTTACTATTTCAGAGGCACGAGTGGGAAGAAGAGGGCTGGCTTAGGAGGTGATAAAACTCTCTTCTGCCTCCATATACTACATGGTCTTACGTATTTCAACATTTCAGAGTCTGTACCTTCTGATTCATTCTGTGTGTTGAGAATATTAAATTTACTAGCAAGCATTTAAGTTTCTCTAACTGGAGTTTCTGAGATGTGAAATGAAGACATATCCTCTTGGAAGTGCTAGGGAACAGGGCGGCACTTGGTCGACTGTCCTTAGAGAAACCCCACCTGGCACCAGTGCAATCAACTTGGTACCACGACAATCACACGAGGAAGAAGCGTCCCATGTGGCGGGGAGCAGGACTAGGCCCCCAGCTAAAGCGGCAACTGGCACTGGAGAGCAACAAAAGTTTCAAAGAGCTTATTCTCTCAGCACAACAGGTGAATGCACGAAGACACAGGACTCCTACTACAAAGCAGAATCATGAGACACACCCCTCAGGCTGCCTGTGCCTTCAAGAATGGTAGGATTGCTACAGCCAGACAGCTTGGCAAAGCCCTCGAAGACCATGGAAACTTACCCCGGGTCAAACACCCCTGGAGTGCGACAGGTTGGTCCCGAACAGGACTGTAACATCATGAGCCGGTAGTTCATTTTTCCTAAAAGCTCTGGGTCTATACTTTTAGCAATGTTCGTGATTTGGTCAGGATCTGCAGTCAGGTTATAGACTTCTACAAATACCTACAAGAATGAAAAGATGGGGAAAGATAAGAGCGAGCATTACAGTGGAGTATTCCCCGTGTGCATGATTTCTAAATGAGAAGGGAAGAGGTGGGTAAGTGCAGTGCCTGGGGGACCGCCGTCTGGTCTCCACACCCTCGGAGAGCCCAAGCGGAAGCGCAAGACCATGGAGCATGTTCTCGGGGCTAAACGGCTTTCAGGTTCACGGCCCACGTGGTGGAAACTCTGTGCCTTTTGTCAGAGACAGGAGGAAAAATTTATCTTTAATAATAAAAGCAGAGAACAGAATGCAGGACCCTCAAATAGTAAGGTCTCAGAAAGTAGACTCAGTCCTAATGTTGTTAAAGAAGTGAGATTTGACATTTGAAGGTTTGTTTTTGCGTTAGAATTGTTAAGATGCAAATGAGGATATGAAAGTAATCTGTGTTGTACAGATGCTATAATTTCCTGTTTTAAAAAGCACTTTTGGATGTCCAACATCAATTGGGAAAGGACACAATCCCATTATTTCTGACACTAGATAGATCTAATTTCACTATCCCCTCCCCCAACTCTACTTTATTCTCCAAGGGACAGCCGAGGAAGATGACAGGTAAGCATTACGGAGAAGGAGGAACAAGAACTCATTCTGAAGGATGCTCTCCTGTCTGCTGTCTGACGTGCTTCCGAGCCACAAACGAGTGGTGAGTAAATCCATTTCTGAGAAACACAAAGAGCGTCGGCTCCACAGGACAAGATGTGGGATGCCGGATGGGCACGTGCTGATAACCAGTGGGAAAGCACGGGGGACTGCAGGGCGGGAGATCCTCAGACGGTCCATACTGATCTCTGGGGGCTAAAAGCCACCTTCTCACAAGGATGGCGCCTCTGGTTGTGCTTCTGATGGCCCACTGCTCGTCTATCCGAGCAGCTCCAGCCTGGGCTGTTGTGGGGACAGAAGTTTCTGAACAAGCTGGTTGTCAGTAAGCCTTCTGGCAAATGTTCCAACTCCTTGTACCTCCATGGAAGCTGAGGTGTCTTACTCTGGCCCCAAACAGAGCAGGCACGTAGCAATCTGAACAAGTGGACGGTGCCCTTAAAGCGCGTTTGAATGGCGCTGGGAGTGCAGAAGGTCCCATCCAGAAAGGGCACAGTTAGAATTCCACAGAGCCATACCGTACTTCTCTTTTTTTTAAAGATTAGAGCAAGCACACGTGAGTCGGGGAAGGGCAGTGGGGGAGGTAGAGAGAGTCTCAAGCAGACTCTGTGCCGAGTGTGGGGCCCCGTCTCAGGACCCTGAGATCACGACCTGGGCCAAAACAAGAGTCAAACACTTACTGACTGAGCCTCCCAGGCGCCCCTCTATTTTCTTAACTGAAGGAAGCCCAAGTAAAAGTAAAGGTAAGAAACCTGTCTTCCTTAGGAAACCTTGAAATTGTTCTTCTGCTACCCCGTCCAGCCAGCAGAGCACTGGCCCTAGGCCACACGGGGTGGCGGAGGCAGACGGCCTTCTTACCTCCTGGTCATCAAACTCACAATACTGTAAGTTCCACTGCGCTGACAGGGTCCTCACACAGGCGTAGGTGTTATTGTAAGCGTCTTCACAGACACAGTCCGGGAAACATTGCTGTTGGGATATTCAGGTTAAATAAAGTTAAATCAGGAGAGTTCTGTAGTAACAAATACCAGTTGCCTACAGGCTCAAGCCAGACCTACCACTGGACAGAAATTAGGAAACTTTCCACAGAGAAGTAAATCAAAGATAGATGTGGGGCTTTACTTGTGGCTCACTTGATTAAGGAAGATGTTTGTAGACTCTTGCCATCACTGTTTGCTAATCTCATGACAAGAATTCGTTGTAGTGAGCAACTGGAGAATGGATGGGATGGATGGAGATGAAATCAATCTCCTAGGAGTCACGTCTAAGGGCTATTAGGAACTGTCATCTTATCAGGTTGGAGAAAAAGGCTCAAGTGAGCTTTGTGGAATCAGCTGCAGGTAAATTATTTGTTTCCTTACCAACTTTTGGTTGGTGTTCACTATTCCTTATGCTGTGGTATTAGGCTTCTCTCTAGAATTGACTTTCCTATTTCCCATCATCCAACATGAGGCCAACACTGCTCCTGCCACCAAGCAAGACACTTATGATGGCAATTACATGTAACTGTGGTGACCCCGTATCTCTACTGAGGGCCACTGATAATCTCCCTCATAAACAATGGTACTGCTATTGGGAAGGGGAGGAAAACAAGAAGGGGAATGAGGAAGAATATGGGTAGATACATGTGCTTGTTAGTAAGGATTCAACTAATCCTTCACTACAAGGATTCAAAGTGCACATTCTAACAATACGTCAGAAACATCATTTTTGGGATTACTAAATTTGCCTGGTCTACTAATTTCTGCAGTCGAGTGACAAAGTCAAGTGAAAGAGGACCCAGCCTCAGATTAAGGGTTTAATACTCGACATGTCTAACTGAAACCGGCTGTGCTACTGGTAAGAAAACTGTCTAAGCCACCTCAAGCTCTTACTCACAGATACTCCAGGACTCAGCAAAGGACAGGTTGGGTCAGTGACGTTACGGCCTTCTCCCTGATATTCCACCAAGACATCTGATCGCCACGTCAGATTGCTGGCACCGTTCTGGAAGGAAGAGCAAAACTGGTTTCTGCGAGGCGTATAGACTGTGGTAAGGATCACAAAGTTATATTCTGCTAAAGGGGAGGTGGGAGTCGAAACTAATTGGACTACTCATTTGGTAGCTACAGAGAATGGCAAAAGTTGATGAAGGCTTCTCAATATCACGTTTGGTACTTACAGAGCACTTACAGATGATGGTCAAATGCTTTAAGCATTAATACTTCTGTGAAGCGGGTTGGGAATGGAAACTAAACTCTTAAGAATTCTTTAGGGGCACCTGGGCAGTGCCGTTGGGCTGGTTTAACTCAGGTCTGATCTTGGGGTCGTGGGATCCAGCCCTGTGTTGGGTTCCTCTCCTCTGCCCCGCCCCCTAACACAATGTGCTCCCTCTAAAATAAATAAAATCTTAAAAAAAAAAATTCTTCTAAACCCATCTGATGAAGAAATTTGTAGCCAAATACACACAAGGCCAAAAATTATATATTAAACATGGCCAGTGTGCTAAGTTCTATAACAGCTTCTAAGTTCTTCTTGGTCAGAAGATACCATACTTATAGGAACTCATTTATCCTTCACTGCACATTCGTGGAGTGAAGGGAAAGAAGCAACAGCATTTGAAACGGGAGAGTTTAAGACAGGCACACAAATGGTGAAAGGAAGAAGGCTAAAGTAGTAAAAGGAAGTTTTGGATCAAAAGGACAATATGAGCACTGGAAGGAAGCAGAACACTCCATACTAAGGTTTCCTGAAATCCAGCTTTTAGACAGAGAGACAGGGTGGTAAGCAGACAGAAAAAAGGTGCTTTACAGGTTGTGCAAAGAACAGCAGGTGTTGGGAAGCAATGGGAGGTTTTTCACCAGGGAAGGAACACAATCAAGGCTGTGCTTTAGAAAAGTCATCCCAGTAGCAGAATCTAGAGATGGAGTAGAGAGATGGAGAATAGGGAGAGATCAGGTTAGAATGTGTTCTTAAAATGGTCTACAGCCTTACTCATCAAAGTCTGGTTTGTGGTGTTAAAAAGGAGACAGCAGGCTCAAAATGGAGTCACTTGTACTACATCCCACATCAACAAGCCAAGACTTAATACCTAACCTAGTTGCAGTTTCCATCCTCCAGGAATGTAACTTTCACCAGTCAACTTGAAATTACCTGGTTAGCACTAGTGAGGTAATCTGCCCCACAGGCCTTCCCGTTACTCTCGGGAGGGTGACTTAGCTGAAACAACGCTTTCTTTGCTAATAACTTCCATTATCCACCCCATTTCCATCTTAAACTTTTTCTTTTCTACAGCTCTACAGAGGCTGCCTTCTATCATGGATGAGTTGCTGCCTAATTCATGATTCACTGAATAAATTTTTAACAGAGTGGATGGCAGTGCCGGGAGCTGAATCAAACTTTCTGACAGCATGCTGGCATGATGCGAACCATGGGCATGATACTTGTAAACCTATTTTTTTTTTTTTTTAATCAGACTTCATGCTGGGCATGGAGCCCAGTTTGAGGCTTGAACTCACAACCCTAAGATCAAGACCCAAGCTAAGATCAAGAATCAGATGCTCAACAAGCTGAGCCACCCAGGGGCCCTCTCACCATTTCTGAGATTGTGGGTTCTAAGTTGTGATCCCAGTCTAATTGGCTTTCTAGTCCAGGGCTTAACTGGTCACCTTCAGTTGGTCTAATGTTTCATTCAGAACCCAGTTCCCCAGCCCTTGGTTCAATCTGCAGTTCCCCAGTTATTTGGAACCTCTTTCCAGTCCACAGCCCCGATTTGCTGGTGGTCCACACAGCCTTCTCTTGGCCAGTCCCCAGTAAACCTTTCTTAGTTACTAATGTACATATTTGTCATCTTTTGTGACATAAAAGCTATTGCTAATGAGGACTTTGGAAGCCAAAAAGCCACAAAAATTGTTGGACATGAGTAGCTTACAGTGCCTGTTGTCCCAAAGATGACTCCTATGATAGGATAAACTGGTCATGGACCAGAGGGGTGACATGGACAGTCGCCCACCAACTTTAAGAATATTTCTATGCAACAAGGTACATTGTAAAACACTGACCCCCAACCCAGTGGGACATCCCCTTTAGGTATTTAGACAGGCTCTCAGAAAGCCGGAGTCTTAGCTAATTAAACCCGAAACTCTAAAAAGTCAGGCGCACAACCTTCCGGCACACTTGCATACTTTGTATCTAAAAACTATGGTTCCTGGGGCGCCTGGGTGGCTCAGTTGTTAAACATCTGCTTTCAGCTCAGGTCATGACACCAGGGTCCTGGGATCCAGCCCCACATCGGGCTCCCTGCTCAGGGGGAAGCCTGCTTCTCCCTCTCCCACTCCCCCTGCTTGTGTTCCCTCTCTCGCTGTGTCTCTGTCAAATAAATAAAATCTTAAAAAACAAAACTATGGTTCCTGAAATTACAAATAGCTACAAAAGGGCAAAATCTTACTAAAAACAGCCTAGAGTTAAAATGGGCCTTAATGGGGACACGTAGACAAGATCGCTCATCTAGGAAACATACTTGACCCTGCCACACCTGGCGCACAGCTCAGACGGCACCAGAACCTTCCCCAAGTGACCCCCTGCTGTGCCACACGCAGGCAGTGGGAGGCCCTGTCTGGCTCTGCTCCCTGTCTCTTCTCCCTCCCCCCCATGCACGCACCGGCCGGGGGTGGGGAGCAGCTCTGCACATGAGCGCACCCGAAGGCTGCCCTGCACACCAAGGAGTCACACCAACCGCAACCAGCCAGGACAGGAGGGGACACACAGCCCACACGGGACATCCCTGGGACACATGGCTTGGGAGACCTGGGGAGTTTGCACTGCTGCGTTCCCGAGGATGCCTTTGGCATAAAGCCACTTCTTCAAGCCCGGGAGATGTAACTGATCCACTTAATATGTAGAAACAAATATATTTAAACTGAAATAAGACAAAGTATGTTCCAAAGGAAAAACAAACCCAAAACCTTAAAAAAAATGAAAACTGGAAGAAACATGTAGGCTAAGAGCAACATGCTATTAAACAACCAACAAGTCAATAAAGAAATAAGAGGAAAAAAAATACCTCAAGAAATATGCAAATGGAAGCACAACGTTCAAAATGTAGAAGACAAAGCAAAAACAATGGTAAGGAAGCTTAGGGGCGCCTGGGTGGTTCAGTCAGTTAAGTGTCTGCCTTTGGCTCAGGTCATGATCTCAGGGTCCTGGGACTGAATCCTGAGTTGGGCTCCCTGCTCAGCGGGCAGTCTGCTTCCCCTCTCCCTGCTGCTCTGCCTACTTGTGCTTGCTCACTCTCTATCAAATAAATAAATAAAATCTTTAAAGAAAATCTGGTTCTTTGGAAAGATAAAATTGATAAATGTTGTCAGGCTTATCAAGAAAAAAAGAGGGTCCAAATAAAATTGGAAATGAAAAAGAAAGTTACACCAAAAGGGACAACTTAAAAGAAATGGATAAATCCCTAGGTACAATTTTCCAAGACTGACTGAATCAAGAAGCAGAAAATCTACACAGACCAATTACTAGTAATGAAACTGAATCAGTAATCAAAAAACTCCCACCAAACAAAAGTGCAAGACTAGACGGCTTCACAGATGAATTCGAACAAATATTTAAAGAAGAATTAATACATATCCCTCTCAAACTATTTTTTTTTTTAGATTTTATTTATTTATTTACTTGAGAGACAGAGAAAGCGAGAGCATGAGAGGAGAGGAGGTTAGAGGAAGGAGCAGACTCCCTGTAGAGCTGGGAGCCCGATATGGGACTCGATCCCAGAACTCAAGGATCATGACCTGAGCCAAAGGCAGTCGCTCAAACAACTGAGCCACCCAGGCGCCCTCCCTCTCAAACTTAAAATAAAAAAAAATCACAAATTTCTCATCCTAGAAGGCTGGCATTACCTGGATACCAAAACCAGAGACACCATACATACCGATTATAGGCCAATATAATGAACATAGATGCAAAAATCCTCAACAAAATTATCAGTACACTGAACTAGGCAATACACTAAACAAGATCATATACCATGGTCAAGTAAGATTTATTCCACGGATGCAAAGATGCAAATCAACACGATCTACTACATGAAAAATCAAGGGCACCTGGGTGGCTCAGTTGGTTAAGTGTCCATCTTTGGCTCAGGTCATGATCTTGGGGTCCTAGGATCGAGTCCCGCATCAGGCTCCCTGCTCAGCAGGGAGTCTGCTTCTTCTTTTCCCCTTTGCCCCCCGCCCCCCAGTGCTCATCTTATCTTTCAAATAAATAAAATCTTTTTTTAAATTTTTTTTTAAATTTATTTGACAGAGAGAGAGATCACAAGTAGGCAGAGAGAGATCACAAGTAGGCAGAGAGGCAGGCAGAGAGAGGGGGAGAAGCAGATGAGCTCTCTGCTCCCGGCTGAGCAGAGAGCCCAATGTGGAGCTCGATCCCAGGACCCTGAGATCATGACCTGAGCCCAAGGCAGAGGCCTTAACCCACTGAGCCACCCAGGCGCCCCTATATAAAATCTTTAAAAAAAGATAAAAAATCAGATGACCAGCTCAGTAAATGTGGAAAAAGCATTTGATAAAATTCAACATTCATTTATAATAAAAACAAAGTGGGTATATAGGGAACACTCTTCAACATAATAAAGGCCATGTATGACAAAACCACTAACATCTATTAGTAACAAAACTAACATCAACAAAACCTGCTCACATCATAGTTAATGGTGATAAGCTCAAAACTTTTCTCCTAAAACCAGGAGCAAGACTAGAATGCCTACTTTTGCCACTTTTATTCAACACAGGATTCGAAGTCCTAGTCACATCAGACAAACATCCAAATTAGAAGAGAAGTAAAACTCACTATTTGCAGGCAACAGGATACTATATATAGAAAACTCTATAAAGACTCCACCAGGAAAATATTAGAATAAATGAATTCAGTAAAATTGCCAGATACAAAATTAATATACATTAACTGGTTATCTTTTTACACACTAATAATCTACTATGAGAAAGAGAAATTAAGAAAACAATCCCGTGTACAACTACAGCAAAAAGAATACCTAGGGGGCCCCTGGGTGGCGCAGTTGGTTGAGCGACTGCCTTCGGCTCAGGTCATGGTCCCGGAGTCCCGGGATCGAGTCCCACATCGGGCTCCCAGCTCCATGGGGAGTCCGCTTCTCACTCTGACCTGCTCTCTCTCACTCTCTCTTTCCTAATAAATAAATAAATCTTTAAAAAAAAAAAAAAAAGAATACCTAGGTATAAGTTTAACCAAGAAAGTGAAAGCCTGTACTCTGAAAATTGTAAGACAATGATGAAAGAAATCGCAGATGACAAATAAATGGAAAGAGACCATGCTTATGAAACCGGAAGACTTAGTGCTGTTAAAATGTCCATACTACCCAAAGGAATCCACAGATTCGACGCCGTCCCTCCTGGCACAAAAGCAGACACACAGATCAATGGCATAGCAAGTGAGAGTCCAGAAACAAATCCATGCTTATATGGTCAATTAGTGTTTGACAAAGGAGGCTAGAATATACAATTGAGAAAAGATGGTCTTTTTAAAAAGACTTATTTATTTTAGAGAGCGAGCGAGCAGAGGAGGGACAGAGGGAGAGAGAAAATTCTCAAGCAGATGCCACACTGAGCAAAGACCAATGTGGGGCCCAACCCCACAACCCCCGACACCACCACCTGAGCCAAAACCAAGAGTCAGACGCTCAACTGACAGTGCCACCCAGGTGCCCCAAGGTGGTCTCTTTAATAAATGGTCTAGGAGAAGTGGACAGCTACTATGCCAAAGAATGAAACTGAAGCACTGTTTTACACCATATACAAAAAAAAGCTCAAAATTGATCAAAGACTTCATGTTAAACCAGAAGCCATAAAACTCCTACAAGAAAACAGGAATATGTTTCTGGACCTGTCTCCTCAGGCAAAGGGCAACAAGGCAAAAATAAACAAGTGGGACTACATTAAACTAAAAAGCTTTTGCACAGTGAAGGAAAACAATAAAATGAAAAGGCAACCTACTAAATGAGAGATGTTTGCAAATGATATAACTGAAAAAAGGTCAATGTCCAAAATAGAGAACTCACACAACTCAGTAGTTTAAAAAGTCCAATTAAAAAGTGGGTAAGGACCTAAACAGACAGTTCTGCAAAGACGACATATATATGGCCAAGTGAAAGATGCTCACATCACTCATCATCAGGAAATTCAAGTGAAAACCATAATGAGATCACCACACACACTTGTCGGAATGGCTAGTGTTCAAAAGACAAGAAATAAGTGTTGGCGAGGATGTATAGAAAGCAGAACTTCCATGCACTGTTGATGGGAATGCAAAATGGTGCAGCTACTATGGAAAACAGTATGGCGATTCCTCAAAAGTTGAAAGACAGAACTACCCTACAATCCAGTAATCCCACTATAGGGTGTTTATGTGAAGAAAACGTAAAGACCAATTTGAAAAGATGTACGCACTGCAATAATTTAACAATCTCTGGAGGGGCGCCTGGGTGGCTCAGTGGGTTCAAGCCTCTGCCTTCGACTCAGGTCATGATCTCAGGGTCCTGGAATTGAGCCCCACATCGGGCTCCCTACTCGGTGGGGAGCCTGCTTTCCCCCCTCTCTCTGCCTGCCTCTCTGCCTGCTTGTGATCTCTGTCAAATAAATAAATAAAATATTAAAAAAAAAAAAAGACTGAACTAAGGGCCATAATTAAAGGATTTCCTAAACCTAAGGAAGAGCCTCGTGTTTTCTGAAGAGTTCAGAATCCTTATGAGTGCCTACAGACCCTGGCTGCCAGATCTTTACCAGCTTGTACACATGTTGGTAGAATCTCGTGAAGGCCAAAAATGGATTTGGGAAAGCAGAAGGGCATAATTCCAAGGATGACAGTCAAGATCCTCAATCGCCAACACAGTCCTCTTATGGACCACAAAAATCTGGAAATAAATCAACTGATATTTTAAAAGCCATTCTGAGTCTTCCCTGCCTGTACAGATTGGTCTGTTACCCAAACATGAAAATAAAAGATGAATCTGTAGCAGAATCTGAAGCCTACTGGAGGCGTTCTTCCTATGGCACTCCAGATTCCCTACGACCTGCTCAAGCTGCCCTGTTTGTAAATAGATTATTTCCTGAGATTAGTGGGTTAATAAAAAGGAAAAACATAGGATGAGAGGCCACTGGCTTGACTGAACTTGTGACCACAGCGAAACACTTTGAGAGGACTTGAATCAAAATCATGAACAAAGATCTGCCACACTAATAGCCTTACCAGGTCTCCCACATCATACCCTCCCTGAAGTCCATCATCACACACATGGCTAGCCCAGGGTCCGATATCTCATTTGTAATCAATGGGGGCACTTCAGAGAAACTGTCCTCAAAGGTCTATGCAGATTCCTCAATGCCCTCCAAGGAAGATCTCCCATATGGGCATTCCCCAAACTGACAGGGCTCCAAGCAACCTTCCAGTAAACTGCTATCAGTAATACCCTAAGCATTCAAGGGAAAAGTAAAATTCATCAAGTACTTTGCTAAATTCTGGTAGATAAGAGGGCTACGTTTTCTCTTTTCTTTTCTTTCTTTTTTTTTTTTTAAAGATTCTATCTATTTATTTGAGAGACAGAGAAAGTGAGAGAGAGCATGAGAAGGGAGAAGGTTAGAGGAAGAAGCAGACTCCCCATGGAGCCGGGAGCCCGATGTGGGACTTGATCCTGGAACTCAAGGATCATGACCCGAGCCAAAGGCAGTTGCTCAACCAACTGAGCCACCCAGGCACCCGAGGGCTACATTTTCTACTTTAAACTCCACTCTTGGGCACCTGGGTGGCTCAGTTGGTTAAGCATAACTGACTCTTGGTTTTGGCTCAGGTTATGATCTCAGGGTCGTGGGACTGAGCCCCACATCAAACTGTGCTCAGCGTGGAGTCTGCTTCAGATTCTCTCTCCCCCCCTCTGCCCCTCCCCCTGCTTGCACACAGTCTCTCCCTAAAATAAATCTTTTTTTTTTAAGATTTTATTTATTTATTTGACAGAGACAGCAAGAGAGGGAACACAAGCAGGGGGAGAGAGAGAGAGAGAAGCAGGCTTCCCTCTGAGCAGGGAGCCCAATGCGGGGCTTGATCCCAGGACTCCGGGATCATGACCTAAGCCGAAGGCAGATGCTTAATGACTAAAGATTAAGTAAAATCTTTAAAAAAAAATTATAAACTCCACTCTCAGAGGACAATAGATCCCTCAGAGTGGAAAGAAGGTTTATATACTAGGGGTATCTAATAATGCTCAGACAGAATTTCTATCTTGACCAGTACAAATGACTATGGGACCTTTTACTAAAAAGCCACGTCTTTTGCTCTGTGATAGAGCCCCAATTTATTAGGTAGAGATCTCCTTTCTAAATTAAAAGGGCTAATAAATTTTGCTTCTAATGTGACCTCACCTTAGAATTTCCTGACCAACCTGAACCTGATATTACATTCTTTTTTTTTTTTTAAGATTTATTTATTTGACACAGAGAGATCACAAGCAGGCAGAGAGGCAGGCAGAGATGCCCCTGATCTTACATTCTTCATGACTGGTCTTTGATGTAGATTAGAAAGAATTCCAACAGAAATCCCCTAATTTAATTGAGATGCCTGAAAAATCTGCGGGCCACTTCTAATTCTGACATTGGAGGAATAACAAGTACAGAGCCCATAGCAATTCCGACAGATAGAACTAAACCTACTCCTGTATTGCCCTAATATCCATCAAGGCACGAGTCCATACACGGCCTCACACCTTGCCCAGGGGTTAATCACTCCGTGTTCCAGCCCCTGCAACATGCGGCATTTGCCAGTTTGGAAACATAATGGGGGAATGGCAACTTGTCCAGGACTTGAGAGCTATTAACAAATTATTCCCTATTTCCCAGTTATTCCAAACCCAGACACTTTTGTCACAAGTTCATCCAGACTCAAATGGCTCTCCATTGTAGACTCGTTCAGCATCTCTGTGGACTTCAACAGCCAGTATCAGTTTCTTTTACTTGGATCAATAATATACCCGGCCTCAAGGATTCATCAGGGTCCCTTATCATCCCCATGTACTCCACCAGGGTTTCATTACCCTCCAGTCCCCTGGGAAATCAATCCTTCTAAAATATGCAGACCATCTCTTTCTATGCTCAGTTCCCAAAGAGGTGTCCACAAAGGATTCAATGTACTTGCTGGAGCAGTTCGCTGAAAAGGGACATAAAGTCTCTGAGGAAAAAATCACAACGATTTCTAGACAGTGTTGATTACCCCGGTCATAATTAAGCATTAAAGGAATTCAACTATTTTGGAAAAGGATTAAGCTGAGCACAGCTTTGTGGATTTCTAACCTAGCTGGCTATTACACACTATGGGTTTCTAATTTTTCTCTGTTGGCTTCCCCACTCTATGAATTTACTAAAATTTCAGGCCCTGAACCCCTTGCATGAGAAGATAAACATGAGCAGGCCTTTTTAAGACAAAATAAGCACTAGAAGGTTCACCTGCCCTAGAGTTACCAAATACAACCCTTTGACCTCCTCTGTGCACTAAAGACACAACCAAGCAGCAGAAGTGCTGCTGTGAGCATACGGCAGTACACGCAGGCCCGGTACTGCCTGGTGTGGCATAAAACCCGGTTCCCCTGCCACAGCTTGCTGCAGCCGCCGTAAGGCTGCAGTGAATTTAACTTCAGGAAATGGCATCTCTCTGGAAACTCCAAACACAGCTTACAGTCTCCTCAATTCAGAACTGACCCAACACTTCTGCAAGCCGACTAACCTCCTGGGAGCTTTCTGCTCCTGCCGCCTCATCTGGATCTAAATGTCTGACCCATCAGGTCTGCAATCTTGGATAAATGAAATTTGTTCCCAGAGGCCTCAAACCTCCTCCTTCTGGCCCCTTTGAACAACTGCTACAGTATGGGTTATCCGTGTGTTCTTGGATGCGTGCCTTCCAGATAGGTTGAAGGCTTTCCCTGCCGCAAGGCTGATGCCCTTACAGTAGCAAAGAGAAGGTTAGAAAACATGTTTTCCACTTGCAGTATACCTTTTTTTTTTTTTTAAGATTTTATTTATTTAGTTGACAGAGAGGAGAGAGATCACAAGGAGGCAGAGAGGCAGGCAGAGAGAGAGGGGGAAGCAGGTTCCCCGATGAACAGAGAGCTTGATGCGGGGCTCGATCCCAGGACCCTAAGGCCACGACCAGAGCCAAAGGCAGAGGCTTAACCCACTGAGCCACCCAGGCGCCCCCGCAGTATACCTTCTATAATCTCCAGTGACTGAGGCACCCACCTCACTGGGCAAATCACACAAGCCTTGCAAACCTCTTGAAATGATCACTGTGCCGATCACCCTTGATTCTATCACACGAGGTTGAGAGAACTAATGGAATCCTCAAATTCTAAACTTGCTGAAACTGCTGTACTCCTTTGACCTACGGTGTTAACGTTGCCTCTGGCCTTGCTGACTATTCACAGTAGCCCCCTCTGGGAAACAAACCCACTCCACATGAGAGAGTCACTGGTAGACCAAGGTCTATAGGTATACAGCTTTCTGCTGGTCCCTTGTTGTTTCAAGCTGGTCTGACTAGCTACTATACGTCTTTAATGCCTTATGCTAAAGCTTATCTTCAATAGGTTAGTGAAGCTTTCCTGGTTCCCAATTCAAAGGATCCTGCTAGTCACAGTCTAGAGCCTGGTGATTGAGTACTCTGGAAACATCGTAAGAAAGTAGCCTTTGAACCTATTGACAGGACTTTACCAAGTGGCTCCTGACCACTGACACTGCTGCAAAACTAGATGGCACTGAGCCTTGGGTACACACCTGAGGTGTATACACCTCACAGCTAAAGAAGGCTCCACCGGACACCTGGTCCCATCCAGACATCAGAAACCTCCAAATCAAACTGACGAGGCCGAGAAGCAGGTGACTTCAAAGTAGACTGCTTCCCCCTCGATCAAGACTTCACACTTTAACTGAACATGAAAACTTTTTTCCTTCTCCTTCTTTCATCCACTCCGGTCTTGGCCTGGAAAGGCAATACCCTCCATCTGTTATGTCCCAGGCCAGTACTAAGGAAGGTAACCTTTCAGATTGCTGGAAATGTCATCAAAGAGTCTGATCTCTCCAAAAGGCTAGAGATCCCCTGGTCTTCCCTGTGACCAATTTCTCTTCTCTTCCCAATTACTACAATGTTACTCACCTGCCCCACCTCCCCCTTTAAAAAGCTTTTTTACCATGTTCAACTCTTATGGCTAGATCATCCTGTGCCTTTTTACCTTTCTCCATTTATAACTGCTCTGTGCTCAATCGGACACAAGTATCTATGTAAATCCTGGTACACCTGCGCCCCCATGCTCTCACGATTGTGCAGGTCAGACCTGTCCCTTTTCACTCGAAGATCTCACCAGCAGCACACATCTTTGCAAGGCATTTAGAACAACCCTATTTCAAGTTAGGAGATTTTCTTCCCATCTGTGCTGAAAACCTGACCCCTGGCTTGAACAGGTAAATGCAGCAAACTGAATGAATCCATTAATCTGACCACTTTAATGGAGACAGTCTGCACCCTGACAGGGTATGTCTTTTCTGTGGTTAGCACTCTCCTTGGGCCTATGAATGCCTAGCTAGCTGGCACACAGCTGGGCAATGCCTTAGGTTATCTAGCTGTGCCCCTAACTTTCCACAATGAACTATGATAGCTCACTGGTTGACTCCCTTGGATTTATACATCAAGTCAGGAAGAAATTATCAGGAGACATTCATGACTCAGCAATAACCTCTTTTTGCAGGGGCACACTTCTCTGGTTCTCAGTGAATACAAATTAGAACACGATTAGAAATCTTAACTCAAAAGTATTGCAGAATCCACTGCTAAGACAAGAGCTTTCCCACAAAGACCCTTAGACTCTGCTCAGTTGTTGACAGAACAGGCCTTGATTATATTTTGCCCGAGCAGGAGGTGTCCGAGCTACGACCCACATCAACTGCTGTTGTGGATTAACACTTCCGAGAAGCTGAAACTCAGTTGTGTAAGATTCCTGAACAACCCACTTAGCTCAGAAAGGTCACTCCTTCAGCCGGGCCTTTCTGTGACTGATTTTGACTGGTCTGGGTCTTGGGGACTCCAAACATGGGGATTATCCCGTTCACAATAACAATAAACTTCCTGGGGTTCTCTCGGAAAGCTTTAAATGTGTGTTCATAGCCTCTAAGCATCAAGCAAACGACCTCCCCAAGACTGGAATGTCAAAAGGAATGAAGAGAATGACGGACTTAAAGATTTTGAACCTGAAGTCAGAGTGGCTTGTGACTATCACAGAAATTAAGCAAAAGACGTCATGACCTATGAATACCACAAAAAGGCTGCACGAATTATAGGGCAGAAGCTGAGAGTAACACTAATGCCTTAAATTCTTTTAGCAGCTCTCAGTTAAGCTGAGAGTCTGATCAAAAGGGGTATACAGACTGTTAAAGAGACAACAGGACCAAAAGGGAGTCACTTGTGCTCAACCCCATGCCAGCAAACCAAGACTTAACACCTAATCTAATTACAGTCTCCCCACTCCCCACTCCGCGGTCGCATCCCTCCCATCTGCTTAACTTTAATCAGTCAATCTGGATTATCTGGTCAGTACTAGTGAGGTAATCTGCCCACTGGGCCCTTCCATTCCACTTAGGAGGGCAACCTTGGCTGAAACAACGCATTCTTTGCTAGTAATTTTTTTCTGCCCCCTTTCTGCCTTTAAAACCTTTCGTTTTTTAGTTTGGCGGAGCTCTTTTCTATTACTAGATAAGATGCTGCCCAAATAATCACTAAATGAAGCCAATTTGATCTTTTAATGTACTCTGTTGGATTTTTTTTTTTTTTTTAAGATTTTATTTATTTGACAGAGAGGAGAGAGATCACAAGTAGGCAGAGAGGCAGGCAGAGAGAGAGGGGGAAGCAGGCTCCCTGCTGAGCAGAGAGCCCGATGTGGGGCTCGATCCCAGGATGCTGAGACCATGACCTGAGCTGAAGGCAGAGGCTTTAACCCACTGAGCCACCCAGGCGCCCCTACTCCGTTGGATTTTTAACAGTAGTCTACCAGCAATACGTGGGAGCTTGTTAGAAATGCACAATCTCAGGCTCTACTCTATCCTTAATGAGCCATGGACTGCATTTTATTAAGATCCACTGGTGATTCATATGCACAGTACAATGTGGAAAGCACCTGTGACACAGTGGTTCTCGAGGTGCTCCCCCAGCAGCATTACCATCATGGGAGTACTTACTGCAAGGGGCGGGAAACCTCCTAGGTTGAAAAAGGGTCGCTCTAAGCCCCTTATGAATGCTAGCTAGTCTGAGAACTGCTGCACTAAGGACGTAAGTGGACCCACATAACCTGATGTGCACAGTGGGAATGAGGGACAGCCTGTGCGAGGCCACGGAATGCCACAGCTGCCTGGAAAGGGGGATGCAGAGACGGGTTGGATTTCCTAACCAACTAATCTATAATGAACCCTGAACAATCCCTTGCAGGTCGAGGGCTCAGAAATCTAGGTTATAGGAGTACCCACTCTGCCAATTCTGGGCCAAGGAAGCAGGGATTCAGGGGAATAGCTTATCTGTCTAGATCAGTGGTCCCAAAATTTGCTACATAATAAAATCACTAGGGGAGCTTTAAAAATCCTGAGGGCCAGGTTATATCCCATGTCAATCAACATGGTCAGGAAGGCTCATTAAACATTTTCTGTCAAAGGCCAGACAGTAAATATTTAGGGTCTATGGTTACATAGTCTCTGCTCCAACTCCTTGATTTTGCTTTTGTGCCAGGAAAGTAGGCCTGGCAATATATACACAGAAGAGTGTGACTGTAGTCTAATAGAACACTGTTTACAGAAATGGGGGTGGGCTAAATTTGGCCCACAGAGGTTTGCCAGCCTCTGGTCTTTAGCAGCATTATCCAGAACTTTCTGACTGAAATGTTCTGTATGTGCGCTATTAAATACAATGGCTTCTGGGCATCTGGGTGGCTCAGTTGGTTAAGCGACTGCCTTCGGCTCAGGTCATGATCCCAGAGTCTTGGAATCAAGACTTGGAATCAAGACCCCATCGGGATCCCTGCTCAGCGGGGAGTCTGCTGCTCCCTCTGCCTCTGTCCCTCACCCCACTTGTGCACACTTCTCTAATAAATAAAATTAAAAAAAAAAATACAATGGCATCTGAGCACCGGATAGGTCGCTAGTGACACGGAGGAACTGAATTTTCCATTTTATTCCAGTTTATTTAACTAGCTACACGTGGCTGGCAGTAGTCAGTCCGGGCAGAGCTAGAGCTTAACTGCTCTGCCACCATGACACGCCAGTCATTTCACTAGAGCACCTTCTAGAACAAAACAGGAACAAGGAAAAGAGCCGAGTCCTAGTGGCACTTCCACAACCGTGCAGAGAAATTAAGTACTGCTGACCCTCAAACACCACAGGGGTTACAGACACCAACACACTACGCGGTTGAAAATCCAAGTAGAACTTTTGACTCTCCAAAAGTTTAATTACTGCCAGCCTCCCGCTGACTGTAAGCCTCACTGACAACATGGCCGACTAACACACATTTTGTGTACGTATTACACACCGTATCCCTAACAAAGTAAGCTAGAGAAAAGAAAATACTAGAAAAAATCATGAGGGAGAGAAACTATATTTACAGCACTGTATTTCTCACGCTGTTTGTCATTTGTTTACAAGGTGATTTGTCCTCCCTCCCTACATTAATACCACCTTACGTGATACACACACGGCACATCCTATATGTATTACTAACACTAGACATCAAAAATGAAAAAAACATGAAAAAAATTCATGTTTGTATACAGGTATAATGATTCACACACTGGTAGCAAAGCAGCAGCAACAAGATTGCTTTATGGCAACCTGGTGTAGCTGACACAGCTGCTTCATGGTAGCCTAGCTTAATGAATGAGTGGTTATAAAATTTCTAGGGCAAAAAAAAAATTTATGGCAGACAGCGGTATGTCATATTTGTAACACAGCACAGAGAACACTGTTACATTAAAAAAAACTCTTACCGGTGAGGACAGGCTGATACTCCTGTTTCTCCAATTATGAGGGAGGGAGCTACAGTGCATGGTAATGTAATTCTTTGAAAGCAAAACCAGTAAGCAAACTAGCACATTATGATACCACTCACCTCATGCCTATGTAAGGATAGGCTACCCACTTCCAGACAAGTCCTGTACAGCGTTCTACGTGGTGAATACTTAGGCGGCGCTGCTGCTGATATAGTTCTTGCTGTACAGTTACTAGATTTTTACATGAAGACCCAAACCTACACAATGTAAATTTATTAACTGTACGGTGTGCTGACTGTTCACTATTAAGTGGGCCATCCTAAACATCTTCATCCTTGTCATCTTCTTGTTGAACAGGCTGAGGGGAGGAAGGGGAAGGGTTGGTCTTGCTGTTTTAATGAGGGCAGAGGTGGAAGGGGAGGCAGGCACACCCAGGGTAACTTCACAAAATACAAAATTTTTGTTTTTGCCTTTCCATTTCTAGAAAAATGTTTCCATATGGTACTAATCCTTCTTCCACTGTATGATTTAGCTTCAGTACCTGTAGCAGAGAAGGGTCCATGACATTAAAGTCAAAAGCAGTCTTGAATAATCAAAAGGCTTCTGTCAAATTGTCTGATAGCTATTCTACAAGATCCAGATCTTGAAACCTTTCAACACCCTCCTCCCCACTTTTCGCCATATCTATAATCTCTTTCACAATTTCCTCTATTGTAAATCTTGTGAAGTTAGGCACATCTGGATACACTTTTCCCCAGCAGGAATTTACTATTTTGGTTGTGATGGCTTTTTCTGTAACAACGTCTTCAATGGTATAATCTTTCCAGACTTTCATGATATTCTATCAGGGTTCTCTTCCATAGTGTCGACAATCCTTTCCATAGAGTAACTGTGTGTAATGAGACTTAAAGGTCTTTATGACCCCTCATCTAGAAACTGAATTAGAGACACTGTGTTTGGGGGCAAGGAGACCACTTTGATGCCTTCAGTGTTTAATTCCTGGGGTTCTGGGTGGCCATCCTCATTGTCCAATATGAAAAGAACTTTAAAAGGCAGTCCGTTATTGGCAAGGCACTTTCTCCTGACTTCAGGGAACAAGACATTGATGGAACCAATCCAGAAAAAGGGTCCTCACTGTCTAAGTCTTCTTATACAACCAAAAGACTGGGTAGCTGGTATTTATCCTTTCCCTTCAAGGCTCAGGAGTCCTGATCCAACTGCATTTGCACAAAACAGTAGGAGTTAGCCTACAGCTTCCTGATTAAATCTTGGGTGTTTGCTTCTCTTCCTTACTAATAAATGTCCTTTTTGGCATTTTTCTTCATAACAGAGAATTTCTATCCGTACTAAAAACCTGTTCAGATAGATATTCTCAATGATTCTTAAGATCTTATTTATTTGAGAGAGAGAACATGAGCAGGGGGGTGGGAGGGTGGAGGGTGTGGGTGGGGAAGGGCAGAGGGAAAGGGAGAAACAGACTCCATGCTGAGCAGGGAGCCTGATGCGGGGCTTGATCCCAAGAACCTGAGATCACGACCCGAGCTGAAGGCAGACACCTAACCGACTGAGCCACCCAGGCGCCCCCTCAAGATTTTCTTAATGGCACCTGGGAACTGGTCTGTTGCCTCTTGGTCAACAGAAGCTACTTCTTCTGTTACATTGACATTTTTTAAGCTAAATCTTTTTCTAAAATTATCAAACCAGGGACGCCTGGGTGGCTCAGTTGGTTAGGCTGCTGCCTTCGGCTCAGGTTATGATCCCAGGGTCCTGGGATCGAGTCCCACATCGGGCTCCTTGCTCGGTGGGGAGCCTGCTTCTCCCTCTGCCTCTGCCTGCCACTCTGCCTGCTTGTGCTCTCTCTCCCTGTCTCTCTCTGACAAATAAATAAATAAAATCTTTAAAAAAAAAATTATGAAACCATCCTTTGTTGGCATTAAATTCTCCAGCTTCAGATACTTCATCTTCCTTTTGCTTTGTTGTCATATAATGACTTTACTTTTAATCATATTAGTTCTATAGGTATGCCTTTCTTATAGCAATCCTGCACCTACACAAAGCTACATTTTTAATACAAGATAAAAAGGTATTTTGCAAAAAGTGTAAGGTTTTCACGCCTGTTGGCATAGCTGCAGTGATGGCTTCATGAATTTCCTTTTTTCCCCCCACAGTGGTCTTCATGCTGGATAAATTTATCTTGAAATGGTGGGCAACCAGAGCTGTGGACCTTAATCTATGGTACACATCAAGCAATTCCATTTTCTTATAAATGTCGTAACTTTTCTCAGCTTCTTGGGAACATTTTTAGCATCCCTAGTGGCACTTCGCATGGGTCCCACGGTGTTATTCAAGGCTTATGGTATTGCACGAAACAGTGAAAAACACACGATAATTGGAAGAGATCACTTTTTATGACGATACCCAATTTACTAGAGAGATAAGCTGTTCATGCAGAGATGATTAGCATCTGCATCACATGGCATTTTAAGTAGATACAACACTTAAGCTCCCTGCAACAGCAACTGGAGGCGACTAGGAAATTATACGGTAATACGGTATGTACCACAGTCAATTTTATGCAGTTATAATTTAATACTACATTGTTGTATTTCTCTTGACTAAATGGTGCCATGTATATTCTGAGTAAGTTTTGATAAAGTTTAACCTTTTATAACAGATGTGTATACATTTTATGGTAGTAATAAAATAGTATCTACATATATTTTACATATTTATGACATATCTAGTTTCGGGTTTTTTTTTTATACCTAGTTTTTTCTTATTTTCTTCAATACTTCTAGGCTGTATGGTTCATCTGCTAGTTTTTAAAAATGGTTCCAAGTCTCCAAGAAATTTTCCAATGTTTATAAAAAGAATCTGCATGTAAGTGGACCCACACAATTCACACCCATGTTGTTCAAGGATCAACTGTGTATGCTGCAAATAATTTCACCCCCATAGTGAAGATTTTTTTCCTAACCAGAAATAAACAAGGCATATAGTATAAAGCTTGTGGGAGAACATTAAAAGATGTCAGTTCTCCTCTTACTGATCTATAGAGTCAATGCAATTCCAACCAAAAATCCAACATGAATTTTCAGTTAATCTTCAAAGCTGTTTTTAAAGTTTATGTGGAAGAGTGGTAGCTAGGGTCCCCGCAAGGGCGGAGAAGTCTGCCTTTACAAAGATTTAATTACACAGCATTATGACAAAACAAAATGATACTGTTTTAAGGATAGAGCGATCTGTGGAACAGAAGACAACTGAGTATAGAGAAAAGAATGATATTGGATCCCTGGCTCATACCATACGAGAAAAATCAATTCTATGTATATCAAGGACTTTCATGTAAGAGGCAGAAGTACAAAACTATTCTAAGAAAACCCAGGAGAATTGTTTTTTGATCCAAGGTTCAGAAGCAATTTTTTAAGCAAGATACAAAGAATACTAACCATAAAAGAGACGATTAATACACTTAACTCTTGTGTTCTCATATCTTAATGTAGAGAAAAGACAAGTCACAAATAGGGAGAACATGATGGGCAAAAAGGTATTTCACAAGGGAAGTAACACAAAAGGCATGGAAAACCGATTCACTCATCAAAAACTCAATTAAGGGGCACCTGGGTGGCTCAGTCAGTCTGTCTTCAGTTCAGGTCATTATCCTGGCATCTTGGGATCAAGCCGCACATCCTGCCCCGCCCCACCCATGAGCATGAGCACTCGCTCTCTCCCTGGGGTACACGCTTTCTCAAAATCCCTCTTTTTTAAAGATTTTATTTATGTATTAGAGACTCAGAGCACTCATAAGTGTGTGTGAGAGAGAGAAGGAGTGAGCAGGGACAGGGGAGAGGGAGAAACAGAGTCCCCACTGAGCAGGGGCCTCACGTGGGGCTTGATTCTAGGACCCTAGGATCATGACCTCAGCCAAAGGCAGACGCTTAACTGAGTTACCCAGGCACCCCTTAAATAAACAAAATTAAAAAAAACAAAAAACCTCAAATTAGAAAATGGGCAAAGGATCTTAACAGACGTATCTCCAAAGAAGATATACAAATGTCCACACAAGATGTTCAACATCATTAGCCATTAGAGGAACGCATATCAAAACCACTATAAGATACCACTTCTTACCCACTACAATGTAATAAAAAGACAGTTAATAGCAAGTGCCGGCAAGGATGTGGAAAATTTGAACCCTTGTACACTGCTAATGGGAATATATAAAATAGTGCAGTTGCTTTAGAAACAGTCTCGTAGTTCCTCTAAAGATTAAACATAAGTCACCACACAACCCAGCAATTCTATTCCTAGGTACAGGAACTGAAAACATTCGTCCACAGCTGCATTATCCATAATAGCCAAAAAGGAAAACCAACCTATCAACTGAGGAATGGATAAACAAATGTGGATTATCCATACAGTGGAATGTTATTTGGTAATAAAAGGAATGAAATACTGATACATGTTACAAAGTGGATGATTTCTGAAAACTTCATACTCAGTATGAGAAGCCAGTCACAAGAGCCCACATATGCAGGATTCTATTTATACAAAACGTCCACAACAGATAAATCTGCAGCACTAGAAAGTAGATCGGTGCTTGCCTGGTACTGGGGAGAGGGAGCAATGGGGGAGAGACTGCTAATGGACCTGGGGTTTCTTTTTGGGGTGATGAAAAGGTTCTAAATTTAGATTACTGTATGGTGGCACAACTCTGAATATACCAAAACTACTGAACTTACTATAAACTTTAAAATAGTGAATTGTATGAATTAAGTGAATTAAACTGTTAAAAATGATTCATTTCACTAATAAACGAGGAAATGCAAAGCAGGACCAAATACAATTTTGGCCTTTTCTAACCACTAGATTGGCAAAAACTAAGTTGTCTGACAGTTTCTTATAGAACAAAGGGAATTCTCATACATTGCTGGTGGGAATGTAAAATGATGATCATTTTATAAAAATAACTTGGTAATATTTGTAGGAATGAACAATGTGCAGTTCCTGTATTGGTATATACATATGTTCACTGGAAGACATGTATAAATATGCTCTAACAGCACTGTTTTTTTTTTGTTGTTGTTGTTGTTTTAGATTTTTAAAATTTGAGAGAGCAGAGCAAGAGAGAGAAGGCCCAAGCAGGAGGTAGGGGGAGAGGGAGAAGCAGACTCCCACCAAGCAGGGAGCCCAATGTGGGACTCGATCCAGGACCCTGGGATCTATAAGCAGACACGTAACAACTGAGCCATCCAGGCACCCAACAGCACTGTTCCTAAAATGAAACTAGCACAAGAGAATGGTCTATCAACTAATAAGAAAACAGATCATTAAATTTTGATGTGTTCATACAATGGAGTATTAGGCATTAGGCATCTGTGAAAAACATGTATCAGTTTGGAAATAATGCTGAATTGATAAAAGTCCCAGATTATTCAGTTGTTGTTTTTTTTTCAGTGCCAAAAAAGTATCAAAACTAAGGTATCTTGTTTAAGGATACATACATGATAATTATTAAAAAAATAAAATGCAGAGCGTGAGAACCATGAAATTTAGGAATATGATCACTCGTAAGGGGCAGGGAAGGGATAGATAGGTAGGATAGGGAGGGGCATATAGGTAGACACAGAAGTACTGGGAATATGTGAGTTCTTAAATGGGATGATGAGTTCCTGGGTATTTCTTGTATTTCATAACTTACTTGAGTGACATATATTCTCTTGTATGAAGCACATACTACCTAATAATAAACTGTAACAGACTCAGACAAATTAATGATTAATAGTCACCTATAATGAGTTACCATAAATGGCTAACGTATTTTAATACTGATTCTTTCAATTTAAAGCTGATTGTTCCACAGATCCTCAGCTCTGTGCAGTGGCAGACACACAGTAAGTTCTCAAATACTTCCCGAGTTTTGTTTTCTTTAGAATAAATTCCCAGATGGAACCATTTACTGTGTGTATTCCATTTTTTAAAAGATCTTACTTTTAAAAAAGATTTATTTTAGAGAAAGAGCAGAGTGAGGGGCAGAGGGAGAGTGAATCCTGAAGCAAACTCCCCACTGAGCAGGGAGCCTGATGTGGGGCTCTATCCAGGGACCCTGAGATCATGACCTGAGCTGAAATCAAGAGCTGGTTGCTTAACGAACTGAACCACCCAGGTGACCCTAAGATTTTATTTTTAAGTAATCTTTACACCCAGCATGGAGCTTGAACTCACAACCTCAAAAATCGAGTCACATCCTCTACTGACTGAGCCACCAAGGTGTCCCTTAAGGTATGTATTCTGAAGTGAAATGTCTTGTCTAATTAGCCTCCTGACGGCTCATACAGATTACATGCTTATGAACCCAGTCTAAATAGTTTTCGTTTTCTCAGACTTCTGCAAATACTTGGGCATAAATCTTTTTAATCTTTGCCAGTTCTGTAGGCAATAAAAGCCTCCTACAGTTAAGCATTTCTTTGACCAGCACCGGAGTAATCTTTTTTGCATTTACTGTGGACATTTCTAATTCCTCCATGAGTTGATTAGTTCCTTCTTTTGCCCATTTTTCTACTGGGATATTAATCTTTGCTTTCTAGAAACCCAACTACTATGATGAAGAACTTATCTATTATGACCATGAATCCTTTTTCATATATGTTGCAAATATTTTCCCAATTTCTCATCTGTCCTTGCTTTGTTTATAATGGGTTTTTGGGAGGGGGAAAGAGGAAGAAGGGAGGATACAGAGCTGTTTATAAGTGGTCCAATCAGTCTTTTAGAAGCTCCTTCCCACCACAGAGAAAAGAAAAATTCTATTCTCTATTCCCCAAATTTCAGTTTAAGATTTAAATTTTTAATTCTAAATCTGTACAACCTGGAATTTATTTCAGAGTCTTGGCTCAGGCCCGACTGAGGGCTTCATACTCACCAAAATGGGCAATAAAGACATCCCATCCATCTGTGTCTTATTCGGGTTATATCCAGCAATATCCAAAATAGTAGGACCCAAGTCAATGTTGGCAACGAGCATCTATGAGAATAAGGGAAGAAAAACAGGCAATCTAGAACACAGTTGGTCTGGTTTTCCTTTTCTATCATAAAGCTCTTCCCCCACCCCACCCATGAGACAATCAGCATTTGCTATTATCTTTTGTACAGCCCAGACTTACTGAGGTCTTATGGATTCAGTGATTCATATGACTACAATAATTCAAAAAACAAAACATGAAGGTTTATAAGACTTGTAATACATGCCCCTGGGAAGTTATGTATCTATTCAACCCACTACTCAATCTACTACTTGAGCAAAAAACATTTTTCATAACTTCTTTGGGACTGCCTGAAGTCTGATGAATCATGGGAAAATATTGTGCTAATTATTTTATACAAGTGTTTACAATGTGTATTTTTAGTTCACTAAATTTGATTTCAAACAGACTCCTGACATTTTTGAAATCCTCAAAGAGTGAATGCTTCTTTTTCTCCTTTCCTGTTTTTTTTTTTTTTTTAAAGATTTTATTTGACAGAGACACAGCGAGGGAGGGAACACAAGCAGTGGGGTGTGGGAGAGGAAGAAGCAGGCTCCCCGCTGAGCAGGGAGCCTGATTTGGGGCTTGATCCCAGGACCCTTAACTTAAGTCAGACGCTTAACGACTGACTGAGCCACCCAGGTGCCCCAGGTTGAATGCTTCTTACCAAGAAAGATATTAGCCCTTTTTGTAGTTTCTCAAAGTGATAACACTACTAAAAAATGTTTGCAATAGAGAGGTGGAGGGGAACAATTTAAAAAAAGATGTTTGTAACAGGCTTTGAAGACTGCAGAAAACTCATTCCAACAGTGCACTGACAGGAGTTTCCTTAAAGAGCACAAAACTAAGATGTGCTAAATAAACACTCTAGGAATTAAGGTTACTATCCTGCATTTATACCTTGCCTTATTCCTTTCATTTATTAGACTATTTTCCTTCTGTATACAAATCCTCTTTAGGACCTAAACCAGCATATTCCTATAGAAATATAATGGGACCACATCTGTAATTTAAGACTGTCTAGTGACCACATTAAAGTAAAAAGGGGAAAAATTCATTGTATATATTTTATTTCACCTGACATATCAAAAATAGTACCATTTCAAATGTAAGCATTATAAGAAATTTAATGAGATTTTATCTTTTTAAACTGAGTCTTTGAAATCTGGAATGCTGTAATTGTAACATATCCCATAAGTTTCGGCTCAACAGGCGCGGTGGCTGGTGGCCACTGTGGTGGACAGTGCAGGCCTAAAGTCACTTAAATCACAGGCTAGGAAAAACTTAGACTGGTGAAGATAATGCACCAGGGATACCAGGGGAACTAAGGTTTACCGAGCACCTATTCTGTGCCAGTCCTTACGGTTTATCCTCTGTTAATCCTTGCCACAACACTAGGATGCCGTATTTCTCCCGTTTGACAGATGGGGGTGAAAGAGAAGCAACCGAAACAAAATCAAAAGCTCATAACTTGAAAAGCTACCATGTACTGAAAAGGAAATAAAAGTCTTCAGGATTGTTGAGAAAACTTAGAGCATCGTAGGAAAGGCCAAAGGGGGATTAAAAAGCGAAACCTAACTCAGGATCTTTTCATTTAAAAACAAAACCAGGGGCGCCTGGGTGGCTCAGTGGGTTAAAACCTCTGCCTTCAGCTCAGGTCATGATCTCAGGGTCCTGGGATCGAGCCCCACATTGGGCTCTCTGCTCAGCAGAGAGTGTGCTTCCCTCTCTCTCTCTGCCTACTTGTGATCTCTGTCAAATAAATAAAAATCTTAAAAAAAAAAAAAAAAGAACAAAACCAGAAGTACAGCTATAAAAGGCAAGAAAACATCTTCAGAGCATTGTTCATCAGGGGCCAGGTTTCCTGGCAGCTATGAGGGCCCGTATAGGGCGGAGTGATATACTTATCTTGGTTCTGAATCAATTAGTTCAACACTACGCTTTCAGAAATTACCATTCAGTGGTAAGCCACTCACAGGAAAGGCAATCCTTTCTTTACTTCTAATACTTAAGTGATGAAAGTTAGGAAATTAGATGCTAATTGTAGATTCAAGAATTATGAATGGATACTATGGGCTCATGAGCATAATGACTTCTAGAAACACTAGCAATTCAAGTCCTAAAATGGTACTGCTTCTATCACCAAGTATAAAAGTTACTGAGGAAAACACCCCCCACCCCCCAAAAAACGTCCCTAGGGATTATGCAAGACCCAGGGTACGAGATATCTTCCCCAATTCCAAGTCTCCCAGGCAGATTAAGCTGCTCTGAATACAGTCAACAAAGTGGGTATGAATACGGAAGAGACCATGGCGGGAAAGAAGAGACAAGCAGAAACATAACCTCCAAAATCGGATCAAAGCAACAAGACCCTGATGTGTGACTGAAAGACCTTCAGTCATGTCTAGAACATGAACGAAGTAAAGCCAAATCCACAGGTATTACTAACATGTCCAAGGCAGTTTTATAAGGAAAAAAAAAAGTAAACACCAAAATCATAAAACCAACAGAGATATGAAATGGTCACTGCCTGCCTGTTTCATCAGGAATTGCCTTACGAGCCATCAGCTGTATGATGGGAGGCTCTCTCAAATGGCAGTCTCCTCTATGGGGAGAAAGGTCTGGAAGTTTCAGTACAAATCAGGAGTCACTAAGATTTGTCCTAAGTACCACAGATGTCATCCTAGGACTCTGTTCCCAGCTATCTACAATAATCACATTTTCCCTAAAAAATAACAAATTCTCTTCCGTTCTAGGCCTTGGTTTGACTAAGAGGTAAAGAATTTCAAAATCAGCATGTCAGAAGATGGGAAACTTCTAGTAGATACGGAGTATGAGTGAAGAATCCAACAGAGAATTCTGTCTCTAGTTTTTACAAACAAGAATTAGAATGTAGGGACGCCTGGGGGGCTCAGTGGGTTAAGTCTCTACCTTCGGCTTAGATCACGATCCCAGGATGATCCTGAGATCGAGTCCCACACTGGGCTCCTTGATCAGCAGGGAGCCTGCTTCTGCCTCTGCCTGCTGTTCTCCCTGCTTGTGCTCGCTCTCTTGCTCTCTCTGACAAATAAATAAATAAAATCTTTAAAGAAAAAAAGAATTAGAATGGATACTACAGGTCCATGATCATAATGACTTCTAGAAACACTACCAAATTCAAGTTCCTAAAATGGTACTGCTTTTATCACTAAGTATAAACTTAAAAGATTCATTTGTGGATTGAAACTGAAAAGTACTGACAAGACCAAAAGTAAATTATTTCATAAATAACAGCCTCACAGTTTGGGAATGTTCTTAGGATTTATGTATATATTGTACATAGATACTCTGAGCAAATAAAAACTCTTAGGAAATTCTGGGGCATGAAATCAAAGGATAGGCTGCCTTGGAGCCGCTTATTTTTTTTAGCTCTAGAAGAATGACAGTGCTATACAGAATTATGCAGAAAAAATAAGACTGCTTTCTGGAGGATATATCGAGTTTCCAAATGGACATTTAAGCCCTGATATTACAGAATTCATATAGAGTTATCAAAGGAAAGACTGCAAGCACACCAGACAGCACCCCAATCCATGTAGTGAAAAGCACTGAACTGCCTAAGAAAGCAGAGGACTCCCCACATCTTGGGCTACTTCCCACGATGGATTTACTCCTCAGCCCCAGCTTACCCATAATGAAGAAGTCAGGGCGTCACTGAGTTACACTTGAGAATTCTCCCAATTTCACACAGGGAAACAAGGCTTATTTGGCCAGTCTTAAAGCCAGTATGTTGTCTTCTTGACCGCCCAGTTCAGTTCTATTTCCCCTGGATCATGCTGTGTCATTTTTTTTCTACTATTTTCCTTTCTTAAAACCCCTTTGAAGAATTTCTATCACCAAATCTAACGCTAGATTCACTTCCAGCCAGGAGAGAAAACCTCAGTAAGCCAGTCTTTGGCACCCTCACAGACCCCTTCTGCTTCCGCTCCCCAAGAGCTAACACAAAGCTAAACCCACTGGTCAAATGTGCCCGGTTTCGGCCATCAGCTTTTGACAGCTCAGCTTACCACGCCCAACTCATAACCCTGCGCCACTCACACAGGACGGTGGCACCCGGACAACTACCCTGCCAACACATGATGAATGACCCACCATCTCGGACATTCTTTGTGCTCGGTGGAGGCTGAGCATTTCGTACTTCTCAAACTACATCAGTGAGCACAGCAGTCACACACACACACACACGGGTTTTGAGACAGTTAATTTTCAGTCCTGGTTCGCCACTTACTATGTGACCTTGGTAATAACCATTCAAGCAACATGGATGTCCCCCAATGTGTGTTAAGGGCGGGGTATTCTAGGCTTAGACAGTGCCTCTCTCCTAGGAACTCAAGTAAAAAAACACAAACTCAGCACAGTGTGGCAAGTGTGAAGGCAGCTAGGAACAGGGGAAGGGCACCGATGCCAAGTGCGGGTGGGGGGCTGTAGTGACTTTCCAGGCAGGAACCTCAAACCGAAGCTCTCAAGGACAATTAGTGAGGAGGAAGGGGCATAAGTGGGCATTCCAAACAGGAGTGATCAGCATACAAAGACAAGGAGGTGAGACAGATAGTGCACTTAGAAGTGAAAGTAGTTCAGTTCAGCTGTCATTCTGTCCCCTGAACGAGCCAAGCTTGTTCTCGGATGTGCGCCTTCCCATTTACTGTTTTGCTCGGAATGCCCTCCCAGAGATCTCTGCAGGACTAAGTCCTTTTCAACACCCAGGCCTCTGCTCAAATGCCCCAGAGGCTTTCACTGACAACTGTAGCTGAAGTATCTGGCATTGGGAGTTAAGAACCAAGCTTCCCTGGCTGCTCAGTGCTGTGTATCCAAGCCTGCTGGCACGAGAAGATACTTAAAATATTTTCTGAGCTCTACTGTCATGGTTAAGCCATAGAGAACCAGACTCTCATGTTTTATAGCTACATTATCTTGGGCAAGCCATTTAACTTCTATGTCTCAGTTTCCTCACCTGTAAAATGGGTATAACAGTATCTATATCTCATAAGGCTGTGAAAGTTAAATGGGTTGCTATAGCTAATACACTTAGAATAGCACCTGTCATACACTAAGCATTCAATAAGTGATAGATATTATCGTTGAAATGGTTTCCTAGGAACCAGGTTTCATTCAGACTGCTTGGAGAAGGTGAACTTTTCTGATTTTAATACTTAGATGCCACTGTTAACTTGAAGATAAAGGGAAGGGTTCATTTGATGGGCAGCTGGCTGACACATTTTGTTCTGTTCTCATTCTGTTTCCTTCCCTACGTTGGTTAGAAATGGCCCAAGCAGCCCTGCTCCTTGGAAATGCACACAGCTGCTGACATCTTTTGAGTCAACTCCAACACCAAGATCAAGAAAACAGTTTTAAGACTAAGCAAAATAAGGCAATCAGAGAAAGACAATTATCATATGATCTCACTGACATGTGGAATTTAAGAATCAAGACAGAGGATCATAGGGGAAGAGAGAAAAAAAAGAAACAGGAAGAAACCAGAGAGGGAAACAAATCATAAAAGACTCTTAATCTCAGGAAACAAACTGAGGGTTGCTGGAGGGGGGTTGGGTGGGGAGATGGAGTAAACTGGGTGATGAACATTAAGGAGGGCATGTGATGTAATAAGCACTGGGTGTTACAGAAGACTGACGAATCACAGACCTGTACTCTTGAAACAAATAATACATTATATATTAGTCGAATTTAAATTAAAAAATTAAAAAAATTCTAATAAATAAATAAATAACTAAAGGCTAAAAAAAGAAAAAGACTTAATGGTCCTCCAAACTCGCCTATCTCCTTTGAAAGGAGACCCATTTATAGGGTATTGAATTTGTAGTGGGAAATGAATGGCTTTAGGAATGTAGATGTTAAGAGAAAAAGAAAACTCAAATTATGAGGGCCAGTTTACCTTTCTGAAAGAATTTCAACAGAATTCCATCATGAGCATTACAAAAAGAAATAATTATAGACACTTAAACATTAAACCCCCAAATTAGACTGAAGTACCTAGTATACCCAGAAAGTCTGGCCCATTTTCCAATTTTAGCTTAAGTGATGTATTTGCTCATTTTCTTTTGTCTCACATAGCTGGGGCTGAAACTGTGTTATTAGAGAAGACATAACTAGTAGAACTTATCAATTCTTATCATCCAAACATTAGACCAAAGTGTTTTGGATCAGAGCGTCCACAATTTCTAGAAACAAAGTGCCTCAGTATTTGCTACCAGGTTTGGAAAAAGACACCAAAACTAAATGGGAATGGCAACCAAAGAAAGTGGTACATTATGACAGTTCTAGGAGAGAGAATCAGTAAAACAAAAATGCACATGGGAGGAGGAGTCCCACAGAGAGAGGGGCAAAATTCTCAGAAGACATGCTTTCTATAGCCTTATGTTCAGTGAGGTCACACCAGCAGCAGCCATCAGCTGGGAGGTCAGAAACGCAGAATCAGAATCTGCATTTTAAGAAGGCCCCCAGGGGGATCTGCCCAAGCTCTGATCTACAAGGTAGTGGACCCCAAACTGGGCTGCCTCTTTGTATTACCTGTGAGCTGAAGAAAAAAAAAAAAGCAGAGGCTGAGTCCCTATTCTAGTCCAAGTGAGTTCACTAGAACCATTCTGGATGTTGAGCCTTTCACAATATCAGAAGGTGATGCTGATGAGGACCATGGTAGAAAGTCACTGCTCCAAGACAAAGTAAAGTCTTACAGTCTTGAAGGACAAATAAAAATTACTCATGCTGATACGATATGTATATATGGGGGGGTACGGGGAGAATATAGTTAAAAGGTGGCCAAGAGTTAAAAAAAAAATAAAAAATAAAAAAGGGAATCACCGTCTCCAAGACTTATAAACACACTCACAAGATCTTAAGCTGATCAGACTTCATCCTTGTAGGAGGAGAAATCTAATCAGCCTCCTCTTCCAAGGAAAAGCCTTCGTTTTCTCAAGCAAGTAAACAGCATCAGTTTCTCAGGCACCTACCTTGCTTGTCTGATTTGGTTTGATCCCAGGTCCTCGAACCAGCAGTGGAACTTTGATATCAAACTCATACAGCTGTCTTTTGTCTATTGGCAAAGAAAACTGTCCTGAAAACAAAATACAGAGAGTAAAGACAGAGCCAGGAGAGAAGTATAACTCACATGTTCATTCAATCGACAGTAAGAATGCAAACAACTCTGTTCTACTATTTATGGGGCTTTAGTGGAAAGTTTACGATTGCTTAGGTCTCTTATTACTACAAGGCAGGAAATGAGTTCATCTTCTTTAAACAAATGCCTAGGGGGACTCCTTGGTCTAAGATAGGACAGATTTAGCAAGAACGATGACTGTAAAGTGCTGAAACACAAATACATAATTTATGAATGATACTCAACCTGACCACAATTGAATGAGGTTACTCTAAAAATTGTAAATAAGGAGACAAAAACATTTATCTGACTTTTCCTGAATAAACTCCATTTCAAGATAACCAAACAGTTGATTTCTTCTCTAAGGAATTTCGACTAATAAATGCAAAAGGAAGGACAGAGTTAAGAAGTCACCATTTTGCCATCTTTGAAAGAATAGTAGGTAGATTAAAGCAACAATCATCAATGCAACCTTCAGCCACAAAAGGTTCATAGGACAGGCTCCGGCGGACACCACACGAGCCATCCATTAATAGCAGGATCGCTACAGTGGGTCGACCAGACACCATCATGAAGTGATGTAACCGGAAGTATGTATCAGTATCACCAAGGAAACACTCTCTCTGAAAATGTCAATTTCTATTAAGCCTCTAGATCTAACTACCCATCCATAGAAAATGCTGACTAAAAAAACACAAGGCATCATGAGAATGCAATTAGCCAGATCCAGAATGTGAGATATTCTGAAGAACAAAAAAAAAACCCAAAAAACAAAAAAACATTTTCCCAATAAGTCAGTGGCAATAACAGCATCAAGGCACATGAAAATATACAGGTAGCATGTAGACTTTGTCTAGATCCCGAATCATAATAGACTAGTCAGAGGCACAATGTAGTATTGATTTACAGAATCACAATGTCTGAAGTTTCTTCAAAACCTTCTAAACTAGTAGAGACAAACATGGGTAAAGTAGGAAGAATTCAAAAGACTGGCCACATGTTGCTGAAAATCGAAGCTGGGAAGAGAAGTTATTTTATTATTTACTTTGAGTGTTTAAAAATATTTACGACAAAACATTAACTGCCTCATTAATCTGCTCCCATGCAAACAAGCCTCAGTAGTTTTCAAGTTTATGAAACTGATAGCTGGGGAAAGAAGACATTCATTTTTAAGAAAATCCAAGTGGAAAAAAGGAAAGTCAAGGATATGAGGCTGACTCATACGGAATTTTAAAAAGACAAAACATAAAACAAAAACAATACACATACACACAAAAATCAATAAAAATTATCTCACAATTTCACAAGAAAGGGGTTCTCCTCCAAGAGAACCTTCTCTTGGTCTTTCTGTGTAAAATCTCTTATTCCTAGTTTACTTGCCCTTTAAATCTAGTTCAGTTTCAGAGGGCCTAGGGGGCTCAGTCAGTTAAGCGTTTGCCTTTGGCTCAGGTCATGATCTCAGGGTCCTGGGATGGAGCCCGCATCAGGCACCCTGCCAGGGAGCCTGTTTCTCCCTCTTCTACTGTTCCCCCTGCTTGTGTGTGTGCATATGCTCTCTCTCTCAAATAAATAAAATCTTAAAAAAAAAATCTAGTTCAGTTTCTTTTTTGTAAAGCCTGTCTCCAATCTAACAAGCTCACTCTCTGCTCCCAACTCCTAGAACATCATGTAATTTGGCACATGAAATAGCAAATAATGAAACTTGGTCTCCCCATGTTTGAATATATTTGAATGAGTTGACCCTCTAACTAGAGGGTTCCTGAGGGCAGCATCCTCCCCTTCTGGCCTGCTCATTGCTACAACAGGCCTGGAGCTCCCTGTTAGTGCTACTGACTGGGTGGAAAAGGAAAGACACCTCATCAAGGCCACAGGAATACCCCAGTCTGCCTCTTACCTGTGTGGTAGCCGTTGTCTGAAGTATAAAAGATGTAAGTGTTGTTAAGTTCCCCATTGAACTCCAGTCTCTTGACTAGTTTCTCCACAAGGTCATCAACTGACAGTAAAGTTTGCCACCTGCATGTACAGAGGGTGACAATAGGATTTCAGAACCATGGCTGAAGGAATGCTATCCTGCCAAAAAAGCAGGAGCAAAGTCCAAAACAAAACCACCCAAGGTCCCAAACCCCCCAACTTCCTTTCCTCAGACACCTCTCTGGAAAAAAAAAAAAAGATTAGAAAATCCCAGAACATAATTAGTTCATTCCAAATTTAATTGTTTCCAAAGAAATGAGGCTTTTAAAACTTAAAAAAAATTTTTTTTAAAGATTTTATTTATTTGAAAGAGAGAGATCACAAGTAGGCAGAGAGGCAGGCGGGGGGGGGGGGGCGGGGGAGGAGGCTCCTCACTAAGCAGAGAGCCCGATGTGGGGCTCGATCCCAGGACCCTGAGGTCATGACCTGAGCCAAAGGCAGAGGCTTAACCCACTGAGCCACCCAGGTGCCCCAATACATGAGGCTTTTAATAACCAGTTAGCTTTATTAACACTGGTGATGACAGCAGAAACAACTGGAAGGGAAAGCTGTTAATTCAGTACTAATTAGCGCAGATTAATTCAGATAGACCTATGTTACAACAACATTTAAGGGTCTAAACTAGGGGTCGGCAAGCTATAGCGATGGGCCAGTTTTGTTTTTAAATTGTGGTACAAAACACGCAACATAAAATTTATCATCTTAATAAATTTTAAGGTTACAAACAATCATATTAAGCATATTCACACACTGATGCAGATCTCCAAACCTTTTCTTCTTGCAAATCTGAAGCTCTATACCCGTTAAACAACTCACCGTTGTTTTTTTTTTTAAGATTTTATTTATTTATTTATTAGGAAAGAGAGAGAGTGAGAGAGAGCATGAGAAGGGAGAAGATCAGAGGGAGAAGCAGACTCCCCGTGGAGCTGGGAGCCCGATGCGGGACTCGATCTCAGGACTCCGAGATCATGACCTGAGCCGAAGGCAGTTGCTTAACCAACTGAGCTACCCAGGCGCCCAAACAACTCACCGTTTTTATATAAAGTTTTACTGGAACACAGTCGTGCTCATTCATTCACATATTGCCTAGTTGTACCCCAACGGCAAAGCTGGGCAACTGTGACAAAGACTGTCTGGCCTGCTAGGCCATAATATTTACTTTCTGGTCCTGTACAGGAAAAGTTTGCTAGCCCCTGGTAGAATCTAAATATATCTTAAGAGACTATAATGAATTTTTAAGGATTGACTTCACTCTTGAAATTCCAAATAGCAATGGCAAATATTCTGCTCTAGTCTAAGCCTATGTCTTATGCATATACTGGGCCTGATCTCTCACAAAGTGACCTTTTCTTCAGACACAGAGAAATGTTTTTTTCCAAATGGCTCCAGTTAAAACATAATTATGTTTTAACAAGTCATAAAAATGAATTGTTATATTAGTCCTGAGGTCCAAAGACCACCTCCAACACGTTCTGGGGCAGCAGACCCCCCAGTCTCTCCCATCAACTTGCTGTCTCTTGATTTTGTCTCAAAAATAACCACATTGTGCAGTCCCCTGTTCGAGGGCTGATTTGGAAGGTCCTCAAAGACCACCCAGATTACAAAAGGAGCAGCTCTTACCTTTTCCGAAATGCACTATCTAAAAACTGTATTGAAGAATTAGTCATTGGGGTCTTGGCTTGCCTAATTAACCAATGCTTGTTCTAAGATTTAAAAGAAAAAAAAAATGTTAGCACCAAGTCACTACAATCAAATAAACTACTGGAGTACATAATGAAAAGAAGCATTTTATACTTCAGCAAAAAGGAACTTACCGGAGCATTTAAGGAACTTCAGACTTCCTCTCCTCTGCCCCATGTGTTCCTAAAAACACTTTCTATAGATTATCACTCATTCTTTAGCTTCTTCCCAGTAGCTGCCTAGTGAAAGGAGGCCTGGGTTCCTTGTTAGCGGCATTCATCAGCATTTAAAGATATTTAGTGAAAGATACTGGGAAACTACTGGCTAAAAGGAGACTAAATCTGTAACACTAAATCTATGCTTTGGGTCTACTACCCAAACTACAAAAGGGTAAATATTAACTTTACCTTCCAGTAAGTTTTGCCCTAATAAGCCATCACTCTATCACCCTCTATTTTCCTATCCAAGATACCGATTATCCTAGAACCTTAGGAAAAATCTCATCAGAGCAATTTCCTAAAACCTCAAGCCCAAATCTAGAGGGTTCTTCTCATTTAAATAAAGCACGCAGTGTTATACAGCATATCTTATTGGAAATTCATGTTGGAACAGGAGTAACTGAAAAATTTTGTAACGGAGTGACTTGTTAAAATTTCTGAACTTACTTGCTCATGGGAACTTCTATTAACTCTTTTTGGAACATGGATAATGGCCCTCTAGTTCAAAACTCAGTTCTCTTAGCTTTAAAAATCCTACGTAAGCACTTGCCTATTTGCCAGACAACACGCTGCATATTTCTATGTTCTTCAATTATTACTGTGGCTGCATAAAGAATCAGCACCTCCCACTTTAGACAGAGAAGCAGAAGTTAAGCATCTTGCTCCCAGTTGGGTCACCTGGCTCGGAAGTGGTAGTGCTGAGTCTAGTCCAAGACTCATTCTGTCTACCGCACCTCATTAGCAATTAAGATTTCTGGGCAATAGGCATGAGGCAGTAGAGAACTTCTGCCTTTGAACCAGTGAACAACCTATTCTCTTTGCCAAGGGAAGTATAAGTAACTGGCATGTGAGGCAAATATTTAGGCTGTGGCCCTTAATTACATTCCCCGCTCTGGCTCATTTCTCCATTCAACTTCCCTTTTCCAATCATATTGCACTATGTCACCCCCTCTTTTCTATGCCTCAGGAAAGGGGACAGCCACCCACAGGAGGGTGCTGCAGGCTTAGCTCAGCCCTACAGGATATGTCTTAGTCACTGCCACCTGAGAGGAGAGCCAGCACAGAGATTAGGAAAGCCTATAGTCAGGAAAGACAGTATTTCTTTAATATTTCCTGCAGACTTTCCAGCTGCTAACTGGACGTGTGGCAAGAAGCTTATCTGTCCTTCTGAAGCAAGTTTATGCTATCTATTACACTCAAGACAGGTACAATTACCTTTAAAAAGAAAGAAAACCTACTACATGGCTCAAAAGCTCCCTAACAAGATAATATAATTACTTATATCAAGTGTGGTTTAATTCAAGGGTTAGGGGAGGCTACCGTTCCATGGATGTTGAAGTTCTTATTCCTTGGTGCAAAGACGTCCTGGAAGGTCTTCTGGTACTGAGGTGCAGCTGTCCAGGGAGAATGAGGTGCTGGTGTGGAGATCATCATGAAGAACGGCTCAGAGTTGGACTTGTAGTCCAGGAAGCCCAAAGAGATATTAGCCTGAGATATACAAAGATCTGTCATTTTCTAACCTATCCAGTAATTCAGGACTTGAGAGATGCATGTCTCAGGTATACAGGAGGTATAGAGTTATATTAGCTTTAATCAATCTTAAGAATTTTAACCAATTTTAACAATCTTAATATTAACACAATCTATGCCACAGTTATTTACAAGTGTGTTGTTGAAACAAATATTTGGGTTTTAGGCCATACTTATTTAAAAAAATGGAAAAACATACCATCCTAAGAAAGCAAATAAGATCTTAGTGATTCTACATGATCTAAAAGTTGTGCCTCCCATAAGGGAAGAAATAGTAATCTGGCCTTTTAAGGATCAGCTTGCATTAATACGGCTTAGAGTATGCCCTTGTTGCCTTAAAGTATATAAAAAGAGAGTCAATCTAATTCACAGTGGGACAGGTGGATTAAGTTACGTTAATCTTACAAAAATACACAGAGCGTCGATATCATAAGTTATGCCAGCTAAAGCAGCTAAGCTAAATGAATAACATTAAATCCAAATACGTCACACCAGGATTTTAATTTATATTGACTTACATTTTTCATGTGCTTATCTGGAGCTACATTATGAGAATGGAAGCATCCCACATACATGTTATGTGTTTAATTATTCTAGTTGATTTATAGCTTCATTTATTCCCATCACTAAACTCAAAGGATATTGACTACATCAATTTCCTTTCAACATCCCACCCACCTGCTTACTCTAGGCCTATCAGAAGCCTGTGGTCCCAACATACTGAGCACATTTCTGCCTCAGGGCCCCCACGCCCATTGTTCCCTGTCTGTGCACTCTTTCCACTGATCTGCACAACTCACTCTCACCTCTTTAAATGTTATCTAAGTAACCCCCATACCTTGCCAAATGTATTTGTCTACCTGATCACCAAGAGGGACTTAGCTTCATTTACTTAACACCTGCTTTGCTGGGTGCTGAAATATTTGGTGAATGAATACTTTGTGGAGGGCTTGGCATTAGAAACACCTTAGACAGGAAAGGAAAGTCCTCAATTCACCCAGTTTCAGGATTTTTATATATAAATCCACAAAGCCTTAAGAACTCCCAGTCCCTAGCTCCCTACCCTCATGGCAAAGCTGCCATTTCAAAGCTTGTGAGTGAATCTGGGGTCAGGAGTAAGAACCTCTAAAGTAAAACCTCTCCAAAGTAATCTCTATAGTCTTAGAGATTAGCCTTTGGAAAAGGATTTGTTGCTGGAATTTCAAGAACATTAACTCTGAGCCTTGCTTATATACAAAGAAAAATGCCCTCAGGAGTCTTTAATCAGTTGGAAATATTTTTTGGCAGTTAAATGAAGTTATTATTCATTCACATTACTCAACATGACCAAGTCCAAAGCTTTTCAATCAATTGTGAGCCAAACCTGCAAGGACAGAGCTTTGATAACTCACCAGAACATCTGTCAGGTAGTCCACACTGTAGTTTTCACCATGCTTCCGTGCCTTCCCATTGATAGAGAGGGTATAATTATAGTACTTAGAATTCTTTTCCTATTAGATAGAAAAGTAAAATTTGTTAAGAGGTCAGCACACCAAATGAAAGTCAGAAATCATGTTGGGCTATACTCTCTTTTAACAGTGATAAGACATTTTGGGTCATCTGGGTAGCATTGTTGGTTAAGCATCAGACTCTCGGTTTCGGCTCAGGTCGTGATTTCAGGATTGTGAGATTGAGTTCTGCATCGGGCTGAGACTCTCTCTCCTTCTGCTCCCACCTCCCCAGCCCCAGGCAAATAAATCTTCAAAGAAATAAAAACGCATTTTTAAAAAAAGCTCATTACTCGTTAGTACTGAATTGGATTTTTTGACTAGAGTCTTATTAACTATTAATACAGTTTCAACAATCCGGTATAGTTTAAAAAGCCACAAGTAGATCAGATAGAACAGCAAAGTATGTAACTAAACCTTGTGTGATGCAGGAAAAACATCCCCCAGATCAACAGACTTTCTATTAAGAGGATAAATTATAACTAATCATAAACACAGAGCCACTTATGTCAAAATCAGAGCTAAATTAGAGTAGAGCTGTGTGTATAATTGTCAGCGGCTTCCATAATCACTCACCAAGGCATACCAGTAACTCCAGCCGAGAGGAATGTGTTCTAGTCCACCTGCATCTGGGGCTCCATACTGAAAAGCAAGACAAGTGGGACATCAGAAATGCTTAGACATGACCGGAGCAGAAAGCAAGAGGAAACTTTTAGAATCCTTTCAGATCAGTGCCTGAAACCAGCAGTTCAATTTTCCCAAACACATGAACCCAGTCAAAAAGTAAAGAACACTATAACCTAGGAACTTCTGAAGCAGGAGTTTGTAAACTGTGGCCAGTAGGCCAAATCTAGCCGGCCAACTGCTTTATATGATCAGCAAGCTAAGAATTTTTTTCCAACCATTAAAAAAAATACAAAAAGCAATCAATAGAGGAATATTTTGTGACATGTGACAGTTACAGGAAATTGGAATTTCAGTGATGAAGTTTTTTCGGAATGCAAGTGCACTCATTTTGGTTTGTGTATCTATTGCTGCTTTCATGCTACAATGGCAGAGTCAAATACAAGAGTCCCCCTTATTTGCAGTTTCATTTCCCGTAGTTTCAGTTAACTCGTGGTCAACCGTAGTCCAGAAGCAAATGATCCTCCTATCAGAAGGTCACAATGCCTGTCATTCACCTCTCTTCATCTCATCACATAGGTATTGTATCATCTCACATCATCACAGGAAGGGTGAGTACAGTGCAATAAGACATTTTGGGAGACACAAGATTCACATAATCTTTACTGCATTATACGGTTGCAATTGTTCTATTTTGTTATTAGTTGTTAATCTCTTACTGTGCCTAATTTCTAAGTTAAAATTTATCATGGGTACATATACACAGATAAAAACAGTACATATAGAGTTCAGTACTCTCTGTGGTTTCAGGCACCAACTGGGGGTCTGGGACTGGGAAAGCATCCCCTGTGGATAAGGTGGTGATGGGGAGGCGGGAACTACTGTCATCACAAAAGAGACAAATGGCCTGGAAAGCCCAAAATATTTACTTCTGGTCCTTTCTAGAAAAAGTCCACGTGGCTTGGGCCACAGGGTTCATTTCCAGAGCTAATGACAGCAAAAACTGAACACTCAACTGACCCTGTGGCTAAAAGAGCCAAAGTAATCAGACTATGAGCTCTCAGCCTATTACTTCACTTGTCCTGATGATGAAACCTACTTTTGGAGCTCAATTTATTTGATGAGATGAATTAAGTGACCATAGATTCATCCCAGTTATCTCAACAAGGTTTAGTACTGCCCACTTAAGGAAGAATTTAATCTATGAGAAATCTTTGTATTTTAATGTATTTCTCCTAATTCTGTATACACATTGAATGACCTTTCATATGTAAAGTAGTATAAATTCTCTTTATGACCCACAGCCTTATCTCAATAACCTAGTATCTGTACTTATGTTTGTTTTTTTTTTTTAGGATTTTATTTACTTAAAGAGAGAGAGCGCGTGTGAGCACAGAGCATGAGAGGGGAGAAGGTCAGAGGTAGAAGCAGACTCCTTGTGGAGCCAGGAGCCCAACGTGGGCTTGATCCCGGGACTCCAGGATCATGACCTGAGCCGAATGCAAGTTACTCAACCAAGTGAACCACCTAGGTACCCCCGATTCTTTTCAAACTATCTTCCTTCAAAATCAAAAGGTTTCAAATTCTCCCAATTATTGTGGGGACGGAAAGAACAAACAGAAAATTCAGATCAGATATTAGTATCTTTAGCAACCATGGATAAAGTATGTAAGAAAATGTACATCTTTTCTTTGTCCTGCATCCCCAACTTTACTCCAAGAGATAACCCAGACATTCTCAAATAAACTATTTCCTCTAAGTTTGAACTCTGACTAAAAGCTAAGGCCAATGTGGTGAACCTGGGGGCCATGAAATCCGGCCTTGGCAGGCTATAATGGGTAGCCCTCCATCCAGGTGCCCAAGAGGCCAGCATGTTCACCACTAAGCCACATGCTTTAGCGGCCTGAATATCCCAGGCTCTGGGTGTTTTCCCTCCAACACTGATCTCTTCACATTTTCTAACCCCTCAAAAATGGGAAAATGGGTAAGTCTTAAGTTGTTATAATGCAGGAAAGGTGATAGAAGGAAAAAATTCTTCATTCTCTTCCTCATAATGGGGAAATGGAGACAAAGATACCATGAGACCGACATGACAAGCAAAATTCTTGAAGAAAAAGGGGAAGATGCATCAGACAGTAGCAGTCATAGGACAATTAAAAAAAATGCTATGAGGCTTTTTAAAGGAAGAACAACTATAGACTTAAATCATGTAAATATGTTCATGTAAATAAATTCTTGTTTAATGTGTAGATTAGGAGAAAACTATACCAAAAACATTTTAACATTGACTCAAATGGACAATAATTTTAAAGACAACATGAATTACATTAATTGACATTTATAAAGCTTTTTTTTTTTAAAGGAATAATTAGATCATTCAACCTACCTCATTTAAGTATTTCCCTGCGAAAAAGGTCTGATAACCACACATCGATCTGAGAATCGCTGGGAAAGTATTTGGTTCTTGGATCTTCTGCCAAGATTTACTACTGCAGTTTCCCTCCAAAGTGTTGTTAACAACGTGATGATTATGTGGGTACTTTCCTGTCAAGATACTGGCTCTGCTCGGGCAGCAAAGAGCACTTGGCACATACTACAAAGGGAACAGAAGCAAAAAACGCAGTTACACAAGAAAGATGGGTTTCTCCTCATTTCTAAAGAGAGTAAGGAAAGCTACTTAATACTCTAACTTTGAATTTCTAGTTTCCCATGGAATAGTTTTTTGTTTTTTTTTTTGTTTGTTTTTGGTAACACAGGACACACTTCAGAGCTGCTTTAAGTCACATAGTGGAGACAGTAAACTAGATAAAACAAACCAAGAGAACAGATTTCTTTTTCAGCTGGTTTCTTTCTTCAGAATAAGTTATTCCAATCTCATCTGCCAAAGAAATATTTACAGGGTAGGAGCTAAGTCTTTTTTTTTTTTTTTTTTAAAGTAGGCTTCATGCCCAGTGTGGAGCCCAAAGGGAAGCTTGACCTCAAGACCCTGAGATCAAGACCCGAGCTGAGATCAAGAGTTGGACGCTTAACCGACTAGGCCACCCAGGCATCTCTAGGAGCTAGGTCTTTTTTTTTTTTTTTACTTTCTTTTTTTTAAGCTTTTATTTATTTATTTGACAGAGAGAGTGATCACAAGTAGGCAGAGAGGCAGGCAGAGAGAGAGGGGGAAGCAGGCTCCCCGCTGAGCAGAGAGCCTGACGCGGGGCTCGATCCCAGGACCCTGAGACCATGACCCGGGCCGAAGGCAGAGGCCTCAACCCACTGAGCCACCCAGGCGCCCCCCCAGGAGCTAGGTCTTAACCAAAAATTAAGACTACTTGAATCTAATGAAGCTGAGAGGCACAGGTTCATTTTCAAGATAATCTGTAGCTTTCTATATTTCCTGTATCACTTAATACAATGGACAGAGATTACTTTTTCTACTCTAATTATAATTCTATTAGCGACTGTCATCAATAAACTTAGCCCATTCTACCTAATATTTGTGTATATCTTAGGACACATCACCAAGCCACTTTACAGAGAATAATACTAGTTTATACTAGCACCAGTAGGGAAGGAATGCTCATTCAAGTACACTCTTGCCAAAGTTACATATTATCCCTTATTAAATACTTGGCATTTCTTTGGCCTTTCAAATTGGATTTGGCATTTTCAAATACTAGTGAGGATGAACATTCTCCACATGCATACTGACCAACTGTGTTTACATGAATGACTTGTTCATGTGCTTTGTACATTTTTTTTCTTCCAGGGGCATCAGCTTCTTGTTACATAAAATGTGAGTTAAGGAAGGATTCAGTCATGTTACAAATATTTGCTACTTTTTACTTTTGTGTTTTCAATTTTGTCAGATATTTGACATCTATAATTTTAATATTGGCGAGACTTAATCCTTTCGCTTTTTTGTCTGCTGACCTATTTTTTGGTTGATGTCACACTGTTTACTGTATCTTCATATTACATTTTATTATCTGGAAGGGCAATTTCCTCCTTTAAGAAATTACCGTGATTGTTCTAACCTACTTATAATTCCAGATAAATTTAGAATCACTTTATTCAGCCTGAAAAAAATCTTGTTGGGATTCTGATTAGAATAAACCAATCTTGGGTCTTCCTGCCGAAGATGATGGGTGTGTCTACATATTAAGTATTTTTATTACATTACACATGAAGTTCTATAACCTTATTCATAAACATAGGTCTTAACCATTACTGGCCACCAGCAGCTATACCTAGAGTCTGCATTTTTTGCTGTATGAATGGGTTCTCTTCTCTCTCCTCCCCAGTACTTCTCTAACTGGTTATATAGGAGAAGATTATTTTTGTTTTTTCATTTCTATTTTACTAAACCCTATTAATTTAAAAAGTTTTTGAACAATTCTACGTTTTCAAGGTAGAAAATACAAAGAAGTGGAAACAATAATAATGTCTTTTTCCAACATTCCAGTTAATTCTGCAGGGCTTATGCCAATGACTACACAGTTCAGAACAGCATTAAGTGACAAGTATTGGGCCCTTGTCTCATCCCTAACCGCACTGGCCTGAGCCTTTCACCTTAACTATAAGGTGTGCTATTTGTTTGAAATACTCATCATAGTAAGGATGCATTCTTCTAACAGTTTAATTAATTAACATGAAAGGATGCTAAAATTTCAGAGGACTTTCAAGCGTCTATTAAGATGAACATTTCATTTTTCATCTTTCAACTACTGATCTTGTTGGTGGACAATGTAACAACCACTATTATGTAGTATTTACTATAAGTCGGGCACTGATATAAGTGCTTGCTTTACATGTATCTATTCATTTAACACCACAAAACCCTGAGATAGGTTTTAGGACACCCTGTTACAAATGGGGAAACTAAGGGCCACAGAAAGGTTAAGAACTTGCCCAACGTCACACAGTTAGAAAAGAGGCAGAGAGAGCACTCGAAACTAGGTGATCCAGCTCCAGAATCTGCTCTAGAGCCCGCACTTTGCTGCTGTTTAATGGATTTCCTGATAAGCTAGGCTGCTACTTACTTGGTTATGTGCATGGTTCCTGAATTTGATTTGTTAGTATTTTATTACGGGTCTTTGCATCTCTTTGCATCTCCTTCCTTCCCTTCTTTCCTTCAGTTGGGCTCCACACCAGGCCTGAACTCACAACCCTGAGATCAAGACCTAAGCTGAGACCGACAGTCAGACGCTTAACTGAATGAGCCACCCAGGCACCCTTGCATCTATGTTGATATATACATATATATGGCTATCTCATGCACGCACATGTATTTGTATACATACACACACAGATACTGGTTTTGTTTGGTTGCTATTATGTTTCTCAGGTTGACTGTCAGGGTTAATAGGGCTTTGTAAAGTGGCCTGCAAGTGTTGACCACAAAGCAATTTACATAGCATGAATGTTATCTGATTCTTACAATCCATTTTCAAACCTCAAACAGTAAGGCTTTAAAAAATATTCTCTAGTTCTAAGCTATAAGTCAACTGGCTTAGAAAATACCTACAATTAAGGTTCAATTAGTAAAAAGTAGTATTTCAATTAAAAGAATTTAAATCACATTAAAGTCCTTCCTTTAGATCAGGCATTTAACTAGGAAAAAAAACACTGATTACACTAGACTCCCCAAAAGAGCATGCTGCTTCTTAGAACATGAACAGAAAGTCTCCCAAAATTAAGTTAGCTTTAAAACTTACAGCACTGGAGAAAGTCATCCCCATTTCTCCAATGAGCGCCTTGGTTTTCTTTAGTGGTGTCTGTGAAGTAAATAAATCATCTGTTAAAACCATTTCCTCCACTAAACAAAAGTACACAGACCAAAACTCATGTTTTTTGCATCTTACTCACAACGACCAGCTCCATTTGACACTAAGAAGCGGCCAAAAGAGTTCTGTGTGTTTCTGGAGATGAACCAAACAGGTTTGGTTACAGTCAGTTATGTCCCATGCAAAAGATCAGTGGGGTCATAATGCCTGCACGAAGGGAAAGTTCACAGCTGATAGCCTTATTCTGGCAATATTGATTTCAATGTAACAGAACTTTGGTGCTCTCCTTCGTCATCACCAGTCCTCTCACAAGATAGATAGGGCAGATCTCCATTAATTCATCTTTAGCAGCAGGACGTGGGCTAAGAGATGAAAGGAGTCTTCTACCCTTAAAAACAGAAATACCGCTTAGGTTCTGAGAGCCAGATAAGGTCCTGAGGCCCAAAAAAGGACTCCCATATCACACATCCAGTGACGGAGTTCAAATGCATGCTTTTCAACTACAAGCTCAAAACCCCAAGCAGTAGGCCAATCACCACCTCAGGTAAGAACTTGAACCAGGTGGCAAGTAGTACAGACAATAATCTCAAATCCTAGAGTGAGGATAAAAGTATGAAGAAGGTCATTTAAATACAAATAAAAGGAACACTAACAATCTCTCTTTAGATTCCAAACAACAAAAAAGGACCACTGAAGAGACTCTAATTTTAGTTGTATTACATGAATCAACTCATGATGATTTTGAAGTTCCTTTGAAATCTAAGACCATATTCAGTGTAGTTTTAAGTATAACTTATTGTGCGGTAATTCCTTAAAGATTAAATATATAATTATGTTAACAAGGGTCTTGTTTATAATACTGTGTAAGTGACTCTCCCCCACTGTTTTATATAGATAGTAAAAAACCTAAAGAACCCATAAGCTCAAAAGGATGAGAATTCTAACTTATTTAAGAGGACTTTTCATAATTGCATGAGTAGCTCCATAATAGGTTCCCAGGAGATGCTGCAGATCTCTAAGTCTTCGTTAGCCTTCGGAAGCAATGTCACCAGCTAAGATCCTCCACAAAACATCACTGGGTGCTACTTTCAGGTAAAGAATATTGGGCTGAATTAAACCGTGGTTTGACAAGAAATCTGAGTTATGATAACACAGGGAAGGGAAATGAGAATACAAAGTGTAAGTGGGGAAGAGGACTATGTAAGTTGATTATATGGGACTTAATCCTCAAACTGGTAAATATGCAACACTACTGAAGAATATCTGATTTATAGTAAGACTATACTATGTGATTATGACCCATCTGTTAAATATTTAATGTGTGCCAGGCACTGATCAAAGCCAGGACGAACAAAAGACAGACAGTCCTTTACCTCATGACCTCTGCATTCTTGGGGACTTAAACAACTAAACAGGTAAACAATCATTTTAGGTAGTGAAAAGTGCTATGAACAGAATAAACCAGGATGGCATGCTTACGACTCATAGGAGGAAAGGAGGAAACTATTTTACGTGGGTGGGCAGGAGAGGCCTCTTTCAGGAAGTAACTTCGGTACTCAGAGTCACATGATGAGGAGGCCAGCCATGCTAAGATCCAGGAGAAGGTGCTTCCCGGCTGAGTGACTAGCAAGGACAAGGGCTGCCAGAGAAGAGGCACATGTGAGGAACAGAAAGAAGGCACATGTGGTAGAAGTAGCACAGCAAAAGAGACTGGGGGGTAAGACAACGTCAAAGTGTTAGGCAGGAGCCAGCAGATGATGCAGGGCTACACAGGAACAAATATTTTAGTGTCAATAAGAAATTTCTATTAATGATCGTAATTTTTACACCGCTAATAGCAGTACAGTGATAATCGTAATCTGTGCTAACTCAAACAAATCCTAAACAAGAACCACGCTGTACTGAAAATGTGTGTGTCCGTGCTAATCTGAATGCTAAAACGGATCCTTAAGATATCGGCAAAGAGAGTTATCGGGTTGGTCAGGTCAAGGCTGTACAACATTGCTTGAACTGCAGCCCATCCTATACCTGAATACGGGTAAATGTGTTACTTTACTCGTCTAAAGCAAATCCCTTCCATAAAAGTCCTAAAGAGTCATTTACTTTTTTGGCTCCCACGTACAGCTGCTGTGAAATAAAATTTTAACATTTCTAATAATCCTTGCTTTAAGACATGATGTATTCGTCCCCTCCATTTCATCATGGCTCCTTCCCTCACTTCCTTGAAGTTTTGACCAAATGTCACTTTTTCTTGAGTGAATGATTTTTTTAAAAAAGATTTTATTTTTTATTTGACAGAGAGAGACACAGCGAGAGAGGGAGAACAAGCAGGAGGAGTGGGAGAGGGAGAAGCAGGCTCCCGGCTAAGCAGGGAGCCGGATGCGAGGCTTGATCCCAGGACCCTGGGCTTATGACCTGAGCAGAAGGCAGACGCTTAACGGCTGAGCCACCCAGGTGCCCTTAGTGTGAATGATTTTAAGAAGAGCAACCTGTGCTTCTGTGAATAACAGCGTATCCATCCTGCCATAACATTCCAGTAAAATAAAAAATTAGGAACTGTTTGTTCCCTAAGCAAAAAAACCAGAGTCCCACAGATGATACTTGCAAGAAATACAGGGAAATGCTAAAGATGATGCATAATGGACGATTTCAAAGATGACTGAAAGATTCTACGTGAAACAATCACACAAGCACTATAATCCTTCGACCTGAGGGGTCTGATAGATTGCACGACTGTTTATTTTACCAACAATGGCAGCAATTCATAATCTTTCTCGAGTCAGAGACCTCATTCTCCACAAAAATGAAGATAAAATACAGAGTATTATATATAAATTAAGGACTTCCATGACCCCCCTGGTGTTCCTGAGTATCATCTTAAGAATCTCTGAAGTATAAGTGAGCTGATATGGAATGACATCTGATAAGTCAGTATTCTAGAATATGAGAAAAATGGGGCTTCGAGATCATAAGACACCAGGCTTTGCCACTTAACTATATGAACTTTGGCCAAGTTACTTAACACCCTCTAAGTATTAGTTTCCTCTTATTTAAGGGAAGGACAATAGTACAGGAGAGGACTTCTGTAATGACTGAAGCACTAGTAGAGAATACTTCACACTCTGGCTTCAAGTAGGTTTTCAAATGCTGTTATTGTCTTAGTGATTTCCCTTCAAGTCCTGTTTGACAACTAGTAGAATACTCTGGAAAAGGATACAAGAGAAGCCAGAACACACCCAGAGTAGGACTATTAAATTTGACTTGTTCCCTCCACTCAATTTTGGCTCTTCTCTTTAGTATAAACACCTATAAAAAAGAATCTGATACTGGTTTAAAGAAGCAAATACAACTAACATGCTAAAGAAAAGATACCTCAAATCAACACACACCACATCTGTGGTAAGAATTAAGAAACTCAATTCTGAACACCTTATATTTCAGTGATAAATTTGTTTTCAACAGAGATGTAAAAGCTTGACCTTTTTTTTTTTTTAATTTTTTATTAACATATAATGTATTATTTACCCCAGGGTACAAAAAGCTTGACCTTTTAATTGTTTCAGTCACTAAACTATTACTAATTTTTGATAGAGATGGCTTCCCTTTTCTAGACAAAACTTTTTTTTTTTAAAGATTTTATTTATTTACTTGAGAGACAGAGAACGTGAGAGAGAGCATCAGAGGAGAGAAGCTTAGAGGAAGAAGCAGACTTCCCGCGGAGCCGGGAGCCCGATGTGGGACTCGATCCCGGAACTCGAGGATCATGACCTTAGTCGAAGGCAGCTGCTCAACCGAGCCACCCAGGCGCCCTAGACAAAACTTTTTAAGGACGCACACACACAAAAAAATTTTTAAAGGAATTTTTTAAGGGTCAGTGTAGTGATGGGAATGGAAAAAATAAATTCCAGGAGGGCAATTAAGTCAAGACTCTTCAATGTCAATGTGGCGGAGTAGAAACTAAAATGCAATGAGGCATATGTGGCACAAAGTGTGGAGTCAAAATGCAAGCAACTTAAACATAAACTAGAAAAGTTTCTCAGTAAAGTGAGCACGGTCCTAAGAAATAATTTTCATTCATAACCCAGAAATATATATATGGATATGTGTACCTTTACCATATGTACCCATATGTGTCACACCAACGTTTTCTATTCTACTTTATTCTACAGGAAAGTAAAAATCTGGTACTCACTAAACTGATTTCACAACTCACTTACGGGTTGAAATGAACAGTTTGAAGGACACTGAGGTAGGGTGTTCCCAGACAGTGTAAGTTAGGAACCTCTTGCGTGAAGTGTTTTCATAGTCTTAGCACTTGCTGAAAACAAAAAGAGAACTGAAACGAAGACATAAAGGACCTATATATTTTCTTAAAGATAAGAGAAATGCCATAGCCAGGATCAGAGCACTCATCAGGATTTTGACCTATTTCAACTACTTAAGCGCCTCCGGAAAGCAACTTTCTGGGGCCTCCACGAGTAGGGGGTTGGGTGAATGCTCCTGAAGGTCATAAATTCCAGAACTCTAAGATGACTCGAAGATAAAGAAGCAAAATTCACTCCGGGAAAGAACGAAGTCTCATGACAAAAGACATTTAGAATGGAACACGGACAATAGTAGCGAATGCATCAGCCAGGTGTTCAATTAGGCTAATTGAATTTTCTTGATTCTTGTTAAGCAAAGCGCACCATGAAGAGTTCGACGTCCTATCAACCAGATTAGTTCAATCCAGCACTTATTTTATAAATACCAGGCACAGACATTATACATGGAGACAAACACAGAGGTGGCCTAGGTCCTTCAAAGAGAGGGCTGGACTTGTCCTCAGATCCTCTAATCCAAAAGAAAAACAAGGCTTGCGTGTTCTTAGCCAGCACCTGCTCCTCCTTGGTCCGACCCATCCCTAACGCGTCCACCTGTTTATTTTGAGCTATAAACGCGAACTCCGCAGCACTAAGGTTCAAACTCGAAGCTCTGTGCGGTGCGTGCATGTGTGCCTACTCAAAAGAGACGCGGGAGAAGGGACGCGGGAGAAAGAGGAAATAAGACTCCTGCGGCCCCTCAAACTTGCGTATGGGGTCTGGCGGGGCAAAAGCAAAACTATCCAGGGTCAAGGCAGCCAGCTGAAGGAACTGGGGGGGGGGGGAATGGGGAAGAGGACAAGAAACCTGGGGGTCAGCCCGAGAGATGGAGGGGCGGGGCAGAAATAGAAGAGTTACCATGCCGCCGAGCACTTCGTCTTGGTCGTCGGTGAGGAGCAGCACCACATTGGGCCTCCGAGAGCCTGCCGCCGCCCCAGAGACCCCCAGGCAGCTGACCAGCAGCAGCAGCGCCGGGCTGCAGGAAGGCAGGTGACGGGGGCTGTTCCGCCGGGGCCCACTTGGGGCCAGAGGCAGGAGCCACATGGCAGACAGGGCTCCTGGGGGGCCCGAGACCGAGTGGAAAGACGCGCAAGTGTCTGAAGAGCAAAAGGCGGATGAACCGCAGGAGGAAAAGCGTTGCCGGGTAAAGGCCAGGGGCTGGGGTCAGGCGTTTTCTCCCCTAGCACAGTCACGTGAACCGGGGACAGGGGGCGGAGCACGCCGTGCGGTCACGTGAGGACCGACGGGGCGGGACTGCGGGCGGAAAGGGAGGCAGGGCGGAGCAGCGGGCCGGAAACCGGAAGTGGGCGCCAGGGGGCGAAGAACGGGTTGCGGAGAAGGACTCGCACTTGCTTTAGTGTCATGCTCGGGTTGGTTCTCGAGCGATGTGAGTGTGAACGCTTTGGGCGAAGGTTAAAATGCAGAGAATCAGCTCAGAGTAAGCAATTAAGAGAAGGTAGGAGTGTAGTTACCCGATGGTAAGATCAGCTGGTGGCCGAAGTCTGGTCTCTGTCGTATTTTATCCTCGAGTCAACAGCCACTTATGAGTAAGGCCCTTATGTTTAATCATTTCTAATTTTCTCTACAACTCACCTGTTACACTTGAAGCTAGATTCCGAGTCAGCTTTAACTCCAAGCCTCAGCTGATTACGTGTTTTCAAACAAGCAAACGATTTAGGGATATCCTGACAGCCTAATATTACTTGGTGAATTTTTAGAAAGCCCTCTTGATGTTGGAGGATATGCACGTTGAACAAAAACAAAACCCTTGAAACATGGTTACCCAACCACATTAAGTAATCGTTTGGGGAAAAATTACATGAACTAAGGCTCCAAATATTTCTGTGATAGCTCTGGTACAGTTCTACCTCAATCCTCTGCTTAAGTCTATGGAAACAGAATTATCCCTAGCAAGGTGAAGGGTCAAGCCTTATTCCCAACTTAGAGCAAAGCCTGTACCTCTTGGCTCCTAACGGAGTGTATTTTCTCTTAAGCTAGACCATCCGGCATGAAAAGTGTTTTAAAACTCATGGAAGCCCTATACTACTATTATGAGGTAAATATAGTTGTGGGAGTACTTTGAAATGTCATAAGTCTTATGCAAAAGGAAGTGTTGCCTTTCTGGGAAGAAAAAAAAAAGGTTTACAGAAGGAAAGAGAACCTTTGAACCTTTGCAGGATGAAGTAAAGGTCCACTGTAAGAAAAATTATTCTGGGAATCTGGTCAGAGTAGTTCCCAGATGGCCAAGGTACTGTGTTACAGCCTCAAACTAGGCTCATTTTGCAAGCTGGTATAATAATCCCTAGGAAACCAAGACTTCCAGGAGACTTCTGGCGCAAAGAAGAACCTGCATTGATGCCCAGAATTGTAAAATTTTAACACTGGTCTTGGTTCAATAGTTCATTATGAACTATTTGATGGCAGAGATTGTGTAATTAAGAGCCAGCTTTATTCCAGATGCTAGACTAATGCTGAGGAGACACTGTTCCTTTTTCATGGAACTTGCAGTCTGGTTGCAGAAAAATATACGATCTAATCACAGGAGTGTATAATTACGAAAAAGGAGACATGCTATGAAGGAAAAGTAAATAGAGCAATGAACATTTTAAGGAGGTGGGGGGGCTCGCCTAATTTAAGCATTTGCTGAGGAAGTAAATTTTCAATGGCTGTGGGGAGTTTAAATAGGTAATTTGTTAATGGGATAGTGGGGTTGTAGAATGTCTCCTAGGCACAAGGTACAGCATGTGCAAAGATCCTGAGGTAGTGCATTCAAAGAACTAAAAGATGCTAATGTATTTGGAGCAAAGGGAGAGAAGGAGGTGGAGAGGTAGACAGGGCCCAGATCCTATGTTAAGGATTTTGGTTTTCATCATCAGGCTAATGGGAAATCACTTGAAGAGTAGGGGAGAAATAAAATCATACATGATTTTGTGTAAGGTCCTTTATGCTGTGGTATGGTGTACGGACTAAAAGAGTACAAGAACGGATGATGATAAGAGAACAAACCCAGATTTTGTGGGGTGTGAAGCTTATATGTATATAATTTGGCAATGGTGGCTCCTTAAGAAAAAGAATACAAATACAAAGTTAGGTGCAAAAATGAATATTTAGCATAAGAAAAATAACCATATTACAGTTTTTTAAAAGTTGAAAAATATTACAAATTACAAATGCACATTTTAAAAATATAATATTTTCATTAATGAACTACCAGACACACTTCTCCATGCTTTCCCCCGCTCATCAACATTTTATGGCTATGTGCACTTCAATCATCTCTTCATATGACAGTGGCTTTATAATATATTCTATAGAGAGAATAGGAAGATAATTTAGTCTTATCTTTAGCATAGTTGATCAGTATTCATTTTTTTATTACTGATAGTTCAGAAATTTTTTTTCATCCTCAGTTCATTATTGGTTATACACACACATACTTAACTGTAATCATGAATTATGAATTTATATCCTCTGCACTGATGTCAACTTGAGATCAAATCAGAAAGAAATTTAATATTTTTAATGAGTTTATATGATACACTTTCTTCACAAATTGATTATCAAACAATTCAAGAGCCTATTTATTACCTTCATTTGCAATTTATCTTTTCCACAATTATTGTTTTCGTTATGGTCTGAAAAAAATGATTAGTATTTACTTTTCAATGTCAGGACAATTTCTTTTGATTTTCTCACTCATCTTTATCACTTTGATTTCATATTCATGAATTTTTTACCTCAATTTTGTCTCAGTGCTTTAATAAAATAAATTTAAAGACACCACAAGAAGGTGCCTGCCGTATACCTCCATGTCAGGAGTCTGAAATTTATCAGTTGTTTAATTGGAATGTTCCAAAGTGTTTTTCTAAATGATAGTTAAGATGTTATGTTTGGGTTTTTATCAACTGTTGAATAAGTTTATATTTTTTAAAAAAGATTTTATTGGGGCGCCTGGGTGGCTCAGTTGGTTGGGCAACTGCCTTCGGCTCGGGTCATGATCCCGGAGTCCCGGGATCGAGTCCCATATCGGGCTCCCGGCTCTGCGGGAAGTCTGCTTCTCCCTCTGACCTTCTCCCCTCTCATTCTCAGTCTCTCTCTCTAATAAATAAATAAAAAATCTTTAAAAAAAAAAAAAGATTTTATTTATTTATTTGAGACGGGGGGGGGGGAGCAGAGGGAGAGAATCTTCAGGTAGACTCCCCGCCGAGTGTGGAGCCCAGCACCCGGCTTGCTCTCACCACCCTGAGATAATGACCTGAGCCAAAACCAAGAGTCAGATGCTTAACCAATTGAACCACCCAGTGCCCCTGCAAAGTTGTTTTTAAAGAACATGTAGCCCTTTGTTCTTTTTTTTTTTTTTAAAGATTTTATTTATTTATTTATTAGGAAAGAGAGAGAGTGAGAGAGAGAAGGTCAGAGTGAGAAGCGGACTCCCCATGGAGCTGGGAGCCCGATGTGGGACTCGATCCCGGGACTCCGGGATCATGACCTGAGCCGAAGGCAGTCGCTCAACCAACTGCGCCACCCAGGGGCCCTGTAGCCCTTTGTTCTAATCATAATAGTTGTGCTGACATATGACCGTAAATGTTATTCAACCACAGATTAAAATAGCTCAAATATTTTTTCACCTTGTTGAGTAAAGTCTTATAAATGTTTTAAGTTAGGTAACAAAGTTAAAAATTGCTAATAGGGGTTCCTATTAGAGGAGTAGTGCACAATAATTGCACTACGTGAGTAGTGCACGTCCAGAATAGAATGTGTAATGTTATTATTTGGTGTCTGGTTATATATTTGATTTACCACTTTTGAAAACATTTTTCCATGTGGGACACCTGGTGGCTCAGTTGGTTAAGCATCAGACTTCAGCTCAGGTCGTGATCTTAGGGTCCTGGGATGGAGCCCTGAGTTGGGCTCGGCACTCAGTGGGGAGTGTGCTTGTCCCTCTCCCTCTGCCCCATCCCCCAGCTTGTGCTTTTGCACTCTCTCTCTCTCTCTCAGATGAACACATGAGATCTTAAAAAAGAATGTAAAAAAATATAGATGTTTTTAAAAAAAAACAAACCAAAAAAACCCAAACATTTTCCCATCAGGTGTCTGGCTGGCTTAGTTAGTTGCTAGAGCATGCATCTCTTGGTCTCAGGGTTGTGAGTTTGAGCCCCATACTGGGTGTGCAGATTGCTTAAAAATAAAGTCTTAAAAAAAACTTTTTAAAGAACATTTCCCCATCATTTAAATTAATTTTTCATAAATTGTTTTGGTAAAATAAATCACTTTTAAAAATCTTATAATTTTTTTCCTCCACGTTAAGCAAAAGTGGATTAAACCCAGCTATTAGTTGAAAAGTTCCCATGAAATATTATTATTGGCACAACACTACTTCTTATCATGACCTTTGAAGTAAAAATATCCTTAACTTAAATATTTAATAACCTTACGACCTCCATCTTTGACCATGACAGAGTGATAGGGCCAGACTAACCGTTTTGATAAAAACAACCAGAAAACAGGACAAAATATATTTCACACAATGGACAACAGTCAGTGCAGGACTATGATCCGTGTATGAAAAGGAAACACTTTTCCCCACTTTCAGCCCGTAGGCACATTCTGAACCAGGGAGCCGGGAAGAGGATCCTATGCAGAACAAAGATGAGTTGAGGAGAGAGAGATTAAGTTTTGTGGAGGCTGAGGTAGCTGGAAGTTGTGAGGCAAAGTTCCATAAATCTGCCGATAATCCTTTTGAGATTTTGTGGAACACTAAGATGTCCATGTGTAGGGTGAACCCATCATACATAAGGTAAAGAAATGAATAACCAAGGAAATGTAAGAATTCTCAGAGGATATGTTTGAGATCCAGCCAGCCAGAAGAGAGTCTTCTTTGATCATCAAGGGTATTTAATAGAGTACCCAGAAAGGTCATACCTTAGTAGTAGTGCTAAATTACCATGAGTGAAAAGTATTGTATACCTGCATTGACAAAGTTAATTATTTTTTAAAGATTTATTTATCACTACTTCAGAGAGTGAGGCGGGGGGCAGAGGGGCAGAGTGAGAGAGAAAATCTCAAGCAGAATCCCCACTGAGCACAGAGCCTGATGAGGGGCTTGATCTCATAACCCCGAGATCATGATCTCAGCCGAAATCAAGAGTCAGACACAACCAACTGAGCCACCCGGGCAGCCCCACAATGACAAAGTTTAAATATGTCTCAAAATATCAAGCTAATCTGCAAGAAATTTAACTTGCTGGTGAGAACAAAGACCTACACTCTTCAAAGGAAAACTACAAAATCTAGATGCTCAACAATATGAAATTCACAGGGTTACACAGGATATCAAATAGGAAAATATGACCCATAACCAGGGAAAAATCAGTCAATAGAAACATAATAAATGACACAGATGAAGTAATTAACAGATCAAGGATTTTAAAACACCTCTTATATATGTATATGTCATAGTCTAAACAGATTTAGACTGTCTGGGCATCCTGCCGAATAGCATCTGCATGCATCCATTGCGTTGGTGACATGCTGATCAGGCAGGATGAACAAGGGGCAGCTAACATACTGCAATCTTTGATATGACATGTGATCTGGAGAGTGGGAGATAGGCCCTAAGAAAATTCAGGGACTTCCACTTCAGTAAAGGATGGCAGGAGTCCAGGGGTATGCCACAATGAGCCTCCAAAGTAAAAATAAATTGCTGCATCTTGCTTTTCTTACTACAAAGAAGGAAGCACAGTGCTCATTTGGCCTTTTTGTATTCTGTATGCAACTTACTCGACCTAGGAAGACTGCCAGCTTTGAGTGGGGCCTGGAGCAGGAAAGCATGCTCGAGCACACAGGGCCAGCTACGTAATCGGTGGGGCCTAGTGTGAAATAAAAATGTGGGGGAAAGTTGCCAGTAAAGATGCTAAAGTATAAATCCTTTTAAAAATATTGTGTTATTGGGCCGCCTGGGTGACTCAGTGGGTTAAAGCCTCTGCCTTGGCTCAGGTCATGATCTCAGGGTCCTGGGATCGAGTCCCACATCAGGATCCTTGCTCGGCGGGGAGCCTGCTTCTCCCTCTGCCTCTGCCTGCTTGTGCTCTCTCTCTCTATCTCTGACAAATGAATAAATAAAACCTTTAAAAAAATTAAAAAAAATATTGTATTACTAACAAAATGCAGTGGGGGATTGGATTATAGTGATCCATGAGTAACACCAAAATCTTACAAACTACAATTAACGTTTTTGGTATTATAATTTATATATCCAAATAACATTGATACTTTATTATGGTGATATCTTGACTGCTGATATGTTTTTTTCTGCCTGGCTTTCCTGCAAACTCATTTCTTAGGCCATCAAAATGTGTACTTTTAGCAACTTCATTTGATATAATTAATAGTAATGATATATTTTTTTCCTTATTCTTTGTCCTCGGGTGTTTATTCATAGAATAAAGATGGTGAAGAGGAAAGTCTGAAGTGGGCACGATTACACTCTCCCATCCTGAGTCCCATAAGAGGAGGCAGGTGACTGGGTAGCTCAGGTACTCTGGGTTAGGGGCCTCGGCCAGGGTCCCAGGGCTTGGGCCCTGAAGCCCTTCCACAGGCCTATGGAGAGAGGCCAAACAGGCAGCCAGGAACCCACCCTTCACTGAGTGCTGGCAAGTGGCTAGCTCTCTCTCTCCAAGGGCTTGGGCACAGACTGTCCGTCACAGTGTGACTGTCCAACGCTTATAGTCCTTCAAGAATAGGATACCTGGTTTCTGACCTTGGTAATGACCACCAGCAGCACTCACAATGTTTGAGGGGCCTGGGATTTAATCTGACTTGTGGGATGCACTAACGTTCAGAGGCCAGTGCTCCTCTGAATACCATGAAAACCCAACCTACCCAAGAATGGTAAGATGAGATGCCCCCAGCAGCTCCAATAGGATCCTATTCTTAAAGTCACAATCACCTTGACCTCAAGCTTGTAAGAAGGTTGCTAACTTTTGAACTACTTTGGTCATTTAAAAAACAGCCTACACCCACATACTGTGTCCTTGAAGCCACTCAGACTCCTGGGAGGGGAGAAGGGGGCTCCAGGCCTTCAATGACACCTGATGCCCACAGCGGAGGATCCAAGTTTTTAATCATTTTTAATTTTAAGGAGGATCTTTCTTCCAATGTAACTATTACTGGAGGTAGTAGGCTGTATAACAAAAGGATAAATTTTTTTTTAAAAGGATAAATTTTTTTTTAAAGATTTTATTTATTCATTTAACAGAGAGAGAACACAAGCAGGCAGAGAGGCAGGCAGAGGTAGAGAGAGGAGCAGGCTCCCTGCGGAGCAAGGAGCCTGATGCGGGACTCGATCCCAAGATGCTGGGATCATGACCTGGGCCAAAGGCAGTTGCTCAACCAACTGAGCCACCCAGGCGTCCCTAAAAGGATAAATTTTTGATAGATTATTTCCAAATAGAAATTTTAGAACATGTGGAACTGATGATTCTTGTGGAATAATTGTTCTAAAAACTTGTAAATCTCGGGGTGTCTGGGTGGCTCAGTGTTAAGCATGCGACTCTCGATCTCAGTCAAGTCTTGATCTCAGGGTCATGAGTTCAAGCCCTGCTCTGGGCTCCACACTGGGTATGGGACCTATTTAAAAATAAAATAAAATAGAGGCACCTGGATGGCTCAGTAGTGGAGTGTCTGCCGTCAGCTCAGGTCATGATTCCACCTCAGGTCATGAGCCCTGCCTTGGGCTCCCTGCTCAGCAGTGAGTCTGCTTCTCCTTCTCCCTCTGTGATGCCTCTCACTGTCTCTCAAATAAATAAATAAAATCATAAAAAGTAAAATAAATATATGTAAATATTCTTATAGATCAGTTTTCTTTAGATATGAATTTAATTTTAAATGTAAATCATAACTTACTGTAATTTTACAATTGTAAAATTGTCCCTGGTATAACAGATACATTGTGATGTTTCCTTTGACATTTCCGGTAACTTGTGGAGGGTGCACTAGAAACTTCAAGTGGCTTCAAACTTTAATATAGTAATTGAAGGGGCTTGCCTATTCATTCTATCACTGCATCTTCAGTTACAAGGAGAAATTAATTGTTTTCATCATTAATAAATGGTTCATCTGGAGTTTCACATGAAAATGGTGTTATTTTCTCTTTATAAGCTTGTGAATATTTGATTTGCCATGTCGCAGAAGTTTTCTAAACTGGAGAATTGCGAACTCTAAATTCTAATAATTCAAATTCTCTGATTTGCCTTATTTCAGTATTCACATGTGTGCTTTTATTTTGTAATAATAATTTTCAGGCAAAGTAAATTGCCTGAAAGCCAGCAGTTCCCACTGTAGCTCTCAAAGATTTGTGCAAGTATCACAAAGATGGGATTTCGGGACCAGATGGGGACCCCCCACAACAGGTCCCAGCACTGGCCTAGTATAGAGCCTCTTTCCCTTCCTATTGCTCTTGCCACCACTGCTGCTTCTCCAGTGTTCTTTCTGCTGTTGCTGCCACCAGTCTGGGCTCTGGTCTCTTCCTGGCCACTTTAGGGCCCTGAGTCTCCCTGACTGCCCTGAGGCATGAGCATGTGACACATGCTTCGTGCATGGCTCCTGCTTACTCTACTCCTTGTCCTGGTTTATCTCTTCTGCTCATGCACATGTCCCATTGTACTTTATTTTCAAAACACAAGTTCAAAGATAAAATTGTTAATAATTTCAAGCTGGTGACCACAAAGCATAAGCCGAGTGTGGGGACCTTCTGAGAGTGAGGCTCCATACAACTATAGGGTCCACATCTTGAAGTCTGTCCGGGTGGCAGGTCCCACCTGGGACACAAGTAACTCTCTTGCTTGGACCATACACTCTGGCAGACCCAGTGATATTCCAGGTGTTACTGATGAGGAAAGATGCAACGTGGAACAAGCCCCAGTGGGAAAATGACAGTGCAGACCACTGGGATTTGGGAGCAGGGCCATGTTATCTACAGCAGGAATTACACATCTTTTGAAAAACAGCTTCTAGTGTTCCAGGCCCCGATAGAGATGGAACTCTTGGCCATGAGACACCAAGTGACCATGCTTCCTGTACTGTCCCTCGTGAGTTGGGTCCTGTTGGACCTACCTAGTCAGATTTGGTCAGGATCAGCAGTAATTTTACATATGATGAACTGTTACATCTGGAACCAAGCATAAGATCAGAGGGCGTAAGTAAGTGCGTGAAAAGGTAGCCCGGACTCCCATATCACTCATCATGGTTACTGGAGTACCCAAAATACGAGGAGAAGGTCCAACCTTGGTTTGTGGATAGAACAGCTTGATATATTGGTGCAGGGTGGAAATGGATGGTGGGTTGCATTACAGCCTCACTCAGGGCTGCCCTTGAACGACAATGGTGAGAAAAAACCATCCAAATGGGCAAAGCTTTGGTTGGTGCACCTGACCATCCAGTTTGTGAAATAAAGGAAGTGGTCTGAGGTTAGCAAATATATGCATTCGTTGGTAGTGGTGAATGGCCTTGGCAGGCGCCGTCATGGAAGGAAAATGACTGCAAGATCGGAGATAGGGAGGTCTGAGGTAGAGGCAAAAGGATGAACATACAGGAATAGGCACAAAGTGTGAAGATCGTGGTGTGACATACTTATGCCCACTAGGAAGCATTCACCATGGAAGAGGCACTAAACAACAAATTGGGCAAAATAGCTTAGTCAGTTTAGGTTTGCCACTACTTGTCAGCGGTTACCTGAATGCTGGCGGGGTAGGAACCTCACTCTCAAAGAATGTCATGTGAGTACAGGTGTGTTATCAGAAGTTTGGCTCCCAGCTGATATGCATTGAGCAATCACAATTTTTTACTATTACAAAGAAAAGGTTATATTCTGTCACTTTCAAATCTAGTGTAACAATAATTAAGCAGTAGTCAGATCTCCAAAGTTCTTATAAGCACTCAAATTTTATGACTTAAATGTCATCCATCATTAATAGCCTTTGCTTATTGACTGTCTACTATGTATTACTATGTATTCCCTAAGGTCTGTCTAAGGCTCAATGGTGTTTAAAAGTACTAAAATCCCCTGTTTACCTGGCATCCCAACTTTTTGGATTGAAAAACACAAGTCTTCTTCATGTATAGTTATTAAACTGAGAATAGAGGTTGTATTGCAGTCCAAACATATAAGTAAATTCTAATCAGCAAAAATAAAGAGCAAAAATGAGCTTCCATGAGCAGAAGCTGAAACCCAGCAATGACCTTTTGAATTTCTCTTATGCTTGGGAATGAGTAATTCCTGAAGTATTAGAGTGAAAGGTTAAATGCTAGATTTTAGAAACCAGGTATTTCAAGCATAATCAAAGCTTTCATCATAGCAGTTTAGTATTTATGTGTGTGTCTGAACATGCTGAAAAAATTATCAAATTATCAAAAATGTTGAGAGTCTTGTTATGGTAGTTTTTTTTTTTT
>CM052807.1:74203360-74231401 GCA_028533885.1 Nasua narica
ATGCCCTTCAACAGATGAATGGATAAAGAAGATATGGTCTGTATAAATAATTGAATATTATGCCTCCATCAGAAAGGATGAATACCCAACTTTTGTATCAACATGGGTGGGACTAGAAGAGATTATGCGGAGTGAAATAAGTCAAGAGGAGAGAGTCAATTATCTTATGGTCTCACTTATGTGTGGAGCATAAGGAAAAACATGGAGGGCATTGTGAGAAGGAGAGGAAGGGCGAATGGGGGGAAATCGGAGGGGGAGATGAACCATGAGAGACTGTGGACTCTGAGTAACAAACTGAGGGTTTTGAAGGGAAGGGGTTGGGGTGTTGGGCGAGCCTGGTGGTGGGTATTGAGGAAGGCACATATTGCATGGAGCACTGGGTGTGGTGCATGAACAATTAATCTTGTAACACTGAAAAAATAAAAGTATTTGGGGAAAAAATAAAAAAAAAATAAAGATTTTATTTATTTGAGAGAGGGAGAAAGAGAAAGAGCACGAGAGGGGGTAGGATCAGAGCGAGGAGCAGACTGCCTGCTGAGTGGGGAGCCCAATGCAGGACTCTTGATCCTGGGACTCCAGGATGATGACCTGATCCCAGGGCAGATGCTTAACTGACTGAGCCACCTAGGCATCCAGGGTAGTTTTTGTTTGTTTGTTTGTTTTTGTTTTTAACAAGCTTTAATTCACTTTATTTTTTGATTAGGTAGTTTCATTTATTTTTAAATATTTTATGTGTTTATTTGTCAGAGAGAAAGGGAGAGAAAGAAACAAAGAGAGGGAGAAAGAAAGAGGGAGAGAGAGAGACAGCACAAGCAGGGGGAGCGGCAGGCAGAGGGAGAAGCAGGCTCCCTACAGAGCAAGGAGCCCAATGTGGGACTCTGATCCCAGGACCCTGGGATCATGACCTGAGCCGAAGGCAGGTGCTTGATGATCTGAGCCACCCAGGTGTCCCTTGTTAAGTAGTTTTAAATGATGGGTATCAGAAGGTTATTGACAAGACCCTGATACCTGTTTAGAAATAATTTAAATGTTCATAGCCTGTAGCTTGTGCACTAGATTCACATAAATTGCATCCTGTAGATTTTAGTAAATTGTACTCAACTTAGAGATAGGTGCTTCTTAGCTCCTTGTAAATATAATGAAGCACTAGACCTTGTATCTGGTATAAAATAATGAGTATAATTATTTAAATATTAAAACTAAGGTTCTAAACAAGTTGGAATGCTGATTATTATCAGTAGCATAGTTGACCATAGTAAATTTAATTTTAGCTATTACTTTTAGTCATGATCAGTTTGAGATCATATTCGTGAGACCAGTAGTTCTCTTATATCCAATTAATTGGTTTCAGAGCTTCAGGGAACTCACCTGGGGCTTTCCAGTCACCAAGCAATTTTTGTAAGGTCCAAAAATGGGCTGCTTTTTGCTAACTGTACTTCTAAGATTCTTTTTAATGAGAATCTCTTTTCATAGGAAAGCAGGTAGTTGGTTGGTCTTTTGTCTAGTTTGATGGGCGCACATCAGTGAACAAAATAGACAAAAATTCCTGCCTTACTGAGCTTACATTTTACTGGCAGAAGGTAGATAATAAATCAATAGACGATATAGTATATTGGAAGGTGGAGTATATAATGGAAAAAAGAAAGCAAATAGTTTCAAATAAGGTGGTTAGACCCACTGAGAAGATGACATTAAGCAGAGACTTGACCCTGGTGAGGTAAGAGTCATGTGCATGCCTGGGGGATATCATAACAACAAGTGCAAGGATCCTGAATCTGCTTTCCTTGTTATCTTTTATTTTGCCAATTTCCTGTCATGTGATTTGGTACTGTTGGGAAACAAGAAATAATTTTTGAAGTTCTAATTAATTTAGAAATGTTGACTGTCATGACCTGTTGTGTTTACGGGTCTCTTTCACCATCCCTTTCAGTTCACTTTTAATTTCTTCGCCCACAGGCCTGACAGAAATACCCAACAAGAGGTGCCAAAGACTAGTAATCACATCTCTTTCTGCATGGAGTTAGAGAAAGGGCTGGGAAGTCAAATAAGAAGAGATCCAATTTCGGTGTTTCCCTTTATGAAAGTCCTGCTTGTTGCAAAGTTTGGCATGTGAAAGAAGGCTCTCAGGACTCTAGTCAATGCTGGAAACAATAATTTAAAAAACCAAAAACTCAAAAGACAAAATAATTTCATTTTTTTCTATTTCATACATTTTAAATTAAATTAATATAGTAGTCGTTAATACAGTTATAAAACCATAAAATAATATTTCTAGAATAATTTCAAATTCTGGATGCCTAAAGAAAAAGTTATTAACAGTTTGCTTTTCTTGTATGAACTCCAATTTCAAAAAAGGTCCTATTGTTCTCACTCTGTTCACAAGTATTGTGGTGGTAGTGCCAAGAGACATCGGGTTTTTACCTGTAGGTTCAGGCTCTATTATGAAAGTGCCTTGAAAAGTAAAAAGTGTGCTGAACAAACATAAAGCACCACCATTATCCACTAGGAGCATTATGGCTCTTTTTAGAAATATGGCAAATATTTAAATAGTGCTAGGAGATAGACAAATACATGTTCATCCATAAGGAATATGTATTTATCCATAATGAAAACCAGACACTTAAAGCTTTAAAAGAAGTTCACTTTATTCTTTGTGATGGGCAGTAATTCAGCCTCTCTGTGCCTCAGATTCCTTGGCTGAAAAGTGAGGATAAAATAGCACTTACCTTTGTAACTATGTATGGTGAGGGATGTTAACTAGACTTATCCTGGTCATCATTTGGAAATATACTCAAATATTGAAGTGTATGTTGTACACCTGAAATTAGATTTTTTAAAAAAAAAATAATTTTTAGGGCACCTGGGTGGCTCAGTGAGTTAAGCCTCTGCCTTTGGCTCAGGTCATGATCTCAGGGCCCTGGGACTGAGCCCCCCTCTCTCTCAAATAAAATCTTAAAAAAAAAATTTTTTTTTAATTTATTTGTCAGAGAGAGAGAGAGAGGGAGGGAGAGTGAGCACAAGCAGGGGGAGTGGCAGGCAGAGGGAGAAGCAGACTCCCTACTAAGGAAGGAGCCCCATGCTGGGCTCCATCACAGGACCCTGGGATCATGACCTGAGCTGAAGGCAGACCCTTAACCGACTGAGCCACCCAGGCGCCCCTGAAACTAATTTAGTGTTATGTCAATTATACCTCAATTAAAAAAATACTATTTACTCACTTTATAGGGTTAAATGAGAATTAAATAGGATAATTTGTGCAAAGAACGAGGAACAGTTTTTGGCACACGAGAAAGCGCCCAAAACCTGAAAATTGTTATTAAATTCACAAAAATACAGTGGAGGGACATCTCAGAGCTGAGATTTAATGTAAAGACATATCTCTCAGGATATTAGGTAAACTTTTGATTTTACAGTCAGAATCAGCCATGTCAATTTATTGGTTTGGTCATCTCATGGACATTTATTAAAACCTTCATTCTCTGTTAGGTCTCATGCCTGGAAATTAGTTGATCTTAATCTAGCACTTTATTTTTCACTGAAGGATAAAAGTTCACAGCGTTATTAAATCTCAAGTATATGCCAAGTCTTCGGAAAGGTTATTGTCAGAAACTAAGAGCGCCTTGAAAGGCGCCCAGATCAGGTGGGGAGGTGGGAAGGGCTGGGCATTGTGCCCGGACTATGCGAAGAAGGGAGCTCCTGGTCTCGGCCTATTGAGTGGCATTTAGAAGTCTCCGGCATGATTTCTAGCTGGGGGTTGAATCGGAAGCAAGAGTTGCCCTCTTTTTGACTTAAATCGCGTGCTTAAAAGTGAAGGTGGTAGCGGCCAGAGCGTCCATCCCTCTCCGGCTAAAGGCTTCATCCTGATGTGTTCTGGCCACATCCTCCTCCTAACGCGGATCCGATAGCGCTCCCAGGCGAAGTGGGGCCTCACCTGCCGCAGGTGTCCCTAGGGAGTCCAGAGGCGTGGCCGCACCCTCACCCCGCCCCCCACGCTCCTCCGGGCCCGGAGCTGCGGAGTCGCAGCTCGGGGCCACGAAGCCGGGAGGTCAGGCGTCTCGGGAATCTGGGGCTGGCTGGCGCGGCGCCCGGCCAAGGGCACCCCCGGCGCAGGAGAGGCCGCGCCTCCTCCCGGAACTGGCCCGCGCGGCAGGGCGGGAGGAGCGGCAGGAGCGGGGCTATCGCACGCCGCGGGCCATGGAGGTCCTTCCCGCAGGCGGGGGCCGGATGGGGCGCCCGGAGCCCGGGGCGGGCCCGGAGGACGCGACGGAGGAAGCGGTTCCCGGAGTGTCCCGAGCCCCGTGCCTGCGAGGGGCGCCCTGGGCAGAGCGGCCTCGGGGCTCCCAGGACTCCTGGGGGGCGGAGGAGGACCCGGAGCCCGGCGAGCCGCGGGACGGCCGGACCAGCCGCACGGCGTCCCTGGTGAGCGGGCTGCTCACCGAGCTGTACAGCTGCGCGGAGGAGGAGGAGGTGGCGGCCGCGGGCCGCGGGCCCGGGGGTCGCCAACGGCGCCGCGACAGCCTCGACAGCTCCACGGAGGCTTCCGGCTCCGACGTGTTCCTGGGCGGCCGCGGCAGCGCCGGCGACTCGCGCGTGCTTCAGGAGCTGCAGGAGCGGCCGAGCCAGCGGCACCAGAGGCAGTACCTGCGGCAGAAAGGTGAGCGCCGGGGCGGGGGGCCTCCGGGGCTGCCCGGTGCCGGACCCCGCCGCGCCCGCCCGCGCTCCAGCGCTCACCTGGGTGCACCTGGCTGAGCCGCCGGGCGCCCAGTACGCGTGGGGCGTCTCCTCTGACCTGCCGCTAGCGCCCGCAGTGTCACCAATTCTTGACTAAACTTAGTTCTTATTGTCCCCTCCCCCATTCCCCCTCGAGATGTCCAGTGGAACCTCAGTGAGTGGGGGTGGTAGCGGCGGGTCATGCGTTCGTGGCGGCCCAAAGGGAGAGGCAGTCCACCTTCTGATTTTATCCCAACAGCTGCTAGGACCAGTTTGGAGTTTCTGATGTCTGTATCAGAAGTTACCTAGAGGGCGCCCGGAGAAGAGAGGCGACTCCTGTGGCCGATTTTTTTCCTTCCCCTAATCCGCCCTCCCCTGACTGCAGCACTAGGATAGTGTTCCACTAGTGAGGCAGAATAATTCGATAATGCAGTTTCTAAGCAGAGCGGATGAATTCCATTTCTGCCAGCCTGTCTGGTTTCAGGAAGCTCACTAGGTGGATTTTTTTTTCCTCCCTTCGGTGGAGGATTAGTGGAGGGCCCTGCCGTCTTGGCACTGTCACAGGATTTCACAGCTGGTACCTTCAGTTGGAAAGATCGACCTGCAAATGGCCTTCCTTTTGGTGGGTAGAGGCTAATTTGCTATTACTTTTGTTATCAGACTCTGAGGCTCACGTCCCGATTGACATTTCTCCCCCCCGCCCCCAACTGTTCATAATAGTTTGCTTTTCAGGCACTAACACAGTTATTACAGTTGTCTTTTTTATAGATGTATCAAGACTTCAATTTACAAAACGAAGTGGGGTGTGGAAAACAGATGCTAAGTCACCAGAACATTTCTCGAATTAATGTCCTTGTGCTAAATTACCAGAAGAGGAAGGAGAAGATACTGTAGAATGGCCTCCTGTCTCCTAATTGTAATTAGCCAGCGGGGCGGAGGCGGGAAACACACACCAGGAAAGGAATAAATCTGTCTGCTTTCTCAAATCTATGTAAACAGCTTTCAACTTCCTCTTTTGGTTTCCTAGGGAAGGTTTTTTTTTTTTCTTTCCCATCTGATTGTTACAAATGGCTTCCACCTTCCTCCCCCTGCTTGGGACCTTGCCTGGAATAGTGCCACTTTATTTGATACAGTTATTTGTTGTTCTCAGAGTGTCTGTTTATGCCAAGAGTTCCGTAGGGCAATAGTTCTTGCAGAATCCAACAGTCAATTTTGAAGAATTATGATTTGGCTTTCTGTTTTTACAAGGCTGTTCATTTTTCATTACTGAGCAAATTCTGGGGATTGGTAATTTCCTTTTAGAAAAGGAAATTTGGCAAGCTAAACTGTAAAGAAGAGGTAACAGTACAGCTTTGCACGTGCCTTTCAAACCAGGGACCACTCTATTAATTCGTAGACCTCTAAGTCTGTTTTTTCCAAGTCTCCAGTCTTCTTGCCTTGTTAGTTGCCTGCTAACCTTTTCTTCCCTTTAAATCAACCCTATTAGGATGAACAAAAGTGCCATATTCTAATAGTCTTACACACAGACACCCCTTTATTGATGAACATCATTAGAATACTAGGAATAAAGAAACAGGTGAAAACAGCTGCCAGCATAAATAATTTTATAGTTTATTAGATTACTTGATATATTTTCAGGGTCAAAAAATGTCCCTGCTAACATAATGCTTAGTAAGAATTATAGTAATAATGCAGGTAACCAGTGTGTCAACTCACTCTTCTATTGGGAATTTTGCCGTAGCCCCGATTTAAAGATGTTTAGCATATGTGGGTCCTTCATTTATGTGAGACGTGAAGACGATTTCTCAAGAAATCTTAGCTCTCTTCTCAGCATTTTCATGAAGGTGGTGAACTTTGAGGTCAGAATGCTGGAATTGAGATCCTGCCACTGTCTGTTACTAGCTATGTGACCTTGGACAAGCTTTTTAACCTTTCTGTGTCACATTTTCCTTAATTACAGATGGGGATAATAATAACACCTAACCTGAGAGACGGCTGTGGTGATAATTACATAAGTTAATGTGTGTAAAATGCTCAACAAATGTTAGATGTTATTTTTATTATTATCATATACGCCAGAATGCCTTAGAGAGGAGGCTGTCCACGACCTGTCAGTTGATGGTCTTGCTTTTACTTATTCTTTAACACTCATTTAACAGCAAAAGTGTCTGATTCGGTGGGACATACAAAGATAAAGGAGAGCTTACCGCTGTCTTCAGGATGCTTATAAATCAGCAGATATTGCTGTAGAAGACATTTCTAAACTCAACTCTGAAGATTTTTCCCATATTGGACAGTACATATAATTCAGAGAATCACAGAGCTGTAGGTACCTTCAGAGTCGCTAAAAATGACTCTCTGTTGGAAGAAATCTATAATGTAAATTCAAGATGATGATATTCCTACCCTTTTTCTTTCTGGAAGGAAAGATTTTAAACATTCAAAGAAAAGCTCTTTGCTCTATGGAAGGAATCTAGGAATGAAGAGTCCTCTGATCTCCTCTTGTAGCTTGTTTTCATATTTAGTTGTTCTTAAAGCACAAATATTACCATTTAACCTAAATGTGCTCTTACTACCCACTATATACCCACTGTGTTTAAACTCACCGAAAGAGAAATAACTGGCCTTTGTTCTCTTCCTCATAGTAATTCCTTATTCTTATTTTAGTGTTATTTATATTGATGTTTATAAAGACTATTCACATTAGTTTCTCAGAATAATCTTGTATGCTAAGCAGAATTTGAGACTCAGAGCGCTACCTTGCCTAAGATCACAAAAGTAGTTGCTTGATCCAAAGGGAATTCTTTTTAAAGTCAAATGCATTTTCCATGTTGTGGTCAAATATGAGTGCTGTTAAAGGACCCCCTTGCACTTCTGTTATGCAGACTCCCAAAGTCCATTTTCTTTGACCTCTGGGTTTTTTTTTTTTTTTTTTTTTTTTTTGAACACTTATTTTGTTCTCTTCTGGTCCTTGCTAGTTTCTCCAAATCCCTTTAAAATTGAATGGATCCAAATCCCATAGAGAACCTTTAATGAAGGCCTAGCTGATGCCATGTTGAGTGGAAGCTTCTTGCCTGACTGGTAGGTCACACTGTAGTGACTAACGATAATATCAAGTGACAAATGGGGCGCCTGGGTGGCTCAGTCAATCAAGCGTCTGCCTTTGGCTCAGGCCCTAATCCCAGGGTACTGGGATTGAGCCCTGTGTTGTGCTCCCCGCTCAGTGGGGAGCCTGCCTCTCCCTCTGCCCCTACCCCTACTTGTGCTCTCTCTATCATATAAATAATAAGTTTTTCTTTTAGAAAGTGTGACAAACAGAACTCCCCAATTGTAATGATTATTCATATAAAGATTGTTAATAGTTCTGATTCCCAAATCTTTTTTCACTTGTGGAAAGATAGCTGTTGGGAATATTAATTTTATGAATGTAGAATCATCCTTAACTTATCCATTGAAATGAAATATATTTTATGACATATTTGAAAATTACCGAGTTTCTAAAATGAAATATTGTACCTAATAGTCAAGCTATTGGAAGACTGTATATTTAAAACAAAACCAATATTGCTATATTTATCTATATTTAAAAAATGTGGTTCTATTATTTACGTTTAACTGATCATGTACAAACATGTGGGTGTTTTTAAAAACATTTGTTATCAATATTTTGCTGTTAGGTTTATCATTGATGTGACAGACCCAAAACGATTTTTTCTTATAAGCTTCCCACCTAAGCTAAACTTTAATGATACAAAATATACATGCCAGTTTTTAGACAATGAAAGCTAATTTGTAACCAGAGCTAAATATGACAAGAGTCTTTGCTTACATGTTGCAAGTAGCTTCAGGGATAAAATTTATGTCACAGTATTTGTTTCAGTGACAGGGCAGGAAATGAGTGAGTGACTTGATCAGAATATCTCAGCTGGGTGCACCTGCTTGGCTCAGTGGGTTAAGTGTCTACTTTTGGCTCAGGTTGTGATCTCAGGGTCATGGGATCGAGCCCCTAATTGGGCTCCCTCCTAGGGGAGTGGGGGGGGAGTCTACTTCTTCCTCTCCCTCTGCCCCTTCTCCTCCCACCCCTGCTCCTACTTTCTGTCTCAAATAAATAAGTAAAATCTTAAAAAATAAATAAATAGGGGCACCTGGGTGGCTCAGTGGGTTAAAGCCTCTGCCTTTGGCTCAGGTCATGATCTCGGGGTCGTGGGATCGAGCCCCACGTCGGGCTCTCTGCTTGGCAGGGAGCCTGCTTCCCCCTCTCCCTGCCTGCCTCTCTGCCTACTTGTGATCTCTCTCTCTCTCTGTCAAATAAATAAATAAAATTTAATAAATAAATAAATAAATAAAAGGAATATCTCAGCTGAATACATACATGTAATCCTGGGTGAGAACCGAGAATTACCTGGTTTAAATGGATGTTCTAGATGTTTATCCTACGATTAGTATTACATTGGAATTTGTATTCCTCTCTGGGTATTTGTTTTATTTTTATTTTTCTTTACTGATAGACACTAACGAACTGAAGACAATCCTTCAAGAGCTAAAGTACAGAATTGGCATTCAGTCGGCAAAGTTACTCCGGCAGCTGAAACAAAAAGACAGGCTTCTGCACAAAGTACAGAGAAACTGCGATATTGTGACTGCATGCTTGCAGGCTGTGTCCCAGAAGCGACGTAAGTGCGGGAGTGTGGGTCAGCCCTTTAGTCACATGTGTCTGGAATGTTAGTGGAGCTGAGCCAGTGGTGGTGTTTTTGGCTATATTGCAGAGTTTTAAATGGAAGTTCATAGCATTGGAACTCAGAACTATGAACAGCTCTGTTTCCTAGTTTTTTAGGTGCAATGTGTAGCACATGTCTGATGCTACAAACTTCGTTTTATTATTCTGGATTTGAAGTAGTACTTCATTTTGACAAGTTATTTTTACCTGATGCTAAATAATGACCAAAATCTTTATTTTTAGCATTCCCTCAAATAGGCACAACCTAAAAGGCATATTATTTGTTCTCTTATGCTGTGTCACTCTAATAAGTGCATTAAAAATTGACTTAAAAGGAGGATACTTTTGTAACAGGATCTTACAACTTGCTTTGAAATCTAAAAAGGACAAAATACTTTAACAAATTAAATCCATCTCATGGGTCATAGCAAAGAGCTACATGGGTGGTTAATTAAGTGAAAAATGTTAAATCACTGATCCATGTTTAATTCTAGATATAAAAGCTTGTGAGTGACTTTTTAAATTCTCCGTGCAGTAGTTTTAGTTTTATTCTGCTAACATGTCCTTATTTTTGTTTTTTATTCTTTATTAACATGCAGCACGGCAGAACAGTGTGTTCAGGTATGGCAAATAGAGGCACCAATGATGTTTGATAAAATGTGTGTGACAGCTTTTTAGGTGCACGTGATAGTTAGTTGCCTTACTTTGTTCCTTTACCCTGTCACATTTTAGATGTTAAGTGATACTTTTTATATTTTTTTAAAAATTCCGAATTAAGGTGTGTTTGTTTTCATAAAGCAATTTTCAGGGCTTGATTAGTTTCAGATAATAAAATTAATGGCTTAAATTCCATTCTTCTGTTTATTACTAAAAGTTAATACCATGTTTTCTTCCTCCTGTTTTATTAAATCACTGTTTGTTACCCCCAAATAGCTACTCTTGCTGTTTACTAAACAAGGTTTCAACCTATGTATATAAAACAGAATTTTGCCTAATTATCATAATGACATAATGGTCCGTAAAGAAAGCAGGGGTATCATTGAATAGACTGGTTTGGAATAAGGTTTTCTCTAGAACTGGGCACTTGTCCGAAATAGCTAGAGAAAGAGAATACAGATTTATACATACACACCTATGTATATTTATATATGTCTATCTACAAAAAGTTAGTGTGTGTTGTAGGTATTTGATATTTTTCCATGGATTCTGATAGATTCCCAAGTGTCTAGTAACAATGCAGTTATTTTGCCCTTTTATTTTGAAATACCTTGGTTTTTCTTTTTTTTCAACTGCATTTTCATCTATTATTATCGTTTGCCAGAAGTTAAGAGCACAAAGTGGTAAATGTATGGAGTTTGGATATATGGGAAAGTCCAAGGGTAGACGGAACCAGTGTAAGGAAACAGAGAGGAATATCTGGCTGGCACAGGATCAGGGGTTGATAATTGCCAGAGACTGATCATCATTTAGGGTTTGAATTTACTTGACTGATCAAAGGGCTGGCTTCTGTGTCTTTTCAGAAAAATGTGTTCACAAGCACCTAATTCAACTTGTGAATTTGCGAATGCAGACTTCCTATGTATTTTAGTTTGTCTCTTTAAATCTAGGCACAGGGTCGCCTGGGTGGCTCAGTTGGTTGAGCAACTGCCTTCGGCTCAGGTCAGGATCCCGGAGTTCCGGGATCGAGTCCCATATCGGACTCCCGGCTCTGCGGGAGGTCTGCTTCTCCCTCTGACTTTCTCCCCTCTCATTCTCAGTCTCTCGCTCTCTAATAAATAAATAAATAAATAAATAAATCTTTAAATAAACAAATAAATAAATCAATCTAGGCACAGTTTTGAATTTCAGAGAATATGGGATTAATGCCTCTTAACTTTGGGAGTTCAATTATCACCTTGGTAATAAGACCTAACTAAACGGAACAGAATGTTTTTTGTCGAATTAAGAAGGGACAGTGGATCAGAATTATCATTCTCATCATATATTATATTATGATGTAGACATTATTCAAAATTTGACTCAATGGTTATTTCTCCAGAGGTTAGATGTTTTGGGACTAAATATCTGATTCCCGTAGTTGCACATTTTGCCTCTTTCCTCAGAGTCAGCTAATAGATACATTTGCTTAGAATTCTAAAGAATTTAGACTTCATTATTTTACACTGAATAACTGAGCTTTCATTTTAGTAGTGATGGGCAGTGATGCATTTAAATACAATATGCTTGTTGACTTCTTGGTATTTAACATACAAAAGTCCAGATAACCCCCATTTCCTCCTCTCTATGTGGATCCAGTACTTATAATTCTTTTCATAAGTGATGTTCCCCCTTCTATAACATGTTATAATATTAAACTATTTTAATCTTTAATTGAAATCGGTCGTTTCCTGTTGATACACCAAAGGGGATATAATGATGTCCTAAGTAAGTGTGGATTATGAACCACAATGACTAGATCATTTTTATTTTGAACACGTATGATTTAACTGCCTGGATTTTATGGTTTCCTACACCAAGGCTTATGGTAGAATCCCTTTATTTTACAACAGGAGTGGGTATAAGAAGAGCAGGATCACTATACGCCTTGTAGAAATGCAAGTTTTTTTCCCCCTGTATTTAACCGTCTAAGGATAAGCATGGTATTGACCAATTTAATATTAATAATAACATTAATGATAAGAATGGTAGCAGCCATCACTATTCATTAAGTGCACGGAGGTATGCGGGAAAATCCATTCATGGCTTCAAGACAATGGGAACAATAAGATCAATGTTTGGCCTGGTGTTTGATTCTGATGTTAAGATTTTCAAGTGATTTGCTTACCTTATGATTTGACTATTTTTTCCCTGAAGACAGAAGGAAGGTCCTCTTAATTATCAGTATTTCCCAACTTTAAAATTTTCTGCATCAGTGCAGTAAATATTTAAGTTATTTATGCTGGCTGAGTTTGTGAAATGGTAGTGTAAGTCAAGTGATAAAATCTAGCTGTCATTAGAAAACTGTGGTAAGAGAAAAGGGTGGAAAAAATGTGAACATTCATGGAAGTATTGTCTTTATTTTAACCTTATCAATAAGTACAGGAATTTTAAACGGCTTATAGCATCATTTGATTGATGTATGTACTCCGGCATCTTGGTAAGAATGCGATTAAATCTTGCTCTCAATCATAAATGCCTGCCGGACGCTGACACTTGTCAAATAGTCAGTGGTCTTTGTTCTTCTTTTCCTATGGTTGTCTTCTCCAAAACAGTACCTTGTTCTCTGTGGCAGGAGAAGGAATTTGTATTTGGCGGCACTGACATTCAACGTTTTCCACAAAGAAACAATTCTCTGTGTTTTTAAAACAAATTGTAAAATTAAACGCACTCAAAAAAAGAAAAAAAAAAGTAAATGCACTCAACCAGCCATCCCACTCCTAGAGAACTGAAGATGTATGTCCCCATGAAAACTTGTACATGAATGTTCATAGCGGTATTATTCGTAATAGCCCCACATGTCTGTCAATGGATGAATGGAAACAACCCACATGTCTATCAGTGGATGAATGGATTAACAAGAGTGACATATCCATATAATGGAATAGTATTCAGTCATAAGCAGGAATGAAGTACTGATCCATGTTACAACGTGGATGATCCTCGAACACGTTATACTAAGTGAAACAAGCAGAAGTTCATGTATTGTATGCTTCTATTTGGAATGTCCAGGAGGGGTAAAATCATAGAAATAGAGAGTTGATTCACGGTTGTCAGGAGCTGCTAATACGATGGTTTTTTTTATTGGGGCGGTAAAAATGTTCTGTAATTAGGTGATAGTGATGGTCACACGATTTTGTGACTATACTAGAAATTGCTAAATTATAGCAATCTATCGCTATATTATAATTGCTGGGTTATATCTCAATAAAAAGTGTTAAAAATATAATATGCTCTTTATGGAAACTTTGGAAAATATGAAATTACAAAAAGAATAGGAAAAAGCATTTTCTAAAGACAGTCTTTTCATAGTTCTGAATATTTATTCAAGTGTTTTTTTTTAAGATTTATTTACTTTATTTTGAGAGAGAGGGGTGGGGAGCATGAAAACACAGGAGGAATAGTTAGCGAGAGAGGGAGACAAGCAGACTTCCCGCTGAGCAGGGAGCCTGATGCAAGGCTTGATCCCAGGACCCTGAGATAATGACCTAACCCAAAATCAAGAGTTGGATTCTTTAACCACCTGAGCCACCCAGGTACCCTCAAGTCTTTTTTTATACAAAGTTATTCCAAAGTCAGTGTACTAAATAACACTTTTTTAAAAAAAGATTTATTTATTTATTTTTTTATTAGAGAGAGAGAGACTGAGAATGAGAGGGGAGAAGGTCAGAGGGAGAAGCAGACTTCCCGCAGAGCCGGGAGTCCGATATGGGACTCGATCCCGGGACTCCGGGATCATGACCCGAGCCGAAGGCAGTCGCTTAACCACCTGAGCCACCCAGGTGCCCTAAATAACACTTTTGTATCCTGCCTTTTTCATGTACTATCACAAGCTAGTGCCAATGACATAAATTGTCCATAAATATAATTTTCAATGATTAATTCACTGCTTCTCAGTCTATCATTTTGTTTCGTTATAACATTATAATAGTGAAATATCTTCTTTTAGTCATGAGTACAGAAACACAATGTAAACTGATTTAAGTGAAAAAGGAAATTGATCGGCTTACATAATTAAAATTCCAGGGTTGTGGCTTCGGGTATAACTAAATCAGATACAGCTGCTCAAATAGTATCTTTTAGACTGATTTCATCTCTTAGTTATGCTTTCCTCTACACTGGATAACACCAAAATGGCCAATATAGCAGCTCCTACTAAGTAACCTTACCTGAAAGAACAGATCTCTTTTTCCATAGTTCCAGAAAGTTCCATAATTCACTTTCCTTGACCTGGTTGGGTCACCTGCTCACTAAAAATCAATTAATATTTGTGTGTAAGAAGGTGGTAAAGGATAAGTACTATAGGAAATTAGAAAAACAGGTAAAGGCAGATTTGGTGTGGCTAACAATTGGTACTAGTGTTGCCAGTCTTTTAAATTTTAACTATTCTAGTGAGTGTTTGTTTAGTGGCTGTGTGATTTTTTTTTTAATATTTTATTTATTTGAGAGAGAAAGTGAGAGAGCATGAGAGGAGAGAAGGTTAGAGGAAGAAGCAGACTCCCTGTGGAGCCGGGATCCTGATGTGGGACTCGATCCTGGAACTCAAGGATCATGACCTGAGCCGAAGGCAGTTGCTCAACCAACTGAGCCACCCAGGCACCCCCGGCTGTGTGATTTTTAGTTTCATTTTGCTGATTACTCACACGGTTCAGCACCTCTTCATATCCTCACTGGCTATTTGTCTCCAAAGAAAAGGATTGTCAACTTTTTCTTATAGAGCTGCAGGAGTTTTTAAAGTGTTCTGGATATGACATTATTTATTTTGGAGAGAGAAAGAGGAAGTGCAAGCCAGGGGAGGGGCAGGGAGAGAGGGAGAGAATCTCAAGCAGGCTTCCTGCAGAGTGTGGAGCCCAACATGGGGCTTGATCCAGGACCCCAAGATCATGACCTGAGCCGGAAACCAAGAAGCAGATGCTCAACCAATGGAGCCACCCAGGTATCCCAAGATCTTTTACGTCTTTGCTTAGGGTTTATTCCTAGGTATCTTATGGTTTTTGGCCTATTTGACAGTTTTCTATATACAAGACTCACATATATTTTACTATATTTATTCTTTGGTAGTTGAGTTTTCTTCTTCTTTTTTTTTTTTTTTTAAGATTTTATTTATTTATTTGAGAGACAGAGAAAGTGAGAGAGAGCATGAGAGGAGAGAAGATTAGAGGAAGAAGCAGACTCCCTGTGGAGCCGGGAGCCTGATGTGGGACTCAATCCCGGAACTCAAGGATCATGACCTGAGCCAAAGGCAGTTGGTTAACCAACTGAGCCACCCAGGCGCCCGGTAGTTGAGTTTTCTTGATGCTATTTTAAATTGGTATGTTTTAAAAAATTCATTTTTCTATTTGTTTCTAGTACATAGAAATATGGTTGTTCTCTGCATATTGACCTTATAGCCAACACTCTTACTTTTTTTTTTTTTTTAAAGATTTTATTTATTTATTTGAGAGACAGAGAAAGTGAGAGCATGAGAGGAGAGAAGGCCAGAGGCAGAAGCAGACTCCCCGTGGAGCTGGGAGCCCGATGTGGGACTCGATCCCGGAACTCAAGGATCATGACCTGAGCCGGAGGCAGTTGCTCAACCAACTGAGCCACCCAGGCGCCCAACACTCTTACTTTTTTTGATGTTGATTCTAATTATCTATAAATTCTTTTGTATTTTATATTTTTGAAACTTTTATTTTATTATTTTTGAAAGTTTTTTTTTTTAAAGCAGGAAGGGGCAGAGGGAGAAGGAGAGGCAGAATCTTAAGCAGGCTCCATGCCCAGTGCAGTCTGACATGGGGCTCGATCTTACAACCCTGAGATCATGACCTGAGCTGAATCAAGAGTCAGCTGCTTAACTGACCCAGCCCCCCATGGGCCCCCAAAATTTTCTTTTTTTTTTTTTTAAAGATTTTTTATTTATTTATTGGAGAGAGAGACTGAGAATGAGAGGGGAGAAGGTCAGAGGGGGAAGCAGACTTCCCGCAGAGCCGGGAGTCCGACATGGGACTCGATCCCGGGACTCCGGGATCATGACCCGAGCCGAAGGCAGTTGCCCAACCAACCGAGCCACCCAGGCGCCCAAAATTTTATTTTCTTTGAGTAATCTCTACACCCAATGTGGGGCTCAAACTTATATCCCTGAGACCAAGAATCACACACTCCATTGACAAAGAAGTTTCAGAGCCAGTCAGGTGCCCAGTAAATTCTTTTGTATTTTTTAAAGAACATAATCTTTATCATCTGTGAATACTGTCAGTTTTATGTCAGTTTTCATTACCATTCTTCCATTTCTTGTTCTTGTCTAGTTAGGACTAGGTTAACCTTGCACTGGTTAGGACATCTATGATAATGTCGAATAGAAGTAGTGATAATGGGATGAAATTTTTTATCTCAGGTACGATCTCCGGAGGCAAGTTTGTTTTTTTTGTTTTTTGGGGGTTTTTTTCCCTGAAATTTCCCTATTAAGTACAATGCTTACTCAAAGTTTTCTGTAGAAATCCTTTATCCAATTAAAGAAATTATCTTGTTCAATTTGTTAAGATGTTGAACTTAATCATATACTTTATTGCTGTTTTGAGATAATATCTTGAATGTTAAAACAACTTTGCATTCCTGGAAATATCCTAACTTGGTCATGAGATACATGTATGTATCTACATACACACACACACACATGCGTGTATGTATTTATATAAACACGTACACACATATATATGCTTTTACTATCTCTATCTCTACTTATATCTATATCTATATATGTTTCTAGATTTAGATTTGGTTTGCTAATATTTTGTTGATGATTATTATGGCTATGTTCATGGTGACAAGCCTATAATTTTCCTTTCTAATAATGCTCTTGTCAGTCTTTTTTGGAGCCTCATAAAAGAAGTTTCAGAGTGTGCTCACTTTTTCCATTCTTTGGAAGAGATTTTGTAAGACTGGAATTATTTCTTTCATGTTTGATAGAATTTGCTGTTTAAGAGCACTTGGGGGTGCCTGGGTGGCTCAGTGGGTTAAAGCCTCTGCCTTCAGCTCAGGTCATGATCTCGGGGTCCTGGGATCGAGCCCCGCATCAGGCTTTCTGCTCAGTGGGGAGCCTGCTTCCCCCTCTCTCTCTGCCTGCCTCTTTGCCTGCTTGTGATCTCTCTCTGTGTCAAATAAATAAATAAAAATCTTAAAAAAAAAAAAGAGCACTTGGGTGGCTCAGTTGGTTGTGTCTGCCTTTGGCTCAGGTCATGTTTTTGGGGTCCTGAGATCGAGCCCCGTGTCAGGCTCCCTCTCAGTGGGGAGCCTGCTTCTCTCTCTCTCTCTGCCCCTGCCTTCTCTTTCTCTCTCTCAAATAAATAAATAAAATCTAAAAAAAAAGAATTTTTAGTAAAATATTTGGACCTTAAGCTATCTTTGTAGGAAGATTTTAAATTATGGATTCAACCTAAAAAAATAACTATAGGCTTTTTTTTTTAAAGATTTTATTTATTTATTTGACAGAGAGAGAGAGAGATCACAAGTAGGCAGAGAGAGAGGGGGAAGCAGGCTCCCCGCTGAGCAGAGAGCCCGACGCGGGGCTCGATCCCAGGACCCCGAGATCATGACCTGAGTCGAAGGCAGAGGCCCCAACCCACTGAGCCACCCAGGCGCCCCAAAAATAACTATAGGCTTATTTCTATTTTCTATTTCTTCTTGTATCAGCTTTGGTACATTATATAGAATTTGCCCATTTCACATAACTTTTCACATTTATAGGCAGAAAATTTTAAAGACTATTTTTGGGTTTCCTTTGGTGTTTCAAGATATTGAAGCAATTTCACTGATTTAAACAGGAATTCACTGACTACTTAAAATACCTTTTATTACAGAACATATCATCATAAGAACATTCTAATACATATATGTGTTAGAAATAAATTAAAAAAAATAAAGTTCTGTGTAAGTAGATATGTACCTACCAAGACTGAGTAATCATTACCAGCACATTAAAAGCTCCTGAGTGCTCCTCCCTGGTTAAAATTTCCTCTCTTCCTCACATCTGTGCTGATCATTCCCTGACTTTTCTTCATAGTTTTTTCACCTCCTGTATACTTTCCTAATAAACACTGTATAGTTTTGAGGGGCGCCTCAGTGGGTTAAGCCTCTGCCTTCGGCTCAGGTCATGATCTCAGGGTCCTGGGATTGAGCCCTGCTTTGGGCTCTCTGCTCAGCAGGGAGCCTGCTAACCCCCCCCCCCCCCCCCGCTGCCTGATCTCTTTCTGTCAAATAAATACATAAAATCTTTTAAAAAAATGTATAGTTTTAAGAAACAGAGTAGCAAGCCCAACTCTAGTTGTACAGGGAAAGGGTAATTTATGTTGCCTCTGTTAGATAAAAGCTCACCACAGATAAACCAGTCTCTGGGTCACAGCCTGGTCTTGGGTTCCCCTGAGAATGCACAGGACCCCCTTCTGGAGGATTCAGGGATCAAGGTTATAAATGAGCCCTGTGGCATCTTTTGCTGAGTGAGCATCTAAGTGGGAGAATGGCCTGCTTTTTATTTTTGATTCAAAGCCGAACGTGGCCTTGCTTTTGCATGTGGAAGTAGGTCAAAGCAGAACACTTTTGTGGACAAGGAGGGGAGGAGAGAACGGGCACTTCGTCAGCACATTGTGAGATAAACAAGTACGGATGAAAATGTGGACCTGCTCTCCTAGGCCTTCTGTCCTTGAGTTAGAAAGATGGTGCAGTAGCAAGAAGGATCTTATGTTGACTACCATCAACACAACCGTCACTTTTGCCCCACTGCTACCCTCTGGACTAGTTGTGCTCAGTCTGGTGCACAGCTCTTACCTTGGGATTTCCCTTCCCCCTCTTTGCCTCTCTCTGTTGGATCTTTTGTCCCCTATGTCCCATGTTTTCTTCTTTCTCAATTATTCTTTTTATATCAGTGCCCATATCCCCTTGAGCAAGAGTGCCTGTGAGGTTGAATTTTGGAAATTGTGCAGGAATGAGAATGTCTTTATTAGACTGTCACTTTGACAACTCTATACTTACTCTGTTGACTGCTTGCTTCCATTCTTACTCCAGAGAAGTCTGAGCCTTTCCGATTCCTCATACTTTGTCCTGGATTGTTTTTTGTTTCTTCTTTGGAAGCTTGTGGAATCTTCACTTTGTTCTTGGTGTTCTGAAATAATCATATTCATGGTTGTGTTGCTTGGTGTGGATGTGTTTTCATCCATTGTGCTGGGCATAGATAGATTTTTTCAGTCAAGCGACTTACATCTTTCAGTTCTGGAAAGTTTATGTGAATTATTTCTTTGATGCTTTTCCTCCCTTCTTTTCATTTTCCTCTTTCTGGAATTCTATTTTTGGCTGTTGGAACTTGTGGACTAGTTTTATAATACTCTTTATTTTCTTCTTTTCCATCTTTCTGTTTTTGGTGGTTTTGTTTGTTTGTTTTGAAAGAGTTATTTTTAGAGAGAGAAAGAGAGCATGAGTATGCATGAATGGGAGGAGCAGAGAGAGAGGGGGAGAAAATCTCAAGCAGACTCCATGCTGAGTGTGGAGCCTGATGTGGGGCTCGATCTCACCACCACGAGATCATGACCTGAGTGGAAACCAAGAGGCTGACGCTTAAGCAACTGTGTCATCCAGGTGCCCTTTTGTTTTTGTTTTTAGTTTTTGGTTTTTGATTTACTTTCTTGGAGACTGTCTCAACTTTCTTTTCCAATCCTGTTACTAAGAACTCCTTTTTGCGGTTTTTATTTGAATGTTTGTTTTATATATATAGTATCCTACTCTTGTTTCACGGATTCATATATTTTCTTATTGCCTCAAAGATATTAATGATAGATATATAGATAAGATAGATAGATAAAGATATTAATGACTAAAACAAACAGAAAATAACAATTTGGAGGAAAGAGATTACGCACGGAGGAAAGAAACTTTCAAAACTGTTATTATATTTAGAGTCTTTGCTCAGATATCTGGTAGTCCTGGGCTGTCTGCTTATAATTAATTAGGTGTGGGTGTCTAAAGTAATGACTTGGACTCTGAGCTGTCCAGTAGGGCTTACTGATTTTGAGCTTCACTGAAGAGTCACCTGAATGGGCCCCCAGGTAAGTACCTTCAGGTCTTTCTTTGGGGACTGCTCAGATTCCTCAGGGTAGAGAGCTGACCTCCTGCTTGGATGGCGAAGGTCGGTGGAAATAAGAGCTGGGGTCTCTGCATTCAGCATTCAGCATGCAGGTGGTCGCTGAATCCCTTTGCTTCAGGTAAGGTGCTCACCCTCAGCTGGCTCTCCAGCAACTCCCTGCTTTAACCCTCTTTGGAAATGAAACCGTCACACTTTTGTAGGGATGGGAGAGGAGTAATTACCCAGCCTCATGAAGTAGAGGAGAGGACCTAGGGATGCAAGTGTTCCCCAACAGCTTCTTCCAGGTCTCCTTATTAAGCCGCCTCAAGACCTGGCTGCCTACCTCTGAGTGTTTTGTGGCCTATGTGAGGTAACAAAGCTTTGCCCTGTCAGTTTGGGATTTGGCTTCGTAGGATCTGCTAAGTCAATTTCTACTTGTCCATATGCTTTTTTAGCTTCAAAATTCTGATGTCTGTTCCTTTTTTCCCTGGTCCTTGTAGGTTATGATAAAAATCCCCGTACTGTATTTTTAGTGTGGTTTTGGGGGGGGCCAAAATTATATGCAATTTTTTTCAGTCTTTCTTCCTAACCTGGATGTGCACATTTCTTTTTTATGAGCTCATTTGTTTTGATAGGTGAAAAGAAGTCAGCGTTTTTTTCCAGTTTTACTGAGATATATTTGACATATAAGGAAGTTAGCATTTAAATTAAGATAAATTTGCCTTTTACTTTTATTTGGAACTTTGAGGCAGAATTGTGAATTTTGGTACCATTCTGTTAATACTGATAACAGATTTAGGTATATTATGATATATAATTAGCAGCGTGGTCTGCCCTGAAGTACCTTAATAAGGATTTGACTAGATGAAAAAATGGGATCGTAATTGCTTATGATATTTTTAGCCACAGTTCCCTCTCACTTTCCTTAAACTCTTTAGTATCTTGCAGCTAAGGATTATTTTTTTTCTGTTTTGTCTGTTTTACGCATACCGCAAGTTTGTATAATGTTTGAAACAGTAGCAGCTTTTGAACCTCTGACTTTTGAGAGATTCTTGTGGCTTTGGGAAAAAAACAGTAGATGATTCTTGTGAGCCTTTACAAAGGGAAATGGCTTTTAGAAAAAAAATCTGAATCTCAAAGTTGTAATCATTTAGCGCCGGAAGAGAACTTAAACCTGATTTCTACTTACTCCCCACCTTATGGTTGAGCAGAGTGAGGTGTCAGGGAGTTGAGAGCTTTGCTAAAACTCACCTAGCTGGTTAGTGACTCAGGAGTTCCCTGGGTTCCAAGACCCCCAGTGGATGCCTAAAACCTTAGGTAGTGCTGAACCCTCTATCTACTGTATTTTTTCCTGTATATCCGTACCTAGGATAAAGTTTAATTTATAAATCAGGCACAGTAGGAGATTAACATCAACAATAATAAATAGAACAGTAATAGCAATAAACTATAATAGAAGTTATATGAATGTGGTCTCTCTCTCTCAAAATATCGGATTGTGCTGTATACACTCTTCCTGTGATGCTATGAAATAATACTTGTATGATGAGATGAAGTAGGGATATGATCATTGGGAACATGCTTTGCTTCTGGACTATGGTTGACTCTGGGTGATGGAAAGCCAAACCACAGATAAGGGGGAATTTCTGTGTGGTTTGGCCTTGAATCCCACTTCCGCCATGTACTAGGTGTGCACTCTCCTGCAAGTTTCTTAACAACCCTGTGCTTCAGTCTTCTCATCAGTAAACAGAGGATGATAATATCTACTTCAGAGAGTTGTTAGGAGAATTAAGTGAGTTAAAGTATGTAAAATGGTTAGAATAGTGTTGGCTATATTATTTACTATTATGCCCATTATTGTGGGAAGATTCAGAGGCTGCCTTTTCCATCAGCATTTGGATATTCGCCTTTTTAAGGTGAATGTGAAGGGGTTTCTAAAGCTCCTCATATATAGAAAAAATGATGGGGTGTGGGGAGTGCCTGGGTGGCTCAGTCACCTGGGGCTCAGGTGCTGATCCTGCATTGACCTCCCTGCTTCCCCTCTCCTCCTCCCCCCACTCGTCGTGTGTTCTCTCTCAGATAAATAAATAAAAAATCTTAAAAAAAAAAACAACCCAATGGGATGGGGCTATTGGAGGAGGAGATAGCAAACAGTCATCATTAATTTTTTTATATTTTTTAGCTTTCTGGGAAAGAAGAGCTCACTCTTCTCCAATAACATGCAGGGAGATTGCTCCTCTTTTATGTGTTTCAGTTGGTAAGAAGATATGTAAACATGTTTTGGGGACGCACGTTATATCTGAAAGTAGGCAACTGCCTGTCTGCAACAGGAGCAAAGATGAGAATCACCAAAATCCTCCTTGAAACATCTCTAAGAACTAGGATCAGAAGAATGATAGGCATGTGCCTTGTGGACATACGTGCCTCACGGGGAGACATTTCAGGCAGAGATAATGGGGCAGAGGCTGGGAGAGATTCAGGTATTTTGGAGATGCCTAGTACTTGAGTGTTGCTGGATACAAAATTGGAGGCTCGAGGCAAGTAGCAGAGCTTGAGGCTGAAATTGACATGGTGTCCTATAGAGTGATGTGGTTGGATTTTTCTTTCAAGGGTGACTTTGGCGTGAGTGAGGAGGACTGGGTCAGTGGACATGAGGCATAGGACATGAGGAGGAGGCTGACACAATAGGGCAGTAGAATTGGTGGGGCCAGGGAGAAGGAGCCCTGGGAATGGAGAAAAGGCAGTGAGATGTTGACCGGGAGGGCGGAATGGGAAGAGGACCACCCTGGGAACTCAAGGGTTTGGGTAAGGTGTGGGGGGCATCGGTAAGTGCTTACAGCCGAGCCCCTGAGGGGCACCACGCAGCGCCGCTAGGGAGGAGTGTGGAACGGCCAGAGCACAGAGGCCGGGATGTAGAAGAACCCAGAGATGAGAGCCGTGTGGAAGAAGCTGTTGGAGGGTGGAGACAGTTTCAAGGAGTTTTAGCTTCTAGAGGACAGTTTTTAAGAACTATTGTAAAGCACCTGTGGCTGTACATATAATTACCATAGAGAAGTCAAATAGGACAATGATTGAAAAGGGCATTGGATTTTGCCTTTTTAAGTGATGGAGAGGAGTTTCTGTTTCAGTCGAATGGTGGGGACAGAAGCCGTATTACAGTTTGTTTATAACCGCAGGGAAGTTATATTCTTTCCAAAGTTTTTTGGTGATGTGATGAGATAGGTTGAGAACTAGGCTTGTCCTGACTTCCTTGTATGGAGCCTTTTCTGTGTCCTCTTTGGTTATTATTGATTAACCTTTTTCTCCTCTTAACCCCACTATTCCCTATCCTTAGTTCCACCAAAGCACCAATAACAAATCACATATGTACATATTTATATAATATTTATGGTGGTAACTGGTTTCTCTATACATCTGTTTATTTCCTTCCCCCCACCATTAGACACAGGTCTCCTGGGGGAGAGAGGCTGTCTCATTCACAGTGCTCGGCATTACCGTGGAGCTCACTGAAGATCTTTTGGATGGGTGTCAGGATGGGGGGTGGGGGGTGGGGGGTGGATAAATCAAGAGGTCGGGTCAAAATTACTGTGCACATGTGAAGCGACTTGATGATGGAAGTGAGAGAGGCAGAGTAGGCTCAGAGTTTGTGAACAACTGCGTATTTGGAATCATCACTTTGGTATATGGGAAAGGGACTGATTAGGAAGGAGCAGTATTAGGATTGCTGAGATTGGAACTTTTTAGTTAGTAAATGTGCGGAAATTTTGTAAAATTATAAAACCCTAGAATTTTGGAGCTAGAGGGTTCCTCAGAATTAATCAGTGTCACTATAACTGAACATAGGATGTCAGTGTGTGTGAACTGCCTTCCTAGCTCCATTGAAAGCTATTTGAATGTTTGGCTATTTGGCAAGTATGTTTTTATTAATTGATAATATTAATGCAGTCTTAGCTCTATGTGATGAAGGAGTGACTAGAGAAAAATTAGGCCATATCATTCTAGTTAGAAAGAAGGTCTGAGGGCGCCTGGGTGGCTCAGTTGGTTGAGCGACTGCCTTCGGCTCAGGTCATGATCCCGGAGTTCCGGGATCGAGTCCCACATCGGACTCCCGGCTCTGCGGGAAGTCTGCTTCTCCCTCTGACCTTCTCCCCTCTCATTCTCAATCTCCTCTCTCTAATAAATAAATAAAATCTTAAAAAAAAGAAAGAAGGTCTGAAAATTGTTTGAAAATTTCTATATCAGGCAGCAGGACAATAGCAAATACAGATAATTCAGCTGCATCGTCTTCATCTCCTTAACAGCATTGCAAAAGTTTACTTACCCGACTCTAAATATGCATCTGACTCTATCTCCCTCCCCAGGATGTTGGATTTTTCCCCCCTATCTTCTTCTTGGTGTTTTTGTCATGATTTTTACGTTGATGGATTATGTATCATTGAACAGTAATGTAACATCATTTTTTTTCTGGTAATTGTGTGAATAGGTAGGTGTTAGCAATGGACTCTATAGAAATATATATGTGTGCACATATACTTTAAAGATTTTATTTATTTGAGAGAGAGCATGAGGGAGAGAGCATGAGTGGGGGGAAAGGGCAAAGGGAAAAGGAGAAGCAGACTCCCAGAGGATCAGGGAGCCCCATGCAGAGCTCAGTCCTAGGATCCTGGCATTGTGACCTGAGCTGAAGGCAGCCGCTTAACCACCCAGGCACCTCAGAAATATGTGTTGATATCTTATGTTGGGAAAGAATAGCTTCTAATGAATGTATACCACAATCCATGCCTAGTCTTTTAGATGGAGCTTTTTTTTTTTTTTTTTTTTTTTAAGATTTTAGTTATCTTATTTGAGAGACAGAGAAAGTTTAAGCAGTGGGTGGGCAAAGGGAGAGGAGAAGATCTTAAGAAGACTCTGTGCTGAGCGTGGGGCAGATGTGGGGCTCAATGCTACCATCCTGGGAGCATGACCTGAGCCCAAACCAAGAGTCTGCTGCTCAACCGACAGAGCCACCCAGGCACCCTAGACAGAGCTCTTTTTTGGTTTCATCCAGCATCGCCTTCTGAACACCATTTGCAAAAAGGGGTTCCATTAAGGCAACATCGGAGTTTGCCATTTGGCCTCTGATCCATCCCATAAGGTTTCTGATACGTAGGAAACTTGTAGATGGGCACTTTGGTTCTTTGCCTGTCTGGATCCTCCAGCGGAAAGGGTCTCATTCTCAGGTCTTGCTGCCACTACGCACTCTGGCCAGTAGAGGGCAAGCTTGCTCCTTTCCCTGGTTGGGGCCTTGGACCCGCATTCCCGCCCTTCTCCTTTCTGCTTGGTCTTTCTCATATTCAGCAGTTTTCTGATTTGTCAGATCACACAGTTTCTAAAATAACTATGTAATATAATTAAAAATGAATGGAAAAAAGGCACAAAAGTCATTTCTCTGTTTTCTCCACATGGCTTGGCTCTTGGGGCAAATCTCTTTCAGCCCACGTTGAAGGCCTTCTCTGAGTTTTTCTGTCCTAATTCTCCCAAGATCATCCACAGGAAGTATAAGGTACTAAATCTTTGACCCTTACGGTTTTCAGGTGTTAGATGATGACTCCTGATAGAATATTAAAAGGGCACCTGGGCGGCTCAGTCAGTTAAGCATCTGCCTTCAACTGAGGTCATGGTCCCAGGGTCCTGGGATCGAGTCCCTCATGGAGCTCCTTCCTCAGCGGGGAGCCTGCTTCTCCCTCTGCCACTACTTCTTCTCTTTGCTCTTGTATTCTCTCTCTCTCAAATAAATAAGTAAATTTAAAAAAATCTTTAAAAAAGAACATGAAAGAGGCTTCTCGTGTTTGATTCCCACTCCAAGGTCCTCAGTGCTTCAGCAGTCCTACAGAAAACTTTTAGGGAGCTAAACAGTCTGTACACATCCATATTAATAGGTTTCGTTGCTATTGTTTTCAGAAAGATGTGATAATAATAATCCTCCCTTTTAGAGGAGGAGCTAAATTTATTGTGCTCCCTATGGGACTGAGTTCTGGAGCCCTGGATTCTGTTTTTGATATTACTGGTTTTTTCTGTAGACCATCCTGCTTGCCCGTCTGTAAGCACAGTGTTCTTCCCAGGGCCTTACTGGTAACTCTTCTCCAAGGTGTCTCGTTGAGAAAATATGTTTCCTCTTTTGAAGTTTTACTTGCTGTGTTTGGGAGTAGGGAGGATTCCCCGGATACCGGAAGACATAACGGACAGGTTTCTTCGGGGTAGTGACCTCCTCTCTCTGCCATCCCAGCCTGGCTACTTTTTTGTTTAGTTGCAATTCTATCTCTAAGTTCTTTTCTTTTTTTAAGATTTTGTTTATTTATTTGAGAGAGAGAGAGAGAGACAGAGAGAGCACAAGCAGGGGGAGGGGGAGAGGGAGAAGCAGACTCCCCGCCGAGCAGGGATCCCGATGTGGGGCTGGATCCCAGGACCGTGAGATCATGGCCTGAGCCGAAGGCAGGCACTTCATGGACTGAGCCGCCCGGCGCCCCTGAGTTCTGTCTGTAAGTGAATGTTGAACACTGACTGGAAGCCATCTCTGTTAGAGTCCCTGCTAATAATCAGCCACACCCGCGTGTGGAGGTGAACTGTGAAGTCTGCCCCAGCTGTGTGGACCCATCAGCTTCAGTGCCCAGTGCCATCTGTGCCCTCTCTGGGGGTGGCTGGGGCCCGGCTCTCTTAAACTTGCCTTGCACTCGAGTTTCAGTCTGTGTTTTACTTCAAACCACATCCAGAGCGTATGTCACTGCTGTGCATATAGTTAGGGAATGTGAGTCTCAGAGTAATTAAATGACCTGAGTTTTCCCAGGAAGTCAACCTAATTCTCCCCTCACTGCATAGACTGATGGAATTGGAGATCCTTGGGCATCATTTAATGCAATGGACTCATTTTACAGATGATGAAATTGAAGGCCCAGAGGGACTAAACAAGATGGTTACAGCCACCTTACCCCTATTAGGAAGGTCCCTATAAACAACAGCAATGGAAAATAACGATGTTGGCAAGAATGTAGAAAAATGGAAACCCTTGTACATTGTTGGTGGGAAAGGAAAATGGTGTTGCTACTATGGAAAATAGTATGACAGTTCTGTAAAAAATTTAAACTAGAATTATCATGTGGATCCAGCTATTTTATTTCTGGGTACATACCCCAAAGAATTGAAAGCCAGGTCATTTATAAACCTATGATCATAGCAACGTTACTCACAATAGCCTAAAGGTGGAAGCAACTCACGTGTCCATCAGTGGAAGGACATAAACAGACTGTCTAGGTGCGCACAGTGAGACCGAAACCAGCCTTTGTGACACAGGCCATACACGGACGAACCTGGAGGACATTCCGTGAAATGAAATAATGCAATCACATAAATCCTCTCTGAGTCCACCTACATGAGGAACCCAGACTCGTCAGAATTCCAGAGACCTAGGATAGAATGGTGGTTGCCAAGGACAGGGAGGAGGGAGGAATGGGGAGTTACCGTTTAATGGGTACAGAGTTTTAGTTTGGGAAGATAAAGTTCTGGGGATGGTTGTACAACAGTGTGTGTACTTAACACTGCAGAACAGCAGACTTGAAATGGTTACTTTGGCGACTTTATGTTATGTGTATTTTAATACACACACACTGATGCTTGTGGCCACATGGGTAGTTGGTGCTGTATTTCCTCTCACCTCTTGTCCTGTGCTTGTCATAATATGCCATTCACGGCATTTCTTTCCCCCACAAAATCACTCCTGGATCAGAAGTGAAAGCATCTTTCCTTCACTTGGTTTATTATCATCCAGAAAAATAATTTTCATTGTTGATGTGTG
>CM052807.1:74231501-74278373 GCA_028533885.1 Nasua narica
CCCTTCCTTCCTTCCTTCTTTCCTTCCTTCCTTCACCTGGCAGAGAGCGAGCACAAGCAGGGGGAGCAGCAGGCAAAGGGAGAAGCAGGCTCTCCACTGAGCAGGGACCCTGATGTGGGGCTCCATCCCAGGACCCTGGAATCATGACCTGAGCTGAAGGCAGACGCTTAACTGAGCCACCCAAGCGCCCTCTCATTTTTTTATTAGGATAAAATGCACATAACGTAAGCTTTACCATCTTAATGACTTTAAAGCGTATAGTCCAGTGGCAATAAGTACCTGTATATTGTACAACCATCACCAACACCTGGCCCCGGATCTCTTTTGATCCTGCAGAACCGTGTCCACTAAACAATTTCCCATTTCCCCCTCTCCCTAGCCCCTGCCAACCAGCATTAAGTATTTATCTTTTCGTTAGCCTTCTTATTTCACTTACTGTAACGTCATCGAGGTTCAACCGTGTTGTAGCATGGGCAGAATTGCCTTCCTTTTGAAAGCTGGATAATGTCCCGCTGTATGTATATGCCACATTTTGTGTATCCATTCGTCTGGCGATGGACACGTGGGGTGCTCTCACCCCTTGGCTATGGGGAATCATGCTGCCACACGGCGAGCCTGTCCTTGTGCCATTCATACAGCACGGCATCAAAAACACACCTTCGTACCCTGAATTCTTTTTTAATTAAAACAATTTTTTAAAATTTATTTATTTTAGAGACAGTGTGAGCAAGCACAGGGGGAGAGGGAGAGGGAATCCCAAGCAGACTCTACTCTCAGTGTGGAGCCCAACTGGGCTCGATCTCACGACCTCAAGACCACGGCCAGAGCTGAAGTCAGGAACCTGACATGTAACCTACTGAGCCACCCAGACGCCCCTACTCTGAATTCTTTATGGCCTTTATCCCAAACTATTTTCTCCATCCCTCTGCTTTCTGTCCTCTTCCAGTCTCCCCAGCTTTACCTTGTGACTTGTTTTTCTGCACTTGACGTTGCCTCCATGGCTTCCCTGCGCTCCTGTGATTCATAGCCACCCATTGTTTGTGGTTTCAGGTCAGTCACGCTACAGTCCGGTCTGAAGACTGGCCACTGTACCTTGTGGAGTATGGGGTCTCGTGATCGAATGTCTTCCCCTCCCTCTTCCCCATGTACTTTCTCCTTCCCTCCACGTCTTTCCCGTCTGCCTTTCCCAGCTGTTCTCATCAGAGGAAGGAGGCTTCTCTGGCAGTAGCGCTTCCACACTGTGTTCAGCACGAAGCCCCCCTTCCTCACCCTTCATTCCTGCTGCTCCCTCTCCCCGCCTCTCCCACGATTGCAAAGCCTGGGAGAAATGAAAGGTGACCCCCTGTACTGGAGACAACCAATAGCAACATGTAGCGCCTGCTCCCAGCCGCCCTTGCTGGTGGATCTGGGCGGGAGCGGGAGTGTTTCCCATCTGTTCTGACTCAGCCATCTGACTTCTCCACTGCTCTGTGCTCTCAACCTGTTCCTCCTCCGCCATTCCCCAGGGTACCACTGGCATGAGGCGGCTTGTGAGTAACAAACTTACCTGAAGGTTCCAGGGTCACATGGAAGGAAGCTACTCCATGCATGGAGGGACACAGGACATGGCTGGCTATTGAATTAAGTCTGAAATGATATTGTTCTTTTTTTTATTCACTTATTCGACAGAGCGAGAGAGATGACAAGATCACAAGCAGGCAGAGAGGCAGGGAGAGGTAGAGGGGGGAAGCAGGCTCCCCGCTGAGCAGAGAGCCCAATGTGGGGCTCGATCCCAGGACCCTGAGATCATGACCTGAGCCGAAGGCAGAGGCTTTAACCCAGTGAGCCACCCAGGCGCTCCAGAAACAATAGTGTTCTTAAGTGTTCTTCTCTTTGACAGTCATTTCTGTTAGGCCCTAGTAATGTATTTTATTTATTTTATTTTATTTTAAAGATTTTATTTATTTCTTCAAGAGAGAGCTTGAGAGACAGAGCACAAATGGAAGGGGAGGGACAGAGGAAGAGGAAGAAGCAGGATTCCGGATACAGGGCTCCATCCCAGGACCCTAGAATCATGACTTGAGCCAAAGGCAGACACTTCACCAACTGAGCCACCCAGGAACCCCCCCGTCCAGTATCTATTTTAGCACTCAACTATCCTTACTGTTAGGAAGCTAGAAGATTTAGGACATGGAAGGTGAACTCATATCACTGGCCTAATCTAATTTTTCCTCCTGGAAGAGCCAGTCATAGAGGAATTTGCTGCCTCTATGAGGTCAGGTGGGATGGTGGAAGCATCCCAAACACTTCTCTTTGACTACAGCTCATCTCAAATCAAATTGTACATCAGATTTTGTAATGCACATGTTGGACATATGGCAAGGGAGCATGTGAAGTGTTGACTCACTGCATCCAATCTTCAGCATCGGTAAGTAGTTAATGAGATTTTGCTCCCGCGTGTGATACTGTGCAAGAGTTTTCAAACACGTTTTTAAAAGTCTGGGCAATTTGGTTTGAATCATCTCAAATGTTATCCTGACTCCGAGATGTAGTAATTACAACAGCTGCTCCCTGCACGTGAGGGAATGCGACAATGGCACGAGCATCATTCAAGACTGATTATACCCTGAGTTCGCATCATTTACCATCGGCTCTCTATGGAGAGGGTCTTCGGTTTGTTGCTTTCTCAGCTAATTAAACGAGCTTCCTGTTTCCTGTTTCACATTTGGCAAATTATTTTTAGAGATAAATCATATCTGCAGTTTCTTGGGGGGAACTTCAAGGTGGCCTAGATTTTCCTTGGATGAGTTGTAGGGGGAGCTGGCGCAGAAAGACAGGCCCCACGGGGGCTCCACCAAGCCTCCCTCTCGGAGGGTACCAATTCACTCCTGCACGCCCCATCGTGTTGTCACCAGACAGACAGCTGGTTTTCCGTAATCCTAGCCCAAGAACTTCCCTGACCTATCGCTGGGCTAGGCTGACCTTGTTCAAGTCGCTCCTTTGTTACCTCCGCCCACACTCTGTTTTAGTAGCTTAATAGAAGGGGCGGGGGGAGGGTTTGAGAAAACGATGGGTAATTTATTCACTTTTTGGTAACGTAAGTGGGGCTATGAACAAGTCTTTCAGAACTTCCAAAATGTTTTGGATCCTGCTCAGATAAAAAATGTCTGGTTATATTTTCTTGGCTTCATGGACAGAGTGGGGCTTTCGAGTGAGACAGACCTGGGTTCAAATCCCAGCCCCACAACTTATTATCTGTATGACGTTTGGAAAGTTATTTCATCTCTTGGTTGGTTGGTTTGTTTGTTCCTTCTTTCTTTCCTTCCTTGGTTCCTTCTTAGGGAATTAAAAAAGTCAGGAAACTACAGGGAAAAATACAGGAAGCTCTCAGATTCCCACCACCCAGAATTAACGGTATTGGAATGTATTTTTCTTTTAGCCATTTGTTTCCAATGCTTAGCAAAAAATTATCCTGGTAATGTATGCATGTACTTCCTTTTACTCCCCATTTCTTGGAAGATTATACCTGCCTTTCTGGGTTAAAATGAGATCATCAAAGCACCTAGCTTAGTGCCAATTCAGAGTAGACAATTGGTATGTGATGGTTGTTGTTATTAGTTGTTCTTCTCTTTTTATCCTCGCTTCTTTCTTTGTGCATCTCCCTTAGAAAATATAGTCCTGGGAAATTGGCAGACTTATAAAAATGATTTTTTGGACTAGCTATTTCTCCTTCTAGGATGTCTTTGCTACCCTCAACTCGAGGAATTAGTGTTAATACATGTAAGGATGTGGAATACACCGTAAAACTTATTTATATTGCAAATCAAAATTTATTGAAAGTCTAGAACTTTCTAATAAACGATGGTCTACATTTGGGAAACCCTTTAAAATAAAATGACTGAACCAAATTTTGGAAACTTGCATGCATTATTTAAAAAGTTATAATATTAGCGGAATGGAAAGATTGAGAAGAAAATTGCTTACTTAAATTGTGTTGTGAATGATTGATTTCCTGCTTGTAGTGATCTTGCAGAGCAAATGGCTGTTGGGTAATTAATGCTGGGGCTTTTAGTAATTCACAAAGAGAAGGGAAGGATTAGCTTGTCTGCTAGAAGTGAATTCTCAACAAGTTAAAAAAAATTAGGATGATGAAAAATGTGGGTAATTTGTCAATTTAAATGAATGTCCTTTTTTATGGGCTTCCTAGACTAGTTTTGCACTAAAATCTGTATTCCAAAATTAGTGACATAATTAAGGGGCAAAGGTGCTGGAGTGAGCTGGTTGCACTGTTTGTAATCAAAAGCAATATTGATGAATTAGTTTAAAATTTAAAATTTAAAAGATAGTCCCGGGGCACTTGGGTGGCTCAGTCAGTTGAGTGACTGACTCTTGATTTTGGCTCAGGTTGTGGGATCGAGTCCTGTCTTGGGCTCCAGGCTCAGTGCAGAGTCTGCTTGTCCCTCTGCCTCTATTCCTCCCCCTGCTCCCTTTCTCAAATAGATTAATATAAAATCTTAAAAAAAAGATTATCAAAGTGCCTTTTGTACTACATATATCTCTAAAGATTGATTGATTGATTTTGAAGAGAGAGAGCGTGTGGCACACAGTGCCTGCAAACAGGGGAAGGACCAGAGGGAGAGGGAGAAGGACAGGCAGGCTCCCCCCTGAGTGGAGAGCCCAATGCAGAGCTCCATCTTCCCATCCTGAGATAATGACCTGAACTGAAATCACGAGTCTCATGTTCAACCAACTGAGCCACCCAGGTGCCCCCATTGTACTATATATTAAATATATAATAGGGGGCGCCTAGGTAGCTCAGTCATTAGGCGTCTGCCTTTAGCTCGGGCCCTGATCCCACGGTCCTGGGATCGAGCCCCGCATTGGGCTCCCTGCTTCCAGGGAAGCCTGCTTCTTCCTCTCCTACTCCCCCTGCTTGTGTTCCTGCTCTCGCTATCTCTCTCCATCAAATAAATACATAAAATCTTAAAAAAATATATAATAGGTCATATTCATAGAGAGCTTACTGTAGACAGTGTAGTAAGTGCTTTATCTGTATTATTGGATCATTAGAATAACTCCTATGAAGTAGGTGCTTCAATGGTCCCATTTTGTGGATGAGGAAATTGAGACAATGAGTTCACCCCAGTTACATAGCTACCGAGTGGTAGAGCCAGGTTTCAAATCCAGGCAGCTGGTTCTAGAGTCTGTGCTTTTTAGTTCTATATTACACTGACTGCCATTATATCCACCATATCAAAAGCATCATTCCCCTGATAAGTAGAGCAAGTATGTGACATTTGAGCATCACATATTTTGGAAACTTGTCAGGGAGACTAAGAATAGTGCTTTTGGATTTTTTTTGGTACATTGTACAAATGTCAGTCAAAATAACTGTTTATAAACACATCTGCTTATTTTTCTTGCAGTTGAATAAAAAGCTCTCTTTCAATGAGTGGGAAGGTATGGCTCTCTTCTTGGCATGGCGAGTTTACGATGTTTATTTTTAACATTCACGTACTGAGTACCAAATGTGTACAGAGTTCGAGGCTTGCTACAGGCCGGGCAGGGGAGAGATACAACAATGAGTAAGACTTCATCTCTGCTCTCAGAGGAGTTAATGTCTATCGAGAGGAAAAGATCTGCCTATAAATAATTCAAACACATAGATGAGTCAGCCATGGGGTTGGGAGAAGTGTGTCATGTGGAATATAGGTGTTCAGGCAGGTACCATTTGTAAAAAATTATTTATTTTTATTGAGAAATAATTGACCTAGAACACTGTATTAGCTTCAGGTGTACAACATAATGATTTGATGTATGTATATATTGTGAAGTCATTGCCACAATACGCAGGTAACATTTTTTTAATTTTTATCGTTTAAACTTCTTGTTTGAGTGTAGTTGGCACACGATGTCACATCGGTTCCAGGGGTACAACACAGAGTCTCGGCTTCTTGTGTGTCATGCTGTGCTCATCACGGATACAGCCACCGTCTGTCACCTCATAATGCTATTACGGTGTCGTTGACTGTGTGCCCCGTGCTGAACCTTTCATTCCCATGACTTATTCATGCCGCAGCTGGAAACCTGTATCTCTCCCTCTCCTTCATCCATTTTGCCCATTTCCTCCCACTCCCTTCCTTCTGGCAGCCAGCAGTTCTTTATAGTTCTGATTTTGCTTTTTGTTTACTGACTCATGTATTTTATTTTTTAGATTCTACAAATGAGTGAAATCCTATAGTATTTGTCTTTCTCTGCCTGACTTATTTCATTTAGCATAACACCCTTTGGGTCCATCCACGTTGTCGCAAATGGCAAGATCATATCCTTTCTCACAGCTGTGTGATACACCAGTGTATTCATACCACACCTTCCTTATTCATTTGTATATCAGTGGGCACTTAGATTGCTTCCAAATCTTGGCTATTGTAAATAATAGTGCAGTAAACATAGAGGTGCCTATATCTTTTTGGATTAGGGTAAATGTTTTTGTTTTTTTCTTTGTTTTTTTTTTTTTTTTGTTTTCTTTGGGTAAATACCCAGTAGTGGAATTATTGGATTGTATGGTGTTTCTGTTTTTGATTTTTAAAGGAGCCTCCATAGTGTTTTCCACAGTGGCAGTATCAATTTACATTTCTACCAACAGTGCATGAGGGTTCCTTTCTCTCCACATTCTCACCGACGCTCGTTATTTCTTGTCGTTTGATTTTAGTCATTCTGCCAGGTGTGAGGTGATACCTCATTGTGGTTTTGATTTGCATTTCCCTGATGATTAGTGATGTTGAACATCTTTTCATGTGTCTGTTGGCCATCTGCATTTCTTTGGAAAAATGCCCATTCAGGTCCTCATGCAGGTACCATTTGTAAAAGTTTAATCCAGGATTGTGATCTGATATTCTTGGTGTGTCAAAGAGGCAATAAAAAAACCCACAACGTTTACTGAGTGCCTATGTTGTATCAGGCCCTGTGCTAGAAAATTACTTAGAATTTTTCTAAAATACATGGTGGTACTTAGTTTTAAAGGATCAGGAATGTTTAAAATTTAGAGAAACCAGAGATAACTTTCCTTTTTCAGGACAGTCTATTCCCTCGATAGGAACTGGCGTATCTGATTGATTCTGGCATTAGGCCAGAATGACATACTGCCAAGTGACTCTCTGTTGTAAGCTGGGACTAAAGACAATGGTAATTAAAGGTATCAGCACTGCCCTATCAAGTACAAGAGTATCATAGGCCAGATTGTCTGCTCCTTTAAGAGTTTGTCTCTATTACCAAAACTTTAGATTAACTTTCTTAACTTTAGATTAACTTTCCAAAACTTAGATTAACTTTCAAAAGCTAGAACACATGGATGACCATTCCCAAGGATGCACTGGTGGATTCCTAAATCTTTTATAAAGGTAGGGTTAAGAGTGAATATAAATCACCAGATAGGCTACACTGAGGACTGTGCTGTTTGATATACCATAAAATTCCTCTTAATCCCAAGTATCTGTCACCCATGTAATTCAGGGGACATGCAATTTCCTTTTAATGTACTTCCTAACACGATTTGGAATTCCTTTCTAATACCTGTCTTGGACTCTTTTAGAATTAAAATAATGATCTAAAGATAATGTAAGACTCTTAATAAATACATAAAAATTCAGTTCATTCAGAATACTCTTTTTAAGTCAAGAAAATATAATAATACATTCTAAAAGTATTCTTGGGGCACCGCGGTGGCTCAGTGGGTTAAGCGTCTGCCTTCGGCTCAGGTCCTGATCCCGTGTCCAGTTCTCTGCTGAGTGGGAAGCTTGCTTTTCCCTCTTCCTCTGCCTGCTGCTCCCCCTGCTTATGCTCTCTCTCTTTGTCAAATTAAAAAAATATATATTCTTAACGAGGACTAAAGCCAAAAGGATCTTTTTTATTTTTGCTTAAATTTCAGTTTACCTGAAAATATAACAATGCAGATTGTATTCTCTATGCATCACAGTTGGTAGACATATTGGTTTGAGGACTTTGTGCAGAGTGATAGCATCTGGATATCAGTTAAGTTGAAGCTATTTCACTGGTATTGATTGTCGAACCTTACCTCATTTTACGTGGCCTTCTAGCGAACTCCTGAGTGCTGGGTGTGCAGCCTGGAAGCTGCAAAGGACAGGACATTTAAGACCTCCTGAGGCTCTGTGTTTTCTTACAGTTAGAGGGTTTAATTTTACTGCTGTCTGCCTCCCTGTGACTCCCACCCAGCAGTTCTGATTTGGCCATCCAGAGTACACATGAAACCAATCTCAGTCTCCCTATTGTGTGAGTGAGGGCAGTAGGATAAGAAGGCAAAAGAGGAACATCTGGGGAGGACCTGAGTGATGTGTTCTGGGCAGTCAGACTCTCCTGTGGATCCACTCCTGGGTCCTCTGCGGGGCAGACATCTGGTAGACCGTGCTCCAGCCGTTCTAACCTTTATCCTGTAACAACAGCGACAAGTACTAAGAAGAAAAGGACACCAAAAGTAAATGTATCGAGTGCCTGCTTTGCAACACTGTGTGCCCCACTCTTGACTTGTCGTGCCATTGCATTTTCACAAGAATGCAAATTGGTATCATTGACTCTAAAGATGAGGAAATGGAAACCCAGGAATTCATGATCTCGCCCAGGGACGTTGAGCCAGTGAATGTGGGCATTAGGGTTCTAACCTTGTCTGTCTGCCTTCAGAGGCAGTGCTTTTGTGACCCACCACAATGCCTCCTGGAGGGCTGTATGAGGTTTGGAGACTGCTTTCACACACTCCCTCATTCGTCTGCACCTTCTGCATCTTCTCTCTGGGTCATCTGAGCCTCCCGGGCCAGTTGAGCCAACATTAATGTCCATTCTACTCTCTCCTTCCCACACTTCTCTCTTCTCACCATCAAAATTAAGCACGAGCTTTTCCAAGGCATGGCCCTTCTCCTCTCTCTGAACATATATTTCTAAGCCACACTAATTTGTATCAATAGGTATCAGAAACCCTCTTCTTTCATATCCCTTGACGGAATCAAAGGAATCTTAGAATATTTTGGCACAAAAGTTGGGAAGGCTAAGCTAAATCGTTAATCATGAATAAATTGATTTCATCTTCTAAAGCAATGGTGTAAGTCTTCAGTTCTACTCTTGATGTGGAAGCAAAGAGCCAAATACCATAATTGTAAGAGCAGAGATGAAGTTTGTCCTTGGCTTGTTTTCAGTTGAAATATAATAGTGCAATGAAATAAAGCCCTAGGAAAACATTGGACTATATAATCCTCAGGAGGAGATAAAGATAATGCTACCCCTCCAAGTACTCACATAGTATTTTATTTTATTTTTTATTTTTTGAGAGAGAAAGAGAGAGAGGGAGAGAGCAAGTGAGTGCAGGGGAGGGGTAGAGGGAGAGGGGGAGAGAGAATCCCAAGCGGACTCCACGCCTAGTGAGGAGCCCAATCCGGGCTTGATCTCAAGACCCTGAGATCATGACCTGAGCTGAAATCAAGAGTCGGAGGCTTAACTGACTGAGCTACCCAGGCGGCCCTCAGTCGTGCCATTAGTAGTATTCTAAACCCTTCACACCATCTTATCACTATCCACTTTGTCTCTCCTTCAGTAAACTGTAAGTTCCTTATGGGTGGAAAATGTACTAAATTCATACTTTTATTTCCCACAGGCCATAGCATAATGCCTTTCCAACAGCAATTGACAAATAAATGTTTATTTCATGAATGAATGAATACACAAAAGAAATAGAAAGATGTCTTTATATGGTCAACATAAACCTACGTTAAGTAGTATTAAATCAGCTTCAGTTATTTTGAGGCAAGAAAATACTTCACAGAAAATAACAGGCCAAGAGGAATAATATGATGATTTCCAAAATTTTGGGTTGGCTGTGTATCTGAGGTTATATGGACCTACCTGCCTGCAGGATTTTAAGTACATTTCCAGTATGGTACCCTGAAATGGGCTTCCACTCCCCTTGTGAATTAAATTATTATCAGTTTTTAATTTAAAAATTTCTGGTCTGTAGATAAAACTGATTATTCTTAAAATACTTCATCCAAAATATTTTAGTGTGTTCGGGGGGAATGTGAGGAGTGGTTTTGTTCTTGAAAATATCTGATTAGGGCGCCTGGGTGGCTCGGTGGGTTAAAGCCTCTGCCTTCAGCTCAGGTCATGATCTCAGGGTCCTGGGATCGAGCCCCGCATCAGGATCTCTGCTCAGCGGGGAGCCTGCTTCCTCTACTCTCTCTGCCTGCCTCTCTGCCTACTTGTGATCTCTGTCTGTCAAATAAAAAAAATAAAAAATCTTAAAAAAAAAAAAGGGGGTGCCTGGGTGGCTGTTGGTTAAGCAACTGCCTTCGGCTCAGGTCATGATCCTAGAGTCCTGGGATCGAGTCCCACATCAGGCTCCCAGCTCCACGGGGAGTCTGCTTCTCCCTCTGACCTTCTCCCCTCTCATGCTCTCTCTCTCTCTCTCTCTATCTCAAATAAATAAATAAAATCTTAAAAAAAGAAAAGAAAAGAAAAGAAAATATCTGACTAAAGGGAATGGCCCTGGGAAGGTATTAACAGGGACTCTCAGGAGGCTGAGGGAGTTGACTTGGTATTGGAATTTAAAAGCTTCTCTGTTTCATTCTTGATAGAATCCTTTCTCTGAAGTAAACCAAATACAAAAGCCACACCTGATGATCTTCAAGGATGCTTGTATTTAAATAGAGAAGTCAGTTTTTATGACTGAGGGGAGAAAAATCATACAAAAAGAAAAGAAAATGTTCCCATATACACAAGGTGATGTGTCAGATAACTGTAAGGTTTTTCTTCCCCCTCAGTTTCTTCCTGCTTCTTCCTCTGCCTCTTTCATGAGGGGAAAATGGTTCTGAAGCTCATCACCATGAGCTCATAGTGTGTGGGCTTCATCCTGGATAATGGGTGGAAGAAACTACTTATTACGGCCTTCCTTTTAGGTAGGTCTGAGGAGAGGGTCAGCTTTGTACTGTTCTGGCCACAGTTACCGTCCTTTTAGGGGAGATGTTATTTTTGCTAGTCAGGAGTTGCTCACAGACCTCCAAAAGCCGTGGGGAGAGCAGAGAGGAGACTGGTGACTTTATGCCACCAGACCCCCACCCTTTTTATTAGCAGGAGTACAAAGACGTCGTACCCATTGTCTACCCAGTGGGAGAGACCCTAGAGACCTGAGACCTCTTCTGACCCTCAGAGACTTGTGCAGTCATGAACAACGGCCAGGGGTCTCTGCCGCTGGAAGGATGAGCTCCAGACCCTTTCCCCCAGGGCAAGCCAGCTCCCTGCGGTTTTTCTCTCTCCTCAAAGCAGGCTTCCAGGGCTTTTTCTCTTGGTAATTGTCACCACTTGTTCTGTGCAGTCCCTGAAGATAAGCACGTAGGCCCTTTTTATTTTAAGATTTTACTGTGAAACAAAAATAGCAGCATTAGGAAATCACGAGTCCCAGAGCTGATTTCCATCTGGAAGCCCCTTGGGACAGAGCTTTTCTTCCTTAAGTTGGGTTTTCTGTTCCTTCTGACTTTTTCCCCCTTCTCCCATTAAAGGGAGAGTTTGCTCTCAAGGAAGCCTCACTCCCAGCTCTTAGGCCTGAAGTTGCCGGGGTAGCCCGACGGTCCCTACTTCTTGGGTCAGCCTGGGAACTTCCCTCTCTGGGGATGTCCTGCGGGGACTGGACTCTCTGGGACATGCAAGGTGTTCCTTCAGCAATCCAGGGAAAATCCTCAGCCAATGCAAAGTGTTCACTGAACCTTCGGTTGTAATTCAGCTTCAATTGTAAGAGCTCTGGACTGGGCCAAGATCCGATTTGCCCAAGTGTGAATTCACTGATGTTATTTGATTAGTAAAGATCACTCGATTAGTAAAAGAGGGATGTGAAGTCGGCCTTGGCTGGAAATCTCACCACCTGAGAGCTTCAAGTAAAGTCTGTGCTGGCATTGTTTCCGCTGCAAGTTGACTTCAGGTGACATCTTTTGCTTCTAGAAAACAATATTCCAGACATGAATAAGAAACTATGAGTCATACAATAAGTCTAATACTAGGCTTGTGCCTTGACTGCTTTTAGACCATTGTATTTTAGTGCTTATTTAATTATCTGTTTGCTATAAAAGTTGGCAATCTTGGCTTTCCTCTCCAATGTAAACAAAATATTACTTAATTCTCTCACTACTTACTGGTATAATAGTAGAAACTTTTCTTTTTCTTTTTTTTTTTTGCCGTTTTCCATTTCTGTGTAGTTTAGAATGGGAATAGGAAGTTTTCAAGGAAACTTTTTTTAAGTAGGCTCCACACAAACATGGAGCCCAGTGAAGGGCCTGAGCTCACAACCCTGAGATCAAGACCTAAGCTGAGCTCAAGAGTCAGTTGCTTTCACTGACTGAGCCACCCAGGCACCCCAGAGACTTTTTTTTTTTAAAAGAGTCAGTTTTTCCTTGTGATGAATCTGAGGTAAAATAGAAATTTTATCAGCAAGCCCCTGTTACTAATGGCAAAAAAAAAAGTATTGTAACTGAAGAAGAGTTTCAAGGAGAGGGCTTTTTTTGTCAGCCATGACACATCTAGGTGGCTTGGCAATCTAGGGTCTTGATTGAGCTTTGGCAGTCCAGAAATTTGACTTCCTCAGCTCCCCGAGAGTTGAGCAAATTCAAGGGTGTTAACTGGTCTGTACATTCTCTCCTTTGCAGCAACATCTATGGGAAGTCAGATGATATTCAGTGTTTGCTTGGTGAGCATGGAGTCTGGGCCAAAGGGTGGGGGATGGTCTGAGCGGCGTATGTCCGCCAGCTGTGGGAGCTGGATGTCCTTTCCACTCCGGGGGCAGTGTTGTAGAGCAGTGTTGGCTGCTGAGGCTGTTTTTCCTGCTGGCCCAGTGCTGGAAACAGAGTGTGAATAGCTTCTCTTGTTAAAAGAGAACACAAAACCCCTAAGGTTTGTGTGGACGAGAGCTCTGGAAGACGACACGGTGCATGCAGACACCAGCTCGTTTTCTTGGATTTTCCCTCTCCTTCCGGTTCCCTTCCTTTGATTCTGGCCGTTAATCATCATCTTCAGCCCGCAGGGGCCTGTGGTGCCCTCTAAAAAATTGGTCAAAGCCAAACATCAGTTCTCTTTCTGTTATTGTTCTCAGCACAGCTGAGGTCGGCTGGAATAGTCAACAGACATCTTATTAAAATTAAGAGAAAGCTAAAGAAATGAACATGTACTGAAACTATGAAATCACCAGGCTGATGAAGGATAGATTTTTATACGTGAGTTTGGTGTAAAATGTTGGGAAATCTAAGCCCAACAGTTAATCATGACCTGGTTAACAATGACTTCATCTTCTCAAGTGATGAGGCAGAGTATTGCCTTTTCAAAGCACTTTTTCTCTGGTGCGGCAGGTATAAGTGAGTAGGTTATATATCCCGTCTGAGCCAGGTTTACTTTTGCGGGTTAACAACCTCATTTTAACAGATTCTTACATATGAAATGTGTATTTCATGCTTAGAGTTGTGTCACTTCTGACATTGTCCTCAAATTCTGGGCTACAAAGCCCAGAACGTACTGCTTGCCAAATAAGTCTGCCGAGTCATAAGAATGACTTCTTTTCCAGCTCTTTTAGAGTCTCCCTAGGAATGCATTTAAAAAATACTCAATACTTTTCAATCAATAGCCGCCATTGTTTTTGAGGCTCAAAATTGTCCATCTTTGGCCAATAGTAGCCTATTCATGTGGCTCTTATGTCCTTTTGACATGACCCCATGAGTCTTGGAGCACTTCCTTACTTCCTTAGCTCATCAAAAATGGTTCAGGCTCATCTTGTGCTTTTTTCTGGCCCAGATCTACAATCAGTCACACCTCAAAGAAGGCCTGGTTCTTTTTAGTGGGGAATGGTTTTTGGAGACCACAACCTGGGTGCTGAGGTATTCATTCGTTCTAAACCTACTCAGGGGATATACAGTTGACCCTTGAACAACATGGGTTTGAACTGCATCCACGTATAAGTGGATTTTTTCCGAGAAGTACTGTAAATACATTTTCTGTATGATTAAGATTTTTTTCTCTAGCTTTATTATAAGAATACATATATAATACATATAACACACCAAAGTGGTTTTTTTTTTAAATCTTTTTATTTTTAAGTACTATCTACACCCTATGTGGGGCTCAAACTCACAACCCTGAGATCAAGAGTCACATGCTCTACGACTGAGCCAGCCAGGTGCCCCAAAAGTTTGCATAGGAATTAATTCTTAAAAGGATTTTAATTATTCATTTATTTTAGAGAGCTTGCAGGCTGGGGGAAGGGCAGAGGGGGAGGAGGAGGGGGAGGGAGAATCTGAAGCTGACTCTGGGGTGAGCGCAGACCCCAACACTGCCGGGCAGATTGGACCTTGAGATCGCCTGAGCCAAAACCAGGAGTCCCTGCTCAACTGACTGAGCCACCCAGGCACTTCAGGAATTAATTTTTGTAAAGTAAGCTCTATATTCAACATGGAACTTAGGACCCTGAGACCAAGGGTCCCATGCTCTACCAACTGAGCCAGCCAGGTGCCCCATCCAAATATGAGTTAATTGACCGTTTGTTATTGGTAACAATAACAAACTTGGGGGAATAGTAGGCTATTAGTGAGGTTTTTGGAAGGCCAAAATATATTTGCAAATTTTCCACTGTGGGAGGGGGGAAGGTTTACATCCCTAATTCCCCTTTGTTCCTTGTTTAAGGATCAACTGTGTATGTATTTTTGAAAAAAAAAAAAAAAAAAAAGAGGGGCACCTGGGTGGCTTAGTCCGTTAAGTGGCTGCATTCAGCTCAGGTCATGATCCCCAGTCCTGGGATCGAGCCTCCTCTCACCCCCTGCTTTAGGGCTCCCTGCTCAGTGGAGGGTCTGCTTCTCTTCCTCCTCTGCCCCTACCCCCTACTTATGCTCTCTCTCTCTCTCCTCCAAATAAATAAAATTTAAAAAAAAAGAAAATTAAAGACATTTGACAAATGTCTAGAGACATAAAAAAAAGTTCATATTAGTATTGCCAATTTAAATATAATATTGCAGGATTTAAAAGCTAATTTCTTTGTAGACTTGTATTTTCTTTTTCTTTATTTTTTTTTTATTTGACAGAGAGAGAGAGAGATCACAAGTAGGCAGAGAGGCAGGCACAGAGAGAGGGGGAAGTAGACTCCCAGCTGAGCAGAAAGCCCCATGCCGGGCTCGATCCCAGGACCCCTGGACCATGACCTGAGCCAAAGGTGGAGGCTTTAACCCACTCAGCCACCCAGGCGCCCCTGTACACTTGTATTTTCTGTCACACTGAAAAGATCTTGGTTCCTTTTGACAGTAACATAATTACTTGCTTTATCCCATAGCATACATAAGAATTAAAAAAAAATACCAAATAACAATAATGCTACTTGTTGATATTTACGATTTCTTTGCAGCTCTATTTGCCATTGGAATATATATACCACCATTGATGTAGTCATAATACTGCATACTAAAGCAGCTTAATTAATTTTTTTTCTGTATTCTTGTGCCATTAACAGGATAGTCAGTTTTTATTCATTTTTTCTTTTTCTTTTTTTTTAAAATATTTATTTATTTATTTGACAGAGAGATCACAGTAGGCAAAGAGGCAGGCAGAGAGTGAAGGGGAAGCAGGCTCCCTGCTGAGCAGAGGGGGGGCTCGATCCCAGGACTCTGGGATCATGACAGGAGCCAAAGGCAGAGGCCTTAACCCACTGAGCCACCCAGGCGCCCCTCATTTTTTCTTTTTTAAGATTTTATTTATTCATTCATCAGGAAAGAGAGAGAGTGAGGGAGAGCAGGTCAGAGTGAGAAGCGGACTCTCCATGGAGCCGGGAGCCCAATGTGGGACTCGATCCCGGGACTCCGGGATCATGACCTGAGCCGAAGGCAGTCGCCCAACCAACTGCGCCACCCAGGGGCCCCCATTTTTTCTTTTAATATGTTCTACCAGAGTCAAAACTATATAAGGTACATACAGAAGACCTCTCAGTTTTCCATTCCTCTTTATCCCACACTGTTCCCTCCCATATAAATACTTTTTAGTTTTAGTTTATCCATAGCGTGCTCCTTTTCTAAATATTAGCGAATACAAATGTCTGTTTTTCCTTCCACATCCCTTCCTTCCTTATTCCTCATTTTTATGATTAATATTTGATTAGTTAATGTCATAGTTTAAGAACGACTTTTTAAAACAGTAATGATAGTTAATAGTTCTAAACTACTTAATCTCTGGCTGGAGAGATGAGGAAGCACTTTAAAAAAAACACTGCTTTTAAACGTAAACACTGTTTTTTCTTGAAGGCTATTCTTCCAAGAGAAAGAACCATTATTATTATTTTTTATGTGCTTCCCATGCCTGTCTAAGCTGCTAAGAGAGTTTAACACAATTTTGGATGAAGCTTGCGCTTCACAATCTGCCAGCTACGCTGCCAGATTCGTCCTTCAGGCCGGTAACTGTCCCTTCTGACGCTGTTTGGTTAGGTGGGCACTTGCATCTCTCTGATCTTTTTTTTTAAGATTTTATTTATTTATTAGAGAGAGAGAGAGAGACTGAGACTTGCCCTCTTTGGTGCCCTCCTCGAACCCCTCCCAGATCTTGGAAAAAGCACAGCAATCTCCCGCTGCTTCGGGTCCCTGGGCGCAGTTGTTCACCCGGCCGCTCTCCAGTTCCCAGGCTCCCGAGCTCCGGGGTTTCCAGGCTCCGCAGCTCTGCGGCTCCCGGGCGCAGGTTCCAGGAGCCCGCCGGGCGCTGGGGAGCTAGGGCCGCCCCGCCCGCGCACAGCGACGCCGGGATTGGGGGCGGGAGCGCCGCCTTCGTCTCCCGCGCGCTCGCTCGCTCCCGCCCTCTTCCCCGCCCCAAACCCTCTCCTGCCTGAGCTGTGCAGGCTCCGCACTGCAGATGCCTGCCGACCGGCCCGCGCTTGGCGGCTCCAGCGGTGGCCCTCAGGTCCCTTCAATCCCCGAGCGCCGGCCGCACTCTCGCTGCTCCCGAGGGCCCCTCGACTAAGCGGACTCGCGAAGTCCGGCGCGCGAAGCCGCTACGCCGGCGGGGCAGCGAGGACCCAGGCGGACGGTGGGCGCGCCGGAGCCCGGGGCGCTCTCGAATGCGGCAGGACAAGCTAACCGGCTCGCTGAGGCGCGGAGGGAGATGCCTGAAGCGGCAGGGTGGTGGAGGCGGCGGCGGCGGCGTGGGCACCATCCTGAGCAATGTGCTCAAAAAGCGCAGCTGCATTTCTCGGACCGCGCCCCGGCTGCTTTGCACTCTGGAGCCGGGTGAGGACTCGGGGCTGCAGATGGGGCGCTGGAAAGTAGCGTGGCGCCCCGGAGCTGGTGCCTCTGCCTCAGTTGGACTCCGCCTAGGCCGGGGAGCACTCTCGGGCCGCCGGGTGTAGGGGTACCGCGGCTCCGCGCAGGCGGGGCTGGGTCGGTCTGGGAGGGAAGAGCGCGGGCGAAGAAGGCCTGGGCGCGGGCAGCGGCCTCCCAAGGCTAGGAGGACCCGCTGCTGCCGGTGGGTCCCGATCCCGCGGCCTGTGCGCGGTCTAGCCCTGTTAGTGCCTGGAGCTGCTGGCGAGCGTTGCGCTCGGCCCTCTGCGCGTGGTGGGGAAGTGCCCGCGGCTACCCAGGCTACCAGAGGCCGCGCAACCAATTGTGCTCCCGGCTCACAGGAAGCCAGATCTTGGAAGAGGTGCGTGAGGTAGAGAGAGGCACAGGTTTGGTACTTGGGGACGGAAGGGGAAGGCAGCGGCTGCGAGGAAAGATCGGGTGCATTTTCCTGAGGATCTGTGCGGCGTGAGCGCCAGGGTGAGCTCGCCTGGAGCCTCTAATTTCTGTGTCCGTGTGGGGAACGGGTAGGAAAACACTCTTGCAAGTAGAGATTCTTTCTTAGAGCCAAAGTCCGGGAGCGCGCCTTGCGTGCTAGGCTAGGCCCTTTATGCTGCTAGCTTGTGTTTACACATCCCTATTTCTCTAGGCTGCATAACTCCGCGTCTGCTCCACCACCCAGCATCCCTCCCTGGGGTTTTATGGGCCCGGCCCTGGCGCGGGCTCCTGGGCAGAGAGCTTTCTGGCAAGGGCTGGCTGCAGAGGGTGCCGGCTGCACTCTCATCGGTGCTTAGCGCTGCTCGCTTGTGCCCAGCGTATCCCCAGCGGGGTTCCAGGCGCGTTTGTTCTCCCCCAGCCCCTGCTTCCCAGCGCCTTCGGGACCTGCTTTGCTGGGGCTCCTGGAGAGAATCTGACGAGGCGCGGAACCCCACAGGGTGGAACGCGTGGACTGTCTTTACGAACCTTGTGGTTTCTTTGTTTTTCTCCCCAAGGAAGTGTCTACTTGCAGAGACTGTAGTATTTATTCACCATCTTTCTTTACCCTTAAAAAAAGCTCCTTCCCACGGTAAAAAGTGTTTTGTATTTCTGAAACCAGAACAGCCGTGATTATCAGATGAAACATAAACCTCTCCCCTCCCTTACTCAGTTAGAAGAAAAGAGGAGAAAATGACTTGATTTCAGCTATCGCATGCAGGTGGTGAATGATCAATTCCAGTTAAATCCTGTGACTCATTTTAGATCATGAGAAAATAGTTGTGGTTTAGACCAACCCCAGCCGGTTTTCAGCATCTGATGCCCAGCAGGTGCTCTGAAAAAGCAAAGGGAGCATATTTGGTCATACATACAGGGAACCCAGAGCTTTTAGGTCGGTTGAAATAAGTCAGCGCGGGACTGAATTTTCTTGCCTTTGTTACAATAAAGCAGAAGTCATGACGATATGCTCCTCCGTTCAGCACCCCGCAACTGGACAGCAACCTTACAAGGAAGTGTGTTTCTCATAGTGCTTTAAATCATTCACCGCAGCTGGAGGCAATCGTGTGGCCATTGTGTCATTGCTCTGCACCGAGGCAGGACTTCATTTAAATCTTCTCAGAGAGATGAGAATTTGATGGGGTACTTCCCTTGGGGAAGTAAATCTTTTTAGGCAGAATATGCTTGTGGCCCTGAAGCTTTGAAAAGACATATCAGGGCATTGACTGGATGCCTGGGATTCTGTAACACATCTTGACTTTAGAAATCTAGGACCCAAGTCCTGTATTCACGGTACTCTTCTAGGACTTACAAAAAGGGCACTTGCATACTGTCATGGGCTAGGGCAAATCATACATTTCTTGACTCCACAAGTCTACTTTATTATTGTAATTTTAAATTCTGAAGATCATTTGTATCTACATACCAACTCCTAAGCAGTGGAAGTTGTCGGAAGATTTTCAGTATGCCTAATCTGCAATCAACATCTTAGAAGCAAACATATTGTCATAAATGACAATCATAAATTATAAAGCTGAAATGCTATTAATAATGTTTGATATATCTTGATCGTTGAAGTTTTAAGTAATAAGTCTTTAAAAAATGACTTGAAATATGATTTAATTGATTTTAAAATTGTAGAAAATAGTTACATTCTCAGATTTGATTATATTATTATATTTTAAAGATTTTATTTTATTTATTTGAGAGGAGAGAGAGAGAGAGAGAGAGAGAGAGCGAGCGCACAATAGCAAGCACCAGCAGTGGGGGAGTGGCAGAGGGAGAGGGAGAGCAGACTCCTCATTGAGCAGGGAGCCCAGCTCTGGGCTCAATCCCAGGACCCTAGGATCATGACCTGAGCAGAAGGCAGATGTTTAAAGACTGAGTCACTCAGGCATTCCTGATCATATTATTTTTAATAAAATTTACATGGGAATAAAAATTGTCATGTAATTTCACTTCAAGAACAACAGCACATACATCTAACATGGGATTCTGAATAAGAGCCCAATATGAATATAGCATATAGTCTTTGTATATTATAAGCACATTGTCTTGATATATTCTATTTATTTTCTTCTCTTCCTTAGATTTGGGATTGGAATCAAAGAAGTTTATTTAAAGTTGTAGACAACTTGGAATTAGAGCTCAGTTATATTTTTAGCTTGCAGTCTATGATTAAACATACCAACTGTTTTATCTTCAATGAGCAAGTGTATCATGACAGAATTTTAAGATACACGAAGATCTCTAAATAAGATTGTTTACGTGGATTATTCCATAAGTGAGAAGGCAGTGACATTATTTTTATTACTTTTAATATTTCACTGAAGTTTCCTTCATAGATTTAGTTCATGCAAATGACTTGGAAAACAAATTCTTTAAGTAGAGAATTCTCTTCCTAAATTTCATAAATATTGATTATACTGTGCTAGGAGATTTATGGTTAATCATCACAACACACAGTCTACTGAGATCCGTATTATCCTCACTTTAAAAATAAAGAATTGAGGGGTGCCTGGGTGGCCCAGTGGGTTAAGCCACTGGCTCTTGGTTTCAACTCAGGTCATGGTCTCACGGTCCTGGGATCCAGCCCTTCCTGGGTTCTGCTGTGGGCATGGAGCCTGCATAAGATTCTCTCCCTCTCCCTCCAAGTATGTGGTGTTGTGTTTTTGGTTTTTTTTTTTTCACGACTCCAGACAGCTGTGGAAGCCACCATTCTATGTGATAAATCCCATTCTAGTGGTAGCAAGATATTTTTCCATTTAAAAAATCAATATTATTACCTTTTATTTAAAAAAATTGACTAAAATTTTGTAAAAATACATGTTTAAAAATTTTTATGGTGATTTAGTAGAATCAGGTAAATGTTTAAAAATTTTTATGGTGATTTAGTAGAATCAGGTAAATTTTTACTTTTATTTTTGATCTAACTTGTTCTTTTCTTCCAAAATAACAGTTATATATTTTTCTTTTAGGAGTTGACACAAAGTTGAAGTTCACTCTTGAGCCATCTTTAGGTCAAAATGGTTTTCAGCAGGTAACAATTTTTGGTTTTTGGTTTCAACTATTTTGAATAATAACTATTATTTGGGGGTATCTACAAGGTACCCTGAGATAAAGTCTCAAAGTAGGAAAAGTGGCATATACTTTAATTCATATAAGATGAATTATATATATAAGTACATATAAGATAATTTTCAAAACTGAAAATTATAGATAAATTAACTGATGAGCCTTCAAGTGGCCTGGGTTTGTACCTGCAACGAAAAATTTTGTATTTGCTGTTAATGGTGCAAGTGTGAAAAAAAATTTAAAAAACCGAGTACCTGTTATTTTGAATGAACAATACATGTTTTTGTTTCTGAACTAGAGCTTCGCAACCATTATGTGTGGACATGGGTCCCAGGTGGATTAAGAGGACCTAAGGTGGGGGGTGGGCGGGCCTTGGAGCCTGGTTGAGAGAAGCTCTGTTTACCTCCGTGTGCTGTACAAACTTTCTCATACTCTCTGGATGTCAAAATATGAAAAAGGTTGAAGAGTGCTTCTCCAGGTCAATAGTATCACTTTGCCAATGTTCCTTCTGTGTTCCTAGTGGTATGATGCTCTCAAGGCAGTTGCCAGACTGTCAACAGGAATACCAAAGGAATGGAGGAGAAAGGTAAGGGGGATTCAGAGGGCTAAAATAAAAAAGCATCAGCACTCTGTTCCTCTTTAAAATGTCTGAGATGCCCAAAAGAACATTCCAGATTTATTAATTTGAAAGCTGTCTCTCTTCATTATTTATTCATTTAATAAGCATTTATTGATTGTCGGTTCTGTGCCAAGTACTCTTCCAAGTCCTGAGGATACAGGAGTGGGAAGAAAAAAAAACAGACCAAAATTTCTGTCCTCGAGGAGTTTACAACGAATACAATATAAAGTATATCAGATGGTGATAAGTGCCCTGCATAAAATAAAGCAGAGAATGGAAGGAGGGGAGAGGGTGGAAGGTGGGGGAATGGAGGTAAGGAGGTGGAATTTTAAAGAGCAGGTAACTGTTCAAATAGGCCCCTGATGGAGGTGAACCCCTGGGGAGGCAGCTGGGGGGCGGGGAGAGCACTCCCACCGGAGGGAACACCCTCCCTGAGAGCATCTCAGGAGTATGCAAGCAAAATGAAAGCGCTAGGGTGGCTGAAGCACAGAGAACCAAGGGGAAAGCAATTGGAGAGAGGGTCACAGAGGTAATGTGATGGGGGTTGGGGGATGGCAGATCATGTAGGCCTTTTAGGCCTTAGTAGGACCTTTGCCCAGTCTCAGATGGGAAGCATTGGGAAGTTTTGAGCTGGGGAGTAACACGATAAAACTTGTATTTTAAATGGACCTGTCCGGCTTGATAATATGAGAGACAAGATTGAGTATGAGGTGTGTGATTCTGGTGCTTGGGAGAAAAATCTGGCTGGAGATATTGATCAGTGTTATTTCTGCTAACGTATGTTCAAATACCAAAACTCGAAGTGTGCTTTCTTAGTATTAATTGATCAACCTAGTCTTAATACCTCTTGAACACTGGGGGTTCCTCAAAGTATACATTAAAAATCTTACAGAAACAGCTTTTCAGGATAAAGTAATCAAAGGAATAAAAATATACAGTGACTCTTAAAAAAGTTACTCATTATGGGACCCCATCTGTCAGTTTTGTGTGTGTGAGAGAGATTGAGGGATGTTTTAAAGGCAAAGGCTGCTTCATGGTGAAAAAAGACCCATTCTCCATGAATGTCCAAGTACACAGAGCAATTCCGAGCCAAGTATAACAAGCTCAAGATAATATAGCTAATTCAGTGAACTGAAATAAGAGTTGGAAATTTTTTTCGTTTCCTTAACAGTATTCCTAATGGCTGAATCATTGCTTAGTGCGTAATAGAAACTCAACAAATATTAATGGAAAGAATAAATGAGAGGCCCTAATTGGTGCAATTCAGTATAGCAAACATTTCAATGAATAGTTGATTTCTACATGTGGGCTCTCTGTGGTCTAGGATCAGTTCCCATTTTCTTGTCAGCTGCAATAACTATTTTTTAATAAAGGTGAAATTATACATTTTAATTTAGCATTCTTCTTTATCTCTTAATATTTTAGGTTTGGTTGACCTTGGCAGATCATTATTTGCACAGTATAGCTATTGATTGGGACAAGACCATGCGTTTCACTTTCAATGAAAGGAGTAACCCTGATGATGACTCGATGGGAATTCAGATAGTCAAGGTAAGGCCCCTGAGTTTGGGCTTTTGCCCTGGCCTGGGAGGAGGTTTCTGAGAGCCGGATGTTCCCTGGACAGAGGACCAGACCGCATGGTCTGAATGTCCGTATGTTTTCTGCTTTCTTATTCCATTAGTTAACAGCCTTTTAATGGGAACTTTGACTATGTCTTGTTTTCATAAATTTGCATGTTGGCAGTAAGAAGAAAGTGTTCCTACCTAGTTTACCTATCTTGCTTATGTGATAGGAGATTGAAATTTCTTTTTCTTTCTTAGCATGGGTCAGTGCTATTAGCTGGATTTTTACATAAAAGTTATAGGTTGGGGGATGCCTGCGTGGCTTAGTGGGTTAAAGCCTCTGCCTTTGGCTCAGGTCATGATCTCAGGGTCCTGGGATCAAGCCCCACATCGGGCTCTCTGTTCAGTGGGGAGCCTGCTTCCCCTTCTCTTTCTGCCTGCCTCTCTGCCTACTTGTGATCTCTCTCTCTCTGTGTGTCAAAAAAAAAAAAGTTATAGGTTGGGAAATTTAAAGTTAAGTATATTTCATATTAGCATAATTGGGTTCTTATTAGGGTCTTTGATAATTCCTTAACTGCCAATTTATGAAGATAGTCAGATTGACTGATGTGTCTACTTCAACCAGATGGTCAAGGGTTCAAGCCAGCTGTGGAGACAGCTGTGGTTTGCCTACTGGGATTTTTACAATTGATTAGGGCCTGTTGCCAAAAGCCAAGTTTGCTGATTCAATTTGATCCCACTCTTGTTCTCTTACATAAGCCTCTACCACATGGCTTTTGATTTTATATGCGTGCATTACAATGTAATGCTAAGCTGGGGTTTTATTTTTTATTTTTATTTTAAAAAAATATTTTATTTACTTATCTGACAGAGAGACAGGGAGAGAGGGAACACAACCAGGGGGAGTGGGGGACAGAAAAGCAGGCTCCCTGCTGAGCAGGGAGCCTGATTCTGGGCTTGGGCTGGAGCTCGATCCCAGGACCCCGGGATCATGACCTGAGCCGAAGGCAGACACTTAAAGACTGAGCCACCAGGCACCTCTAAGCCAGAGTTTTAAAAGGGAAATTGTCTCTCATTAATTTTGGCCACCAGAATTGGCTAAGGTTTTGACAGATTTGAAGATATTTTTTCATGAAGAAGTACTAACTGTGAAAGGAGCTGCTTTGTGAACTAACTTGGTCTGTTTCAGGCCAATGTTAAAAACAATGATGAAATTCTGTTTTGTATGTTTCTAAAGCCTTGGCACTGTCCATATTTCAGCCGTTTAATCGGAATTTCAGCATGTTTCTCAAAGATGAAGTATTCCATATTTGAAATGTTTTCTTTCTGTTTAAATTGTGAGTTAAGGCAGTATACATTTTATAACAATCATGTTATTAAGAGGATCTTTAATTTTTCTCATCGAAGTGAATGCTGTGTCAGTAAAATGACATTAGCTCCTGAAAATCATAGTGTCTGCTTAGTTATTAAATTATACATATTGCCCTCAGTAAGTACTAAAGCACAACAGATGTTTCTTCATTTTTTATACAAGTTTATAAAATAACTTGGTTATATTTTTCTGCCTTAGACAGAATGATTTTCCTGTCTCTCTACAGTACAGACTGCATTTTTTACCATTTTAATGTTGCTCCTTAATATTATTTAGAGTTTTGATAGTTGAATATTACATTATGTTTCAGAGAAAGAAATGTTAGCATCTATCACACATGTGTTGAAATGACTCTTGTTTTGTCTGAGACATTGTGTTAAAAGAAACTGTCAATTTATATAGAAATATAATGTAATTTCTGTTAATTCTGAGTCACTTTTGTATTAATTCTGGAAACACTTTAAATTTTGACAGAAAATTCTAATTAAGGTTAGAAAATTTGCCTCGCTGAAATTCCTCTTGACAGTGTTCTAAGTCAACTATGTCTCAATAAAACTGGAAAAAAAAATGTATCTTAGCATATTAGAAAACATTAGGAAAAAGAAAATTAAAAAAATCATTTTGGCCCATGCGTATAGGGTACATAAACATTTTTAAAAGCTAAAATCCATGCTGCTAATCTGATTCTATTAAATGCTGAGGCAAAGTTAACGTTACTTTTTGGAGAGAATATAAGGCACCATTTAAAAAAAATATTGTTTGCTTTCTTCAGGATCTTCACCGCACAGGCTGCAGTTCTTACTGTGGCCAGGATGCTGAGCAGGACAGGGTTGTGTTAAAACGGGTCCTGTTGGCCTATGCCCGGTGGAACAAGAATGTTGGGTACTGCCAAGGCTTTAACATTCTGGCTGCTCTAATTCTGGAAGTAGTGGAAGGCAATGAAGGGGATGCGCTGAAAGTGAGTATGGGGCTCTCAAGAGGGCAGTTGAAATTCTTCTGAGAGTGAGATACTGAAACTGTCATTCCTCTTCCCTGATGGCCCCTCCCCCCTTCCAAGGTGTTTGCTACACCTTCTAAGGACCCCTAATCGCCATTTCCCCCACAGTAAAGCCAGGTCAAGTGACAGACTCCCATAGCTGCCAGATGTGAGGAGAATGATAACGTTTTTGGTCCCATTTATAAAACATCACATTTTTAAAGCAAGTTGAATATGAATTGTATTAATTTTTCATGGCTTGTAACAAATTAGCGGCTTAAAATAGCAAACCCGATTTACCTCACAGTTTCTTTGACTCAGGAATCTGGGTGCACCGTAGCTGGCTCAGAGTCCTATTGTTGTGTCATCCAAACGGTGGGCTGGGTCTGCAGCCTCATCTGAAGGCTCAGCTGGGGACAGCATTCACTTCCAAGTTCATGTGGTTGTTGGCGAGATTTAGTTCCTCACAGGTGGCTGGCCCGAGGGCTAGGTTCCTGGTTGGCTGTTGGCTGGAGACCTTTTTTAGTTCTTTGCCATGTCTCCGTCTTGAAACAAGGTGGCTGGCATCCCTCAGAGTGAGTAGGAGAGTAAAAGAGAATGAACAAGATAGGAGAGATTAAATTGCAGATTTGTACCCTAATACCAGAAGTTGCATTCCATCATTTTTGCCATATTCTGTTCATCAGAAGCCGGTCACTGGGTCCAGCTCTTACTCAAGGGCAAGGGCTCATATAAGGAGATGACTACCGAGAGGTGGAGGTCATACATAGGGTGGTCATGTTAGAAACCGCCTACTCTACAAGTTGTGTTTAATTCTGGTTGGATTTTTTTATTGGGTTGCTTTATTATTTCATAGATGGGGAGAGGTATGGAGGAGGTAAGCTGAGAGTATGTGTATATGATGGGAGGTATTTGCATGGAGAAGGGTTATGGAAGTGAATTATATTTTATTATCTTTTAATCTTTGGTGCCTGGAACCTTTATTAGTAAAAACATTTTAGAAACGCTTTGAGATGGGTTACAAACAATTTAAGCTTATAAATTGGAATGTGAGTCCGTGAGTCAACAGAAGTAGTTTTTATGAGAAATGAAGCATTTCATATGCACAGGATGACTGCTTCCTTATTAGCCTGGGACAGTATGGGATTGCTAATTCATAATTGAACCCTCAAACTGCTATTGGTTGCAATGCTTTATGATGGATGGGATGGATACTTAGTCTTTGTTTTCAAGAGCCTCCCCCAGCCCCAGCCTTGTGTTTGCCTGCGGTAAACACTTTAGTGATATTCCCAGGCACTGACTAATGTCATGGAAAAACAAACGTTCCTCCAGGTTTTATATGCATCATGGTGGAATTAATTATAAACTCAGCCTGACCTAGTCTAAATCTGTATTCACCCTTTCATTTTTTCCATTCCTGTACTTCAGGAAACGGCTCTGAAACTCCCTCTTCATCACGTAAGTGGGAGGGAGGGGAGCCAGTAACAAATTGAATGCATGAGTTCAAAACATTTTTTATTAAGCCTTTTTTTTTGCTCAGTCTATCACCTTTAGGTGATTTTTTTCTTTTCAGATGTAATTTCTGTGACTATAAAAAGAGAACTATTGAAAAGTTGGAAGAAGCAATTCAGGTTAGGAGTGAGGTGGAGAGGTCTGAGGGCGGGGACATACACGCCATTCAAATCATGAAAGAAACTCCTTGAGAAACTAAAAATTCACATAAAAAAGATGGATGAGATAAAGCTGAGGAACTGAATATTTATATTTCTGCCTCTAAGAAAATGAACTCCGTGAGATGAAATGACATCATCATCATTGCAGAATCTTGTGGTTAGACACTGAATATGCAGGGGAAGATTGGACTAATGAAGAATCACTTCAGAAGCAAAGGAAAATATTGGGGGTCAGTGTTTTTCAGCAGCTGTTTTGGCCCCTGCAAGTTTTAATTATTAGGCAAACATATAGTTTATTTGAGAAGTAAGTGAACCATTTTGCAGGCTTTTTAGCACTTTGTTTTTTCTTAGCAACTTTTTAACTATTTGCTAAAACGTTGAGTCTCCTTGATTAATTACTTTAAAAAAATACATAATTTTTTTGGAGCAGTTTCAGGTTCACAGCAAAATTGAGAGGAAGGTACAGAGATTTTTCCATGTGCCTCCTGCCCCCACACGTGTACAGCTTCGCCACTATCAACATCCCCCCCCGCCAAAGATTCATTTATTAACAATCCATGAACCTGTATCGACAGGTCATAATCGCCTAAAGTGCATAGTTTACGTTAGGATTCACCCTTGGTGTTGTACATTCTGTGGGTTAGACAAACGTTTGATGACATATCTTTATCATTATAATATTCATACAGAGTGTGTTTACTGTCCTAACAATCCTCTGTGCTCTGCCTGGTCATCCCCCTGCCCTTCCCTCTGCCCTCGGCAACCATTGATGTTTTTATGATCTCCACAGGCTTTTTTTTTTTTTTAAAGATTTTATTTATTCATTTGACACAGAGAGAGATCACAAGTGGGCAGAGAGGCAGGCAGGCAGAGGAGGAAGCAAGCCTCTGCTGAGCAGAGAGCCCAATGCAGGGCTCGATCCCAGGACCCTGAGATCATGACCTGAGCTGAAGGCAGAGGCTCTAACCCACTGAGCCACCCACATGCCCCCCTTTTTTTTTTTTAAGATTTTATTTATTTATTTGGCAGAGAGATTTGACAGAGTCCAGGTAGGCAGAGTGGCAGGCATAGGGAGGAGAAGCAGGCTTCCCACCAAGGAGGGAGCCCGATGCGGGGCTCAGTCCCAGGACCCTGAGATCATGACCTGAGCCAAAGGCAGCTGCTTAACCGACTGAGCCACCCAGGCTCACTGATGATCTCTACAGTCTTGCCCTATCCGAGATGTCATATAGTTGGAATCATACAGGATATAGCCTTTTCAGATTGGCTTCTTTCACTTTGTAATAAACATTTAAAGTTCCTTCGTGTCTTTTCATGGCTTGGTGGCTCATTTATTTTTAGTGCTGAATAATGCTCCATTGTCTGGGTGTGTAGTTTATCCATTCACCTACTGAAGGACATCTCTGTTGCTTTCAAGTTTTAGCAAATATGAATAAAGCTGCTGTAAACAACAGTGCACAGGTTTTTGTGTGGACATGAGTTTTCCACTCCTTTGGGTAAATATCAATGAGTGTGATTGCTGGATCATATGGTGAGAATATATTTAGTTCTGTAAGAAACCACCAAACTGTCTTCCAAAATGGCTGTACAATTTTGCGTTTCCACCAGCAATGTGTGAGATTTCCTGTTGCTCCACATCCTTGTCAACATTGGGTGTTGTGAGCGTTCCAGATTTTGCCCATTCTAATAGTTGCGTGCGGTAGTATCTCGTTTTAATTTGAATTTCCCTGACGATACATGATGTGAAGCATCTTTTTATATGCTTATATCCTGTCTTTTTTTTTTTTTTCCTTCTTCTTATATTCCATCTGAATATGTCTTTGGCGAAGTACCTGTTAAAGTGTTTGGTCCATTTTTTGTCACATTATTTTATTTTGAGTTTTAAAAGTTCTTTGTATATTTTGGATAACCGTGTTTTACTAGATACATCCTTCGCAAGTATTTTCTACTAGTCTGTGGCTTGTCCCCTCATTCTGTTGACATTGTTTTTCACAAAACCGAAGTTTTTAATTTTGAAGAAATCTAGCTTACCAATGGTTTCTTTCATGGATCGTGTCCTTGCTCTTGCATCTAAAAAGTCATCACCATACCCAAGGTCATCTAGGCTATGTGATCTTCTAAGAGATTTATAGTTTTGCATTTTACATTTAGGTCTACATTCTCTCTTGAGTCAATTTTTTGTGAAAGGTGTAAGGTTTGTGTCTAGATTTATTTTTTGGCATGTGGATGTCCAATTGTTCCCGCACCATTTCTTGAAGAGACTGTTTTTGCTCTATCACCATTATTTATCTGAAATTTTTTTTTTAAGATCTAATGTATGGTCTTCGAAATATATCAGTGGGTGGAGTGACCTACGTAACATGACATGCAGCTGCCTCTGATGTCCTACGTCAGACTTTGAGATGCCTTTGGACAGAGAATTTCAATGTGTCACAGGAATTACTATGATAATTGGAAATTTGTTTTTGTTTTCTTGTTTCATGTAATCTTGAGGATCATTATTTCTTCAGAAAAGCTGAAGTATCTCTCTCAGTATTATATCCTTAGATAAAAAGTGCCATGATAGACCGTTACCTTTAAATATTGCCTTCGTGAGCCTGTCCATCCTTCTTCTCCTTGCTCAGAGAGGGCAGTCTTCTCGGCTGGACCTCTGCACCCCCCATCAACTGGCCCCAGTCTCTCCAGGACCTCCTTCCTCTACACAGATTGAATCTACTGTACCCCTTTTATTGCTCAGCTCCCTCTGTAATAAAGGTCTCAGAGAATGGCCCAGCCCTTTTTGGCTTAGTCAAAACAATGACCCTAAAAATAGAAATTAGAAGCCAGAGATGAGGGAAAGATGGGCCCTTGTCAGGTCTGGGAGATAATTTTCTTGGAAAGTAGAGTTTCGTGTTAGGCTGAAAATTCAAACGTGAGACCATGATATAAGGCCAGCTATGATTTTATTCTTAATTTTGTTTTTCCTGCGCTCTGGGGGAGTGCATGGTCTTCCGGGGAGGAGAGGAGCACAGCAGAGGGTATGAGCTGACAGGGGAAGGACCAGAGATTGACATAAAGAACTCTTGTGTTTTGCTGGGTCATTCTAGTGCTTCTTGACATCTTAGCAAAGGTAACACAAATAGAAAAGAATGAAAATAGTAATTTGAAGAACTTGCGAGTAAGAATGAAAATAGTAATTTGAAGAACTTGCGAGACAATTCTATGAAAGAAATCCAGATTTTGAAAGTACCACGTGTTCAAACAAAACCCTTGTTGCATCCTCCTGGGAGAGGGAAGTGGGCCGAAAACCACTCTCAGTTCCAGTAATGGGGTTGATGCTAAGTGCATCGAGACTTGCTTTCATTGGGGGCGGGGGCGGGGGGGAGGTTTATGATGGTTCAGCTCTTTGTTTTCATAGGGACGTTGTGAAATGGTGCTGCCATCAGGGGGCCAGTATTGGGATTCCTGCGGGTGGCCGAGGGAGCACGTGCTTCGTCACTTCTGAGTGAGGCTGAGGATTATACCAGCACAGCTCCTTAGGGGCTGAACTCAGGTCTAGTGGCCCATCTAGAAACTTCAGACAGCAGTGGACTGTGGGTCTGAGTTACCTTAATACTTATGCCACTCGCTCCTCACCCCGCGTGGAGATGAGCCTTGAAAGTCCAGAACATTCGGTGTTGACACATTGGAATGATGGTGTGCTTTGGCTAACTGCATTTTTTGAATATGTTCCTTTTATTTGGGACATGTTTGGAACCTGGTTTTTAGGAAGCAATCTTATTCTTTATCTTTTTCTTCAGATTATGATTTACCTTATTGATAAGGTACTCCCTGAAAGCTATTTTGTCAATAACCTCCGGGCTCTGTCTGTGGATATGGCTGTCTTCAGAGATCTCTTGAGACTGAAGCTCCCCGAATTATCTCAGCACCTGGATACTCTTCAGAGAACCGCGAACAAGGAAAGTGGAGGTAGTGATGACTCAGTGCTGTTATACCCTTGAAAATATTTCACTTCCCCGATTTCCACTGTCCACCTGCTCCTAGACGGTGAGCGGAAATACTTGTTTTCCGGTATTTCTGTTCAGGAGCGTTTGGTGCATTGAAATAGGTGGTTAGAGAACAAAAACACAACTGAAAAAAAAAATCATGGGGCCTCATGTTGAACCTCTGACTGGTCCTGGTTAGGAAGTCCGTCAGGAACTGAGTACTTTACCAGTCCTGGATGGACACCTAACAGGATACATTACCCTCTAGAGGGGGGTGGGGTCCGTGTCTTACCATCCAGTTCAACTGCTCTCAGCCGGTACCAACCCACAGGAGTTCTTTAAAGCTGAGTGACTGTATGATTTTGCACAGACTGTGGTCTTGCCTCAACCTTGGAGCCTATGGAGAGAGGGATATGCATCTTCCTTAAGTTTTAGGAGATAAACCAACAGTCTTTTGGATGCAAATGTTCAGTGCTCCTTTTATCTGCCCGTGGTAAGGGTATTTAGATTTACTAGAACTGAATGGGTCAGCTCTTTCTGGAGAAGGGCTTCCCGGGACCTCCAGGTAGCATCGGAGCCCTGCAGGAGGAGTCCCTGGGTCGAGGGAGGGATGGAGCCTCTGCTCGGTCAGTAGCCCTGAGTTGCTGCTCTCCGGTGGGCATCACCCAGCTTGCTGAGGCGCCCGAGCTCACAGCTGTGGTCGAACCCGCTGCCTGCACTTGCCTGGCTCTGTGCAGGGTCCCAGGAAGAAGAATGAAGTTTGTTGTGTTTCCTGGAAGCGGTTGCCAGTTCCCCACTCGTGCATTGAAATCTAGGAAAATAGGAAAGGATGTGAGGACCTAATCTGTGATTACAAGGCTGGACATTTTAGTGATGCCTGGCTGTCTCTCAGCATTTCCTTCTCAGCCACCTGAATAATCTCCTTTAATTTGGCTGTGCAGCGTCCTTGTGCACCTGTGGGGGTGTCGTAATGCATCCGGATAGACAATCTTGCCTGTCCCGTGTCACATGTGCTTTCCTGGGTTCCACCTTTGCCTCCAAATGTCCCGCACTTGCCCGAAAGCACTGCCCTCAGATTCTAAATCTCTGAACCCCAATGCTCCTTTGTTCTCGTGGAAGAGGAGAGAAAATGAGTGCAGGAGAACACAGCTCTTTTGGCTTATCCTTGGGTAAATGCATAGTCTGACTAATTCCGAGGGAGGATCAGTTTAAATATTTACATTTTTATGTTTCATAAAATACATACTTAATGCCATCACGGGAAGTAGGAGGGAGCTCTGTGTTTTTGGGGAATTCAGAAACTTCAGTGTGAGCTATGTGTCTCGTTTAGTTCACAATATTTTAAAATTTCATGTTGTTTAATCTCCAGATACTCTGGGCTTTTCCAGCTCTCTTACTGTCATGATTTCTAGTTTAATTCCACTGTAGTCTGAGAGCTGTGCATAATTTAAAAGTAGACAAGTAATTCCGTAAAGAGCTATGTTTTTATCAGCAGCGTTTGAATAAAAGTGGGCTTTATGAGGTTTTGAAAATTGGTTCTTCTTTTAAGAGGCTAAAATCCTCTCTTTTTATCCAGTTTTTGGTGAGGAGACCATTCTCCTTAATTTTCAACACCCCAAAGTAGGTCGAGCCAAATTAAGTTTTAGGTTAAGATTTCTGAAATATCGGGGCACATGGGTGGCTTAGTCAGGGAGCCTCTGCCTTTGGCTCAGGTCATGATCCCAGGGTCCTGGGATTGAGCCCTGAATTGGGCTGCCTGCTCAGCGGGAAGCCTGCTTCTCCCTCTCCCTCTGCCTGCTGCTCCCCTCGATTGTGCTCTCTCTCTCTGTCATATAAATAAATAACTAAAATCTTTAGGAAAAAGGTTTCCAAAATAGGATAAAGAATTTGTGAAAATCCCTTATTGAGATTTTTTTTTTTATCAAACACACCTATGTTCTTCCAAAAAGAGGAAGGTGATGAAGGAGGAAAGGACCAAAATTTAGAGATCTAAAGAAATCAGTCAGGAAATGTAACATATTTGGTGGGCATGGATGGTTGAACAAGGCTAATTGTATATCTTGCATCAATTCTGGAGAAACACGGCATGTTCGTTTTATTTCAGGTGGCTACGAGCCCCCACTTACGAATGTCTTCACGATGCAGTGGTTTCTGACTCTCTTTGCTACGTGCCTCCCTAATCATACAGTCTTAAAGATCTGGGATTCCGTCTTCTTTGAAGGTTCGGAAATCATCTTGAGAGTGTCACTGGCCATCTGGGCAAAACTGGGAGAGTAAGTGATTTCCCCATTCTCTTCTGTTCTGTGATGTGGGGAGGTTTAAGCAATTTTGTGCTCCAGTGTGGAAAGTATCTATATGTAAGTAGGAGCACAAGAGAAAGTTGGGAACTTAGTTGAATTGCTTGAGCCCTCTGAAATCTTAGTCAGCTGATTCTTGATTGTTGAGGGGCGAATAGGGTCTATGTTGGGAAAGGGGGGGGGCAGGCTTTTCCAGGTCTGTAGATATCCTCTTCAGTGCTAGTGTCCTGGCTGATTTACTCTGCAGCCTCTCCCTGGACTCTAGTTGGGAAGAGGGGGAGGGAGAGGAATTGAGATAGAGGAAGATTGGGAGAGGAGTAGCTGGGTTTCTTGGTTAACATTCATGATTTGGATGATTTTTTAATCCTTAGTATTTATTTAGTTCTGCCCTTTAGGGTCATAATAAAATTAAATGAGATAATATGTATAGGTGTGGTGCTTAGTAAATAGTCAAGAGTAGAACATACAGAGGGGACCTGGCTGGCTCAGTCGGTAGAGCATGCGACGCTTGATCGCAGGGTCGTGAGTTCAAGTCCCACTTTAGGTGTGGATCCTACTTAAAAAAAAATAGTAGAACACATGGAACTTATTTCCTTTAATCAAGAATTAATTCTGTGATGAAATCTGATACTACCAAACATATTACCACATAGATGTTACTTACATTTGTTACAGTAGCAGGACTGTGAAAAGGAGGGTATTTTCACCCATCTCTAATATTAAAATTATATTAAAATTCTACCTCTGGATAATGGAAGGGATGTTAGGATGAAATTGTTATAGTTAAGATGCAGAGAAGTTTTCAATGTTTCTTTCCTAGAGTTATAAATGAGTGGGTACTCATAGACAACATGTCAGAAAACTAATAAAATACTGCCAGTATTTTGTTTCAAAAACCTTTTAACCAGCCTTTTATTTATATTAAGTTGTTTCCTAGGAAACTTGTAGTATGTCCTATTTTTTGCAAGAAAGAGCCACCAACTATCAATTCAGGGATTTAGAAATATCATTATTGTGTAGAGGTATTTGGAAACATCACATAGCTATCTCCTTTGCTTTTGTTTGTTGGTATACTGCTTCTCAACGGGGAAGATAAATGAATCTGCTGGGGATTTGGCCTGCTGTTTACTTATCTTTCCATTTCCCCCCAATATCTAGATCTTTCTGCAGTCCTACATTTCCAACCTACTCTATGCTCGAAGCTCCTTGAACTTTGACAGTGTCTGTGGGTGGGATAGTCTAGTTACCGGGTAACTAGTGTATGGGATTAAAACAGCGGAGCACTTTACTGAGTGCTAAGTCCGTTAGAGTCACCTTTGTGCTAGTTCTTAGTTATGGGGCAGGAGGAACAGAAGAGATTCTGGTTTCACTCCCCCCTATCCATTATATGTGGGATCAGAATTTATTTGTCTGGTCCTCCCAGGGACGTCACAGTGTGGACTAGCATTGCTCGAAGCACTCTAGAGGTGAAACTAGCTCGTTTAGTCCTCACCATCATTTTATGAGGTAGGTACTATTCTCACCCCCGTTTTACGGATGTGGGAACTGAGCCACAGAGAAGTTAAATGAATTGCCAAGGTCACTCAGTAAGTGGAAGGGCCTGATTTTGAACTCAGATATCCTGGCTCCAGGATCTGTTTTTTTTTTTTTTTTTTTATTGAACATTTTATTTTTAAGTGATCTCTACAACTAATGTGGGGCTTGAACCCACAGCCCCGAGATCCAGAGTCCCATGCTCTGCCACTGACTGAGCCAGCTGGGCGCCCCTAGAATCTGCACTTTTAATAATACTGATAGGAGGGGCGCCTGGGTGGCTCAGTGGGTTAAAGCCTCTGCCTTCTGCTCTGGTCATGATCTCAGGGTCCTGGGATCAAGCCCTGCATTGGACTCTCTGCTCAGCGGGGAGCCTGCTTCCTCCTCTCTCTGCCTGCCTCTCTGCCTACTTGTGATCTCTCTCTCTGTGTCAAATAAATAAATAAATAAAATCTTAAAAAAAAAAGATGTGGGAGAAATACACAAAATCTTTCATATAAAAAAATAATACTGATACTAAACAGGTATTGTTTATGAAGTTCAAGGGATATAGGAATCACACTGGTGGGACTTTAATGTTTCAGTGTCTTTGCTCACTGCACTTCTACATTTTTGAGCATGCCACTTGTTAAGTGAAAGAAAGGGCAGCCAACACACGTCACTGAGAGCCTATAATGCTGTCATTACGGCCGGCAGCTTAAACGCCTGGTCTCATTCGGTTCTGCATAACCCTGGGAAGTAGGTAGGATTCTTCTCCTGCCTTTCCAAGTGGGAAAGCTACCCCAGGAGGGTGAATTAACTAGCTCCGGGTCCCATAGCTCATCGGTCGCAGAGCTGGGACTTTGGATCTTTCGGACTCCAGTGCCTGTATTCCTCCCCACAAACTTTCCACTGGAAAAATCATGAACAGCAGATCCTTGGGACCTTTCCGTGCAACTTGGCATTTCTTCTTACTCACACCACGGGTGCTTTGGGAATCTGTAAGCCGTGGACCCTCAGCACACCTTCCCTTGCTCCCTCATGCGTCATCCTGGCGTAGCGCCATGTTTCCTCCCTGGTTTCCCCATCATACGCCACACTTGCCGTGCGACCTCCAGCCAGCCTTGCCGAGGGCACATCCGTCCCCACACTCCCTGGTGAGTGCCTTTCAGTGACTCTTGCCCCAAACAGGCTCAGCAGGCACGTGACAACATTGCCATCTGCTGTCTGCAGCTCCGTGCCCTTGCTGTCTCCGGCACCCTCTGGCCATGTGGGCCCCCTGGCCACCTATGGTCGTGTGGAGCTCCTTGCATGGCCTGGAAAGGGCCTGCCGTCTCTGGCATGCATGTCTCTGGAAAGGGTTTTCTTCCTTGTCAGCCTGGAGGATATTTTTCAGAACTCATCTGAAGCATTATTTCCTTTTCTCACCCTCCAGGGTAAACTTAACCCCTTTTTCAATTATGCCCACTTGCTACTCTGTAGTTTTGTAATAACACTTCAACAGTCTATTTCACTTAATGGCGATGGGATTGAAGACCACACTTCAGCACCTGCAGTTTTTCCATCATCATGTGTTTTTTTTTTTTTTTTTGGATGGCCCTGTGGAAATTCCCCGACATTAAGTGTATGTCAAAGTGTATGTCTTATGGTTGGGGGGCAAATACAATTATCCTACTGTACAAAGAATGTGGTAATAGACCAGACAAATGCACAGTACTTTTGCTTTATTTTTTGATATTCATTTATTTGTTTATTTATTTACTTATCCGTGCCAAAAAGATTGTTTTAGTAAAGCACGGGAACGGGACCCGTGGGCCGGAAGAGCTACTCACTCCAGGTGCTCTTTGCTTGAGACTATTCCTTTTTTTTTTCCCCTGTAGAGGGATGAAAATCTAACCTGCCTTAGAGGTTGCCAGGTGACAGATTTCTTTATTTATATGTAGAACCAAATGCAAGAAGCAGGCTGTAATCGCCAACTGGCTACAGTGCCTAGAGAAGAACCGAAAAATTTCTGTCTGTGAAAGCATCCTGGGGATGGTGAAATGTGCAGAAAAGTTAGAAGCTCTCGTCCTTGTATTTTTCATCTTTCTGCTGTGGTTTGGTTTCAGTCTATCAGTGATAGCACTGTCGTGCAGCTAAAGGGCCCCAGATCTCCCTACCGGGGCCAATTGTTCTTCAGGACCCAATATTGTGGTTATTAGTTCTGACCGGTGGTGGGCATGTTGTGTGGACTGGGTCACATGAAAATAACGAAGATGCCACGGGTGGGGCTGTGAGGCTGGCGAGCGGATAGGAAAGATAGGAACTCATCCTGTAATAAATACCTCTAAGCCGTCTTTAAGTGTTTTTTTTTGCAGACTGTGTACCAGGATTGTGATTTATAAAAAAAAAAAATCAGCAAAAATGGGTTAATTTGGGAATAGCAGAGAATTGCAAGCCAGGACATGCAAACTACGTCCAAGCCCTGGGCAAGTGTCTAGGATTGTGATTTTTGTTGATTGCTGACGTGATTTTTGTTGATTGCTAACTTGATTTTTGTTGATTGCCTAGGACTGTGATTTTTATTGATTGCTAACTTTGATGGCAAGAGGCAATACATCGTTTTGCACCTGCAATATATACCTGATAAACAACAGCATGGGGGTCCTAAACAATTTCTTCTTCTGTCCTTTCTTTATCTAGGCAAATAGAATGCTGTGAGACAGCAGATGAATTCTACAGCACCATGGGGCGCCTTACCCAGGAGATGCTAGAGAATGACCTTCTGGAAAGCCATGAACTCATGCAGGTGAGTGGGCAGCGTGGCCCCCCCCTTCAGGGAACCCAGGGAAATATGTTTGGCCAGCCCTCCTGATTTAGTTTTTCACTGGACCAAAAGTCTATATGTAATCTGATCAGAATCTAACTGTCACAAGAGGAAGGAAGAAATGAGTAATGGGTATTTGTTATGCTTCCATTCAAGCTGTGTGGCTTAAAAGTCCAACCTCCAAAAAACTGCAAAACTTCCAAATCCGATTTTTTAAAAGATTTATTTATCTTAGAGAGAGAGAGTGTGTGAGCAGGGGGAGGGGCAGAGGCAGAGAATCCTCAAATAGACTCCCCACTAGGCAGAGAGCCGGCCGTGGGGCTCGATCCCAGGACTCTAAGATCATGACCTGAGCCGAAATCAAGAGATGGACGCTCAACCGCTCAAACGACTGAGCCACTCAGGCGCCCCTGCATCTGATTTTTAACCTTTTAAAAGGAGACATGTGGGGCAACGTAATTATTTTGGGGGAGAAATTGTTGAGGATAAAAAGGAGATTATTCTAATCAGCATTTTGGTTTGTTTTACCCATATTTTCTACTCATGTCATTATGTATTTTTTTTTTAAGATTTTATTTATTTGAGAGGTTGAGAGAGAGAGCATGGTGGGGATGGGGGGCTGCGGTGCAGAGGGGGAGGGAGCAGGGAGCCCGGCACAGGGCTTGATCCCAGGACTCAGATCTATGTATATGTATGATCATAAGTTTTAATATGAAGGACTTAAAGCGTTTTGTTATTTTGTTATTTTCTGACATGTTATTATAATCTCAGTATCATATTCATGAAGGCATTAAAATTGATAGTATAGAAAAGACAGCGACATTGTTAACGTTCTCTCTTCCATTAGGTTCTGTAATATAATTTTACCCTTATTTCCCTCTGACGCTTCTGACTGCTCCTTCTCTTCCTGGTCATTCCTCTTGCCCACCGACTAACCGTGGGTCTTATCCAAGGTTGTCCTTGGGCCTTATTTCCTACTTTCTCTGTGATTTCTCCTTTTTCTGGGTTTCAGTTTTTACCCTTATGCTGGGTTCCATGCGTGAGGTCATGTTAGGATGCCGGACCCAGTCAACGGACTGGAAACCGAAGACTCAGACCCTGACTTAAGGCTTGAGAAGTGGGGAGTTTCCATTCCTTTGTTCATTTGCTGGCATCTCCAGCTCCTTCTCAGAACCCCTGATTTTTAGCAGACAGCTACCTGACTCGTTGAGAATGTTGATCACTCGACAGAACTTCCCTGAACGCTTATGTTTTTTATTTCAGCTTTTCTTTGCATTCTCATCTCTTCTTCCTTCTTTCCTGTCTCAGAGGGGGAAGGGTTCCGTCTGAGGCTGACCTCGATGCTCTGATCCCAACTCTCCTCACATATCCCGGGGCCATTGCTGCATCATCAGTCCTTCTCTCTGAGAGGGAAAGACCTTTATTGAACATGGCTCTGTGTGTGAGGTCCATGCTTGGCATTTTCCACGTATGAGATCCTCTACGTCTCGCAGAACTGCGTGAATCGTATGCCCAAGGCAGGACGTTGGGACACCGTCCCTTCTCCCTCACTCATGAAACTTCAGTGGCTACTTCCGTGTCCTGCCTACAAAACGAAGCAGGATTTCTCAACTTAGCATCCAGTGCTCTTGACTGGCATTAACCTATCTTTTCAGCCTCGGCTACTCTGTTTTGTACCCTTGACTTACTCTAGTCAAGTCTAGCTGTCTTCTGTGCTCCCTGAAATCCCTGGGAATATGCCGCCTCTGTCCCTGTGCCCCTTCTGCTCAGTCTTTCCCTTCTACCTCCACACGTTCAAGGCCTGCCTCCTCCTGAAAAGTTCCCGTACCAATGCCTTTGTGGAACAGTCTCTGATAGTCTCAACGAAAGTCCCGTCCCATTTCTCCGAGTCACCACGTCATTTTCTTTGTACCTCTCTCACGAGCGTTCATCACATTCGACCTTGATTGAGGACCATCTTATTTCTTAGGTGATATTTTTAAGCTCCTTGAGGATAGGGATTGTGCTTTGCTCTTTGCCTTTTACTGGAGTTGCTCAATAAATTTATTACTTCATTTAGTAAATACCTGTTGAGAGTCTACGATTAGTTTCCTACCTTCTCATTTTCAATAAATGTTTGCTGAATTAAACAACACTCACAGATGGTGGCCCTCCTTTTAGATTCCCTCAGCTCTAATACAGTCGGCATTTCGCTGCCCGAGTGATTGTCCACACTGCTTGGGTGTCTGCACATGTGAGAGTGTGTGTGTGTGTGTGTGTGTGTGTGTGTGTGTGTGTGTGTGTGTGTGTGTTGGAGCGCTGGTGCAGAGCAGGAAGGGGATTCTTGGTTGAGGGAGTGGCACGCGCAAAGGCATAGCCAGTGGAAAACTTGGTGGTGTGTGAAGGAAACTATGAGGAGTTTGGTATTTGGGAAGTTTGGAAGACCACAACCGGTGGTAAGGACTGCGCTTGACCTTTCAGGTCAGTGGTTGTGAAATTGTGCTTGCTGGAATTCTAGAGATTCTGTGGAGCCTTTGGAAAGGGAAAAAGAAGACCTGAAAGGTCCTAAGGAGAGAGGGAAAATGATCCGAGTTCTGACTTCTGTCCGATACGGGCCGGGGCAGCACCGTGCAGGGCGGGCTCGAAGGGGTCAAGTGTGACAGCAGGGTAGGAACAAGGATGGAACAGAGACGATACTTAGAAGGCGACGACGATAGGACTTGGCCATGGAAAATGGATACGGGGTGAGGGAAGAAGAAACGGGGAAACAAAGGCAACCGACGAGTGTCTGGCTTAGGAAGGCGAGCATAAGTGTATGGGGGGAGAAGATGGGTTTGCCTGGAGGCAGGGTGCGTCGGAGGTCCATTGTGGCTACCCATGCCTCACCTGTGCAAGGGGTTCCCGCTACTTCCCGGCCGGAACCTTCTGCACTGGTCGGAGCTCTGTTCCCACCTGGCCTTCTCTGCTCCTGCCCGGGCGTGTGGGTCCTATTGACACTGTGTGCAAAGCTCTGTGCCCACCTGGACCCCGCACAGTCCCTTCTCTCCCCCACCCAGCCCCTCTCGTCTCAGACCTCACCAGCGAGGCCGCCTCGGGGTTCCTTCAGCACGTGAGTTTCAACAGCTGACTCAATGGCTAATTAGAGGTGATTTTACATTTGTTGGTATTTTTTTTGAATATGTTAATCATATTTCTCTAATGAAGCGGTAAGTTCCTGAAGAACAGGGACCTCACTTTATTCTGTATCCTCAGAACACCTAGAGTACTGTTAAGAACACACCTGGTGGCTCAGTGAATACACAGACTCATAGAACATTTGAACTCGAGGCAGTGGTTTTCAAACTTGACTGTAGGAGAAACCTCTCAGGAGTGTGCTAGAATGCAGACATTTAGCCCACGAACGGTTCCGATGCAGGTGGTTTTTAAACAACACTTATGGAAACAGTGGCTTAAAAGAAGCTTAAAGGGGCACCTGGGTGGCTCGGTGGGTTAAAGCCTCTGTCTTTGGTTCAGGTCATGATCTCAGGGTCCTGGGACGGAGCCCCGCATCGGGCTCTCTGCTCAGCGGGGAGCCTGCTTCTCCCTGTGCCCCTTCCCCTGTTTGTGCTCTGGTGTGCTCTTTCTCTCTCTCACTCGCTCACTCTCAAATAAATAAATAAAATCTTTAAAGAAAAATAAAAGAAGCTTAAAGATCAACTACCCGAACTCTCTCACTTGACAGAGAGTGAGTGTGTGTGTGGCCAGGTCCTTAGGCTGTCTGTTAGCGGCAGACCCCGGACTGGGAGCCAAGTCCTCCACTGCTGGCCTGGTGTTTTTCCCCTACCACCCAGCACACCGCTTCTGCCTTGTTCAAACCATGTCTTTCTCAAAGTGGGAATCCCCTTTAGAAGAATAAAGCAACATTTTATTTCACTTCAACATTGCCAGAACAAAGGAGAGCTATGTTGACATATACCCTCTTTGTCCTATAGAAATGTCAAATCTTAGGAATTAGGAGAAAAGAGAACCACCTCATTCCCCTGCTTTTAAGAGAATCCTCAAAGGAAAAATGCAGGCTGTGGTTTGATTGATTAGATGCCATTTTAGTGGCTTTTCTTCTGCTGAGGAAAACATCTGGGTGGAGATGAACTGAGCCTAATTTTGTATAACTTAGGTTTTCATGGTTTTCTGTAAAGCATGTCAGTCGTGAAAAAAGAAATAGGATTTTTTTCTCCAGTAGTATCTAAATATAAATGTCTGTTTAAGTGCACATCGGTAGTTTGGATCATAAATTGACTTGTAGGTTTTCTTTGGCCTCATAGGGTGTTAGGGAGAGAAATGGTGAATGTCATTTCAAGGCACCCTCTTCCCTGTATTCACTCTTAAAAAAAAAAAAAAAAACAACGAATTCAGTGGCTGGGATCCAATTATGGTGGGCCATAAATCTGTCCACAAACCTGAAATGGCTCCAGATGAAAAATGTGGACTGTGCGTTAGGTCTTTATTTGCAAGCTGAAGACGTGGAAGGATTTTCCCTGGTGGTCTTCCCCAGTTCTTGCAGTTCTCAGTGCCACACACAAAATAATCTGCTGGGTTTTTTCCTTCTGGAAATCACATCGCTCTTTATTTATTTGTTTATTTATTTATTTATTTATATTAGCAATGGCTGGTTTTAAGATTGATAGTGTCTGGAAAAGAGATTGGGAGGATGCCAGTGAAATCGTTTGTATGGATTTCAGTAAGACGTTTGACAAAGTCTCTCAAGACTTCCTTGAGGGCAACAGAGAGAAAAATTAGGTGCTGTTGTCAGAAGGGTCTGTAGGTGCTTGGGGAAACCTCCACCAAAGTGCTCGTCAGTAATGATTGTTACCGGGTGGAGGGGGCACACTCCGGTGATACGATGTGGGATCTGCCCTTGGACTGTGCACTTTTCCCCTCTTTTTAAAAAAGATTTATTCATTTATTTTGAGAGAGCGCACGTGCACGAGAGAGAGGTGGTGGGAGGGGCAGAAAGAGAAGGGGAGAGAGAATCCCAAACAAACTCCCTGCGAGCACAGAGTCCGACTGGGGGCTTGATCTTATGACCCTGAGATCGTGATCTGAGCTGAAACCAAGAGTCAGACGCTCCACCAGCTGAGCCACCCAGGCGTCCCTGGACTGTTCGCTTTTTACCATCAGTGAGGGCGTGGAAATGACAAGGATGTGTGGGTGCTTGTCCAATAGAAGGATTGTGTCTGATTAATGAGTGTTGTCAAAAATTGTAACTGTCTGCTCTGCGAAACAGTGTGTGCTCGTAACTGGAAGTGTTTAAACGGTGCCTTTGTGACCATCTGTTGGAGATGCTCTAGAGGGAATCTCTGCTGCAGAAGGAGGTTGGGCTAAATTATGTGTACATTCCTTTCTAGCCCTAAGATTCTATTAGTGTACCGTATTTGGCTCTAAGGTGACTCCTAACACATCTTCCTTGGAATCTGTTGTAAATCTCTGATTTATAAAGTTGGGAACCTAGAGCTTCTCAGGTACTCTGAGGACTGTTGTGATGTGTTGTGTACATTCTTGGCACAAACTTGCCTTCAGATGTGAGACCTTCAGATATGTGAGTGAATATATGAGAAGAAGTAATATAAACACATTTGTTTCAGGAGCACCGATTTCTTCTCTGTAGGACTAACTGAAAGTAAAGGATAGAGGAAGAAAGATCAAAAATAGAGTATGATAGCACCAGTGGGGCCATCTTTCTTTTTGGTCAGATGTCTGAAACTGAGTGGAAGCTTGAAGGAGCTTTCTAGGAGCCCGAGGCAATTACCCTGGGGTAGGATGGGACGAAGGAGGGGCGGGATGGATTTCCCATTCCTTATCCACTTCCTTCATGAGGCTGGACAAGGGAATATTTTGATAACTTTTTATAAAACTGGCAAAAATAAGACACCAGTGAATCTTTAGCTGGTTGCCCTACTAATTGTCTTCTTAAGTAAGATGTGAGACATCTTACTTTCTTTGTAAGGAATTTTGAAATTCCTAGCATTAATAATTTCATCTTTTAAATTTGAATCCAAACGGTATGGGTTTCTTTTTTTAAATTATCGAGGTGTGGTTCACATATAACATTGCTAGTTTTAGGTTAATGGCTTCCTGGGAGAAATGAAACTGTGATTAATACACATTTTCTGGTAAATACATACTTGAAGGATTGAAGTAATATGTTTGGAGCAATTAAATTTTAATACAATTAAGAGAGCAAACAGGATTACTTTCCTCCTGCTGATAGAGTGATATATAATTTTGGAATTCTGGAGGAAGCACAGGTGCTTTTTCCATTTTTATTTATAGATTTTTGGCAGCCTATGCTTTACACCCTATCACTTTTTTCTTGTTTTTTTTTTTTTTCTTTACAAATAACAGCTAACAATTTTCACCTAGAACTCATCCACAGACATTTGAAAAGGTGGTATCTTTGGAAAAAGCGTGCAGCTGATCACGAGATCATCCACTAGACTTAATTTTGTCCAGAAGGTTGACATTAAATGTCTATAAAAATCATCAAACAAAGCTTTGAAAAATAAGCACTACATATGAAAATCATGGATGGGTACTTTGTTAAGTAGTAGGGGTGCCTGGGTGGCTCAGTTGGTTAAGCATCTGACTCTTGAACTCAGCTCAGGTCTTGATCTTGAAGTCATGAGTTTTAGGAGTTCTTCATTAAGAAAAAAAAAAGTAATAGCTGTGAATTTCTGAATTAACCCACCTATCGGTTGGGCCTAGAGGAAGTCAGATTGCCTCCATCTGCCACCCATGTTCACCACTTGGAATGCCCAGTCATAGCTGGATTGATTTGAGGACTCAGCACTGTGTTTATCAGTACTCTTTTGTCTTTCTTTAAAGCAGGTATTGGATAGACTCTCTCCACCTGCTGTGTAAGGAGCAGAATCTTCCTCTTCACATCCAAATCAAAAAACTCTGTCTTCCCAGGATTCATAAGAGTTGTTCGAGGCCACCATTTCAGACTTGGCGTTTTTTTTGCTTTTGTTTTTCAGACCGTTTATTCTATGGCCCCATTCCCTTTCCCACAATTGGCGGATTTGAGGGAAAAATACACCTACAACATCACCCCATTCCCAGCCACAGTTAAACCCACCTCGGTTTCTGGGTAAGGTCTTTTTATGCTTCCCCCCCTTTCTTGTTTTCATGATGGGAGACTTAGTACTTTAATGTGTCATTGTAACTTCATATATCTATATATCTATATATATATATCTGGGGCTTAATGAATACAAAGTTATGTATTTGTTATATGCGATAACATATGTGTTAACATATATATGTGATACATATATATCATGTGATCATATATATGTGATAACATATAACATATATCACATGTGTGATATATATGTATATACACAGACATATATATATATACACTTTGTGTATATATACACAAAGTATTTTCATACTTAAAATCTGAATGTCTCCTTCCCAAAGGTTTTGATTGACATTCAAGAGAGAGATTTTTAAAACTGTAGAAGATTGAAACATAAGCTAAAGGAATATTTAGAAACTTATTTAAAAAGATAAAATATTAAGCATTTTAATAATTAAAATAGGGTAGAACAGGTACATGAAGAGACACAAGAGCTACTATAAAATGTAAAGACTGAAATTAACAAATAGATATATAGCAATTTAGTGTTTGAAAACTTAGCATATCAAATCAATAGTGAAAAATGTATTTAAAGGGCAAAAAAACGAAATAGTAAAATTAGCAGAAGAAAATGTGGAAGAATATCTTTAGTTCTTTGGAACTGGGAAGGCCTTAATCACTGATTCAAAAACACCAGGGAAAAAGTTAAGTACTTTAAAAATAATTTTCTGCACGACTGAAAACAGAACAAAACAAAACCTCCATAAACAGGCACAAAAATATTTGTGAAAAAGTATTTGTAATTGATATCGCTCATATGTAAATTTCCTAGAAATCAATAAGAAAATGAGCACCCAATTGAAAAATGATGAGAGAATGGGAATAGGTAGTTTTTACATAAGAGACGGCATCACTTAAATTAAGAGAAATGTAGCTTAAAACTAGATCGTGACTGTTTTCATGTGTCAGATTGATAAAAATCCAAAAGGTTGGTGTGCACTCTGTTGATGAGGCTATAGGGAAACACTCTTGCACATTGCTGGTTGGAGGTTAATTATTACAAGATTTGTGGCAGGCAATTTGGCAGTATTTCCCTAGATTACTAGTACATATATCCTTTGACCCAGCAATCAGCTTTGATGATTTATCCCACAAATATATTTGTACACCTGCCAGACCCAGTATGTATCAGGTTATTTATGGTGGCATTGCTTAATGATAGTATGTGAGTGGAAACCACTTAGTTGTGCATCATTAGCGGCCTGGTTCCATCCATAACATGGGCTACATGCTAGTGCAGCGATAAAAACAGGGCGAGGAAGCTCTGTGTGTGAATCTGGGGAGATTTTTGGGTAAATAGACGTGAGGTGCAGAACAGCATAGATAGTGTGCTGATATTTATTCAAAAAGTGGAGAAAAATAAGACTATATAGTTGTATTTGCTTACATATGTGTAACGAAACTGAAGAACACATCAGAAATTAGTAATAAGGGTAACCTTTGGGAATGAGGTGGGGCAGGGGCCCATGTTGGACAGGGAGGGGAGGGAGACTTTTTATAGATAAGTTGTATGTATACTTCTGTATAAAAATTAGGTATATGTCATTTAAGCCATGCAACCGTATCATTTATTTTTAAAAAACACCACTATTTTTCTTTGAATAATTTTCTTCTTCTGTGTTTTCCAAGACGGCACGGGAAGGTCAGAGACAGTGATGAGGAGAACGACCCAGACGATGAAGATGCCATCGCTAACGCGGTGGGGTGTCTTGGGCCGTTCAGTGGCCTCCTGGCACCTGAACTGCAGAAGTACCAAAAGCAGATGAAAGGTAAAGAGGCAGCTTTCCGTGTAGGGGTCTCGGTGTACTGATGCACTGTAGCAAAGGTACTATTATTCTGTCTGATAAATGCCTGCTGTTTCCTGCCTCATCACCAGTACTAAAGGTCTTCATTAAAAGTGTCTTCTGTGTTACTTTTTCTTTTATTTAAGATTTATTTATTTTTGAGAGAGGGAGAGCGAGAGAAAGCGTGCACACGTGAGGGAGGGGCAGAATCCTCAAGCAGTCTCCGTGCCGATCATGGAGCCCAGGGCAGGGCTCGATCTCAGGACCCTGAGATCATCACCGGAGCCGA
>CM052807.1:74278473-74298874 GCA_028533885.1 Nasua narica
TGATGGGTTTTGCCCCCCCCCCCGCCCTTATCTGATTCCACTTTGTATGCTCAGCTCCCTAGCTGAGAACCTGGCATATGATAGATGCTTAGTACCACATGCTGTCTGAGTTCGGTTGATAGAGACTGGCTTCTTTTCCACTATGGAAGTGTCCTCTGAAACGTTAGGGTAGCCTCTACTTGAATGTGAGTGATTAGAAACGCATTATCTCAGAAGACATTCTGCTGGATCCTCTGCTTAGCCCATGGCTTCTAGTTGGGAAGAGATAATCCCCACCTACTGGTTCTTTTAATAGTTCTTTCGAACAAAACAAAACAAATCTACTCCCTCTTCTATGGGGCATCTCATCAAATCTTTGAGAACAGCCATCGTGTCCCCTAAGTCCTTCCCTATGGTCCAAATTCAGAGTTTTCAAAAGATAGGACTTCCAGAACTTTTAATATTCTGTTTATTCACCCTTTAATGCCCTGTGGTTTGGTGATGTCCCTCTTTGAGTTGGATGCTATGCTACATTTGATTTTTTTCTTGTGGAGAATGGGCTTCCTGTGGTCTGGACATCATCCATGGAACGAACTCTTTGGAAGCAGTTGGCAGTCCCCCCACTACGTTCTTTCCTATCTTGGGTGGCGGTTCCTCCTTTAGGACATTTGTTCTACCTCTTCTTGTTTGAAGACCATTCTCCTTGTGAAAGAGGACAGAGACAAGAGTTAGCAGGCTCCTCTGCATTTTCTTTGCCCTCTGCTAGCTTCCTACTACCTTCTCAGGGTTGTGGGGCTATTTTCTCATTTTTGTTCTTCGTGTTTAGAAGGTTTATTTTTGTTTGGCTGTTTTCTTCTGCCTGTGGTTGTTTTATGGTAGTCTGATCTTCAAGTATTAGCTCATTTTGAGTTTTAGCCTGCTTTATAGTTTTGGGTCAGGTGATTTTGTGTGTATGTCCTTGCTATGTCCTCTCATCTCTTTAAATGGCTTTTAAAACACCTAAACTCAGCAAGAGTCCTATTGTTTTGGCATGCCCTCCACCCCTTCTCTTTGTGACCTGATTTTCAGCTTTTGGTGTTTAGCCATGAAACCAATATGTATTTTAACTCTAAAATTTTTGCATCTGCATTTTTGTAGTCTGGCTGTGTGTTATTCTCCCCCCCTCCCCCCGCCCTTTTTTTTCCCGCTTCTGTTTTTCTGTCAAGGTAGCTGTTATGTGCTTCAGAATGCTAGGATCACTTTCTCCTAAATTTTTTTTTAATTTTAATTTTAATTATTTTTTTTGACAGAGAGAGAGAGAGATCACAAGTAGGCAGAGAGGCAGGCAGAGAGGGAGAGGGGGAAGCAGGCTCCCCGGTGAGCAGAGAGCCCGATGTGGGGCTCGATGCCAGGACCCTGAGATCATGACCTGAGCCGAAGGCAGAGGCTTTAACCCCCTGAGCCCCGCAGGCACCGCACTTTCTCCTAAGTTTTATCATTAACCTTTCTTGTCAGTTTTAAGTAAGTTCAGATTATAGGTCTGCTTTAATTTTTTTCTTCTTAAAAAAGTGTTTTCGGTGAAAAAGGAAGTAAGCTTATCTGATGTTTAGGCTTTATCTGAATAACACTTTTAGTAGATGTTAACATAATTGAAATGCCGCGTTACTCATTTTTTAAAAGCTGGTTCCCAGACCACTTTTCTATATCACGCTAGAAAAGCCTGTGCATTATGTGTGTATACTCTCACACCGTGCTTATTTCTGCTGCTTGGATGTAATCTCAGACGAATCTACTAATTGAAGGTGCACAGGAAGAGAAAGCACATCGGACAAAACACACATAGTAGACAGCAGGAAATGTTTGCTCAATGAAAAAAAACATTCATTGCTAGAGATAGAGTGATCGGAAGTTTTGATGATTTTATAGAACGTGTTGCTATTTTTAACAAGAAAAACTCACTTGTAAGGACTGACTAAACTCTCTAATCAGTTCCTTATAAATCCTTACACAATTACATGCCAGTCTGTAAACAGACTTTAGATACCCAGAGTTCTCTTTTCCTAAGGGAATTGGAGAAAATGGCAGTGACTTTTACGTGGAAACTGTTGATCTTAGGTCTACATAATGAACACAGCGGTAATACAAATCCAGCAATGAACCCACACAGCTCATTTCAGATCCACAATTAGGCTAATAAGAAAATGCAGACCTATTTTCAGGGCCAAAGGAAAACGCGTACCAGACAAATTGTAGCGAACTTTTTTCGTGTGTGTGTGTGTGTGTGTGTGTGTGTGTGTGTGTGTGTGTCAAACCCCGGGGCCTGGTGTCACCCGTGCTCATGTAGTCTCTTTCTCCTCCACGCCGTGCGTCCTTCTCCCTCTCCCCGGGAGCGCAGAACCGAACGAAGAGCAGAGTCCGCGGTCCACCAACATCGCGGAGCTGAGCCCAGGAGCCGTGAACTCCTGCCGGAGTGAGTACCACGCGGCTTTCAACAGCATGATGATGGAGCGCATGACCACGGATATCAATGCGCTGAAGCAGCAGTATTCTCGGATTAAGAAGAAGCAGCAGCAGCAGGCCCATCAAGTGTACATCAGGGCAGGTAATGTGATTCTGTGAATCGATTTCGGGTCTGTGTCCCCTTGGGCAAGAGAGACCGAGTGCTCCTAGGGTGGTCTCTGCACTGCGACGCTCTGTAGCTCGGCCACCGCAGACACAGCTGGCGCGAGCGGTTGGTACATTTGGCATCTCGGTTTTTATTTTATCAGGCTCTGCAGAAGAAAGAGGCCACGGGTTCCTTTTAGGTGCCAAGAAGCAGGCAGTTGATGGTGGTAAACACATGTTTACTACGGGTGCTTGTGGAGAGGGGTCGATGAATGATTAAAATGTTGCAAAAGCCCTGCAGTCCTTGGACTTGAGACATTTTGGAGCTCTTGCCTCCAGAGCATCGTCATCTGCGCGCTAGTACATTAAGCTGTCCACCGGTCGTTTGGGTGGTAAATTACCCATAGTCGTGGTCAGAGAAAAAGGAAAAAAAAAAACAAACCAAAAAACCATTCCTGTGCCTCACTGATGGGTTAGCAGTGCCTTAGGGGTCTGCGGAGAAGAACGTAATTGGAATACGGTTGGAAATGCTCTTTTCCAAGGACTGTCAAACTGCCTTTTTTTCTTTTTAAGTTCCAAGAATCCCAGTGAACAGTCTGCTTTATTTGATACATGCTGATTTGGGAAGTGGTTTGTCTTGTTCTAAGTGAAATCCTAATGATTACGATGCCTGCCCCGTATTAATCAAAATAGGAAGTTGACATGTTTTGAAGAGGCTTGTGAGCATGTGACTGATCTTGCACAAAAACTGAACTTACCTTCCACTTACAAGGGAGGAGTGGGCAGCTTCCCGAAGCTTCTTACTTCAACCTGAATCCTTAAGAAAGAAAGCACAGGGGCGCCTGGGTGGCTCAGTGGGTTGTTAAAGCCTCTGCCTTCGGCTCAGGTCATGATCTCAGGGTCCTGGGATCGAGCCCCGCATCAGGCTCTCTGCTCAGCGGGGAGCCTGCTTCCCCCTCTCCCTCTGCCTGCCTCTCTGCCTACTTGTGATCTCTCTGTCAAATAAATAAATAAAATCTTTAAAAAAAGAGAAAGAAAGAAAGAAAGCACAAAGGAAACAAAGATAGCACTTTAGTTTTCAAAGTATTGGCTCATACCTATCCTCATTTAGTCCTTAAAGCAAATCTGTGAGGAAGGTAAGGATGGATATTCTTATATCCTTTTAAAAGATGGTGACTCAGGAAGGCTTCACAAGGTTACAGAGCTGTGGGTGATCAGGCCAGGACTAGACTCCTGTGTTCCGATTCCTTCATCGTGCATCGTCCTTTTTCAACCTCACTGAACACATCTCTGGGTGGGATGGTGACCAGGGGGTATTGCCAGTGGGTACTAAGTCAGCCCAGTGCCTTGTGCTCTAGTCAGGGGTCAGTAAACTAGGCTCCACAGGCCAAATCCTGCTAGCTGCCTGTTTCTGTAAATAAAGTTTTATTGGAACACAGGCACGCCCATTTATTTTCACATTGTCTGTGACTGCTTTTGCACTACAGTGTCTGAAATTACTTAGAGTCCAGTCCTTTTCTGGAAAAGCTTGCTGACTCCTCTAGATCATAGGTTACGTGGTTCTTTTTAGGGAGAGATTGTTGCTCCAAGGCAAAGTTCTAGAGCATTGCCTCTGGAAGTTCAGTTTGCATATAAATCACTTGGGGATCTGCTAAAAGGAAGACTGTTTCAGCAGGTTTGGGGTGGAGCTGAGAGTCTGCATTTCCAGCAAGCTCCTGGGTGATGCCCGTGCTGCTGACTGGGGATCCCCTTTTGAGTAGCAAGCTTTTAGAGGCGATGGTATAAGGTGGGATCAGCAGTGTGCGCGGGAGAGGTTGCCCCTGACCTCAGCTCCTGAGATGAAAAGGAAGGTGGTGAGGATGGTGGTTGGGGTCCCAACCGCCCAGGTTAGGGAGGACAGGAAGTTAGGACCTTTTGGATCTGATGGCTTCTGTTTTCGTGGAGCAATTGAAGGAAAAGTCGTTTGCTTGGGACTAAGTTGGGGGACTCAGGTGGGAGGGTAGAGAAAGGAAGATTTGGATAAAGGTCATGGGATGGAATGGAAGCGGGAAAGAAAAGGATTGTTCCGCGGCTTTGAAGACCCAACAAAATAGGAAGTTAATGAATCTGAAGGGCTATTCAGTCCACATGTCCATGTGATCCCACCTCCCCACCCGCCTTTTTAGAAAAGATAATGTGATTTGTGGATTCGGGGTAGAGATTTTGCCAGGCATAAAGGCGTGGGGATATCGGGACTGCGTGGTTACCGGTGAGGCAGCCGTCTCAGCCATCAGCCGCGCATCTACCTTGTAGGGGTGGAAGCGACCCAGAGAGGGGACGAGGGGTATGGGAGTTAGAACGATCAAGGAACCAAAGTCTCTTTGATCCAGTACCCCAGATGGCTATATTGAGAGCCTGAGAGCTAGGAGAGTCAAAGAGAAGAATAGGAGAGTTAAATATTTTTTGGGAAGGTAGATCTGAGTGATGAGGTTTTGGGTGGAATTGGAATGGCAGAAGGAAGCGTGAGGATGGGTCAGTCAGAGAGACAGTAAGATAACGGGGGGGGGGGGCGGGGGTGTAACAGGATATGGGGCGAAGAGGAGACAGCTGTCAGCATTTTCAGTAAGGACTGGAGTGTGACCAGAGGTAGGTGACAGTAGTCGAGAGGCATAGCAGGGAGTTCAGGGGATGACGTGGACGTCAGGACGTTCACTCGAAGATGGCGGGGCCTTGTCCCTGGGGCCACATGTGTTTGAGCATCATCATCTCAAATAGAAGCTTGGTCGTAGCCACGGGAGGAGGAGGACACTGATACTATCAACAGTGCCCTCCAGGAGAACAGAGTTTTTGGTGCTCAGTTTGCTTTCGAAGTCCAGTGAGGACACCGGAACGGATTTTCGTACTTACCACCAGGCATCGGGGAGCAGTGACTGCCCTGCGTTTTTACCCCCTTCTCAGTCACTTCTCTCATCCTGCCGTCTCTCACTTCACAATACATGGTGTGTGTGCTTTTCCTACCTCTCGGGAGCTAACGGCTGATCATCCGTCTGGTCACAGTGTTTGACTTATTTTTAAAAAAGTCTTCTAAGAGTTTCTAGATATAAGACCTCTGAGGTTGTTTCTCAGAGACAAAAACTCTTGGGAAGAAACAGTAGGGGATCTGCCCTGGAATTAGCAACGAGGGGCCAATGAGTCTGCTGCTTGTGTCCCCTCAGCCTCGTGTCGCCTCCTCTCTGAAGAGGAGGGAATAGGTACCCCGGTGCTCTAGGGCTGAATTCAGTTTTTGTTACCCTCAGTCACATGGCTCTGCCCCAATCTGGGAAATACACGGGCGAGATTGGGGGACAAGCTCTCTGTGATTCCTGTACCATGATGGCTGGTTTCTCTGTGGTCCATTTCATCCACCCTTCCACCATTTCTTTCAGACAAAGGGCCGGTGACCAGCATTCTCCCGTCTCAGGTAAACAACTCTCCGGTTATCAACCACCTTCTTTTAGGAAAGAAGATGAAAATGTCCAACAGACCTGCCAAGAACGCCGTCATCCACATCCCCGGTCACACGGGAGGCAGGATGTCTCCCATCCCCTATGAAGACCTGAAATCAAAGCTCAATTCCCCCTGGCGGACTCACATCCGCGTCCACAAAAAGAACATGACGAGGACCAGGAGTCAGCTGGGCTGCGGGGACACGATCGGGCTGATCGAGGAGCAGAGCGAGGGCTGCAAGACTAACAGCGTGGGGGCAGCGGAGGCTTCCTCCGGCGCGGCAGCAACCGCTGGGAGGGAGGGCAGCCGCTCGGAGGGCAGCACGGGGCGGACGATTGAGGGGCAGTCTCCAGAGCCCGTGTTCGGGGAGGCCGATGCCGACGTATCCGAGGTCCAGGTGAAGTTAGAAGCCTTGGAGCTGAGCCAGAGGGAAGCCGCTGCCGGCCCTGAGCCCAAGGCACACCCGCTCTGCCCAGCGCCCTTCCCGGAGCTGCCTGAGGGCCCCGGTGAAAACAGAGCCCCGGGCAAGCCTCCCCAGGGTGGCCACCCGAAAGCGCCCCTCTTCAGTCCCTTCCCCAGCGTCAAACCACTGCGGAAGTCAGCCACCGCCAGGAATTTGGGATTGTATGGTCCTACGGAACGAACCCCCACCGTGCACTTTCCTCACATGAGCAGGAGCTTCGGCAAATCGGGGGGTGGAAACAGTGGCACTAAGAAACGATGATGACCCCCAGAAGCCGAGTCTCCATTCACCAGCCCCCGGCGGCGGCCGAAGGATTCCAGCTGAATGGCTCCAGAAGCGTTTCGACTGCCCAGTGAGAAGGAATAGATAGGTTCAGACATGAACACCAGGCCGTGAAAATGGGAACTGGAAGTTTTAGAATGGGAGCTGGAAAGGGTACGTCCTCCCCACCCACCGATCACGGATCCAATGAATTCTCGTGGCAGAATAAATATTGTAGTTCTAAAGTGTGACGTTTTCCCAATTTTTCATTGTGACTTGTTTAGACAAGACTGTGTATCTGGACTGTTAACTCCTCTTCCTTCTTCCCGCTCTGAGGACCTTCAGGGTCCCTGTGACCACCCTCCCCCCAAGCCTGGTTCTCTGGGTGTTACCAACCCTCGAGCATGCACGCGCTAGAACAGAAACTGTAAAAAGGAAGTAAGTTGCTTAGCTGCAAAAAAACTTCCCAATTTCCCTCTTCCTGCCCCACCGGGGGAATGTTTGTGTGTGTGTGTGGGGGGGGGGGTGTGTTTGTGTTTTTCAGGAGTTTCTTTCAGCCAGACTCAAGATTTTTTTCTTTTTTTTTTTGAAATTCTTATGCTAAACTGCAGGAGAAAAATGTAGATAGCCATTCTCCTTCTACCTGCAAAATGAAGAAAACCTCTGTTGTTGAAATTTAGGTTGGTCCACCAACTTGAAGATCTTATGCAGAGAGCATACATGGGATAGGCATTAAACCGTTGGCCTGAACAGCTGGCTGATTCAACGAAGCTTTTCCCAAGGTTCATTTTTCTCCTCTGACGAAGAGTTACGGTCCTCAGGGGTGGGAGGACGTGATGGGCTCCGCCCGAGGCTTGTCCTGCGTCCTCCTCCGCCCGCAGTCTCTCACCTACCAGCTCTCCTCGCGGGACGCAGCGGGGCCTCTGCGATTCTCTTACTTGAATCTTGTGCTTCTTTGATCGGAGTGCTTTGTTGAGTACTTTGCTACTTGAACCTTGCCTTTCTTGGGAGAAGGCACTAGTGCTTTCTAGCTCTCTTACAGAGATAGCCCCTGTCTTTCCACTATGCAGATGGGAACTCTGAGCCACGACAGAGGTGAAATAGCACTTCAGACGCTCCAGGTAAATTCTCCTGGTATTCAGTGCGACTCTCACGTCTCCTTCGGCGCCGGAGGCGAATTTAATGCTCTTTGTGCACAGATGCATTGGCTACGTGGGTTCTAAAATCCAAGACCGGGAAGCCACTCACTATGCTCCCTCCCGACTCAGAGGACCGTCCTCTAGACGTTACAGAGCCCTGTGGTGGCATTTCACAAAACCAGCTCTAACCTTTTTACCCAAAAGGGTAGTTCTGTTTTAAAAATGCTTCATGCAGCTGTCATTCGTCTGAACAAAGGCTCACTCCTCAGTCTCCTTCTCTTACTATCGCTAGAAGACTAGACTGGGCACCTTTATCCTCTTCCCTCAAAGACCTGGGCCACGCTGCCTGGCCTATTGTTGATGCAGTCGATGTTAATTTGAGCTAATTGGGTTGCCAATTCTGAAACCAAAGCTATAATTTTAGAGAGGGCTTTTACAGGAGAGGTATTAATTTTATAATAGAGAATGTGGTTGTGTGGGCTCTTTCGAACAGCAAAACCCAAGAATGACATACAGTGAGAAAAGCCATTTTATCCCTTCCGTGGTATTTTTACCTCCAAAGGAGCTAAAGATGGAAAATGTGACGAATAAGCCCTTGTGGTTCTGGTCTTGAATTCTGTGCCATCTGAAGTTAGCACGGGGCTTCTTAAAAAGCAGCGATGCCCACCACCTCTGTCTTGGGAAAGAGCGGAGGTGGAATGTTGGGCTTACTGTGCATTCCACCCTCAAGGGATGAGACCCAGCGCATTTTCCAAAGTTAAGCAAATGACATGATTTTCTTCCATCTGCTAAAACTTTACAGACAAGAACGATTCCCCCTTAGTTTCTTTTCTCCTCCCCCGACCCGCATGAGTCAGATTAGACTCATCCCTTTGAGGGACGTCTGACTCCAATAGAGAATTGTTCTTTCTTCTCCTGAGGCAGCTTGCAGCTCCCTGAGGATCTGGGCTCAGGAAGGTGGGGTCTGGGGAGGAGGCCACTTGCCACCATCCTTAGGCTGGTGCTCTTGCTGTCTATTAAGCATCTTGGCGTTATCAGCCTGTGCCCTCCCGTTTCCCCCGGCGCTGGTCTTTCCGAGAAAGGGTTGGATGCGATGGCACAGGTTTCGGAATAAGTATTGATCCCAAATGAAGGAATGAAGACATGAAAGTGTAATAGCCCTTTGAGGTACAAATGACCTTGTCAGGATTTGAAAAGCCAGCAGATTTCTGTCAAAGCACTCTCTGTACCAGTAACGTGAATGGATTGTACCACATACTTAACGATGTGAATCTGGCAATTTTGGACCCTTGCCTACTTCCGAAAATAAAGACAGGTGCCGTAGCCTCTACCACACAGCACGTGCAAAGACCAATCTGTTATCGCCCCTGTGTCTCAGACACTGTATGCAAGCACCAGAAATACTTACCGGGTAACAGTTTCTTCATTTCTAGCTACGTCTGTCCCCTGTCAGCACTTGTGCGGGGAGTCGACTCCCTCCGATGCTTCTGCACCTCATTCCTCTTACAAAAGCCTCCAGTTGATTTAAACCTGGTTTGTAATATTGACCTCTGGGCTGTCACTGTTAGAAATATTGTATTCCTTTTTTGGGTCTCTGTTGTTGTTCTGAAGAATTGTACCGATTACAGAGATACGTGCATAAAGATTCTCATTGTTGTAGCTGTTGTGCCGTTTTTTCTCTCCGAGCGCATGCGTAGAATACTGTCGTGCCCTTGACACCCCTTTCCCTTCCTCTCCAGCCTTTTCCCCTCTGTGGTCACCCCATCCAGGGAACCCGCCCGGTAAGCTCCATCTTCTCCAATCTGATCACTGGGTTACAAGGTGGCCTGTGACCTTTGGAGAACTTGGCAGAACAGTGGGTTCCTATGAGCAAACGGAGAGTTTTATTTAAGAATGTGTGTGTGAATGTAAGTGTGTATAAAATTAACCTTTAGATTTGTCATTTTCCTTTGTCTTAATAAAACAACGATAAGAATGCAATTTAGCTTGCTGGTCTTATGGATTCTAGATGAATGGAGAGTTGTGATCAGGTGTGTAGCTGCAGCCTGCTCCCTTCGTAAAGTCCCCCTTTACTCCTTCTGAGCCCCCCCTTTTTTTTTTGCTGCCTACAGCAATCATTTGAGGCAGTATTTAAGATACAGTATTTTTTCCAATTAATCGTTGAAGAGTATTAGATGTTTTAGAGTTGGAAGCACGTATTTTAAGAAAAACAGAGCATAAGGCATCATCAGTATTCTGGTACAGGCTTTTCCAGTATGTTCTTGTTTGCGTGCCTGCATGCAGACACACCCAAAAAGGTAGATGAAGCTGTCTTTCCAGTAAATGCACTTACACAGCGGCATTTTCAGTGACTAGTAGGCCATCCTGTGTTCATGCCAGAATTCACATGCCCAGTACCTTGTATGTGGTAGGTGGTTCTCGAGACCCCGTACCCTAATACTTACATCTTTGCGTCCAACCTTAAGGGTTTCCTCCAGGTCTGTGCACCGAGATGGTGGTGCTGGGTCAGAAAGTGTGAACATTTCTAAGTCCTGTATATTATCAAATTGCCACCCTTAAAGGCTGACTTTCTCATACAAGGCGTGAATGAGAATGCCTGTTTCTCTCTACCTTTGGATGAGGCAGCAGTCTCTCTCTCTTTTTTTTTTTTATCTCTTTTTCTAGGACTTCCAGTATTGATAGCAGCAGTGATAACGGGCATTCATATCTCATTCCTGACTTTTAAGGGAACCATTAAGTAAGATGTTTGCTGAGATTTCTGGTAGGTATCTTTTATCAGGTTAAAAAAATTACCTTTTACTCTTTGCTCCCTAAGAGTTTTTCAAAAAATCCTTGGCAGGTACAGTTGACCTTGAACCACAGGAGTTTGAGTTCTTCAGGCCCACTTATATGTGGACTTACTTGATAAATACAGGACTGTAAATACATTTTTTCTTAAGATTTTCCTAACATTTTCTTTAGCTTGCTTGATTGTAAGAATACAATGTATAATGCATATAACATACAAAACATGTGTTAATGACTTTATGTTATCGGTGAAGCTGACTTTACCAGTAGGCTATTAGTAGTTAAGTTTTGGGGTAGTCAGAAGTTATATGTGGATTTCTGACTGTGCCTCTAACTTTCGCGTTGCTCAGTGGTAAACTGTATTGAACCTTCTCAAATGATCTCCAGTTGCATCCTCTGAGAAGAAAGTGGTGTTTGAGATTTGAACTCGAACTTGAGAAAATAACCATTCCCAAGTTTCGTTGAAGAGTATTAGATGTTTTAGAGTTGGAAGTGATGGCAGTAAAAGTTTCATGTGCAAATTTTCATTGCAGTAAATTTACTAGTAGGCATTTGGAAAGAACGTAAATATCTGAGAATGGGGGAAATGGTTGGTTGGGTGAATTATGGCTCATCCATAAGATGGAAATGCAGTGGCCCATGAGTGGCCCATTGAAATGACTATTATTTATTCCCCACATAAAGAAGTTTGAAGTCAGCAAAGTCTGGATACAGTCAGCCAGTGGGATACAGTTGTGGATGGGAAGCCCTTACTGGATAGTGGTGAAAAGTAGGCAGAAAGAACCAGGCAGTGGTGCTCAATCAAATGGGGACTGAGTGGGAACCAGGAGACTGTTGGGTGGGATCAACTCTCAAGAGGATCCCAGTTGGCCATCTCCCGAACCTGAGTCTACATCCTTCCTGGAGCTCAGCTCTCGTCTGACCCACGGATGACCTCAAAAGTCATGCTCCATCCCACCCTCTTCGTCTCTTCTGACACTGCCAGTCCTTATCTGATTGCCCCACACTGCACCCAAGGGGCCTCAAGAATCACGGAGTTAAGAAAACCAGAGAGTAGACGGTTACTCAATATTTGCATTCCTGCTACAATCCTAGTTTTCCTTTAGGCAATGCTGATTCTTGGAAGGAAGTGGATCAGTTCCCTCTAAGGGACCGACAGGGCTGGGTGGAACTAACTGATACCTTAACCCAGATGTTTCCCTACCCCCGAGGAATCCAGAAGTCTGTGTTAAAACAAAACAAAAAAATCCTAGTAATTTTGACACTGAGCTAGATTTGGCAACCACTGGTCAGTCTAGCTACTTTGATGGTCTCTTCACTAGACCCCACCCCACTCCCCACGGCTGTGATTATATATTGCTCCCAGAGTGATCCTTCCAGAATGAAAAACTAATGAGGCCACCCTCTGGTCAAAATCCTTGCATCATTCCCCATTTTCTGGAGGATAAAATCTAAAATCCTTATCTTAGCATGATCTGGTCTGTGGGTATTTTTTGACCTTATTTTCTTACCATCTTTCCCGTTCATCAGCTTCTACAACCTATCATCAGCACAATAATATCTACCATTTGTTGAGTTACTATGTGGTAGGTGCTGTCCTAGCTCTTTTATTATGTTATCTTGCTTATTCCTCCCAAGAACCCCAGGAAGCATGTTACCCCTGTATTACAGACAATGATGTGAGCTGAGCAGTGTGGTCCTTGTCCACGGTCACCTCGCTGGCAAAGAACAGAGCCCCGATCCCTCTGACACCAGATTGCGCTCTCTTCTTTGCTGTGCTGTCTGACAACTTTGCAAACAACTTGAAATTCCCTGAAAGCTCCTTGTCCTTCCAAGATCCTCATAACTGTGTATCCACAAACCTCTGCCCAGAGTGCCCTCCTTGCTCTAGTTTGCCTGGGAAACACCCACTCGTCCTTTTAGTCTTAGCCCACACAGCATTGCCGTCAAATCCAATCAGTGCCGCTTTCCAGTTCTGTGATTTTTGTGCCAATCACCTACCAGCTGGGCTCTTCGATTTCCCCATCTGTATGGTGAGAATAGTAATTTCAACCTCACAAGGTTTGTCGTAGACTCTGCTATTTCTGCTGCCAGCAGTTAACTATCTTCCTTTGGCAGCAGTGCCCTGATTTTGCTTGGCGAGCTGGCCCTCCTCCACTTCTGTCTGAGGACTTGTGGTGAGGTTGATGCCCCTGGAACACAGGGCCTGAGCTAAGCCACTCAGTATTCTCCTTCCTCCCGGCTGTGGTGTCTGACCTATGGACAAGCATGTGGGCGAAGAAACTCAGTTGCTGAGCTCTTGTTTTGGAGTCCTGGGGAAGCTGACTTGCTCATTTCTAATGGATTTGTACCTGGAGGGAAAAAGCTCACGATTTGCTGCTGGGAACAGTCTTGTAACCACAAGGGCAGGGCCTGCTGTAGAAGACTCAACACCAAGCAAGCAGAGGTGAGAAACAGGAACCAGGCCATTTTCCTATCAAGTGACCCCTGGATCAGGCCATACCTGAAACTAAGTCTGTCTCTCTTTGGCATTTTATTACATCAGCTAACATTCCGGTGTTGGCTTTTAGTTCAATTTGGTCAGGTTTTCTATTGTTCGTATTAAACATTTCTTACTTGGAAGAGGGATGTTATGAAGATTACAGATAATAAAGGCAAACCAAGTGGTTGTATCATCAGTGAAAAATACTGATATTTTTTACTTCATAGTGCTTCCCGCCTCTCCTGAGCTGCTCTCTGTTATTTTTGGCCTTGTCTTCTCTAGCATAATAACAGTATAAAGAGGGGCACCTGGGTGGCTGAGTGGGTTAAGTGTCTGCTTTCAGCTCAGGTCATGATCCCAGGGTCTTGGGATCCAGCCCCGAGTTGGGCTCCCTGCTTAGCGGGGAGCCTGCTTCTCCCTCTCCCTCTGCTGCTCCCCCTGCTTGTGTGTTCTCTCTCTCTGTTGAATAAGTAAATAACATCTTAAAAAAAATAATGGTGTAAAGGGCGCCTGGGTGGCTCAGTTGGTTGAGCAACTGCCTTCGGCTCAGGTCATGATCCCGAGTCCCGGGATCGAGTCCCACATCGGGCTCCCAGCTCCACACGGAGTCCTCTTCTCACTCTGACCTTTTCCCTTCTCATGCTCTCTTGCACTCTCTCTTTCCTAATAAATAAATAAAATCTTAAAAAAAATAATAGTGTAAAGAGGTGAAGAATCAGGAAGCATGATTCTGGTTTTATGAAGAGGGCTCTTGCCTCAAGCCCTCGAGGCCTCTTTGGTCTTGTATCTCCTTGTCACAGAAGGAGAGGTGATTCTGAGTATGAAACTGTCTTTGGCTAATTTTTCCTGCTACTCCAGCCCCACCTGCATCCACTCTGCTGTGGAGAGCAGAGTGATCATAAGCAAAACACAGAAGAGCTACTTTCCCCACATTCCACAAAATTTGGGAGCCCAAGTCGCATTCTTGTGGAAGTCCCCTCACAGAGTGTAACATGGATAGAAGGAAGGTTCCCTTCGCCTTCATTAGGTGGCCATGCGGCTCTCTCACAGAAGGTCCCAGCATGTCTCAGGTGGGGTGAGCTGCAGGGCTGGACGTGGTCATGGTCCTCATGGGGACCTGTAGCATTCAGCAGAGCCATGGCGGCACGTGCTGGGACCACATCTATTGGGAACACATATGAGCCACCCCCGAGGATTTCAAGAAAGCCTTGCCCGGTGTTAAGGGGGCTGGAAGACTTCATAGACATTGTTTCAAAGTATATCTGTGAGAAGAGTGATTTCAGTCGTTGTTGTTATAAGGACCCCATTGGGACCAAAAAGATGCTGAGGTCTGGGAAAAATCCGGTTATAGTTACTTGTTACATGATAAATCCCACAAATGTATGTGCAGCAGAACCTAACTATTAAATAATGAAAAGCTTAAAGATTTTTTTTTTTTTTTTGCATGTTGAGCTATGGACTAGAATTCCTAGTGCATTTTTCAAGGGGGAAACAAATCGCAGAGTATGGAATTATTTAATGAAAGTGTATTGGAATAATGAAATCATTAAATGTCAGATGGAGAGCTCATGTGGCTCAGTAATTTTCAATGTTAAGCAACAGAATTACAAAATGATGCAATGTTTAAAGAGGTAGTGTTTGCACATGGTGAAAATTCAGAATGTACGAAAAAGCATGTAGTAAAATCTAGGTCTCTCTCTGCACCTCGTCCTTGAGCCACCCAATTTCCCTCCCTACAGGAAAGCACTCTTAGCACTTTCATTCAGATCCTCCCAGAAGTATTTTGTGCATATTCAAACATGTTTGCACACACACATGTTTTCATAAATAGTAACATGATAACCTTCTGACTCTTCTTTTCACTTAATGTGTCAGGGAGACTTTCCTGACGGCACAGATAGACTGACCTCCTTCCTTTTACTGCTGCATCCGTTCCTGCTCTAGGTCTGTGCACTGTGCATTCATCCTCTTGTCCTTTGCCAGAGAACTTTTTGGCTTCTGATTCCATATGTATAGAATCTGCATGTCCTGGTATATATGTCGTTACATTGCAAATAAGCAAGTTTAGCTCCAGGATAAATTCTTAGATATGGGACTACTTGTCAACAATGGACATTTTAGGCTTTTAAAAAAAATTTTATTTGACAGAGAGCACAAGCAGGGGGAGTGCAGAGGGAGAGGGAGAAGTGAGCTCCCTCCCCAGCAGGGAGCCTGATGTGGGGCTTGATCCCAGGACCCTGGAATCATGACCTGAGCTAAAGGCAGATGCTTAACTGACTGAGCCACCCACGTGCCCCTAAGTGTTAGATTTTGATACATTTTGCTAAATTACTCTCCACAGATGTTCTGTAAATTCCTCACATGATTCAATATCTTATCAAACTTTTTGATCTTTTCTGATTAGGCAGGTATTAACGCCCATTTAAAGAATATGCATGAGGTTAACATATATTTAAAAATCATTTATATGTCCTTTGTTCATAGCCTTTGCTCCTATTTGGTCTCTTTTTCTTGTTGATACAAGTTCTCTATGCACTAAGAAAAATGTCTTTGTAATATTGCAGTATTCTCATTTTTTCTGGTTATCTTCTGACTTTATGCTAATTTATTAACCTGTCTATAGATTTAAAAACATTTGTTCATATTTGGTCTTTAATGGCTTCTAAGTCTCCTAGGATATTTAGAAAGGCCTTCCCCACATCTTTGGAATTATTTGAAAATTCTCTTTTTTTCTTTGTATGGGTTTCATTTGCATGTTTAAATCGTTGCTTCATCTGGAATTTACCTTTGGGTAAGATGTGCACCAAAGTTCCATCTTACCATTTTCCCAAATGGTTACCCAGTGACCTGAACACCATTTATTAAATAATCCATCTTCTCTTTTTTTATTTATCCCCTACTCGATACCTGTGTGTTTTAGGGTTTATTTCTGGGCTTTCAGATCCACAGTAGAAGCCTGTCTTCAAACCATGTCCAAGCAATAGCAGAGCTGCTGTAGTCGAGCCTGGGGTAGAGGAGCCAAATCCCTCTCTCCTTGTTCCCCTCTTGTTGCCTGAGGTCACCCCCCAGCTGCTCTGGGCAGGCCTTGGGGTTCTGGGAGTAGAGTTTGCAAACTACTGATCTGGCCCTCTCTCTCTTTGTCACTGAGGACAACCGTAGTTCAGAGTTATTACATGCCATAAAATGATGGTCTGGTAAAGTGTGTGTGTGTCTCCCTTCTCTCCCTGTGTGCGTGGAATGTACCAACAGGTGTAGGAGCTGCGAGGGGTGGGGGAGGGGCACAGGGCACAGGGGCACAGAGAGGGGAGTCAGGGGCCACTGCTGTGTCACAGGTCCTCCTGCAGGTATTTGGGGAGAGATGTTCTAGGCAGAGGGAGGCGCAAGCACAAAGTTCCTGGGATACATGTGTGTACAGAGAAACATAGGGAAGGAGAGAAATAGGACAGGTACAATACAGCTAATAGAGACGGGAAGAGATGGAGGTAGGTCTAGAGATTATACTTTGCCTAAGAGTAGGAAAACTTTCACCCGGCATCCTGTTTAAACGAATAAGAAAGGGTTCCTATTTTATAATGTTCCTAGCCCACAATCTACACGTCATACTGTTTATGTCTCTGTGGCCCTCCTGGATTGAGTGCCATCATCTCAAGGTGTTTCCAAGAAACAAGCATTTCCCTCCAAATCCCACTCTACTACAGTGGCTTCCGTTGGGGTTTCGACTGATACAGTAACTTTCCAAGTTCCTAGAGCTAGTGTGGTGAGGGAGGGATGCCCTGTGTTGTAGCGCCTTGTGGAGAGAAAAACTGTAGGCTCTGCCCCCAAAGCCGGCAGCTCCAGGGGGCCCTGATGCCTTCCTTTTGAAAACTGTCTTAGAGAATATCTCTGGAGCCTCCCTGTCTCCACGGTTGCAGAGAACGAACCACTGCCCGAGTTTGCCTTGTATGTGGTTTTGAGTGTCGTAGAGGGACATAGTGACTGTGATGTCCCCTCATAGATTAGACTTAGGTAGCTTGAAAGGTTGATAAAGAATAAATAAAACACTATTAAGAGGGTCTCACTCAGGGGCACCTGGTAAGTGTCTGCCTTCAGTTCGGTCATGATTCCAGGGTCCTGGGATGGAGCCCTACCTAGATCAGGCTCTCTGCTCAGTGGGGAGCCTGCTTCCTCCCTGCCCCACCGCCTGCCTCTCTTCCTACTTGTGATCTCTCTCTCTAAAAAAACAAAAAATAAAAAACAAAAACCCCCCCAAAACAAAACAAAACAAAAACCCCAAAAACCCCCCCACCACCAATCCAACCCACGATGTAGAAATAACAATGATTAAGTCACGCCCAATTGGATTTCCAGATTTAAAAAAAAAAACAACAACAGGGAGACAAACCATAAGAGACTCTTAAATATAGAGAACAAACTGAGGGGTGCTGGAGGGGAGGCAAGTGGGGGGATGGGCTAAATGGAGGAGGGGGATTAAGGAGGGCACTTGGGGATGAGCACTGGGTGTTGTATGTAAGTAACGAGTCACTAAATCCTCTTCCTGAAATTATTACTACACTAGATGTTCACTAACTGGAATTAAACAATTTTTTTTTTAAGATTTTATTTTTTAACTTAGAGAGAGCAAGGTGAGGGGCAGAGAGGGAGGGGAGGGCGAGAATCTCAAGCAGACTCCAGGCTGAGCGTGGAAGGAACCCACATGAGGCTTGATCTCACAACCCTGAAATCATGACACGAGCGGAAACTAAGAGTCCGACGCTTAACCAACTGGATCACCCAGGCGCCCCCCCGCCCCCCCCCCAAATTTCTGAGAACGGGATTATGTTAGGCGGACGTTTTAGTTTCCTTGAATTGGCTCTCTTCCAAAACAAATTGAAAAAACCAAAATGAGAAAAACAGTTAACAGAAAACAATTGTATCCCATCAACCAGACACATGGATGGATTCCAGGAAGGATATTATTAGTCCCAACCAGGCTTCGTCCATGCAGTAGAGCAGCAGGGCTCTGGCCTTCCGTGGGGACCGAGTCTGAGTGTCGGAGCCAGAGGGTGCGTGGTAGGCTCGGAGGTTAGGGGTTTGCCTGCCCCTTTCACCAGCCGCTGTGTGTGTGTGTGTGTGTGTGTGTGTGTGTGTGTGTGTTGTGTGTGTGGTTTCCCTGGTGCGCTAGTCTGTGCAAGTCCTCCCAGTTTTGCCAGTGAGCTGACTGGGGGCCTGCAGATCTGCTTTGCTCTGCTGGTCCCAACACCGTCCCAACGCCAGGGGCCCTGGGTGGTGCTCTGGGCCACAGCTGCCAACTGCCAGGTGTGGTCTGGGCACCCAGTGCGTCCCTCAGGCCCTTTCGTGGAGCCCAGGAGGCCAAGACTCTTTTCATAATCACCCTGAGACGTTATTTGCCTTTTCCACCCTCCTTTGCTCATGAACGCACAAGGAGTTTTTCAGAGGCTACGTGATGTGCGAGGTTAGAGCAGACTGACTGCGGGAGCAGGGAGGAGAAACAAAGCCATCTTCTTAATAACCAGACAGGAAAGAGAGTTGCAGAAGTGTAAAGCAATGCCCCTCTCTTACCAAGTATTCTTGCTATGGAGAATGTAGTTATTTTTTGTAAAATGTTAGTTACGTTCATGGATTTATTGTCATTTAAAAAAAGAATTCGGATATTTGATGTGTATAAAGCCATAAATGTCAGAAGATAGAACATAAATAAACTTAAGAACTTAGGGTCCTTTTAATTTTAAAGAATTTATGTAAAGGGGTCCTGAGACGAAAAAGTTCGAGAACTGCAGGTCTATGGGATAAACACAAAATACCAATAATTAATTATTGGTTGAATGCTTCCTGCTTGTGAGCCCCGCGCCAAGTGCCGTACATGGATTACCTCATGTAATTCTCATAACCACCGCAAGAGGAGGGGCTGGTGTCCCTTCTTATGTTCCAGATAAGGAACCTGGCTTTAGACAGGATAAGGAATTTTCTCGACCATCGAGCTGGCGGAGGTCAAAGTGGCAGAGGCTAGAATTGAAGCCAAGGAGTGTGGCTCTAGCTCTCATCTCCTAAACCATCTATTGGCAGTGCTTCTAGAAGCCTGTGCCTCCACCTGCCCTTGTGAAGTCCCCTGCTCCTAGTAGAAATTTTTTTTTAAGATTTTATTTATTTATTTATTAGGAAAGAGAGAGAGTGAGAGAGAGCATGAGAAGGGAGGTCAGAGTGAGAAGCAGGCTCCCCATGGAGCTGGGAGCCCAATGTGGGACTCGATCTCGGGATTCCAGGATCATGACCTGAGCCGAAGGCAGTTGCTTAACCAACTGAGCCACCCAGGCGCCCCTAGTAGAAATTTTGATACAATGAGAGGCAGACGTGGGAGGCAGCTGGAGAAGGGTGATGGGATGCTTACAAGATCCTGTCTCTATATCAGGGATGGACTAGAACAGCTGTGGCCTCCCATGGCGTGCTGGGTCCCACGTGGGGGAACTAGATCCCCCAATACTGAAACCTACACTGCTGTCTTTTCCCTTTCAAGTTAGACTTGGAGCCGAAGGGCCATGGTTTTTAAAAAGCAGTAAGAGACAACTACAAGAAAAACAAAAACAAAAACAAAAAACCAACCCTATAAAAACCAGTGGAGGAGATTTTGTTTCACAGGTGTCTTAAGGTTCTCACCTATTTAAATAAACAAAAACTGACTCCTGTAGATGACATATAATGGTTGGTTTATGCAGCACAGACTAGCACCAACTTGGTGGGTCAGCATTCGGGAGAGAAATTTTGGCTGTACAGCAGTGGTTGAATGAATGCTTAGTGAGATAAGTGTTTAGTAACTCTGCATGTATCATTTTAATGATTCCCTGTTTTACTGACTTTTCCTATTTCCCAGCCAACTTGTCATCAGGTCTGGTTGGATAAGAGGAACAAAGGGAGGCTGGGGAGCAAGGTTAGGTGTTTACCAGTTTTTCTCACTTGAACGGAGGGAGCATGTGGTTACTTTAGGTTGCCACTAGATGCCACTGTTGCTTCATGCAAACATCACCAGACAGCCAGGTTCTCGCGATATGCTGCCGGTTTCACTCCAGCGTGTTCGGGATGCTTGTGTGAGGAAGGGAGCAAGAAGTTGCATCTCTCCTCCCCGGCACTCATCAAGTTTTAAAAGTATGTGGAATGGCCTTTTGTAGGTTTTTCACCTTTTCAGAGAGTCCAAGCAAGGAATCTGCCCAGAAGTAGTACATCTATACAATGGAATATTATGCCTCCATC
>CM052807.1:74298974-74556434 GCA_028533885.1 Nasua narica
GGGGGGGGTGGGGGAGCCTGGTGGTGGGTATTGAGGAGGGCACGTATGGCATGGAGCACTGGGTGTGGTGCATGAACAATCAATCTTGTAACACTGAAAAAATAAACATATTTGAGGGGGGGGAAAGTATGTGGAATGGGTTCTTGGATAGGGAGCTCTTAGGTCCAAAGTTCCCAGCCAAAGATCTTTATGTCTTGAAGAATGACTTCAAAAACAGCTTCCTTTCAAAACAAGTAGAATGGGAAGCAGGGTAAGGGAAAGCAAGTGCTGTGCTTGGGTTAGGGCACAGGGTGCTACCCAGTGTCCAGTAGGTCACCCTGTCACAACAGTGCCCCACGGGGCGGCTGTCCGTGGCTCTGCAAATGGGAAAGCTGCAGCCCCAAGCCCAACAGCCTCACCCTTTGTAGACTAGGCTGCAGGCAGGGGCTCGCTGGGGAGGGGACCCCCACTAGCCGGATTGTGTTCTAAGCTAGCTATGGACATACCCCTGTCAGCCCTGACAACTGTCCAGGCTGCTCAGGCTGAAAGAGCTTTTGGAGGCCATCCCCTTCAATTTCCCACTTAGTAGAAGCAATTCTTTTTTTTTTTTTCCCTTAATATTTTATTTATTTATTTGACACAGAGAGAGAGACAGTGAGAGAAGGAACACAAGCAGGGGGAGTGGGAGAGGGAGAAGCAGGCTTCTCGCTGAGCAGCGAGCCTGATGTGGGGCTTGATCCCAGGACCCGGGATCATGACCTGAGCCGAAGGCAGACACTTAATGACTGAGCCACCCAGGTGCCCCATTGTAAGCAATTCTTTGGTACCGTCCGTGGTAGATGAGCACTCACCCAATGGAATACTCTCTGTGCTGGGATTCCTACTTTGCAGGGCAGCTCATTTATTTCATCACGTGGCAGCTCTACTAGAGAGTGCATTTTGTATTAAGGTAAAATATGCCTCCTTTCAGCTTCCCTTAATCATTTCTCATATGATTTCCAGACTCTTCCATTTCAATTCAGGGTATTTTAGTACTTAACTTATTGAACAGCTTTAGGTCCAAGACCCTGTGCTAAGCAATCTGGGGGCATCCTCTGGAGAAAATTGGAATTGCTAATGGTCTTCTTACTATGTCTTTCCTGGAACAAAACATAACATTCCAGGTGAGGCCTGACTCATGCCAAGGATAGGGACAATTACTGCACTTGATCTGGAAACTTCCATGTAATAAGATTGTATTATCTTTTTACATATTATAACAATGCTGGTTCATCTGAGTTTGAGTTGAATTTCAGTTCCCAGAGCTCTTTTCTCAGGATGTATGTCCAGCCGGTTTTTTCCATACTGGACTTTTTTTTTTAAGCTTTTATTTGTTTATTTGACAGAGAGAGAGAGAGATCACAAGTAGGCAGAGAGGCAGGCAGAGAGAGAGGGGGAAGCAGGCTCCCTGCTGAACAGAGAGCCGGATGCGGGGCTCGATCCCAGGACCCTGAGATCATGACCTGGGCCGAAGGCAGAGGCTTTAACACACTGACCCACCCAGGCGCCCCCATCCTGGACTCTTTTTTTAACAGGAATCTTCACTGTCAACCCGGTCTTTAATCTTTGTGCATCCATTCATTCAGTTCGTGCGTATCAAGCACTCACAGTCCTACATGTCAGTTAGGTAAGAGACACAGTGAGTATTCTACCTTTTCTTTCATCCAGTGAAACAGACCCTCCTTGAGCTGCAACATTCACAGATTCAAAACGTATGCCTGTTCTGACTCCACCCTAATTGCTAAAACATGACTGCCTGGGCTTATTTGTTCTACAGGAGCTTTGAAAGATTCTCACTAATTTTTACAGAATCTAATGCCACAAGGAATGTGCATGAAACTTCTCTTGGGTTTGGTGCTCTATTTATCATTGTGTTATAAAAATGATGTTTTAAAAAAAATTTGAAATGGTTAATTCAGTATTTTTTTGTAAAATTTATACCTATAGATACATGATTATGTTCAAGGGGTTCAGAGAATGATAGTGTTTATGAGGAAAATCATAGGGAGGCATATACCCTCTTACATGCATTCCTGATACATAGTTTTAGGAGCTCAATTACTGTTTGGAGGCAATATGACTTTGGAGGCCTTTTTTTTTTAAAAAAAAAAACATAAGTTTTTTTTGGATACCTGCTTTGAGCTTCTGATTTCGAAGGATGATCAGAAGCAAAGATTAGGCATCCTCAGCTTCATGGGGGAGGAAATGTTTCTAAGAAGCCATCTAGAAATACACTAGACATCTTTTTTCTTGCAGAGATGGTGACCCAAGTTCCAATTCTGGTTCTGTTTGTACCTTGCTTGCTGGGGTAACTCATGAATGTCGTACTCACCAGACCAACACTCATCTGTATCACTGGAAGAAATAGCCAAGTGAAGTGGTTCCAAATGCTAAGTAAGTGTTGGGCTAAACCTTCAAAATTAGCCAATTAATACATTGTCTGAATAATATCAGATTGATGATTAAATAGTAGCCATTTTGTGTCTAGGGGGTTTTGTTACGATGAAGTTTAGCGATAAGAACAACTCATTCCCCAGTTTTGGTTTTTGGTAAATGACAAGATTAATAATTAGATAATATCACAATACACTTAAGATATTAGTCAGACGCATTGATTTTGGTATTTCTACCTCCGTAGGCCCTATTCATATAACACCTCAGCTTTCAGTGTATTTAATTAAACTGTGATAGCATCATAAATAGGCAAACAGATGAACATTAAGTGGAGACAAGACCCTGAACCACATGAACCATACGTGATAAAATAGTGGGTAATTAAGCACAGGAATGAAAGAAATATTTACATTGTACTCTGCATTTTCCTACGCAAGTAGATTGTACATTTCCTAGAGAAGTCCCTAAGATGAATCTAGGTTTAGTGAGAAATCTTTGATTCACAGACTTTAGTTCACTGATGGATTGTATTCAGACTTAGCCCATGGGACATGACACCCTCTTGGTTTCCCCTCTGCCTCACTGATTGCTGCTTTTCAATCTCCTTTGCTGATTGGTTCCTCCTTTCCTTTCTACTCCCTTAATATTAGGGTGCCCTGAGGCTCAGTCCTTGGTTCTCTTTGTCTTTATCTACTCCCTTGGTGACCTGCTCCAGGCTTATGTCTTTAAATGCTCTGTTTTTAAACTACTCCCAACACTATACCAACAACTCCCAAATTATACCCCCAGTCCCAAATCCCTCTGAGTTCCACACTTAAAGAGTGAGAAGGAGAGTGAGAATCTTAAGCAGGCTCCACACCCTGCACGGAGCCCAACATGGGGCTCAATCTCACAACTCTAAGATCATGACCTGAGCTGAAATTAAGAGTCACACACTCAACAGACTGAGCCACCCAGGCAGCCCTTAATAGTTACTTATTTAAGTTATCTCTACACCCAACATATGGCTCAAACTCATGACCCCAAGATCAAGAGTCATTCACTCCACTGTGTCAACCATGATACCACATCTCCACTGGATATATAAGAACATCCAAACGTGGTTGTACCTTCCAAACCTGCTCCTCTCAGCTTTCTCATCTCAAATGATAACAGAAAGAAGCACTTTAAAAGGTCAGAGAGGTACCGAGAGGTTAGATTACAGAAGGACTAGTAAGGACTTTGACTTTCCTCTGAGTAAGATGCAAAGACGTTGGAGGGGTTTCAGCAAGAAATGAAATGATCAGACTTGTATTATAAAATGCTCATCTGGGGTGCCTGGATGGTTCAGTCAGTGGAGCATGTGACTCTTGATTTTGGTTCAGTCACGATCTCAGGGTCCTGAGATTGAGCCCCCATTGGGCTCTGAGGTGGGTGTGGAGCCTGCTTAAGATCCTCACTTTCTTTCTCCCTCCACACCTCCCCTGCTTTAAAAAAAAAAACTTCATCTGACTGCTTTGCTGAGAGTAGATGGTAAAGGCAGAAGGATATAACCAGGTGTGAGATCATAGTGACTTGGATCAGGTCATAATAGCAGAGGTGGAGCAAAGTGCTTAGATTCTGGATATATTTTGAAGGTAGAGTTCATAAGGTTTCTTGGCAGACTGTGAGAAAGACAAGTCAAGGATGATGCCCAGACTTTCACTCTGAGCACCTGGAATGATGGAGTTAACTTCAGCTGAGATGGGGAAGACTGCATTTGGAGTCTGGGATATTGGTTAGATATTGAAGTGAAATATTTGAATGGGAAATCAACCATGAGTGAGGTCTAGAGTGAATATATAAGTTCGAGTGTCACTGGCATATAGATAGTACTTAAATCCTAAAGCCTAGGAGAGAACACTAAAGTCTAAAATATTTAAAAGAATGTTTCCTGTAGACCTAGAACAGTGGTTCCCAATCAGAGGTGATTCCCTATTCCACCCAGGGGATATTTGGCAATGTCTAGAAACATTTTTATTGTCACAAGTAGGGGGAAGGGTTGCTACTAGCATCTACTAAGTAGAGACAAAAGATGCTTCTATATATACTATAATGTATATATAGAATTATATATAGCCCCCTACGGTCAAACAAAGAATTATGTGGCCCCAAATATCAATAGTGCCAAAGTTGAGAAACTACTGTATAGATGGAGAAAAGAGGATCAAGGACCCAGCCTGGGCCACCCAGCAATGTGTAAGAAGTAGGGTTGAAGAAGAGGAACCAGCAAAGGATACAGAAAAGGGGTAATCAGGCAAGTAGGACAAACCCAAAAGTTGTGGATCCCAGAAGCCAAGTGAAGGAAGTTTATCAAGATGTATCAGATGAGATACACCGCATAAGATGAGAACTGAATATTAATCATTGTATTTAGGGACAGGCACGTCTTTGGTGATCTTGACAAAAATAGTTTCAGTGTATGTGGCAGGTAGGTCTGTGATAGAATAGAGGTGGGGTATTGGAGACAGTTAGTACTGAGAAGTCTTTGGAGAGGTGTTGCTGTAAAGACAGCACCAAAATGGGGCAGTGGCCAGCCAGAGGTAAGTGTCAGAGAAGTGGACATAAGGTTTGGGTGCCGACCGTAAGACCACAACCAGCAAATGAGGCAAGGGCCCCAGAACCAAGAACAAGGCAGGTTCAGATTATAATGATTCAGAAAACAGCTCAAGAGGGACGCCTGGGTGGCGCAGTTGGTTGAGCGGCTCCCTTCGGCTCGGGTCATGATCCCGGAGTCCCTGGATCGAGTCCCACATCGGGATCCCAGCTCCATGGGGAGTCCGCTTCTCATTCTGACCTTCTCCCTTCTCATGTTCTCTCTCACTCTCTCTTTCCTAATAAATAAATAAATAAAATCTTTAAAAAAAAAAAAAGAAAACAGCTCAAGAATGAGGCAAAGGACTAGGGATTAATCATTTTGGGTGTTGGCTTTATGGGTCAGAAGCAGGCCTGATGGCTGGGGCCAACTTGGACTAGACGGTTCTAAGACACTCTATTCTTTATATCCTTTTAAATAAAGGACTGGAGTTGGCTACAGGAATTGTTTGCTGTTACAGTCTACAAGATTTCCTCTCATCTCTAACTTCTCCCCAGAAGTTCTTCTTTTGTGTTGCTTTCAACGTGCAGGTCAATTTCGGGGCAATGACTATGGCAGCAGCCATTTCTCCGTGTTTCCCCTCACTGTCTTTTCTACTCCCAGGGCGATCTTTCTTCACGCTAATCCGACTCTTTTATTCCCCTGCCTGAAAACTTTTTAGTTTCCCATCATAGTCAAGGTACGAATTTGCATCATAAATAGGCAAACAGATGGACATTAAGTGGAGACAAGACCCTGAACCACACGAACCATACGTGATAAAATAGTGGGTAATTAAGCACCAGAATGAAAGAAATATTTACATTGCGCTCTGCATTTTCCTATGCAAGTAGATTGTACATTTCCTGGAGAAGTCGGCGTACAATGTTATCCTGTGCTTAGCTCCTACCTATGCGTACCCTGCCTCGTCCTGCTGTGCAGTGTGTACTGGGCTTCCTAATATCCGCCGCAACACTCACACACACACACATACACACACACACAGAATTTAGTTTCACATCTCCCTACCTGTGCTCATGCTGTTTATCTTTCTAAACATCCTGTCTACTTTTCTGCGCTTGGCCAACCCCTGCTCATTGTTCAAGACTTATTTCTTTGGGGAAGTTGTATAAATTGAATTACATTTGGCAAGTGACTAAAAATAACAGTGGCTTTGCTGCTGTTCTGGAGTGGGAACATGAGGAAGACAGGGCTATTTAGAGGTCCATGGAGAGGAATATCTGAGGCTCCCACAATCTGTTCTTAGAATAACCACAGCCTCACTGGGCCTGGCAAGTCCTCGCCTGGCCTTCCTTAGACTCTGAGACTATGATATTGCCGCTGTCTGTTACCTGTCTTCAGTTCTAGGGACTCAAATAATCATACATTTTTGTTTTGTTTAGTCCCAAAGTTTGTCTTGAGCCTTATTTTAGATGGATTCATCAGTTCGTTAATTCATCAATGGCTGATTCACATGCTAGTTCACTGTAACTTACACATGAGAAGCCTATTCCTTCTGGCTTAATCATTAGGGTTGGTGTGGAGGTATAAAATAGTAGGCCACTTATCCCTCTGGAAACTCTCACGTTCTTGAGATGAATCACCCAAATCCTGAATTCTTCTCTGCCCACTCACCGATTATTTTTTGAAGAGTAATTATCGAGCGAATGGCACTTGCCAGACACGATGTGTGATGCTCAGGATACAGAATGAGATTCCTTGTGCTGGTGGGACTGTAGTCTAGCGTCAGGGTGGGCAAGGAAAGGGATGGAGTGGAGTGTAGGACGTGCTTATGACAAAGCACAGCTGGAATGTTAGGGGCATCCAGAAGACTTTGTGATCCAGACTAGGATATCTGGGCAGAATCTTGAGAAAGTGGGGCTTGAAATGAGTGATGAGAGAGACCTAGGAGTTAGCAGGAAGCTGAAGTGGGGGTAAACCAGAAAAAAAAATGCAAGGGTAAATCAGGGGTGGCTCGATAAGAATAGAACTCTCCAAATTCCCATCCCCCCCTAACTCATACCACCCCAAGCGAATAAACCATTCAAGACAATCTGCTGGAAGGCCAACACTGCTTTACCATGACTCCTCCCATCTCCATCGCCCCCAGCTCAGGTTATCCCAAACTAAAATCCAGCACAACTTCTGCAATTTCAGGTAGACTCCTACCTGAATCTCCTCCTGAAGACACTTATGAAGCTGTCACTACCTCACATCCCTCACTGCAACCGCCCTTCAAACTCATTCTCATCCCCCACACCGACGAATCAGATCATCCCGGGGCGTGACCAAAGAGAAGGAGGAGGGATGGCTGGACCTTAAGGGTAAGGCAAGACTCAGGGTGGGATGAGACTTTGGGGTGAGTAAGGGCCAGGAATAGGGTGGGGTATTATGTGGTATTATGGGGTGTGTGTCCTCTGCTCTTTGCTTGGGAAGAACTCTTTCTCTGTCTCGTGGTGTGGTGGTGTGGAGGAGAAAGTGGAGAGGCTCTCATTCACTAGTGAAGAGTTAAAGAAGTGGTCTGTGAAACATGATTATGGGGGTTTTGCTAAAAGCTATGGTGATGAAGGGACCTATTTAAGAATTAGATATATTTTACAGTATCCTTCTAATTGTGAAAGAAATACATACTTGTTGTTACAAAATTTGGAAAATATTTGGAAATTAAAAACTTACCAGAAATTTCAACCTCTAGTGATAAGACCTATTCATATTGCAGAATACTTTTCCAGTATATTTTCTATGCATATTCAGGTGAATTACATATATTAGCTGTTCTATATAATCAGGATCTAACTTTATGTACAGTTTTTCCTGGCACTTCTTCTTTTTTAACTATGGTAAAATATATGTAACAAAATTTATAATTTTAGCCATTTAAAAATGTATAGTTCTGTGACATTAAGGACATTCACACTGTTATGTTTTCCTGGTACTTCTTGAGCTCTTTCTACCTGTAGACATTGGTCCTCCTTTAAGTCAAGAGAATTCTTTTCTAGCACATGTTGATTATTTCTTTGGTTCCTTTGTGTGTATGTGTGTGTTTTAACCAAACTCGCATGTCCAATTTGGAAGAGAGTGTAACAATTTGGGTTCTAGTGGTTTCTGCATTTTTACCCTCTTGGGTGGCTTAAGAATTTAGATGTTTCCTTTGATCATGGTGGAGATCTTTATTCTGGAGACAGGTCAACAAACTACTCTGCAGGTAAACCACAGCCTTAGTATGCAAAGGACTTTTGGTAGCCTGCCCAAAGAACCCCATGTGGTGTGAGTGAATGCCCACATGCAAGAATATCCTTGGTTTCCCAGGTCATCTACAGAGGGAGAGATACCGTCTCAGCAGGAAATCATTCCTCTGTTGTATGATGCGTGCATCTTGGCATCTGGAATTCAATGGACTGTTCTCTTAGAGCCAAGAATCTGGAAAGTGGGTGGGAACATCAGTTGTGATTCAATCTTTCACAAAGACCCTGAAGAGAACTTATCAACACTCAGTTAACAGGCAGCAGCTTACTGAGGGTGATGATGGAGTCTGGACATATGTGAGGATGTGAGGGAGGAAGAGGCTGGGATTGGGAAATGCAAGAAGTGATTTCAGTGCCAAGCTCAGTGCTGGGCACATGCTTGTTGCTTAACTCTAGGTTGGACATTTCCTTGCTGAGAGTCCGATTGAACCCGAGTTTAAATTAACTGTGTGCCTTGGTTTTCTAATTGTTTTAGTTTTAATAGGTTGTTAGTGAAATCAACTGAATGCTGGTCAGATACATCGACTAACCACTCCACTGATAAGAAAAGCACAAACATTAAATACTTGTGTGTTCCAGAGATAATCAGTTATTGCTACAATATTTATACGAAAGGGATAGTTCAAGCCCAAAAAATGTTGGGAAAGAAGTATTAGTTTTAACTGAAAAGGAAATTTGATACTCTGGAGCCATGTATTGTGAGGAGACAGATAAAGTTCTGGATTTAAACATTTTGAAATCGTAAATGTAGGTTGGACTAGGTTAACTTGAAATAGTCCTTCTTTCTCTAAAATTCTGGAAAGCCTCTTTTTAGTTTTCTTGCTTAGGTCAGTGGCATCACCATCCACCTGGGTCTCTAACTAGAAAGCATGGAGCTGTCTTTGAGTTGTCTCTCTTCCTCACTTCTGGGGAGTCTGAGCAGGAAGAGGGAAAAAAAACCAGGCTTGGACTCCAGACAGCCTGGGCGAGGTCCCACTGTCTTGCAGACGTGGAGAGCTCTGTGGCCTTGGTTGCATCACATACATCTCCATAGAGAGAAGTATGTAAAGCGTGGAGCTCAACACCAGGCATGGGATAGGTCCTCGATATATGTTAACTATTACTGAATCAGCTAAAGCTGAAAGGTTTATTTATTTATTTTAGGGGTGTCGGGGAGGGGAGAGGGAGAGAGAGAATCCTCAAGCAGACTCCATGCCGAACATGGACCCAAAGACGGGGCTCGATCCCAGGACCCTGAGATCATGACCTGAGCTGAAATCAAGGGTCGGAGGCTTAACCAACTGAGCCACCCAGGTGCTCCAGGGCTAAAGCTTAAGAAGCCACGGGCTCTTCTTAGGTACTAGGCAGGATTCTATCAGCGCTACAATATATTTAGCAGTTTAATTTTCACGACTGTTTTTTAAGGTGGATACTATTATTACCCATATATTCTTTTCAGATGAAGAAACTAGGGCAGAGAGAAGTTAAGTAACTTGCCCAAGATCGTACAGCCAGTAAGTGGTAGAACCAAGATGTCAGAACCTTAGACAGTCAGGCTTCAAAGTCTATGTTCAGCAACCAAGTTGATTCTGGTTCTGAAAAAATACCTTTTACAAGTAACCAGGCTCATTGGGGTGGAATCAGACAGTGATGTCAAAAGTGAAATCATGTCAAAGCCCACCATTCAGAGAACCACTATGAATATTTCAGGATATTTATCTCTAGACGTTTTCCTATGTATATACAAAAATAGAGGTAGAGATTTTTTTCTAAATAAAAATGGGACCACAGTATGACTTCTTTGTGGAGGCTCTATTGACTCCGTGTGCCATAGGGAACTTTCTGTGTGAACAAAGCTGCAGATGAAGCTGAATCATCACCTTTTTTTTTTTTTTTTAAGATTGTATCTATTTATTTGAGAGAGAGAAAGAGAGAGAGAAGATGTGCAAGTGGGGGGGAGGGGCTGAAGGGGAGGGAAAGGGCGGGGGAAAGAATCTCAAGCAGACTCCATGCTGAGTGTGGAGCCCCATGCAGAGCTTGATCCCAGGACCCTGAGATCATGACCTGAAGCAAAATCAAGAGTCAGACACCCCTGAACCATCATCTTTTAACCAACCATCGTACATTGGATTTTTAGGTCATTTCTAATTTCCCCCACTACTATAAATAATCCTGAGCTGAATATCCTATGGATTCATCTTTGTGCCCCTTTTCAGATATATTTACCCAAACGCTCTTTTAAGAAAATTTTAGGTTATTTCCAAAATTTTCCTATTACTACAGATAATACTTGGACAAACATCTTTGTACATATATCCTTGTCCTTCTTCCAACTATTTTCTTCAGGATGGCTTCCTAGAAATAACCTCATCGGTTACCTGTTGGTCAAAGGGCACATATGTTGTAAAGATTTTGGATACATATTGCCAGATTACTCTATAGAAAGTTTGTACCAATTTGCACAACCACTGCTGGTATATGAAGGTTTCCCTTTCACTCCTCCCCTGCCTATGCTGGAGTTCATGAGTATTTGAAAGCTCGATTAGGTGTATTTTGTGGGCTGGTGTCAGGCTTTATTTTTTTTTTTATCAAAGTGATTTTTTTTTTTAAAGATTTTATTCATTCATTTGAGAGAGAGAGAGAAAGAGAGCATGAGCGGGGAGAAGATCAGAGGGAGAAGCAGACTCGCTGTGGAGCCGGGAGCCTGATGCGGGACTCGATCCCGGGACTCTGGGATCACGACCCCAGCCAAAGGCAGTCGCCCAACCAACTGAGCCACCCAGGTGCCCCTGGTGTCAGGCTTTAAACAGCACAGTTTCTCTAAGGAAGTGTATCTTATCTAAACGGCCAATTTAGAAATAGCCTTCCTCCATAAGTGGCAGATGACTTGTGAAAAATACCCTGGACTTTTTCTTTAACATCATTCATTAGAAAGTGTACCAGAGGGCGCCTCCATGGCTCAGTTGGCTAAGGGTCTGTCTTCCGCTCAGGTCATGATCTCTGGGTCCTTGATTCAAGTACCACATTGGGCTCCCTGCTCAGCGGGGAGCCTGCTTCTCCCTCTCCCTCTCCCCCACTGCTTGTTCTCTCTCTCTTTCTTTCTCTCTCACTCAAATGAATAAATAAAATCTTTAAAAACATAGAAAGTGTATGGGGTATGAGCTGGGTCCCCCCATGCTAGCTCAGTTGCTGTATACTAAAAGACCCCAAAGAAAAATAGCCTCTCCTTTAAGGAAGTCTTGTGACATGCAGCCTCACGACATTATGATGTTGTTCTACAGGATATCTATTATGTGTTAATGGGATAAAGGGACCAGTGGTATTTAGAACTATACCCAAGACCCCTTGTAAGGATGCAAGGCAGGAGCTTAACTGGGGAGGTTCCCCCAAATTCAGCTTTTCGTCCAGCAAATTATATGTAGACACCTGGCACGAGAAATATGTAGACAAACTGGAGAGAGTTCAGAGAAGAGCAGTAAAAATGACAAAGGGACTGATTTATGAGGAGAGATTAAAGAAACCAAACACACGGAGCGGGGATCCAGAGGTGACTTCAGGGAGCTGGATAACAGACAACCAATATTTGGAAGGTGTAACCCACCAGAGCGAGGATGTACGGAACCTGCTCCCCAAAACATAAGCAGCGGATGGGAAGTGAAATGAAAGAGAAGAGGACTCACTGATTTATCCAGGATTGTCTCTAGAGAGAGCTTAGAAGGTCTCTGACTGGAAACGTTTAGCACCAGGCAACACTCAGACCCCAAGGAGAGGATTCTAGACCGGAAAGCAAGAAGATAGACTCGCAGTTTAGATCGCCAAACCTTGGAGCCTTTCCACGTCGTTAGCTCATGGTGACCATATAAACATGCTGTCTGGGGTCCCGAAGGTAAAGTAATACGGCTCATCTCTTTTTCATTTCCTGCCTTTAATGCCTCTTTAAAGTTAGCAAGTTTAATCTGAACACATGCTTCTTCAGTCAAGTCTCCCCACATGCCTCTGAGTGATAGGGGGGTTGCTGAAGCTATTGTTCTGGGAAACAATGGGCATATCCTCGGTGTCCGGTGGTGCCTGCTTGAAATCGTGAAGGAGGATGGAGGAAGGAGCCGGTCAGGCACAGAGCCCGCCCGCCCGAGACCACAGAGGATGTCTCTCCCCAGTTAGGCCTCGACATTTGTGTCCAAAAGCTCACCGCCGTCCCGACATGGAGGGACTTTTGTGCCCCCAAGAATTCACACGTACCAGCGGCAGGCCCCGGGGGAGGTGGAGAAAGCCCGTGAGGGCCTATTTAGGGGATATGGTCCTGATTTCGGTCTCCTCCTTGTGCTGTCAGTAATAGAAAGTTAATTTGCTTGGACGGGCTCCAGGTAGTACTCAATGATCGTAAAACAAGGAACAGAACAGTAAGGATCTCATTGAAATGAACAGCCACACGCGTGCACACACACCCACGCACGCACACACACTGTCTAAAGCATTCTGTCCCTCCGCGACAAGCCAACACGTAGTAACCAGCAGTTATCTGCTCGCTGCTGGCGTGGGAGCCTGAGCAACCGCGAAGCAGGCTTTTTGTGTGATGACCGGAATCCGCGCGGAGGCAGCTCGCGGTGACGACAGAAAGTGGGAAGGACAAAAGCAGAAGCTGCTGCCGTCTCGCATTAGGTGTGCGTGTGTGCATGTGTGTGCGTATGCGCGTGTGTGTGTGTGTGTGCACACCCAAAGGAGAGCCAGTCTCCGTAGCATCGGCCTTAGGCACGGGCGGCTGTGCTCGCTGACAGTGTGCCCGCCGGCCCGTGATTTCCCCAGGGTGGCGGTTGCTCCCTCAGTAAAAGCAGAGCTAAGAGCAGTGCCGGGCTCACAGGGGTTTGGGGAGGGTTCAGTGAACAGAACACGCCACACACTGAACCCGTCTTGTACCGTGTAACACGTTAGGGCAGCCCCTCCCTCTTCCTGCGCCTACACACAGCCAACTCCGAATTTAAGGTCTGCGGGGGTCTACCGGGCCCACCTGTGAGAAAGTGATCTTCACCTCTAAAGACATATATATTTTCAAAGATTTCATTTTTAAGTAATCTCCCCACCCGGCCTGGGGCTTGAACTTACAGCCCTGTGATGGAGAATCACACGCTCTCCCTACTGAGCCAGCCAGCCGGTGCCCCTTAAAGGTATTTCTTAAGGTGCCAGCTATGAATTCCTGGGAGATCCATGGGTTTGGTGAGAAGTTTACATTTTTATTTTTTTTGAGTTTTAGATTTTTATTTATTTACTTAAGTTTAATTAATGAATTTATTTTTTAAAAGATTTTATTTATTTGACAGAGAGAGAGATCACGAGTAGGCAGAGAGGCAGAGAGAGAGGAGGAAGCAGGCTCCCTGCTGAGCAGAGAGCCCGATGTGGGGCTCGATCCCAGGACCCTGAGATCATGACCTGAGCAGAAGGCAGAGGCTTTAACCCACTGAGCCACCCAGGCGCCCCATTAAGTTTAATTTATTTAAGTAATCTCTGCATACCACCTGGGGCTTGAACTCAACCCTGAGATCAAGAGTCACCAGCTCTTCCCACCGAGCCAGCCAGGTACCCCTAAATTTTTATTTTTTATGTCAATATTTTAATGTTGAATATATTTAATGTTTCAATATTTTTTTTTAAGATTTATTTATTTATTTGGCAGAGAGACACAGCAAACAACGAGAGAGGGAACACAAGCAGGGGGAGTGGGAGAGGGAGAAGTGGACTTCTCGCCAAGCAAGGAGCCAGATGGGGGGCTCAATCCCAGGACCCTGGGATCATGACCTGAGCTGAAGGCAGTAGCTTAATGGCTGAGCCACCCAGGTACCCCTAATGTTTCAATATTTAAAAAAAAAAAACAGCAATTTAATCTGATTATGGATCATATCATGGTCACCTTAGAACCAAGCCCTGTCATGTAATTTTTTTTTTCCTGTCATGTAATTTTAGTGCCCGCATCTGCATCTAGGTTTATAATTAGTGGTCACAGAAAGGGACAGCTTTAAATTTTCTCTTAAAGTGGGGAATGGGTCTGTGTCCCCCTCCCCCATTTTCTTCTGTATGTTTCTCAAGTTTGAGAGACTGAGCAACAGTGCACACCATGCGGGTAGGGGAGGGGGGGGGAGGGCCTGTGTGGGGGGGAGAGTCACAGGAGTTCCAGAAGAAAGGAGAAACAGGAGGCAGCATCAGGTAGTAGTCGTTCAGTGTGAGGTGTGAACAAGGCTGATTTGCATCCAGAAGCTAGCTGGCTGTGACCTTGGAGTCTAGAGGCCATCGCAGAAATGTGGGCTTTTTTTTTTTTAAGAGAGAGCGAGAGAGAGGGACAGTGAGCATGAATGGGGTGGGGGGAGGGGCAAAGGGCGAGAGAAAATCTTAAGCAGGCTCCACACTCAGCATGGAGCCCAACACCAGGCTCGATCTCACGACCCAGTGATCGTGACCTGAGCTGAAATTAAGAGTCGGATGCTTAACCAATTGAGTCACCCAGGTGCCCCTGAAATGTGGACTACAGAGAATCATTTATGTGAAGTCCCTTGTTCTGTCCACCTGTGGACACACACTCATCTCCGACACCAACACCCCTCACTCACGTAACACAACACGTGTGCCAAAGGAGTGGGTTTGCAGTCCCTGGTGAAGGTTCCAGCCAGGGCACGAATTGGGGCAGCAGAAGTGCTCCCAGGGTGACCTGGCCGTGGCCACGAAGGTGTCACCCCCACACTGCCATCGTGAGGGAGAGACTGTGAAGAGCACTTCTATATAAAGAGCTCGAGATCAACAGGGCCCAGGGACTCACCTGGCAATGGCAGCAGCAGAGGACATCTTTCTGAGAGAGCGCTAGGACAATGCTCCGTGTGAGGCTGTCATAGGGAGGGGTGATGTCAGTTGTATGAAATATCGAATGTTGGGATTGGAGCTGGAGCTCTGTGGATTTGGGATACTTGGTTGTAATGTTCCTGCTGTGACTGGCTATCCTGGCATACTCCGATGTGAGTCTTGATGCCACGAGCCTAGTTACCACTCCTCCGTCCCCTGGGGCATAAGAGGCCCTGGACACTCGAGGCTTAGCTCCATGGATCTACTGTCCCATGGGGTCGTAAGAGCTCTCCACTCTCGGAGAGAGCCCACGGAAGTGCACACTCCTGGTTGACCCAAACATGGCCTGGAGAGTGGCAGCCGACTTTGGAGGGAGACCAATGGATTAGCCTGGTTGAATCTCAATTTTCTCATCAGAAAAATAGGAATAATTGTGAGGATATAGGTAAACCATCGAACCCAGTTTCTGACAGCCAACAAATTATAACTATTGTCATAATTTAAATTCAGCAGTGGATAGAATGGGGTGGGGGATGGCCCTGCTTTCAGCCCAGAGAACAGAAAGAAGACAACATTAGTTGCTCTGTGATTGGAGCCTTTTTACCTCAACTGCTGCCCTGAGGATCTCTTGTTCCTCTGTCTATTGAGTTAATTGTCTGTCTACTTAGATAACTATTTCTCTACTTAGATACCTGCCTCTTATATCAACCACACGTATGCAGATGAAGCTCTTGCTTGCAGGGCATGAGAGTGTTGGGGAGAAAGGGTCACACTCAGTTTCTTGGGACTGGCTGTGCCAACTTCTCCTCTCCAGTTTACTTCTGGGGATTTGAACATGAACAGATCTGTCTGACCAAAGAATCCCTTTTCACTTCCAATCCGTAGCTGATTAAGGTGAACTTAAACTCTGTAGGTAGTAGATTTTAAATATGTGGTAAGGATCCGTATCTGTGTCTAAGGAATGTGGCTCATCGTCTTGAGAAGGGTCCAGGCATTCAGGGTCTAGTTTATCCTCACTCTATGACATAGGCCTGGCCCCTTCAGGGTCTGGGGCCTTACGTTCTTCATCGGCAAATTCCTCAGTGTTTTCAGTTGATCCATGAATGCATTACTGGGGTACCTGAGTGGTTGCTGATTTTCTTAAAGGTCTTAGAGCTGACTACCATATTCTTAGGAAGGTAGGTCTGTGAACCCTCACTTACGGAGAACAAGTATTAATTCGAGGATCATCTCAGCCTTCGAATTCATCTTTTTCTCTTCTCTCTCTGGCTTGGGGTCTACTCTAAGTCAGTATTTCCATGATACAACAGGAATAAGAGAAGGTGAGCACCCTGTTTACAGTGGTAAGGAAAATCTCTGCTGCCTTTGGGTAAATTATAGTTATAGTGAATGATGAGTTTACTCAAATTTAAGCCTGCCTAGGAATGTTCAGAGAAGGGACTATAGTGGCCTGGAGAAGCAGTAAGAGGATAGAGAACATGGGACTATGGAATTCTTCTTTACAAAACTGCCTTTCCAGACCAAGGCTCAGGGGCCTTGGAGTGGTCTTATGTACCTGGAGAAGGAGGAGAAAAATGGAAACCCCTTCACTGGGAGCTCCCCAGCACCGCAGACCTCTAGGTATTGCTGTGACTGTTGACAGGATGGCCAGCTCTGAGCGCCAGCCCTCCTCTCCTCTTCTTTGATCCCACTCAGTCAGACTCATGGGGGGGGTGGGGAAGAAGCGGTTTATGATGAAATCAAGAGTCCCTAGAGGGATGCTGAAGTGTTCTCCTATAATAATGCCACCTTAGGTTCCTAGAAGCACGAATGGAATTTTATCTGGACATAGCTGGTTCTAGAGTCTGAGGCAGAGAAGCAGGAGCTAGATTTTCTGAAGCCGGAGTTCTTCTAACTTTTGTGTTTTTGTACAGTTTGAAGGATCAGAAAAACATGAAGTTAATTGCACTCAATGCTCTTACCAGCTCCTTTGTGGAAGCAAGCAGGCACATTTCCAGGAAGGACTGGGGCAGGGAGCGAGTATGTGGGAACTCTGTACTTTCTGATCAATTTATCTGTAAACCTAAAACTGCCGTAAAAAAATCTATTAGTTAAAGAAAATGAAAAACTACAGTTGGTATTGATTAGTTTACTCTAACAACTACCAGTCACTTATCTGTATTTGCTCCCTTTTCCGTTGTTGCTGAGTTGAAACTCACTTCATAATATTAATAAAAAATAACTTGTACAATAAAAAGAGTAGAGGGATGGGTCCTTGCTGGCCTGGGTCCTACTGGGGTCACCAAGAGCACAGAGGAGCCTGAAATGTGACACGCAATAGATACTCAATATGCGTAAAATGCATGAATGGGTAAGTGAATGACTGAGGTGACCAGTGTTTGTTGGGAACTGTTGTCTTTCTAATGTTATGCCCCGGGGCAACACTTGGGTGCAGGCTGTCTCTGGGGACCAGACGCGTCCCCTTTCCCAGGCACAGAAACTGCCCATCATCCACTCCAATCCCGGACTCCTTAAAACACAATACCACCAGCTTGCCTCTTTCTCATCGTTCGTTCCCTGAAAGCAAATGATCAGACTGCTTTTTGACTTAAGAGATTTGCTGTCAGTTGTAGGGGAATAGAAGCAAATGAGAATTTCTTTCTATAATTTGTAGAACATTACAGAATTCTTAGTGCTCTGGGTCCTGGCATCTAGCGCTTGCCTTGCACCTGCTGTGGCCACTGGATGACCGTTTGGTTTCCAGTGATTGGCTTTTATTGATTGTCACATCACCCTCTTTACTAGTTAACATTATTTGTCTTCTGGATTATGACTTGCCTCACTTTCCTTGGATGTAAATTTCTTGACAGAGGGATGCTTGCCTGTCTTAATTGTCACTCTATCTCCACAGCTTAGAAGAGGGTCTTTGCCAGAGTGAGTGCTCTGGTTGGAGAATGAATAAGTGGAACCCAAGAGTTAAAGCCACTTTGGAGGAGAAAATTGAACCTGAGTGGGGACATCAGCAGAACTCAGACACGTTTGGCAGGCAACTGGAGATAGGGTTATCCAACTTGTTGATTCATTCAAAAATTATTACCTGAGCACCTACTGTGGGCCAGCTACCACGTGAGTACTTTAAATAGAGGTTTGGCTTTTAGCCTTTGATGTCCAAGCCTGGGAATAGAACCTGCAGGCTACGGTCTCAACTTACTTCTGCTGCCAATTTGCTGTGTGGTCAGAATCAGTCACTTACTGTCTCTGTTTACTGAGTAGGCTAGCCAATAGCCTGTCACCTTGCAGGGCATTTGCAAGGATTAATTGGCATTTACAGAGTGCTTTGAGATCTGAGATGAAAGGACTACGGCTTGTGTGCCAAATAACACGATTACAGTAACGTGTCAAGGACAAATGATTTCGGCTTGTGACAGACTTTGAAGATGAAGAGAGATTAAGTCTTTTGACTTCTTTTAGCTCCTGGCCAGTGGTGACCTGGAGGTGTGTGTGCCTCTGAGCCTTCCCAGCACCGCTGGGATTCTGTCTCAAGAAGTTCCATTGGCACTCAACATTTTTAATTTGCATGGTTTTCAAAGGTCTTTACCAAAGGTAACACGTTGCATTAGAGGAGTTCAAGGTTAGTGAACTTATAGCTAAGGGAGGAGGAGGAAGGCACAGAATAGATTTTTCTCTGACATTCCTAACCCTGGATTTATAGTCAGTTATTCACTAATTGCAGGCGCCTGTGAATTCTACTGAAGGGGAGAGCAGCTCCCTCAGCAAAATAAAGCTGAGTAGTAACTAACCCAAAGGGTAGTTTGAAGCGTCACTTTGTTTGATGTAGATTTAGAAATACATTCTAAATCTAAATCTAACTCTAACTCTAAATATAAATCAAATTTCTGAGAACATATTAAAATTGCTTCACATGAAAGCCAAAATACCTATATCCTGTGCCTTTCTGGACTTTCCTGGTCCTATATCCTGTGCCTTTCTGGACTTTCCTGGTCCTATATTGAGGACCCACAGAACCCATTGCTACAGGTGCAAAGATTCTACGTGGTGGTGCAGAGCCTCCCACAGCGTCCTTCCAGGTTCCCAGGAATCTGGTGGAGGCCCCCACTGGAATGTAGACTGAAGCAGGGTCATATCTTGGAGGAGAGTTCTGGGCCCGAGGTAACAAGACTGAGGTGGGGGTCCATCCTGGATGATCGCACTTGAAAGGAGTCTGCTCTGTCAGAGTTTTTCAAAGCGTGCTTGGGACTGAAAATTTGAAAGGGATTTTAATGGTGTCCAGAAGAGAAAATGATGCTTCCTGCCCACCCACGTCTTAAATATGGGGTTTAGAATCACTGTCCAACTTGTCCTAACCCAGGGACAAGGCCCACACAGGAGGATGGAGGGCTCAGGAGGCGAGTGACTTCTGATTTCTCCCTGCTTGGGAGGTTTTCCTGCACACATTTAGGTGCCGTTCCTGATTTAGAAGCATGAGATCCTGGAGGCAGTACACCCAGATGGGAACTGGATTGTGGCCACATGCATAACTGTTCAAAAGAAACCTACCAGACCAGAGAGTTTTCAATCTCCTAATTCCAAAAGGGAGGTGAAAATTGTCGGCTCTTTTCAAAGCCTGAGTAGGGGGACAGAGATAGTTTGGTCCTTCCCTGCACCCCTGTATCTCTTCCACTTCATTTGCTCGGTCCGCGCGTCTCTGTGGGATTCTTTCCACAGAGTGTATACTGGTTAGTATTGGCCAGGAGGTGAGGTGTGTTTCACGGATATGGCACCCCACTTCTAGTCCGGAAACAGGTGAATGAGGCTTTGGCTTTTGAAAAACACAAAGCGTGTGCGACCTAAGTCAACAGTATGGAGTCTTGCTGAGAGCCATTTCTGGGCATTCTTATCGCTGTCCGAAAATCACTAGTGTGCTAAGCTTAACGTGAAAGCTGTAATTCTGTGCCTTGCCGAGGGGCGCGGACATTTCGAAACAGCACAGTTTGCATGCGAAGGACGTGGGTCTGAGGGCCACGTGGCCAGAGCGCCCCATCAGACTGTGAGTGAGGCTGGGAGGAAAAGTGTTCATCGATTCTTCCAAATCCTTGCAGTAATTCACAAACAGGCAGGCCGTTCAGTGGCATGATTAGGTTTCCCATTTCTAAATAGTGATATAATAAATACCATAGTAGTTTCATCCAAAATCCTGTCCCAGAATGTCCCAGTTCGCGACAGTGATTTTTTTCAGCGGCACAAAGAACTTTACTGGATTTGGAGAATATTTCCTGTTTTCTTTGCAGGGCTTTCTGAAGCCATGTGATTCCTTGATGAAAGGTGCTTTGTGAAAACTGCCTTGTTTTAAGAAAATAATATTATTCAACTTTTATGCTATGTCCTTCTCCACTTTTTGCATTAATATCTCCGTAGGTATATCTAGAATTGCATGGTTTTAAAGCACAGTTTCTATATACATTTACTATTATGTTATTTTTTTTAATCATCTCTGAAGATTGTGTCCAGTAGTCTTCTATAGATCTTGTTTTTGTTATGTCTGATTCTAAATTTATCCAGAGACGACTGTGGTTTGATGAGTTTAAATCATAGGAAGGACAAGTGCCAAATTAAAGGCTTGTTGGTAATTTTTTCTTTCTTTCTTTCTTTCTTTTTTTTTTTTGATGCTGGGTATTTTTAACCCTCCCTTCTTCCCCAAGGGGAGGAGATTTTTATAAGAATGTGTATTTGAAAATATTTTTTGATGCATGACTTCTGAAGTCAGAGAGTGCTACCGCGTAAGATGGGGTTGTGGAACCATAAGAGAAACATAAAAATGAAAGATGAATATGTTCAGGCCCTAGCTTCAAGGCCTTTGTTCTCGAGAAAATAAAAACCATCACATTTCATTTCCTTCAGGCCTGTTGTCTCACACAGTTGATACGTCTGTCTTTGTTATTTAATTATAGGCCCAAGGAGTCACTGGAGAGAGAGAGGGCATTTGGTCTCACAGTTGCTTTTATTTATTGGCTGTGGTCAGGTTGGAGACCTCGGGGAAAGAGGAACTTTCCAAGAATAGCAGATTTTAGATGTTACTTCGTTGCCCTATTCAAAGGCCCGGGTACTGACCCAGAGCTCGGAAGCTGCCTGACTTCGCAAGTAGAGCGTACTGAGTGTCCTTATCCCTTGTGGGGAGTTCATCACGAAACTAGCTAAGCACTCGTGGAAGAATCTCCCACAATGGAGCTGGGGTAGGAAGTTTGTCTTGCCAGTTGGATTGACATCAGTAGAGTCTTGATTTTGAGAAGATTGATAAGATACAAGGGTCCTATATCTGTTAAAGTTATAAATTATTATAAAAATTATAAGTTATTAAATTTATAACCTATATCCATTAAAATTAAATTAAAATTAAATTTAAATTTTATTAAATTTATATTTAAAATTAAATTAAATTAATTTAATTGTAACTATAACCTATACCCATTAAAATTATAATAATAGCTATTAAGATTATAATCTGTATAAAATCGTACATGGTTTGTCTGGCTGTGTATTCTTCTGGAGAGAGAGTGAACAGGTCTTACGCGATTTCCCCCAAAGAGCCACAGCCTTGAAAAGCTGAGGACCCTTTACTGATGGCTCACTCGGTCCTGCTCTGTGGAGTGGCCCCTCTCTTCTATGGTCCCTGCCGTGGGGGACGCCAGCCCCTATGAGGACTGCTCTGATTTACTGAGAGCGGGAGCAGGAGCCGCGCTCAGATCCCTCAAGGCTGGTGGAAGTGAGTAAAGCAGGACCTCGGGTGGGCTGGGGCCTGGGGGGCATCGTGGTGACCAGGGAGGCACCTTTGAGAGGGGTCATTTCACTGTCTCCAGGGTGAGCTTTTGTGAGCAACCATGCAGCTCAGTGCTGGTGTGTGTGTGTGTGCGTGCGTGCGTGCGTGTGTGTTTTAAGTAAGCTCTCTGCCTAATGTGGGATTTCATGACCCCCAGTTCAAGAGTCACATGTTCTACCGACTGAGCCAGACAGTTCCCCTGAATGTATATATATTGAAATGTCAGCAACTAATTCAAAATTTTGAAGGATATCGAAGAAACCCCATAGAAATGCTTGTCAGGACAGGTCTGGCTGGACGAATCCTTTGGCTTGTCACCTTTCTGGCAGAGTAGTATTTGACATCAAGAGCAAGCTCAGTGCTCCATTTTCATAACATATATTCGATATCAACTTCTTTCCTATTAAAAAATGAAATCTTGGGGCGCCTGAGTGACTCAGTCTTTAAGCCTCTGCCTTCAGCTCAGGTCATGATCCCAGGGTCTTGGGATCGAGCCCCGCATCGGGCTCCTTGCTCGGCGGGGAGCCTGTTTCTCCGTCTCCCACTCCGCCTGCTTGTGTTCCCTCTCTCATTGTGTCTCTCTTTGTCAAATGAATAAATAAAATCTTTTTTTTTTTTGAATAAATAAAATCTTAAAAAAAAAAGAAATCTTGTAGATATTATAACCAACAAGCGTGATTTTTAAAAATGAATATTTTGCCTTAACTGTAATACATAAGAGAGAAAACAGGAAGGAAACTTATAATAAAAATGTGCATTTTAGCATGCAAATACTCAGCCATGACTGTATTAGAAGTCGAAAAAGTCACTCTACATTTCCAGAATGTTCCCTAGGGGGCAGGACTGTCACCATTGAAAGCCCCATTGCCAGAAGCTTCTGATTCATATGAATGCGATGTTGCTTCCTCCAAGTTTTCACTCCTCTAGCTTGGTCCTGCCCTGTAGTTGCATTCACAGTAAAACTTTGAAACCACAATTGAAGTTTGTTTGTCTCCCCTCACACTGTATACTCTTCTCATGTACAGGTCTTCTCTGGCCAAGCATTTCCAACTCCTTCAGCTGTTCCTGATATAGGCGCCCTCCCAACCACCTCCTCCATGAGCCCGGCCTCTGTCCTTCTCATTTTCCTGCGTCTGGACCCCACCCTGGTCCCGCAGCCGTCCTCCAGAGTAGGACTGCTCTGTCCGGACTGCTGTGCCCTTCCTCCCCTCACTCCCAGCCAGCGGGCATTCGCAGCGCCCCCTGCAGGATGACTTGGACCGCTGTGTCCGGTGTGGCAGCCAAGGCCATCTTCCTGAGCAGTGACTTAGGAAATGAGACTTGCTTATGAGTGCTGGGCCAACCCCCTGGGCTTTACAGCACACGGAAGCATCTGAATGGCCAGATTTGAGTGTATTTGACCTAGAAAATAAGCCATAAGCCTCATAGTTTTACTAGTGGGTTGAGTGCAGGTATATCTCCTATGTGGGTTCGTTTCCTCGTTGCTTATGTCACCTTCCGGGTGTTGATGCCGTCAGTGCCACAAGTCAGCCCCTTGTTCAGGTCCCCTCTTGCAGACGAGGTCCCTCCAGGAGGGCATGGGAGCCGATGAAAACGCTGGTCTTTGCTCTTTTGTCCTAATGGGCCACCTCCCTCTCCGCATCAACTCGGTCTTGTATTTAAACCTTGCAAATGTGAAACACAGTCTTGTATTTAGGTCTACAGAATGTTAAAACCACTTACATTAAGAATTTGTGAGTTTTGAAAGTTTCGAGTGTTGGTAGGAATGAGCACGTTTGTCATATCACTGACTTATTTCTCTCTTATCTATTCCTTCCTCCTTCCTCCCGAGTTGCCTGTGAAACCTCAAAACTGTATTTTTCCTTGATACAGAATAATTTAATTTTCACTTCTGAAACTTTGGGTCCCGGCCAATGTCGAGGACCTAACCAGCTATCTTGAACGGCCATAACAAAATCTCATAGACCGGTGGCTTATAAACAACAAACATTTAGGGGCACCTGGGTGACTCAGTCGGTTAAGCATCTGATTTCAGCTTAGGTCATGGTCTCGGGGTCCTGAGATCGAGCGAGCCCCAGGTCAGGCTCCCTGCTCAGTGGGGAGTCTGCTTCTCCCTCTGCCCCGCCTCCCACTTGTGCATGCATGCTCTCTCTCTCTCTCTCTCAAAAAATAAACAAAATCTTAAAAAAAAATAAACATTTATTTCTCACAGATGGGCCCAGGTAGACTGAATGATGAACAAATCTTGAAAGATGAGCGGGAGTTAGCCAGGTCAAGGAGGAAGTGAAGGGAGTCCCAAGTAGATTGAGAGGCAAGTGTAAACGGATGGAGTGAGACCTGAAGCACATTTCAGAGAAAATCAGCCCTGGGTGTGCACCAGTGGCCTGCCGAGGGGGTATGGCAAGGGCTGGTTCAGGTTGGTGGTCTTATGGGACAGTCGGGACTGAGGGCACAGTAAGAGTCTCATCTGTAATTTCCAGCTCATAGCATCCTTTATAGTCGGTCACCTCAACAGGAGAATTAGATGTCACAAGTTAATATCACAGATAGCTTTTGTTGTGGTTTGTTTTGAAATTTTTGTTTTTCTCCTGAAAGTGAATAATTAGGCTTCTTAGAGACGTAGGTAATTGCTAGTCCTTGAGCTTCCTTTACCAAAATATTCCTAGCATAAAGACGTATGTTACCAATTATGTTTTTAATTAGAATGGAAATGTGTGTAAAGCTCTTTCATAGAAATGCATACTAAATCTGTTTTAGAGAAACTTACTTGTAAGAATTTTTTTTTTTTCCTTTTCACTCTGTTCCAATTCAGGCTTTGGCCCTCATTCAGAAGAAGCCACTACAATGAAATATTTTCTGACACTATGTGGAAATAGCTGTCCTTGATGTGTGTGTCTTTATTTATGTCAGGGTTCCTAACAAATCCCACAAATAAAACCTGTTTTTTCAATGAAAAACACTTCAAAATGGAAGAGGGATCTATGTCATGTTGACCCAAAATAGCATGAGCATAATGAGCCCAACATGGAAGAGGCTTTAAAGGCTCAAATCTTCATGGGAAGCACTTGTTGATTTTACTTCACTGTAATTGGAGGAGAAAATATAATGGCACTTTAGCATGATAATTTCTTAATGTGTACTTATTGAACTTCAGCATGTGTAGTCTGGTAAAAAAAATTTCATAGAAACAATGTCATGAATCATATGTATATGTATAATTTTTGGGAGATAACTATACACATTATTTTGTGATTTACTTTTTTTTACTTAATAAAAGTAGACATTTGGGCACTTGGGTGGCTCAGTACGTTAAGCTTCTGTCCTCAGTTCAGGTCATGATCTCAGGGTCCTGGGATCAAGTTCCACATCGAGCTCCCTGCTCAGTGGGGAGTCTGCTTCTCCCTCGCCCTCTGCCCCTCCACCCCGCTCATGTTCTTTCTCTTGCTCACTCTCTCTGTCTCAAATAAATAAATAAATAAATAAAATCTTAAAAAATATATAAGTAGACATTCTTACTTGGTGTCCATCATTATTTTAGGGACTGCATAAAATTCCTAATTATTAATATATTAGAATCTACTTAGCCAAACTCGCTTGGACATTTAGGGTTATTTTCAACTTTTCCTATGCTGTAATGAACAGCCTTGTTTGTATATCTTCTTGTCTTTGTACAATTATTTCCTTAGATAAATTCATAGAAGTGGAATTATTGGATCAAATAGTCTTCATAATTTTAAGGATTTTGCTATGTATTGCCAGATTGTAGGAAAGCCTGTACCAATTTGTACTCCTCCCAGCCCAACTGTTTCTTGTTCAGCAAATTCTTTTCAACAACTGAGTATGTGAAATCCAAAGGGAAACCCTTCCTTCCTGTCTCAGCAAATAACTTCCAACCCCCCCCAACGCCCCCCCCACCCCCCGCCCCCCGTCCCAGCTCATTCTGCAAGAAGGTAAAATGCTGGGACAGCTGCACACTTGTGGACCAACAAGAGTGGAGACGAGGGGAATGCAGAGGAGAAAGTGGTTGTTAGCAGTGGACTTCCAAGAAATGAATATTTTTTTTCACTTGTCAGGTTCTGACCCAGCCTCTGGGACAAAAAGCTTTCTCCCAAAGAAGAGGTGAGGCTGGAAAGAAAGAAAAACTAGAAATTCCACTTAAAATTCCGCTGGGTGTCGTATTTGAGATTGGCAACACTGAGGCTTTCCAGATGGCTTTGTCTATTCTTTTGAACCTACCTTTTGATCTTATTTAAATTTCCTCCTTGTTTCACCTGTTCTGGGTTTATTGCCTGGTAAACAAGCAGGTGAACATATTAGATCCTCCTTAAGGCACTGCTAGACCACAGGAAACTTATGTTCAGGTCAGGAATTGTAGAACATGACTCCATGCTCCACATTTATGGGCAAGTTAAACAACAGGGAATTTTATGCTGGGATTTATGACACAAACTTGTAGCAGGCACACTGTGAGGTGGGAGGAGAATTTAAACAAGGAAAATCTCTGCCTATAACAGTGATTCAAGATCTCCAATTGATGGAAAAAACATGTCAGGACTTTATTCTGGAAATTGCCTGTGAGTTAGACAAGGGGCAGGAAAACATAAATATTACAAACACATCACCCCTCCTTCTCCCATATATTGGGTCTCCTCTTTCAGATGAGGTCATTTCTAGTTTTCTAGTCTGTATACCAATATGGTCGAAAAGCACGTAATTAGCGGCTTTAGCAAACTTTATCCCTATTAATTTCAGGAGGGAGGGGGGAAGAAAAGAGGAGCATGTGTCCGATTGAGGGGACAAGACTTCTACATTCTCTAAAAAATTGACCAACACCTTATGCATCCGTCCTTACAGCCCATAAAAGCCAGCACAAAAGAGAGCACCAGCTGGAATCATTCAGGGAAGGCGATGGCTTTCAAAGACCTGGCTAGCAGCAGGTGGAATATGCATTAGGGGTTCTTTTATTCCTCAAATAGTACTTATTTTCAGTGGGAAACAATATGGTTCTTATATAGTCAATAAAGAGCAAATTCAGTGTTTGCCCTTTAGCCAGAGTGGCTGATGATTTGTGATGACTCCAGCATTTGGGTGACTCACACCATCACCCACGGTGCTCAGCAAACACTGGACTAAAATACGGAAAGACCTGGGTCCTTGTTTGGCAGACCTGACTCTTCAGACCCACACTGAGGCCCAAAGGCACGTAGCCTAACGGCCAGAATAATTCCAAAGTCTTGTGTTGTTGGTACACTGATTGTTTGGAAAGTGGCTTCACTGGACTTGAGAGGCTTTCTTTGATCCTCATTCATTTGTTTAGCTATACTCCCTTGTTTATGGTCCAGGAGGGTTTGAACACATTGTCTTGTTTCTCCCTGGAACATCTTTCCTTAGGAGTTATAGTTATTTCCATTCTAAGTACAGATGGGTGCTGCGTAGATGGGGGAGAAGCAGGGAACCCCTAACTTGTCCATTTGCCTTGGGAGTTCAAGGACTCTAGGAAAGGCCAACAGTGTTGAACGCTGGGAGAAATCAGACGGTATGCTCCTTGAGGGAAGGCTTTGCTGGTTCTATTCTCTACTGTTCTCTCAGTGTCCGGCACACACTGGGATCATAGGATCATAATAAGTATATCATGTGGCCTGAGACCAGGCAGCGTAGTGAGGAGTGAAACCACCAGTTTTGACAACAGCAAGAAGGAAAGCATTAGTTTTCTCCAAGGAGAGATGCTCAGAGGCTTAAGAATATGAAAAATGGCTCCCACCATTAATTTCTATTTTCTTACCTATATGCACTGCAGGCTGGAAGGGGGCAAGAGGTAGCTTGTTGCTTGAGTTAAGTGGCTCATTGCCAAGGAGTTGGCATAAGCTCAATTTCAGAGCCCAAGGGCTTTCCTCTGTGCTCTTTGTTAGCTACAGAATAGGAAGTTGGATCGTAACTGAAGAGATGCATGGCTTAGAGCAGGGGTTCTTGAACTTGAGTATATATCAGAGTCACCTGGAGGTCTTGTTGAACCACAGATGGCTGGTTCCTGCTTCTGGAGTTTTCTGACTCAGTGGGTTTGGGGAGGGGCTGAGAATGTGCATTTCTGACAAGTTCCCAGGTGATGCTGATACCCCTGCCCCAAGGCCAACTTTGAGAGCCAATGGCTTAGAGGAAAAAGCACTCACATCGAAGTCAGATAAAGCTAGAATACTGTCTTTGTCATTGACATTGGTCATTGACTACTGACCTCGGTCAGGTCAACTTGGCTCAGCCTCAGTTTCCCCATTTTCAAAATGGTGACAGTATCCCCTGCACAGGCCTGTAGTGAGGACAAAATAAAGGGAGTAAGATGGCTGGCCCACTCCAACGATTGAGACCTTCTGCCCTCAGTCCTTTTGTGGGGTCCTCATACCCAGCAGTGTCTGATTGTGGGGTTATGTCTGTGGGAGCTAGGTTTCTGCTCGGCCGATTGCACATTGCCACTCATTTATATATTCCAAGTATTTCACTATTACTAAACATTTGCAGCGTGAGTGACACCGTGTGAGACGATTTGTACAGTACATAGGACATTGACAATATTTCTCTTTAACAAGTGAGGATAGGTAACTTGCATACAAACGCACAGCAAGGAAGTGGCAGAGCTGCGTTCAGACAAGGGCCTCCTCCCCATGTGCCCCTTGACTTCTGTGTTAGAGTGGTTCCACGATTCTCTATGGGCAGAAGATGCCAGGATGCTTAGGTCCTTTTCTCTAATTCCTCACTCACATTGTACATCTGTCTGTATAAGTAGCGTATCTGAGAGAATTGAGCAATTACTCTGAGAATGGGAGTGAAAGCGGTAGGACCTTTTGTGTATCTTTTAAGCCAGACACTCTCTTATTCATCCCACCACGGTGCCTAGAGGAGCTCAGCAAATGTTTGTGGAATTATCCAGTGAATTAAAGGCTCAGATCGAATGGCGATCTCACCTGCCTCGATAAGTACTGGGCTTCCTCCTCAAATGATCACGGTGGCTCGCCTCATTACCATTCATACACAACAGACTGATACTGATACCCAAACAATTGAATATTTTTTTAGGTCTTGGGTCTGGAAAATGATAAGAAGTTGTTATTAATTTCCCTTCCCTGGCTAATTTGCACTCCTGGTTTGATTTACCAGAATCATTTGAAAAAGCAAATCGGGGATCCCTGCCATGAAAAGAGCCAGTCTGATTACTCACAGGTAAAGTTTCAGTTCCACTCTGCTAAGATTACCTGAATCCTTTGATACTTAAATCTTATGCCCTAGAGAGGTAGTTCTCAAACTTTTTTTTTTTTTTTTAATTAGTCCTTTAGGGATGCCTGGGTGACTCAGTGGGCTAAAGCCTCTGCCTTCGGCTCGGGTCATGATCTCAGGGTCCTGGGATCGAGCCCCCACATCAGACTCTCTGCTTGGCGGGGAGCCTGCTTCCCCCTCTCTCTCTGCCTTCTCTCTGTCAAATAAATAAATAAAATCTTAAAAAAATAAATTAGTTGTTTACTTTATGATCCCTTTTATTCCATAAAAACCTCCAGCAAATCAGAATAGAAACTTGTTCTGAAAAGGAAGGCCACAGGGAGGGACTACCAGGGTGGCAGGGCTGCGGGATGGCAGTCATCCAAAGGTGCGTGGCAAATTGCCGACCCCTGCTCGCTGGCATTCCTGAGGGCAGTGGTGACTTCCCCACGGAGAGGTCTGCAAATAGCAGTCAGGGATGAAGTGGGGGCATGTGGATAGTGGTCTGAAAAGGTGGTGGCCCTTACGCTATTTTTATCATATGCACTGTAGGTCACGGCTTCCTACCTTGGAGCAGATTCGAGCTCACCATTTTGTTAACACCAAGTGTTCCAAGAATAAGTTTTAGTTGTGCCACAGGTATCTGGGAAAAGAATGACATTTTTTTTTCTAAAAAATAACCGTTTCCCATATGCGACCCTCAGCCAGTATGTATCAGTTAATTACTGGGGTGTCTATTCTAAATGGTCGGCACCTGTAGCTTGCCTGTGGTTAAATATTTTGCATATCACATAACTGTAACATACAGTTACTACAGATAACTGTAACAGAAACCACTAAAGCAATTTTTATTTCTCTATTTTACAAGACCAGTGGGGTGATGACATGGCATGATTTCCTAACATTATGCCAACACTGTGCTTTTGTTTGATACTGGGCTGGGGACAATGGGTTACGTGGTGATTATACTTCAGCTGCCGGACTCAGAAATGGCCAGGGGTGTGACACAGACCAGGAGAGGCACAAAAGGAAAAACTGGCTTTCGCTCAGAGTCCAATCAGAAAACTCTCCTGCCGTGCAAGCTCCCCCTATTCTTTTCTTTCACTTCCAGGTCATAGGCAGCAAAACAAAGCAGACAGACCCAGGGTAGCTCAACAGAGAGAGGGTCCTTTCCCCGGCTAACGCATAAGGCAGGCAGCCAGAATTCTATGGGGGGTGGTAGAGAAAAATCATTTTCTGTAGAAATCAGTTGGCAAAGATGATTCTTAAATTGAACTTGCATCAGTTGGATGGCATATGAAGAGACTAAGCACATTTGAAAAGAATTGAAAGAGCTTTGATTCAAGATAACATTCAGCACAGACTGGCACAGGATGCACACACTGTGTGGCACAGTGTCAGATCAACAGAACCTGGGAGGCGGGGGCTCCAGTCCAGACCCCCCGCCGCCTGCCGCCCCGGCACTCGCTTGTTGTGTCCATAAACTGTTCCTTGACCTTCGCTACCAAGCTGGTTCTGTGCCCCGTGTGCTGTGCCAGCCCGGCAGCATAGTTTCTCCAACGAGGTACTTACACTAACTGAAGCAAGTAAGATGCCTTTTCTCTTTTGAATAGAACTGAATGAAAAATGGCAATCAGAACTACGTAAATAAAAAGTAAATACCGTCATTTCTCCAAGAACACAAGAGGAGAAAATGGCATTTCCAACGTATTTATAGCTAAATTTGGACTTACACATATGAGGCTATTACTCTCTCATGAATTATTAACTTGGAGGATCTGTCAGATTGTGCCCTGGCTTCAATTCCTAAGAGGTATTTGGAAGCAAAACACAAAATCATAGTATGTCAAATAATTTTTTATTAAGAAAAGTGAGCCGATTGAACGTTCTGTGTTTTGCATTTTTTTCTGATTACTTTTACACAAGTGGAATGTTTTTCCAGTTGAATTCAACCGACACTTCTTGGACAGTTGTTATATGCTTGGAATCACGTTAGCTGCTGGAGTACAGAGATGACTGATAGAATCCGCCTAACAGAACACTTTGCATTACCAATATAACTTATTAAGTGTGTGTGTGTGTCTACGTGTAGACGCACAAAGAACAACCTTTGTTCTTGTATTAGGTTTGTGTGCGGGGGTGAGAACAGGGCTGGAGAAAAACTTTTTTTTTTTTTTTTTTTAAGAAAGTATCATTGAAGTTCTCTGATATCAAAAAGGTTAAGAAAAAACCTTCTGAGGGCCTGGTGGAATTTTCACGAAGGACCTCCCACACCCATCCCACTCCTGTGCTGTCCCTTCTTGTGCGCCCCAGGACACAACAATGTCCTTGAGAATACATTCTTCCCTTTGGTCTAACCCAGGTGCTTTCCATCTTTGGAGTCACCAGCCAGTCCTCATAGGGATCCAGTTGGCCCCAAGGAGACTGGGTGGAGTGTCTTCAGAGAGTTAGTGTTCCTTCCTCTTACCTACCTGTCAAAGTGAAGTCCAAAGCAATTTTTTTTGTTGCTTTTTAAGTTTTTATTTAAATCCATATTAGTTGACATACAGTGGAATATCAGTATGATGTGTACAATGTAGTGATTCCATACTTCCATCCAACCCTACTCATCACAAGTCCAGAGCAATTTTAAAAGGAAAGAGAATGAAATTGATCACATTCTAGAAAAGAAAGGATTTAAAAAGGGAAAGAAAAGAAGGCGACTTTGAAAGCCATATCTGACAAAGTACAAACTAAACAGGAAGTAGATGGGAAAACCGGGGCATTCCCCTGATTTGGTGAAGAAGTCAACAGGGATGGTCAAGATGAGACTCTTAGCCTATAGTGTGTACAGTTGTTTTCTCAGTGTTGATTCAACTCTGTAGTTTAAAGAAAAAAAATCTGAGTACTTTGGGGGTAAACGAAGTCAATAGATGACGACTTTTCAGTCTGACAGTTGCCTTATAGCCCAGTCCCTGTGGGCCACCCGGGGGCAGCATGTGACTCCTATGCCTTAAAATTCAGTGTCCCCGACTTCCTTGTCTCTACAAGGTCTGAAAGACCACCCAGTGCTGGGGGAGTGCGTGTATGTATGTGTGTGAGAGCTTCCTTTTCTGCCACCACACTGAATACAAATTCCACAAGATTTCTCTGTGAGCATTTGGGTGTTCGTCTCATGCATATTTTCCAAGAGCCCTCGTCTCCTCTCTCCTGGTTGGATTTGTGCTTCGAGACACAACCTCATTTATAATGGTTGGTGGTCAGATTATGAAATCATAGCTCCTCAAATGAAGTCTTTGGGGTCAGAATTAGAGAGTCTATTGAAAATTACTGAGAACTATTAGGAGCGCTGAGTTCTGTTCCTAATTGTTCCAAAGGCCCGCCCTGTGACTAGATCAAGAGATTTCAGTGTTCCCTGGTGAACATTCTGTGGGCTTGGAGACTTCAGAATTCCTGTGGGGTGAAAAAGAGTGGCTGCACACCTATCATCATCACCACACCACCACCACCACCACCACCAAAGAATCCCAAGGCCCTGGGCAACCTCATCTGATCTAAACCCCATCAGAGGATGTCTGGGAACCCAGGTACCCTAATGGTTCCCATTTATTCAACATGCATGACTGAATGCCTACTGGATGCTAGTCCCAGTGTGAGTACCAGGGTGGGCGGGAATAGGGATTAAAAAGTAAAAATGTGTTTCCTATTTTCCTATCAGAAGGAGCAACATAAATCCTGAAAAGCTTCAGATCTACAGATGTTCTCAGCATGTAGAGCAGGGCTGGTCCACAGTGGTGATCAGTAAGTCAGAGAGGATCTGACTCTCACGGTGCACCCAAGTTTGACAACTTTCTTTAAACATCACCAATTCTCTCTAGTGTATATAGATTTTAAAAAAAATCCTGGAATTCTGAAAATTCCCGGAATTCTGGGGAACAAAGAGAAGATTGTCAGGCTGAAGAGATTTTGGTCCTTGGCTTTGTAGACCATTTATAAAGTGGATGGCTCTGTGGTTGACCAAACCACAGATGAGTTCCTTAGGGACCAACGTGGAATGCATATCTAAGGCTTGCTGGTGATGAGGCATGTTCCAAAATGATTCACGGGTTAAGCACTGTGCTAAAAATACAGTGTCCTAGAAGTCCATTTTAGAACCTAGAGTTACTCCAGAAAAAAGCCTCTCTAGACACTAAAAGACTCTAAACTGCTTTACAGGGAAGAAGTGAATGTTCTTAATAAGGAATATCCATGTGAGTAAGGGATAACCTTGGACTAATTCTCAGGGAGGCCAGGAATAACCCCCAAGCTCTTAGGTACTTTGTTGCATCCTCTTAAGGTTCATGTTCCTTTCCTCCAGAGCACAGGTGGTGTTGTGTAAGTAACATTTATGCATGTGATTGATTACTATCTACTATCTTCCCTGGGCTCCATCAATACAAGGACTGGGTATGTCTTTAGTCACTACTGAGTCCCTGGAAACTAGTATAGTACCTGGCACAAAGTTAACACTAAGCAAATAAACCAGAACTTCTGGGAATGAACTTATACTCTATCTAAGAGCCATAATGTCCCTGGGTCAGTAAGCATACCTGCTACTATTAGCCTTGTCAACTTGCAATTCTGCCTTCTCCCTGACTCTATTGAAAAAAATAGGCCATATACACATGTTATAAATACACATATGTGTATATACATACATATCTGTGTGTGTGTGTGTGTGTGTGTGTGTCTGGCAAAATCATAAAGACAAACAGCAAACTGAAACAAATATATGCCATACATATGATAACATATTAATAATACCCTTATTGTACAGTGGGGACTATCAGTTAAATAAAATTAAAAGAGAGAGAATCTGGCTATTTTGAAGTTGCAAGTAGCCTCCTTGTGTCTAATATGACTGCACACTGGGATTATCTTCAGAACATGAGCAAACCCTGAGGCCTGGGTCTCACCTCCAGACATTCTGACTTAATTGGTGGAGTGTGGCTTGGGCATTGGGAGGTTCCAAGAACGAGCCATGTGAGGCCGATATGGAGCTATGGGTGAAAGGTACTGATCAAAAGGCAGACAGGAAGTCATTCTGGAACAGATTCTGTTACTTTTGTGAGGAATCACTCTAAATTAAAGGCTGTTGTCACCCCTTGCCCAGAGGAAGTGCTTCAGGAAAAAGAACTTTTCCTTGTGGCTTGACAAAGAGGACAGATTGGACAAAGTGGTACCTAGGATCCTTTCAGGAGAGAAGCAATCAAGACTTTGACCTTTACTTTTTGGAGATTCAGCCTTCTAGTGGATCAAGATGGTTTCGTTGAAGCTCCACCAAGGAGGAAAAGATCCCAAAGTATCCCAAGAAGAGGGAAGGGGGAGTCTGATAATCAGTGTCAATATGAGACCACATTTAGGGGCGCCTCGGTGGCTCAGTGGGTTAGAGTCTCTGCCTTTGGCTTGGGTCATGGTCTCAGAGTCCTGGGATCCAGCCCCACATTGGGCTCTCTGCTCAGTGGGGAGCCTGCTTCCCCCTCTCTCTCTGCCTTCCTCTCTGCCTACTTGTGATCTCTCTGTCTCAAATAAATAAATAAAATCTTAAAAAAATATGAGAGCACATTTATAGCAGTAATGATCAAAACAGTGACAGATTGTTTTGGTGCTCTTTTACCCAAGATGATTTTGTCGACCCGCTTCAGTTGTTTGGCCTAAAGTAGGCGGCATGCAGCACAGACAGCGCTATCTGGGTGGCGTGGGCTGGGAGAGTGTCAGTTCTCTCGTGGAAAGATGGCTAGTAGGTTGGCAAAAAATAAGCAGATGTGCATCCCTTTTCTAGCTAGTTTATGAACTCCTTCAGGACAACAATGCTGCTGGGCTCCACAGCTTCAACTTTCTTTGAAGATATTAAGAGTATGGTTAATTATCCCAGCTTGCTCCCTTCTTCTTTTTTCAGCTGAGGCTTAACCTTAGATGCTTAGTTTCCTTGCCTCTAAATAATTTTCTTGGACTTGTGAGTGATACCTCATTGGAATGAGGAAAAGTCTCTCGCCATAGGTACCTCCTATGTGTTGAATGGGAAAGGTTAGCAACCTCAGCCATGGTGTTCAACCTCTGGGACTCTGAACAATGGGGACAGAGGCTGCTGGCACCACCACTGGAAGACAGAATTCAATCCAAGTCGCAACAAGCCTTGGAGTCTTTTGCATGTTCTTAGTGAGTCTGAATGAGTGTCACTTCAGATGTGGTGAGAAGCCGAAATGGAAACTATTACATCAAAACATTTCATTTGGTGGGGGCGCCTGTTTGGAAAATTTTTAATTTTTTTTTTAAGGAACAAAGAGAAGTTGATGAAAGGATTTGAGGTTATAATGACCAAAGTCTCCACTGCCTCCCTTCCCTCCCCTACCCTTCTTCCAAAATGGAGAAAAGAAATGAAGCCAGAGAAATGTCTTGAATATTGTAAGTCTGGCAGACCTAGCTTTTAGCTAGGATAGCGTGTAGTGGTAATACCTTTTAATTACAGTTGTATAATTATAAATAGGAAAGAAATTAAAAGATGAAGATGTGGTTTGTAATGAAATTACCATAAATACCATAGCAAGCTTTAAAGTCGTCATGAAAATTCATAACACAAAAACACGAACGTGGAGGTTAACTTCTACCAAGACTAGAATTAAAATTTTTTGGATTCGTGGTCTTCCTTGTTAGCTTGGTATTTCCTCCTAAGTACACATAGGCACCACTAGTCATGCAGACACAAACAGACCTTTAAAAAGTCAGAGTCCTTGTTGGCAACTCTTATGTTACCTAAGCTACTTAGTCAAGCTGACATAGAAATGATGGGGTTCCAAAGATAAATGGAGTCATCAAAAGAAATCTCATCCAACTGCTGGGCATATTTGATTACTTCTCCTGTTGGAATCACGCATGTATTTTGTTTGTGATGCATGAGTTTATCTTGCAGTCTTTATTTAAAGACTCATTTACCTCTCACTGAGCTGACAAGTTTCTATGATTGAGGGGAGGGGATCATAATTGCAAACTGCGGCATTGGTCCTGGGGCCAACAATCTAAGCTATTAGATCAGAACATTTAGATAGTTTACATCATCTTTTGGTGCCTTTGCTTTCCTTACAGGTTAGCTCCTGTTTGTTAAAATACTGGTAATGAGATAGACATCATGACGTCAATTTCTATAAGCCTGTTCTATGGCTGCAAACTACTATGACATCTTGAAAACATGAAACCTTGATCAGAAGAGAGATCAGGTAAGTGAGTTTGGCTCACTCTTTTGCAAAGCTTTCTCCAACATTGTGAAAATGTTTAACACGTGTCCTAGTGGTGGTAGATTGTGTCCTCTCTTTGCACCCAACAAGAGGGATTTTTCTTTTTCGGAACCAAGAACAATTATTTTGTTACTTCTTTACTACCATTGGCTCATTGGCATACCAGCTGGCACAATCAATGAAGAGGTATATTTTTATGTCTCTGCTATGGATAAGAAATTATGCTGTGATGGCTATGTAAGATTAAAGATAGGACAGCAAAGTTAGTTTGAAGATGCCACAGGAAAGTATTGAGAAAAAAACAAATTAGAGGAGGCCTTGTATGCTGGAATTTTTTTTTTAATTCAAGGGATAATGTAGAGCCACTGAAGGTATTTAAGTGTGAAAGTGACCTAATGAAAGTGGTATTTTGGGATAAATTAAAAGGGGGATAAATAGGAAACCGCTCACTGCCTCCCCTAAAGACAGTGTGAGACAAGAATAAAGTGACATTTTTCCTTAGCTTGAAGCTGTGGGAAAGCTAGAATCCAGTTACTAACGCCAAACATGGGTGGGAGGTCTAGCTCCTGAGGAGTTTCTCTTCCTTCCTCCCACTGTGCCCACCCAGTGGGATAGGTAATTCCAAGTAAGGGATGCCACTCTCTGAGCATTGCAGCACCCCAGATGGAAGGAGAAGGAGGTTCTTGGAGAGCTGGGCTGATTGGGGATGTGGGTAGTTGTGTGTGGTAGTGATGGTGAAGTTTGAAATGGCCAAGAAGAGATGGTCTCATTCCTCCATACCTCTTTCTAAACTTTCAGGAAAGGATTGACATGTAAGACCTGGGTGACTTTGGTTGGCTCCTCCATCTGGTGCCACATTGCTAGCCATTTGCTATGCTGAATTCATTGGGGGGAAATAAGGAGTGTTGGAAGAGTCGGCTTACTATAAAAGACAGACAACAAACTAAACAATCTATATTAAAGAAAATTGGAATTAATGGCTTAGAGAGCCCAAGAATATAAAATAAATATAATGTATATCCTCAAAGGAAAAAATATTAGAAATAGAAACAGAAATAAACAGAAATGAACAGTCTAAAGAAGATCCAACCAGAGATATTAGGTAAGAGGAAGGCAAGCGATGAAATGAGAGTCCCAGTAGATGGATTGAACAGCAGAATAGAAACCTTGGCCAGAGTAATGAATGGGTTGAAGACTAAGCCCTTAAGTATCAGAAAGATGATAAAGAGCAGGACTAGATAAAAGAAAAGTTAAAATAGATATGGAATATAAAAAGAAAAGTGTCAATATAATAAGGATCCTAGAATGGGAGAAAGCAGGTAAAGAAATATTTCAAGAATTATGGCTATTTATATAAAAATGTGAATAAAAAGTTTTAGATCAAAAAGGCATTTAGGGTATCATAATAGTAGAGATAAAAAATCAACACTAGCCATATTATAAAGATATTTAAGAACTTAGAAGACAAAGAAAAATTCTAGATAATTAAAAAAAAAATGCTAGATGATTCTTGACAGAAAGAGCAGATGACCTCAAAAGGAACAAGAATAAGCTGTCATCACACTTCTCAAAAGCAACATTGGATGTAAGAAGACAATGGAGTAATATGCTCAAAGCACAGGAACATTGCTCCCGGGATTTTATACCCTGATGAACTATCATTGAAATGCAAGAGGTGAAATGAAGATATTCTTACATATACACAAAGCTTGAGAATGTTTACCTCCCAAAGACATGCTTCAAAATGCTGGCGGAAGACAAAGACTCACTCCAGGAGGATGCTAAGAATATAGAAAGTGTATTGGTCAGTGCCCAGGCAGGAAAACAAATCCTTTTAGATTGTTCAAGCTGAGAGGCATTTAAAGCAGGGAGGCGATTATAAAGGTGTTGGAAGACCTAGAGGAGCAAAAGGGAAAGGGTATTCTACCGAGAGCGCAGGGGGCTGTTCCCGCATGTGGGCTGGAGCCTGTGTGCCCACGCTCGCTGTGGCCAATTTTGGAGCGACACTGCCAGTGCTATGGGGGCATGGGGTCACCAGATTACTGGAACCACGGGTCTGCCACTGTGCAGGAGCTGCTGCTGCAATTGGGGTGCTGTTGGAAAGAGACGGGATGGCTCTGACCTTTCTTGCAGCTGCTGACCAGGTACAGGTGTCTCCCACTGGCTACTGAGAGTCTAGTTGGCAAGGAACCCCAGGAATTTTCAGGCTTTCCGCTCTCTGCCCTTCTCCATAGACTAGAATGGTGAGTGTGTGGCTAAGGACCAAAGACAAATATCTGGCCTGGGGACTAAGGGTGTATAAATAAACGAGAAAAGTTAATTCCTATCTCGGGGCACCTGGGTGGCCTAGTCATTAAGCTTCTGTCTTTGGCTCAGGTCATGATCCCAGGGTCCTTGGATGGAGTCCCACATCAGGCTCCTTGCTCAGCAGGGAGTCTGCTTCTCCCTCTCCCCTGCCCATGCTCACTCGCTCTCTGTCAAATAAATAAATAAAATCTAAAAAAAAAAGCTAATTCCTGTCTAAAAGAGCAAAGAGAGAAGATAAAAAAGGCACATCTATATTAATCTAGACCAAAAATGAACAATACCAACATTTCAAGGAGGTGTCAGTGTGCTAAGGGGCCTCTCTGTTCTGGGTGAAGTCATAGATACTGGAAAATGTAAGAAATTGATTGGGTTCTATCTCAGTAGTCATTGGAGAAAATGTAACTAAGGCAACAGTGAAACAACACTTTACAGACATGAGAATAGCAGATATAAAATGGAATGGCTCCCATATTGGGAAGAATATGGTAAAAAAGGAACCCTCATGCACATGGGAGCAAACTGGAAGAGCCACAGTCCGGCAGCCCTTAGGGAATCTGAGGATCCAGCCAACTCATTCCTGCGAATATGCTCCAGAGAATCACTCGCAACATATTGACAGGGGGGCATGAACAATGATGTCCATTGCTGCATTGTTTGTGGTAGCGGACAGGCAGAGGCTAAGAACCTAGGTGTCTATAACTAAGAGATTGAGGAAAACATGGGGATGTATACCATAGAATATGAACTAGGTACATAAAAACATTATGGATAGACAAAAAGTGCTAGATGAAAATGATAGGATATTGAATAAGATGTATAGAAAGATATTATTATGAAAAAATACATACACACCCACACACAAAATCTCTACATAGCTTTTAAGGATACTGTAGTGGGTTGAATGGTGACCTCCCAAAGATATGGCTGCATCCTGAAATTCGTGATTTTCTTTTCTTTTTTTTTTTTTTTTGAAAAAAGATCTTTGCAGATGTAATTAAGTAAAGATGTTAAGATGAGCTCATCCTGGATTATCTGGGTGGGCCCTGAAGCCAATGACAAGTGACCTTAATAAGAGACATATAAAGTAGACACAAACCGAGAAGTTCAGACGCCCACGTGAAGACAGGCAGACAGCAGAGTGAAACAACTATTGGAGGTAATTTGTTACGACAGCCACAGGAAACTAATACCTATCCAAGAGCATGTCTTTGCCCATGTTAGAGCGAGTCTATGCGAACAGGAGGTAATGAGTGTGGGGCAGACAAATACAGAGGGAAACAGTAAGGCAATAGGGTCTTGCACACACTGATGAGACCGTGTGTCACAACTGATTCCCTGCACCTGAGGTTTGAAAAACCTTAAAAACTTTCCTGGGGCACGTGGGTGGCTCCGTCGTTAAGCATCTGCCTTCAGCTCAGGTCATGATCTCAGGGTCTTGGATGGAGCCCCACGTCAGGCTCTCTGCTCAGCGGGAAGTCTGCTTCTCCCTCTCCTACTCCCCCTGCTTGTGCTCCCCCTCTCGTAGTCTCTCTCTCTGTCAAGTAAAAAAATAAAATCTTTAAAAAAAATGTACTTTCCTGTATCAACTTACCATATCCTTTGAAATCTAGAAGGATGACATATTCTCTTTTTCAGTTGAGGTTTTTACTTTTACTATTATTTATTTTTTATTTTTGTAAAGATTTTTTTTTTTTTTTATTTGACAGAGCGAGAACACAAGTAGGGGTGGGGTGTAGGGACAGAGAGAGAGGGAGAAGCAGGCTCCCCGCTAAACAGGGAGTCTGATGCGGGGCTGGATCCCAGGACCCTGAGATCATGACCTGACCCGAAGGCAGACACTTAACCAACTGAGCCACCCAGTCATCCCTGGGGGTTTTTCTTTTCAAGAATTATCTGGTTATGGGCTGTATATTTATAAGATTTAATCATTCTTCATAATAATTTGGAAGAACTTTTCGTATTATATAAGATACATTAGTTACAAATATATTAGCAAATGCATTAGCTGTAAATATGTCCAATAGGATGTATTAGCTGAAAATATATGCTTTTAAATTTGTTGCTTAACTTTTGAATTTGGTGTATTTTTTGACCTACAGAAGCTTAGGGCTTTTTATATAAATTTGTAACAGAGGACTCTATGTACATTTACCTGTATCATAAAGGGAACCTCAGGGGAGCGCGCTTTCTGTACACATTGATATACTTGTGTGTCTACGTTTGATATAGAAGTCACAGAAAACCAATTCAGCAGAGAAGGAAGTGGTTGCTCTTGATTGGAAATCTTCCCTAGGAAAATTTCTGCAACAAGTATTAACCCTAACCCTAACCCTAAGTATTATGTCCTAACCCTAAGGGCATCGATGACGCACGCCCCTTCCCTTTGGTATGTTTCATTTCTCTCTTTCATTCATAGCCTTTACTAAAAGGTGAACTGCAGAGCTTCTCTGGGAAATGCTCTTGACGTTGACAAGATAATGAATGGGGACACAGGCAATGATGGCCTTTAGCTTCAACAATGGAGAGAATTCAAGTGTGGGTTCCCTGGAACGTGAATTTCTGCTGGCATGCTACAGTTATTTCCTGCCATCCTGTTTGGCTTCGGGAATTGATGCTCTACTCCTTGGTGTCCTCTGACCATTTTTTGGTGGTCTCTGCACTAGTTTCCTGTGGCTGCTGCAACAAGTTACCACAAATTTACTGGCTTAAAGCAACACAGATTTCCTACTGTGTTACAGCTCTGGAGGTTAGAGATCCCAAATCAGGTTCCCTGGGTTAAAGCTAAGGGGTTGGCAGGGCTGGCCTCTTCTGGAGACTGAGGAGAGAAGGGCTTTTCTGGCCTTTTTCCAGCTTCTTGTGGCTGTTTGTGTTCCTTGGCTTGTGACCCTTTCTCCACCCTCCAAGTGCATCACTCCAAACTCTGCTCTGTCATCACATTGCCTTCTCCACTGGCTCGGAGCCTTCCTGCCTCCCTCCTGTACGGACCCCTGTGATTACATTGGGCCCATCTGATTCCTGTAGGCTTATTCTCCCCAGCTCAGGGGAGATGGCCTCTTTGCTATGTAACAATGTAACATTCTCAAATTCCAGGGATTAGGATGTAGACTTATTTGGGGGCCCTTAGTCAGCCTACCACAGCAAGGAGCACATTCTGAACCTCCTTCCGTCCCATCGTGCTAGGGGGCCTCGAATCTGCCCTGTTGCCGTCAGCTCTCCTCTGGTATGCCTGGGTGGACAGCTGGGCTTCTGGCACCCCTACAAACTATAGACTTCTTTACGACCCGTCGTTGGCCCAGACTGTAGAGTTCATGTTCTTCCTTGGTTTCTTTTCTCGTTTATGACCCCAGGTTGACATTTGCACGAGCCTAGGCAGCCTCCAACCCTCTAGCAGATTGCATGTTGACTTTTCATTATCAGCCACAGGGGAGAGAAAATCTCCCCCTGAAATGACTCTCCGAGTCCCGATGACGCCAGTCCAGTCACTGGAATAGACCTGCCTACATGTGGCGCCAGCTGTTATCCAGCCCAAGTTCTCCTTACCTGCCCTTGGCCGCACTGTGCTCGGTATCGTTCACTCCAGCTTACTCCTTCTCGAGGCCGAAGGCCACAGCACACGCGGTCTTGCTTTGTCCCACCCGCTACCCACCTCTTCCCTCACTGGGTCATCGAGGTCTCATCTTCCCCCGGGCCAGGTCCATCTGAGTTGTCAACTTCAACCACGTTGTGAAGCCTCCTCCCTTGGGAAATACCTCCGATTCGAGCTGTGCTTTTTGGTGTTTTCTTTATAGATTTCTAGGGCTGTAACACGAGGTTGCCGTCAGTTCGCCGGGGGCCTGGGGGATGAGTCTGCAGCGGCAGGAGGCTGCCTTGGTGAATTGCTCACGATGCTCTTCGGCACCAGCCCCTCTTTCTCTTTCAAATCCATCCTCACCCTGGGTACTAGTTATCCTTTGCTGGGTAACAAATCACCCCCAAACCCTGCAGCTTCAAACAATGAATATTTGTTCTCTCACAGCTTCTGTGGGTTCAGAATCTGCAAGGTGAGGGTTATCTGGGGGCCTCTGACCTCCCATCTCTTGGAAGGCTACCATCAAGGAACTGGCCAGGGCTGGAGTCAACTCAAGGCTCAGCTGGGGCAGGATCCACAGTTAAGCTTATGCACACAGCTGTTGGCAGGCTTCAGGCCCTCACTGGCCAGAGACATCAGTCCTTTGACCTATGGGCTCCCTAGGGCTTTTCACGGCTGGGTAACTTGTTTCCCCCAGAGCGAGGGATGAGGGAGAGGAAGATAATAAGAGAGAGAGAGATGCCCAGACAGAAGCCATGATCTTTCACAACCTAATCTTGGAATTAACGTCCCATCACTTCTCTATTCTCTACCTAGAAGGGAGTCACTGAATCCGATGACTCAAGGGGAAGGCATGACACGAGGAGTGGGTACCAGGAAGCAGGGATCCCTGGAGGCCATCTCAGAGGTTGCCTTAAACCCCACAGGAGGAGTTAGAGAAACAGAGTATTATCTCTCAGTGGGGAGTAGGGTATGCCCAAATTGAGACTGGTCATAGGAGCTCTTAAGAGCAAATGTGCTATGGGTCAGTGATATCTTTTTTTTTTTTTTTTTTAAAGATTTTATTTATTCATTTAACAGAGAGAGAACGCAAGCAGGCAGAGAGGCAGGCAGAGGCAGAAAGAGGAGCAGGCAGAGGCAGAGAGAGGAGCAGGCTCCCTGCGGAGCAAGGAGCCCGATGTGGGACTCGATCCCAAGATGCTGGGATCATGACCTGAGCCAAAGGCAGCTGCTCAACCAACTGAGCCACCCAGGCGTCCCGGGTCAGTGATATCTTGACTCACACTGCAACTCAGGTTCTCCCTTTCAGAGAGCCTTTCTCTTCTTTTTCCCAGCCTTCTCTCTGGGCTCTGTTCTATGAACCCAATGAACCATACAAAAACCAAGGCGCTAACTCCGCTGCTACTCACTTCTGCCAATTTCACATTCTTCCTCCACAGCCTGCCTCCTGCCTGTTTACTATCTGAAATCCACAGCAGTCAATTTTTTTTTTTCAATTTTGTCCAGAGTTCATCGCCGTTCACGTGGGAAGGGTGCTCTGTATGTAGTGTCCCCTTCCACGCTCGAAGTGGAGGTCTGCCTTGCTTACAACACATCTGATTACCATTTGCCCATAGGTGACCCCAGGTACAGTGGGAGGGGAAAGGATTACAAAGTCCAGGAACTGCTGGGTCAGAACAACTCATCTGGGTTTCCAGAAAAGACTATAAGGATTCTAATCATTTGTTTTTTTCCTGGAGTAGAAAGAACATGGACTATTGAGCTTCTGACGCTTAGGAGCAGAGTGCCCACCTGCAAATGAATTTCTCTGTGCTTTTTAGTTTCTTCACCGTTCAAATCGGGTAATGATACCTAACTCTGGTTTGTAGGGGCTATTGGAAACAATGTATGCAAAATGCACACGGTGCGCAGCATGGTCCACGGCAGCCTTCCTGAGCTTTTTACCATTCTCTTCCTTTCATAATTCACTTATCCAGTAAGTGCATAGTGCTGGCAGAGTTTGGCATTCGCCAGACCATTATTGTCCAGTGTATCCCAGTGTGCACGGAAAGAAAACAGCTCGGCCAGAATGGCTGTCTTTGTAGGGAGAGTGTTGGTGTGTGTGCAGGGCTGGCCCTCGGCCGGGGCTGTGGGGGTCAGTGGGGCTGCCGCCAGCCGTCTGCGGCGTTAGCCAGGGAAATCAACTCACAGCCCGCCTGGCACCTACTGCTGGACTTGGGTAAACAGAATTACAGCCTTTCAAAAGAACAGAGGGAAAGCGACCAAGATCCCCACTCGCCATGTAAACAGGATGTCCACTGAAGGGCAGTGGAGATGTTTATGTTCTGTTCAATTGACAAAAGGCCTCTGGGAAGCTTTATTGCCGCCTGGGGCAACGCTCTGCCTGGCGAGGTGGTGGCTGGGTTCATTCCCACTCCGTCTGTGTAGGGCGCGCTGAGCTTCGCCTAGAGCTCTAGGGCCGTGCCGTCGGGAACCAGGAGGCAGTGTTTAGAGATGTGGGGCCTGGTTATCTGCGCAAGGCCCTTTAGGCACAGATCAGGGCATTCTGGTGTCCAGGCTTCAGTTCGCGGTGTACCTCCCGGGACCTGGAGGCTGGCTGCTTCGGGTCTCCACGTGATAATCACCCTGATGACGGCTACCACTGACTCAGAGCAAGGCGGACCGCCAAACGCTTCACGGGATTCTCTCATTAGACCCTCACCATAACCCCCTGTGATGGGTTTATTGTCCTCAATTTATACCTGAAGAGGATCTGCAAAGATAAGCGATTGGATTTGAAGTCAGATCAGTTAGATTCTCAAACCCGTGCTTAAATAGTAAGCTAGGCGAAGGCGGGGACTGTCGGCAAGTTCAGCACTACCTCTAGCGCCCAGCGTGGCGTCTGAGAAAAATTTGTTGAATGAATGATTAGAAGGAAAAAATTCTACCCGAGTGTTCTTCTGCACTGATTTTCTGGGGAGCACGTCTTCCCCCCGCAGCGAGAGCGTGTTGCTCGGTCCGGTTCTCCCCGGTGACCCGGGACACTCATGGGTGGATGCTGAATACAGCTGGGTCTCGGGTATGGGCTGAGGCACTGAGGCGACGACCGACTGGCCAAACGTCTACCCAAAAAGCCAAGTCCTGCTTTAGTCCAGTCTTCTCAGTGCTCTAGGCAAAGAAAGCATCTCTCGAGACGTCCTGTCCAGGTCCTGTCCAGCCTGTTCCCGAGACAGCAGGAGCATGGAAGTAGATGCTTGTCTCAGTGGGTGTACAGTCTCTGGAGAGTGGTTTTGCCGTCCCTCTTCCAGAACCCAGATAGGTTGGAATGGAATTGTGGAGACAGGCTGAGCAGATTTCCCAGGAATGCCAGGAAAGGTCCCTGTACCTTTATAATCCCAAATGGAATTGGTGGAGACCCAAGAGCCCTTTGGTCTTTGAATTCCCTTTTTTCTTATAGATTATTTATAATAATAATTATTATTGCTATTGAAGTGTCATGAACATACAGTGTTGTATTAGTCTCAGGCGTGCAGTGTAATGATTCAACAACTCTCTACGTTGCTCAGTGTTCATCATAAGTGTGCTCTTAATCCCCTTTATTTCACCTGTCTCCCCACCCACCTCCCCTCTGGCCACCACCAGTTTGTTCTCTGTATTTAAGAGTCTGTTTTGGGCACCTGGGTGGCTCAGTGGGTTAAAGCCTCTGCCTTCTGCTCAGGTCATGATCTCAGGGTCCTGGGATCGAGCCCCGCATCGGGCTTTGTGCTCCACGGGGAGCCTGCTTCCCCCTCTCTCTCCCTGCCTCTCTGCCTGCTTGTGGTCTCTCTCTCTGTCAAATAAATAAAAAATACTTAAAAAAAAAAAAGTCTGTTTTTTGTTTTGTTTTGTTTGCTTGTCTCTTTTTCTCTTTGTTTTGTTTCTTAAATTCCACCTATGAGTGAAATCATATGGTATTTGCCTTTCTCTGAGTTATTTCTCTGACTTATTTCATTTAGCGTTCGACCCTCTCGGCCCACCTAATTCTTGAATAGAAGAGAAGAGACATGCTTGTTCTGCAGGATGGAATAGGATGTTGAAATTCTCTATCCCAGAAGAGAGGGTGGCCTTTATCGTAAATATGAACTCTTAAGTGAGAGGGGGATGCAACTTTCTTCCTTTCTACTCTGGTCCCCTTCTGGGGAGTCACATGGGGGGTGGCAGTGACACTCCCTGACATGGATCATTTCCCTTCCTGGAGCTGAGGCCACAGTTACCTCAATATTGTTAGCGAGTTATAGTCAAGTGCAGGTAGTTGCTTTAAAATGGCCTGAATTAAAAAATAATAATAATAAAATAAAAAAATAAAATGGCTTGAATTGTTGGGAAATCTCTGGAAAAGAAAAGCATGTCAAAGACTGCCCAAACTGGCATCATCTGGGTGATGGTAAAATGCTGGAAATGATGAGGTCTTGTGCTCTCTGTGTGTTCATTGGTGGTAGATTTTATTTTATTTTATTTTTATTTTATTTTTTGGCATTTTAGCCATCATGCTCTGATTTATGGAAGCCTATGTCCCAGATACCAGACCCCTCTGGGCTGGGTCCTGTCCGGAAACACCAGACCTACAGATAGGCCTGGGATTTCTGGGAGCAGTTTGCAATCACAGCTATCATCCAGCGTCCTTCTCTTCCTTGTGCTCATTCCTTTCTGCACGCAGCTGGCCTTCCACCGTCCTGCTGCCTCTCAGCATTCAGCGCCCGGCCAGTCTAGGCTTCCAGTTCCAGGGGCTTCTCACACAAGGTGGAGCGCCGGGAAGCAGGGTGCTCTGTCCATCTCCCCCAGCCTGCCAGGGCCTGACACTTTCTTTATCTTATTTTATGAAGAGAGATCCTGTACTTGTTCCTATCACTACATTTAGAATAGGCTGGAAGGAAATATTCTGGACCTCTCACCACTTCTTCTGCCCACACTTCCGATATAGACTGGATTGGCTTTTCTACTTCCCATCTGCTTCAGTCCGTGGCAAACTTTGGACTTTATGCTCTGCCTATGTGACCTGGTCCCTGTCTCATGTCTGGTTCCACAATGCACACACACAGACACACACATGCACGCAGATACCTCCTACCCTCTCTATGCTTAAAGAATCCCCCATTTATGGACATAACAATCAAGTATCCAGGGAAAGTAAGGGTTATTTTCTTTGGCTCGGTTCTTGTTAGTTTCATAACAAAATCTAAGGGACATGAAGACATGAAGATAAAGATAACAAGTTGCCCATGTTTGGACAACTCCTCTTTCTTACTCTCAACATTTCCCCTGTTAATTGCTACCGGATATGAATATTCCATCACATTTCAGAGCTGGTTGAACCGTCCAGGTATGGGTTTGACTGAGCTTCTGCTATTCAGTGGGTCAGGCAGTAGGGATCTCGGCAATCCCAGTTGAATTGGTAGGGTTTAAGCAACAGGCTTGGAATTAAAAACGTGGAAAACATCGGTACTTATCTTTGGTTCGTGTGGCCTTCCTGCTCTGGAATAAATTCTATTAGAAGCAAAGTAATTTAGAATAATTTCCCATCAAGTAAGTCTTTTTTTGCGTGGGCCACAACAGCCACTGTCCCATGTGGAGCCCAACCTGCCACTGATGTTCATTACTGAGACTAGGAATTGTGACCCCACTCACTGCACCAGCCTGCTCTCCCCTGCATTCTTGGACGATAGTGGTCTACCCAAGTTGTGCCAGGAAAGGCTCTGCTCCTTCCCTCCGCGTTCCCTCTTTCCCACGGTCTCCATATGGCTAATGCCATGACTGCTTCCCCGGGCTGTGCTCCGGCTCTAACCCCTTTTCTGTGTTGCGCCTGCTGCTTCCACAGGGTTCCTGCCATGCAGCATGATTCCAGAAAGTACCATGCTCCTCCCACCATGCTTGGCCAAGAGTGAGAGAGCATTCCAAAGGAAAATGGAAATCGAAGTGTCTCCCAAAGTGACAGGTCTTTTGACCAAACTTCGAGCCAAAGTATTACCTTGATAATTCAATTTTATAACTAGCTTGCTAGAGACCTAGGGGAAGAACCCCCAACACAGAATAAGTTCAGGTTCAGGAAGTGGGCAGGATTGTTCAAGTGTCTTTTCCTTAGCTCTCTGGGACCTGGGGGCCCTTGTACAGTAAGAACTTTCCTTGGTGGCCTTCCTGGGCATTCCATGCGCCACACACATGTGTATGAAACTTCCGTCAGCAGTATTTTCAATCAAATGGAGACCGGTTGGGGCCCATGCAGATTTTTTCTAGACTGGACTCAGAATTATTACAATCTCTGAAAAATAAAGATATTAGCTCTAGTTACATTTGAGAGGCAGAAATTGTTGGTTTTTTTAAAATGCTTTTCTGTGTTTTCTACACTTAAAAACCAAGGACAAAGGAAGATTCCAGGAACCCAGCAGATGTTTACTGTTAAACCTGAAAACATTTCTCAATCCCACTTACTGTCACTTTTCTCACTTAAGAATCTGTATAGTGAGAGTCATGTTTTCCAAGGCCCTAACGTGTCTTACAGTTTTCCCTTTTGGTTATTGCTTAAATAAACAGCCAGATGTGCTTATTTTACAGATCGTAAGACATATCAAATGTGCTCCTCTTATTCCCTGTATCCCACATGGTGCCTTGGTCCCTGGCTTTCGGAGCTGAGCTCAAGTTCTTCGTCAAGCTGAGCTATGGAGACATTGCCCTCAGTCTCTCTCAGCTGGAAGGAGTAGGTGAGAGTTGTGGCTCCCCTCCCACCTCCAGGAGACTTCGCCGGCAGGGCTGGCTTCTCCTAGGCCTGCTGTGGAACATGGCAAGAGGGAAAGTAGCTGCAATGCAATCCAGCGGTTGGCAAGATTGTGGGTTCTGCAGACTGTCATTTGGCTCAGTCAACAGAAGAGCAAACATGATAATCAAATAGATGCTCTTGACCGATATGTAGTGATAAAAGGGTTAAAGTTGTAGAAAGGGCTTGAAAACGGATACAAATTCATTAGTGTTACTGGTAGAGACTACTAATGATTCCAAGAGTTTCTTTGAATTAGAGTCACAGGGCTCTTTTAAATTGAGTGTTTCTTTGTAAAAGAAAAAAGGGTGTGTGGAGGGGAGTTAGCAGATTCCCAAAAAAATATAAATTGGATTTTGGCAGAAAACCTACTTCTTTTTGCAATCAGAGAGTCATGCAAGTCTCAGGAATGGCAAACATCTGTTTGAAGGGCACCCGACCTTGGCGTGGCAGGGAGCGCAGAAGAAATGGTATTGGGATTTGATGTGTAGTTTTCATTCAAGATAGCAAGTGTGTTGGGTAGCAGTGTGGCCAAGTAGTGTGTCTGAGTGTTAAGAATGGAGCAAATATTCAACAAGCATTTACTCAGTGTCTACTACATGCCAGTTACTATGCTATATGCTGGGGATACATAGTTACTAGGACACACCTAAGTTGCAAATAGTTTATGACATCACGCAGATGCTAGGATAAAAGTTCACAGTGCATTGTCATGAATTTACTGTACCTTTACGGGGGTTCTTTCTTGTGCAGCCTACAATTCAGTGGGCAATTGCAATGCATATAATATAGACCAGTGGGAGAGGCTAAGCCTAGTTCAGTATCATGCATGTGAACCGGATAGCAAGTCATTTTTTTTTTTATTTCTTTCGACCATTTACTTTTAAAAACATTAGCATGTTATGTTAATATTAAAGTTATGGAGAGTCTGAGATTTCATGAGTACAAGTTTGCTCCTGTAAACTTAGTGCCAGATATATTTTTTAAAGGCTTAATTTATTTATTTGAGATTGAGAGAGAGAGAGAGAGAGAGCAGTTTGTAAGCCTGGGGGAAAGGGAAGGACAGCAGACTCTGTGCAGAGCTTGGAGCCCAATGTGGGGCTCGATCTCACGACCCTGAGATGACATGAGCCAAAATCAAGAGACAGATGCTTAACCGACTAAGCCACCCAGGTGCCCCTGTGCCAGCTACTTTTTAGAATTCCTAATTTTTCTTACTTTATGTAGGTAAATGGTATATATATTATATTATACCCCCAGTGGGTACTAGGGCATTATGTGTTAATTAAGCTTTTTAGTATCTCTGCCATTTAATGAATATATATGAATATTGACACTCATTGTGATAAAGACTTTAAGTAGCCACATCATTTCAGGTCAGGCATTGCTGCCAAATATGTTTTGAGAAAGATGCAATTTTGAAAGACTTCTTAAAAATTTCACTGAGATATGATGGACTTAGAATATCAATGCAGATCATTCACTATAACCCAAGTAGTTTATTTCTTCATACAGACATGGAAATAAAGGTTTACAAAGTTTGTTACCATGAGTATACTATGCTTTTGCTGTGATGATTTCATCAGATTTACCTGGGAAACAATTTTGACTTTTCCCTACAAACAAGTTTAAATGTAGGAAATATTGTAGAAAAACACCACTACCACCTTCTGAAGATCTTTTGCTATTCATGTTTGGATTTTTTCCCCCCAGGCTTCAACGCTGGCATTCTATTGGAATCACTCTGCTAGTTGACCTCTTGTGAACCGTAATGTGCAGTAGGAAACGGAATTTCACCAGAACCACACTAAAGCTTCTGAATTAGAGCTAGGAAGCATTTGATTTGATGCATCACACATCATAAAGCCAACATCCTGCCCAATGGCCTCAGTGGCATCAGCATGGATGGCTGAATGGAAAACAGGGGCGAGAGGGGTATTAAGGATGGGTTAACCACATTGGCCTTGATTCTGTGTCTTGTATACACTCTAAACTTTCCCCCAGCCTATGACCTTTGTTCTTTCTGTTCCCTCCTCACGGAAAGCACTTCTTTGTGATTTTAGAGGATCTAGCTCCTTCTCATCATTTAGGCATTCCAGTCAATGGCATCTCCTTTGTGGGGTGGGTTGGGGGGGCACCCCTTGACCACCCTGTTTAACATTGTCCACCTCCAGTCACTCTTTGTTACATTATCCTGTTTTATTTTCTTGAAAGCACATCTATGAAATGACCTTGTTATTTGTTTACGTATTGATTTGTTCATTTCGCTCTGTGAAGGAGCAAAGACCTCTCTGACCTTAGTCCCTAGAGCAGTGCCTGGCATATTAAGGGACTCAGTAAATATTTGTTGGAGGCATGAATTCTCCCTGTCCCAGTTGTCACCGGTTCCCCTACTTTATAATGCCTCACCCATCTTCTATCCCAATATCCCAGGGTTCTTCTTGTGACAGCTATCCCAAAAGAAAAAAATATTGCAAAATGGGAAACGTGATAGAGCATGAAGTGTGGTTGAATATTAAATTAGTCTTATAAACTGTGAATCATAAATCATGGTTCCATCTGTTCTGCGACAGAGTGAAAACAGCAAAATTTTTCCACAAGATAGGAACTAAAAACAAAGAGAAGCCATGAGTTTCAACTCATGGAGAGGCTGTTACTATTATTTTGGTTTAGTCCTCTCTCTCCTGTTCCTCAGTAACCACTTCAGTCAAGCTGTGCCTTTCTGGAATAGGCCCAGGACTCTTATTCATTGCAGACATTAGTTTCTTCCAATCTAAATGTTTCTGCCCCATAGCTCCGTGTCTGGCACATAGAAGCCATGCAACAAATATTTATTGATTATCAAAGGTAAATTCCATAATTATAGATTTATTCTTTTGAGTCAACTATGTCATTTTTTAATTTTAAAGATTATTTATTTATTTGACAGAGAGAGAGAGACAGGGAGAGACGGAACACAAGCAGGGGGAGTGAGTGAGGGAGAAGGAGGCTTCCTGCTGAGCAGGGAGCCCAATGCGGGGCTCGAACCCAGAACCTTGGGATCATGACCTGAGCCAAAGGCAGACATTTAATGACTGAGCCACTTGGGCGCCCCATGTCGTTTTTTTCTAAAATGGAGATATCTTTTAGAAGAGGTAACCTAGGGGCGCCTGGGTGGCTTAGTCGTTAAGCATCTGCCTTCGGCTCAGGTCATGATCCCAGGGTCCTGCGATCGAGGCCCGCGTTGGGCTCCCTGCTCACCGGGAAGCCTGCTTCTCCCTCTCCCATTCCCCCTGCTTGTGTTCCCTCGCTCGCTGTGTCTCTCTCTGTCAACTAAATAAATAAAATCTTAAAAAAAAAAAAAAAAAAAAAGAAGAGGTAACGTATAAAAGAAAACTATTCCATTCACAATCCAGTACTAATCGGTGTCTCATTGGAAGACTTGATGAGCTGTAGGGTTTTTTGAGTGTGGGTCACTATCCGGGCAGGAGAGGTTCGAGTGAGGCATGGTAATGGGCAGCACAGGGTCACAGGCTGTCCTGAGAAGTGGTGGGACCTTTGGAGAGGACAGAGGAATGAAGAGTTTCAAGACATCTGGTTCACATCACACTTTGTGCCTGAGGCCAGTATGTTGGGGGATGCTGTTCTGGGAGAATTGGTGCCTTCAGATTACCCCCTGTTGGCAAAATGCGTGGTGAAGCTCCATCCTAGGACTGACCAAACTACAGTTTCAGCTAGCGGAAGTTAGGTTAGAATGAACATCGGTACCTTTCTGAAGGCTTCCCAGGAAACGAACAGTAGCGACTGACTCTGGGGAATGGAAATGAGGGGTGACAGGGAAGTGGATGAGTCTGCAGCGTTTTCCTTTCCTCTTTATAACCTATTGGGAAGTTTTGATTTTTTTCCATGACAGTGTATTGTTTTCACAATTATACAATTTTAAAAATCACTAAAAATCACTCTCTTTTAAAGATTTTACCGTATTAAAGCGCTAGCTGAATAAAACTGAATAATATCACCGCAATTAAAGTAATAGTAGGAGAATGTCATGCCAGGGTTCAGATTAATACAATTGGCTCCCATATTACAATGGGATGATATTTTGACCTTATGACAGTGCAAAAGCCGAAAGCATTCAGTAGAAAGTGTACTTTGAATTTTGAATTTTGATCTTTTCTTGGACAGGTGAGATGTGGTATGTTAGTTTTCTTGTAATGCTGGGCAATGCAGCCTGCTGTGGCTACCAGTGGCCAGCAATCACGAGCGTTAACAATCAATACCCTTACAGCCATTCTGTCTTTCACTTTCAGTATTTAGTAATTACGTAAGATAGTCAACACTTTGTTACAAAATACACTTTGTGTTTGATGATTTGCCCAGTTGTAGGCTAATGTGTTTTGAGTACATTTAAGGTAGGCTAGGCTAAACTGTGATGTTCTGTAAGTTTGTTGTATTAAATGCATTTTTGACTTAATGACTTAATGGTATTTTCAACATACGATGAGTTTATTGGGACCAAATCCCACTGTAAGTTGAGGATGAGCTATATATTAATATAAGAAGAAAAAACTTGCATTTGCAAAATACCATTATTCATGTATATTTTCCAATCTTCTCTGTAGAACATTGTTCAGCCCTCTGAAGACATAAAAACAGCTCTAGAAGCAGACCCAGCAATGGTTCGAGAATGCAGACCGTCAGATATAAGCTCCTCTGACATACGCAACTCTGATTTACTCATTCTATTCTTCCTGTGACTCCGATTCCTTTTCTCTCTCTCTGTCATTATCAATTTCGACTGCTGCCTCTCTGAGAATTTCAAATCCTGCAAGAGAATTGGCTGTCACTATATGTCTCAGGGTAGGAATGGTTTCCCAGGCTGCTTTACTGCTCTTGCGTCTTTACCAAAAAATGCAATCAATTACCTGAGAGCATATGCAGTGTGCCTGATATTTTCAATCTGAAAGTTTCTAACACGTGCTTTCTGCACTTCCATGAAATCTGAATTACTTCCTTACACTGACAGCACCCTGAATAGACTTGCAAGCTCTCATCTACAGTCCCAATTCATCTGCAGCCGAGAGAGGGAATTTCCTATTAGCTTCGCCTCCTATAATGAGGGACTGTTTAAGGCATAATTGCACATAGGGAGGGAGGGTTTGCACTACAAGGATGAAGGGATTATGATCTATAGCTGTGGGGGACTGTAGGTCTTTGCAACTATCATCTGCTTCTGGAACGACATATTTTGTTTAGTCTAGAAGGTACCGAGTGAGCAGAGCACCAGGTTTTTCCTAAGCAGTAGTTAAACACTTTGGATAATTGTGGTTTGTGCAAGAGAAGAATTGTGTAGAGCAGCAGTGATATTAGACTTGCATCAAACAATTTGGGGGATTTCTTTTTCATTTTCTACTGTCTTACTTTCGAAAGTGTAGGAGACTCTCAGTTGGGAGAGCTGTAGGTGCGACCTTATTTGGAGCAATGGGGAAGATCAGAGAGATTGTTGAGGCATCTTCTGGCTCTGTGATTTCTTTCAGCATGGACACAAGTTAACATTTGTCTGATTTCCCCAACATTTCAATAAATTATAGCCCCCTCCCTGGCCTTACAATAGGAATTTGTTTCTGAAAAACTTTGCAGTCAAACTTCTTGTAGGTAAAAAGTGGAATGACTATTGGAATTATTAATAGATAGTTACTCAAAAAATTTACAAAGTCTATGTATGCATGTAATTGAACCTTGGCAGGGAAATCTAACTGTCCACCAAACACATGTTTGCCCCTTTTATGGGGGGGGGGGCTATTCTCTGATATGCAACATGGGAGGGAAAGTGTTCAGTGAGGTAACTCCCAGATAGAAGTCACCTTCCCCACCCCCTTTCCCCCATGTGTGGCCACATGACTGCTTCTTGCAAATAAAAGTGAGCTAGTATTCCAGTCATGGACTGAATATCATGGGGGTGAAAGATATGGGATAGGGGATATAGTCAATGGCATAGTAATAGCACTGTGTGGTGACAGGTGGCAGCTACACTTGTGGCGAGCACAGCATAATGTAGAGTTGTCAAATCACTATGTTGTACACCTGAAATGAATGTAATATTGTGTGTCAACTATACTTCAATAAAATAAATAAGTCCATAAAAAAATTGCTATTCCCCCCCCCCCCCAAAAAAAAACAAGTGAGCCAGTATATATCACTCCTGGGCTGGAGTTTTAAGAAGCAGAGGTGCCTGTTCCAGGGTACCTTTCTCGAGAATTCCACTGAATGCAGAGTACACTAAAGTTTCAGGGGCTGGTGGAGCCAGAAGAAGCCTGGCTTCCTGAATCACTATGTGAAAAGAAGCCTCCTGTCAGCCAGGGACACCTACACTGGACTATTATATAGCAAGCAAAAAAATCCTCTTGTGCAAAGACACTGACATTTGCAGTTTATTTATTCCCAAAATGAAGGGTCAGGAAACTTTTTCTGTAAAGAGCCAGATAGTAAATATTTTAGGCTTTGTGGGACACCTATGGTTCTATCTCCTGTCCTCCTTTTTTTTTTTTTTTGCCAAAAATGTTGTTTATTTTATTCAGCTTTATTGAGGTATAATTGAAAAACAAAATTATAAAATATTTAAGGAGTACAACATGATGATTTGATATCTATGTATCTTTTTTTGCCATCGAAGATATAAAGATCATTTTTAGTTCACTGGCTATACAAAGCAGCTGCAGGCTTAACCAATACAACCTTTTATTACAAAGCAAAACAAGGACAATAAACCCACACAACAAAACAGTGTAAATGGCGCATGAGATATTACTAGTATCAACCAGCCGATCATGAAGACTAGAGCGGACCGTTGGGCCACCCGAGCTCACCATTGCACAGTGAGGACAGCTGCAGGTGACTCTCCTCTTGTGGCACCCAGGACTCCCAAGGCACACAAAATCCAGATTCATTCTCATAAATGCAGATAAATGCCTCCAGAGTTGATGTTGATGCAGGACATCAAACTACTAGAAAAGTTAAAATAACTCTTATTGTCATTCATCAGGGCACGATGGTGTTGTGGCCTCACCTTTCCCACCTTCTCACTTCGTCAGCATACAACATTTTTTACACCACTCTTGGGACCTGGTTCACTGCTAGGTCTGACTGGAGTCTTCAAATGTAGATTAAAACCAACTAGAGCACTTGAAGCTTCATGTGATAAAATCCAAGATGGCTTCTTCATGTCCCTGTGCCCTTCCCGTCTGAGCCCTTCACGTGGTTGCCAGGACTCCCAGGCAGGAGGGTGGCGTTGCCCAGCACCCATGTCTGCCCTTCCCCCTGGGCCCTCAACCTGGTCAGCATGGAACCCAAGACCATTCAAAACCTCAAGGGAAGTCATCGTCCAACAAGAGTATGAATCAATACAGGACAGACTCCTCTGCAGCAGGCATGCAGAAGATTTCAAAGAATTTATAATGGTGTGAGAAAAGCTCGTGAGAGAATATTAAGTGAGAAGGCAGCATTGAAAATTATATATTCAAGATGATCCCAATTGCCTAAAAACAGAGACTTGAAGGAAATACACCAAAATGATGACGCTGGGGTTCCTGGCTGGCAGATTGAGTGATTTTAAAAAATTCCGTTCTCTTGCTTTTGAAAATGTGTACAAAGGAGCCTGTGTTATTTTTTAAATGGCCAAGGAAATGGAAGGTAGTCCTTTCTACAAAGTTTTTGGAGAGCTCTGCTGTCCTGTGTTTCCAGCCCGAGTCCTGTGCTCTGAGACTTTCACCTCGGAGAGGCTCTTAGGGGACCCTGCAGCCCACGTTCAGAAGAAGAGCAGGAAAGGAAAAGAGAGTGAATGAACAGCCTAGTTCTGATTATGAGTCAATAACAGGTTTGAATGATGGGAAATCAAGGGCCAGAGCAACTGATGTTTGGTGAGCTCCATTGCTTCCGTGCCTGCAGATGTTCAACTTGTTTCAGGCCCAGTGTCTCCTCTCAATAGTCCTTGCACACTCGGGGTCTCCTCCGTCAGTCCTCTTTACTTCCTAAGCACCGGCATGGAGAGCAGAGCCAGCAGGAAAGGCTGTGCCTTCTCTTCACATTCTCCCCCTTCATGTGGCAGAAGCCTCCCCACACTGTGTTCTTCCACCTCCCCCCCTGACCCCCCCGCTGTAGTCCAGACCCTTCCTGCTGCCTCTCATCTTTCTCCTGTGATCACTCTGGGGATACGCTGCAACTGTGTCCCCAAGGTCATCATTTCATTTGTCGTGCACACACACGCACAAGTATGCATGTGCTCCCTAGGACATTTATTGGTTCTCTGTCAGCACGTGGTCAGGCCGACCACACATGCGTTCAGCCAGCCCACAAAATGCTCTAGAATGTCAGGCAATGCTCTAGGTGCTGGGGCACACATGGAACCAGATAGCGAAGGTCCCCTCGTTCTCGGAGCAGACTGTCCACTGGGAGACAGACGGTAAGCAAATACATCCATGCTGCCAAGCAGAGTATTGACAAGTGCATAGAGACAAGGCTGAGGAAGGGGCTAGGAGCTGGGCTGGAAGGTGCCTTTAGACCGACTGCTCAGAGAAGGCTGGCGTGTGGAAGCTCCATTTTAGCAGAGGTTTGGATGAAGTGAGGGAGAGGGTTATGTGAAGCGTGGGACCAGGTGTTCTGGCTGCGGGGCCAGTAAGTGCAAAGGCCCTGAGTCAGGGACGAACTTGAATCCTGCCCGCCCTCAAATTACTCCCATTCTGGTGAAAGAGGCAGATAAGCCCTCAGGCAATAGGGATATTGTGTGACAGACATTTCTCACTTAGCGTTTATAATGGCCTAACCTTTCTGGCATTTAAAAATGCGTGTCATCTATTGTCTGTGTTCTCTAGTAGAAAACAAGCTCCATGAGAGTAGAGATTTTGCGTGCGTTGTTTCCTACAGTATGTCCAGAACCCAAAACAGCTCCGGGCACCAGGAAGATGCTCAATACAGTTTAAGTGGAGGAAAGAATCCCACACCTGTCCCTCTGCTCCCAGTTCCCCTCCCTACAGGGAACCCCTGTTACTAGGCCCGGGAGTAGTGTGTTATTTAAACAGACCCTCATGCTCTCCACTGAGCTTGCACCTGGGGGCTTACAGGCGAGTCTCTGAGGGTGCCAGGAAGTAGAGGGTGCTGGTTGCTGGCTGTCGTGTGGGCTGCAAGAGACACTGGTCCTCTAAGGCTCATAATGACCCAGCTGCCTTTCCTGAGGTGGAGCAAAGGAGGAATGAGGAAACTCTGGCTAAACCCTGGACCCCCATTCAGGCTTTCATGGGGACTTGGCGCTTAGGAAAAGTACCCGCCTGCCACCGCACACTGTGAGGCCGTTGTCTTCCTTCAGCTCATCATTGTATCTCGACACAGGGGATCTGGCAGCAAATATTCTTTCTGTATGTGAATGTGGAAAGCCGGAGCTGCTCACAGTCCTGGGTCCTGGATCTCTTGGGAGCCTTTGCTTTGCAGTGGACTTGATGTATGACCCTTAAGAAGGACCCAGGCTGGGGACCAAGCTGAGTGACAGGAACTGAGTCCTCATCTCAGAAGAGACTTGAGTGTTTCATCATTATTTCCTTCATAGACAGACAAGGCAAAATTATCCCTCAATTTTATACTTGGGGCAGTTTACAATTTACAAGTATTAGGGAGGGGAGAAATGAGTAATTACTGAATATCCATTATCCTTGATAGATTAATTAGAAAACTATCATCCAGAATGTGCTCAAGACCACACAGCTAATAAGAGAGCAGTTACTTAATTAGTTTTAGAAAATTAGAGCAAGATTCCTTGCCTCACGGCAGATCTCCCCCAAAGCAGTCTTATTCTGTTGCCAACAAATCCCCTTTCAGGTTTCATTCTGTGCCTTTAGATCTCTTGGGTCAAGTCACTACATCTTTAGATTCTGCATACCTACGTAAAGCTTAGCACATCGTACAAATGATAAATACTTGTCAAATAGAAGAAAAGGTGTGCCTGGGTGGCTCAGTGGGTTAAGTATCTGCCTCTGGCTCAGGTCATGATCCCAGGGTCCTGGGTTCGAGTCCCACGTTGTACTTCCTGCTCAGTGGGGAGTCTGCATGCCTCTCTTCCTCTCTTTCTGTCCCCCCCCACCTTGTCCTTTCTCTCAAATAAATTAAATAAATAAATAAATAAATAAAAAGAAATAGAAGAAAAAACAGTCCCTAATACTTTGTATGAATTAGAATTAGTCTATTGATTATTTTTCCTTCAAATTATTTCCTTCATTACTAGTGAATAGCACATTCATTAATTATAACAGCAACAAAGACTTCTCTGTCTAAGTTAATGGCCATTGAATTCTTCTGTTTGCTTGGGCCCAAACCCTTGGAGTCTCATATGCAACCCTTCATACCAAGCAGCCTTCTCCTCTCATATGGTACATCCAATATGCCATTGAATTCTGTTGTTTCTCCTCTCAAGAGATGCCCAATATGACTAATCCTCACTATCTCCCCTGCTACCACCCTGATGCAAGTCACCTGACTGGATCATTGTACTAGCTTCCTAACCGGCCTCTGGGCTTCTGCCCTTGTTTCCTCCAGTGTATTCCCCAAACAGCAGCTGGAGTGAATCCTATAAAAAACGTGTCCAATCATGTGACTTCCACATGATCTGTGAAATAGAAAAATGAAGAGCATCAACAAAGCCAAAAGGTGGCTCATTGAAACAGTTGATAAAATTTATAAACGTTTAACAATACTGATCAAGAAAAAAGAGAGAACACACAAATTACCAGTGTGAGGAGTAAAAAGGGGCATTAGAGATCCTACAGACATTAAATATCAATGCATATGTCAATAAATTCAAGGACGTAGAAGAAGGGAATAAACTCCAGGAAAAACATGCACTAACAAATCTGACCAAAAAAGAGATAGAACATTTCTAAGCCCTGTATCTGTTAAGGAAATTATATTCAAAATGAAAACCTACAAAGAAAATCCCAGGCCTAAATGACTTCACTGGTCAATTCTCCCAAACACTGAAGGAAGAAATAATGCTGACTTTACACAAACGTGATCAACATTAGGATTACCATCAGTATGATTTTCATAAGTCTCATCGTTTTAAGATAGAACTTTTCATAGTCTTCTAGAAAAAGTCTCAATTCATTGGGAGGTTACTTTTTTTGTAAGATTTTTTTATTAATTTATTAGAGAGAGAGAGAGAGCAGGGGGGAGGGAGAGAGAGAGAGAAAGAGAGAGAGAGAGAGGGAGAGAGAAGCAGACTCCCTGCTGAGCAGGGAGCCTGACACAGGGTTTGATTCTAGGACCCTGGGATTATAACCTGAGCGAAAAGCAGACTCTCCCCTGACTGAGTCACCCAGATGCCCCCAGTAGGTTACTTTGTACATCCTTCCTCTCCTAGCTGTGTTCATTTGACCCGGAATGGTATGTGGTGTTCGCAAAAACCCTCTACAGTGCTGTCATCTCTGACCTAAATAGTTTTTAACCTTATACACAAAACCAGTTGTTCCTCTGGGACTTGAGAAGAAGGTCTATCAAGCAGTGTGATCAAAAATTTTTTAGGATTCTATCTATTTTAGGTTTTTGGTCATCTTTTAATAACAACTAAAGTCTTGTTTACTTGTTTCTTCAATTGTTTTGTATAAGCCCTTCCTGGAGGAGTGACAAAAAATTGTTCAGATGAAGTGCTTCTTGCCTTAATTTGGTTTCTTGTTGCAGGCTGAGATTAAAATTTGTACAGCAAATGGAAAGGTTGAGAGTAATCGCAGTAATGGCTGGGGAAAGCTTTCCTTTTTCCCTGTCCTTCCTCAGAGATACCAAGGGCTAGCTGGACTCAATCCTTCAGAAGCATTCTTTTTTGCTGTTGTTTGAGGTACTTCCAGCCACATCAAACAAAGGAGGCATCCAAACTTCTCTGGGTTGAAATGACTGAGGTTGTGTGTTTTAGAGGCCTGGGGAACCTGGTAATATGAACTGAGGAGAAGTCATGGTGAGAGTTTCTGAGTGACCGAGGATTCCTAGCTGACTAAGGAATGAGGGCCCTGCGCTCAGGATACCTCTTCTCGCTCTCACCCTGGTTTCTTTACTCATTTTTCTCAGCAGTCGAAAACTGCATGTTTTAGACCTCAGGATACCTGGCCTCAGCAAAGGACAGTTTTCTGATGGACTATGATATTTCTCTATGTTAGAGTACAGGCTAAGCTACCGTAGCAGAGAGACTCTAAAATACAGTGGCTTTAATGAGATAGAAGTTGATTTTTCGCTCCTTTAACATAAGAGGTAGGTTGGCGATCCGTGACAAGTAGGTGGCTCTCCCCCATGAGGTCATCCTTTATCTTACCTCTCCACTATTTCCCAGAGCAAGGGTCTTCACTTCCGGTCCATGGACCCTTGAGAGGCCATGGGTAGAATTTTTTTTTTTCACTTTTGAATGCAGGAAACAAGCGACAGTGATATCAGCAGTACCTATGACTTTGCTACCAGAAATCACAGATAATTTTATATCATACTCATGTGTTGCAAATATCTTATACTATTATCACACTGTATCACTACCAACAGTAGACCTGTTTCTAGAGCTTGCTCTTTGATGGGTTAATAAACACATGCTATTATATTAAAACTTGTAGACATAATTTCAAAAAGTATATTTTAGTATATTTTCCTTTTTAACTTTGTGTATTCTATTTTATGCATTTATAAACACGATTCTTAGAAAGGCTACATAGGTTTACCAGACTTCCTCTGAGGTCCATGACACAAAACAGGCTAAAGTATCTATTCTGAGATGTTTCCCTTGTCATCAGGGTAGAATCTTGCTGTTTTGCTCCACATCATTCCATTCTAGTTAGAAGGAAGAGAGAAAGAAGAAGTGGGGCCAAGTGTTTTCCTTTAAGAAGATATCACCCCCCTCCAAAAAAGATATCCCAGAAGTTGCAAACATCCCTTCTGCTCATGCTACACTAGTGGTAGTATCATCAAATGATCACACCTAGCTGCAAGAAATGCTGAGACTGTAGTCTTGAACTGAGGACCAAGAGCCCTGCTAAACGTGGTGGTGATGGCGGGTGCCCTAGCACTGGAAGGAAGAGGAGGAGAATATATACAGGATGACAGCTGATAGTCTCTACCACTCCCACATAATTCTACTGGGATTCTGAAATCTGTTTCATCAATGCTTTAGTAAAACATGTAATTTCTCTTAGTCTGGGTGGGGAGGGAGGTGTGTCAAGCACAATTATAATCATATCTGGAGTGTCTATGCTATCTTTCCTAAAAACTTCAAATCACATTATAGACACTTTCACAAGAATTGGTCTATAAGATTTTTCAGACTGACCACTGTGTTTGTGGGCTAAAACAGCATTGTGAATAAAGAAGATGCTTTCCATGCCCCCAAACTGCTAAATGGGAAGACCCTACAAATGCAAGTAATTACACCTAACACGAACGACAAAAACGCAACTCAAGGTCGATCCAACTGGTTGTGGAAGTCCTTGGTATAGAGTTAAAAGTTTCATTAAAGTTCTGTTTTTTCATATTTTTTAGTAATCGTACACTGAATGTCTACTGTCATAGGCAAGCAGAAGACTGGGTACATCCAAATTAACGAGACGTTTTCTTGCTCTCAGGAAGTTCAGAATCACATTTGAGTGTGGGCGTGCATTCATGCATGTGTCTTGCATGGGGGAGGAGCATGGCACCTGTAAATACATTATCTCTAAGTGTGATTGTTGCTAAAATAAAGAGAGAATAAAATTGTCGTGGGTACAGGAAGAAGATAGAAGGAAATGAATGTCAAGGAATGGAAGATTAGTCTTCAATGACTTGAACTTACTGCTTTTATGATTATACATATAACCTGTAAGTCATCTGTCCCTGAGTTGTGTCTCTCTTTTCACCCTTTTTTTTTTGCCTTGGAAGCTGGTATTGACACCTCTTTGCAATCAGCTTAAAAAATTATCTACTATCAGAACACAAGCCAGCAATATTAATTTTCCTGAGTATTTTGTAAGGGAGGAGGGTAATTGACATTGCACAGTTTAATGTTATTTCACTTCAAAGTATTTCACTTTAGTATTATTTTACTTCAAAAAGTCCCTTTAGACCTTTCTTTCGGTCTCTGCAAAGCTCAGGTCATAAAGGATTTTTTCCTCTGCTCTCCTTCTGCCATCATCTAGTGTTTCTGCTCTGGTTTCCCTTGCACTGGAATCTATAGCCTCCTCTTCCTGCCCTACAACTGTACTTCTTTCTGCAGATCAACTTAGTTCTCCCCAGCAACTACAGACCTGCTCAACTATATTCACAGTTCAGTAGTGTCCTTTTCTATAAAAGGCCATAATTCCACATTGTATGAAGATGATTAATTTTTATAGTTTTTTTTTTAAGTAGGCTCCACACCCAGTGTAGAGCCCAAAATGGGGCTTGAACCCATGACCCTGAGATCAAGAGTCGGACACTTAACCTGACTGATCCACCCAGGTGCCCCTAATACTAAAAAAATTTTTAAAAATTTATGGCTACACCCAGAACTGTTTAGAATCTCACTTTCTTTCGTTAGGCAAGTGAAGCAAGGTGTCGTAGCATAATGTTGGGGGAGTAGTGTTGGGTGATAAGGTGGCACATTTTTTTTAAAGATTTTATTTATTTGAGAGAGAGAGCTAGAGAGAGCAGGAGCTGGGGGAGAGGCTGAGGGAGAAGGAGAAGCAGACTCCCCACTGAGCAGAGAGCCTGATGCAGGGCTCAATCCTGGGGCCCTGCGATCATGACCTGAGCCAAAGGCAGACACTTAACTGACTGAACCACCCAAGTGCTCTAATAAGGTGGCTCATTTTAATGATTTTGTTAGTCGTGATCACCTACACTTGTATAGATCAGTGACTCAGAGTGATACTCCGGAGGGACTCTTAAAATTCTGTTTATTCCCTATTCCTTAATGCAATGCATTTTTAGATTCATTTTTTTCAGTTTTCTCAGAGAAATTAAACACATACACAAATTGAAAGTAGACGAAGGGCATGAATAGAGAGGAGGCAGGAAAACATTCCAGATTGGAAAATGGCAAAGGTAATGCTGAGACACTGGGGTGATGGTGAAGGGGGGGAACAGAATCCAGTATGTCTCCATCTCATACCAGGCTTCCAGCTGAAGTTAAGGTAGCTGAAGATTAACCTGGCTCATTTCCAGTTAGGAATGGTAGGATGAATGTGCCTTGCCTTCTTAGCAGCTATCTCTTGAAAGATGAATCTCCTTTCATACATCTAACCCAGCAGTCACCTCTGAAGCTTCTTCCTTTCCAGGCTGCATGCTAAGAAAGAATGGTCAGACCAAGGGGTACAAGAGATGAGAGGTAAGCTTTAAACAGGAGCTATTGGGTCAAAGTGGGACAGTTCTTGGGGTGTGCGTGAATTAAAAAATGGTGAATGAACTGGAATCAACGAAAGAGAAGAAAGGGTGGAGAAAGCAGGTTATGACAGAGGTAATAGATACCAAATAATTCTCCAGGGGTGCTGAGTGGAGAAGAGAAGGGGAGATTGGGTATGCCATTAGTAGATCACCATCACTTAGTTCACTCGGTGTTGCAAGTATTAGCCAATGTAACTCCAGCTTTCTTAAGCAATAGTGTTTTCTTTAGAACATGATTAAGAGAGTTGGCTTTGGAGGAGACTGGTTAGGTTTAAATTCTGGCTTTCATACTTGAGATCTTGAGTAAATTACTTAATCCTGGTGTCTCAGTGTCTTCACTTCAATGAAATAAATCCATTTAAATTAAATTTAATAAGTGTAAAAAGCACACAGAAGAGTGCTTGGCTTCTGGCAAGCTTTCAATAAGTGGTTAACTATTATTTGTTATTATTATGTTGGTAAAACCAACCCTCCAAACCTATAAAGTCAGTTTACAGAAGTCCATCAGGCAAAAGGAAAAAAATGAATCTTTACTTTGCTGTAGTCGATATACTTAGTATTTTAAGTCCTTATATTCACATTGTTAACTATGCTGTTCTCTCCATAAAATTATGTGTGTGCATATGAATTACAGGACTCTAATTTGAAACGTTAACTGCATGTATAGTCACTTTAATTGTACAACAAATCTACAAAATGTTTAAGTGTAAATTATCATGATAACTAAACAAAATCTGCAGTTACGAAAACCTGCACATAAATTGAATGTACAGGATGATAATTGGACAGTAGTGAGTGGATGCTCACGAGGACCAGGCTACTGCTAATTGGATCTTCTACACTATTTTAATGTTCTCTCAGCCGGAATGCCCAGAAGGCAGTTGGAGATCAGCCTTGTGGCTTTTGAGGGTAACCTACAGTTTGTCAGCACAGGAGTGGAGTGAGCACCATGGGACTTTCCCAGGCTGCTGGTTAACATACTCTAGTTCTAATACTCTAAACCAATATATGAGGGAGAGAAAAGAAGCCAAGACTGTAACTGGAGGAAATGAAGGAAAGGGGAAAAGGGAAGGAAGAATAATATTCATGAAATGCCTTCTTTGGGTCACTTTCTAGGAACTTTCAAATATTCTTGCATCAGTCCTGTGGGAAAGATTCTTATTCCCATTTGTAACAGACATGGTTGGTTCAACTATTTCTCTCTCCTTTCTTGCTAATAGAGTTTCTATTTCTCTTTGAGTGTTTACCTGTTGCCTAGATGGAGGTCCTTCACATGTCCCTATCTCTCAGCAACTGGGGTAATCCTGATAAATCATTATTTTCCCATTATCCTTGATAGAGATTGTTTAGACACGTACAAGAGATAAAATTGTAGCCAATGAAAAGTGATGAGAGGCTACTGGGAAGATTCTGGGAAAAATTTTTTCTCTAAAAGTGGTCCCAGAGGGGAAGTGGAGGCTTCTTCTGCTGCGGTATGTGGTTGTGTCTACGTAGGACTGAGAGTGTAGACCTATCTTGTGATCCTGAAGGGAGCTAGCTTGGGGGCAAAGCAGACATGCTGATGTGCTTCCTGTTTGGACTTTTGTGCATGATTACAAACATTCTCATCATTAAATCCTCTATGGGGATGGAGTTCTATTACTTGTAGACAATTCTATTACTTGTTTGTTTCAAGTTTTTATTTAAATTCCAATTAGTTAACATATAGTGTAACATTAGTTTCAGGAGTAGAATTTAGTGATTCATCACTTAAATAGAACACACGGTGCTCATCACAACAAATGCCCTCCTTAATACTCGTCACCCATTTAGCCTGTCCCCCTCCTACCTCCCCTCCAGCAACCTCAGTTTGTTCTCTATAGTTAAGAGTCTGTTTTATGGTTTGCCTTGCTCCCCCCACCCCATATTCTTCTGTTTTTTTTTTTCCCTTAAATTCCACATATGGATGAAATCATATGCTATATGTCTTTCTCGGACTGACTTATTTTGCTTAGCATCATACACTCTAGCTCCATCCATGTCATTGCAGACGGTAAGATTTCATTCTTTTTACAGCTGAGTATTTTCATTTTTATGTATATATACCACATCTTCTTTATCCATTCATCAGTCAATGGACATTTGGGCTCTTTCCATAATTTGGTTATTGTTGATAATGCTGCTATAATTATCAGGGTACATGCATGTGTCTCTTCCCATAAGTATTTTTGTACCCTTTGGGTAAATACTAGTAATGCCACTGCTGGACTGTAGGGTAGTTCTATGTCTAACTTTTTGAGGAACCTCCATACTATTTTCCAGAGTGGCTACACCAGTTTGCATTCCCACCAAAAGTATAAGAGGGTTCTCTTTTCTCTACATCCTTGCCAACATTTATTGTTTCCTGTGTTGTTAATTTTAGCCATTCTGACAAGTGTGAGGTGATATCTCATTGCAGTTTTAATTTTATATCCCTGATGATGAGTGATATTAAGTATCTTTCCATGTGTCTGTTGGACCATCTGAATGTCTTCTTTGGAAAAATGTCTGTTCATGTCTTCTGCCCATTTCTTAACTGGATTATGGTTTCTTGGGTATTGAGTTTGATAAATTCTTTATAGATTTTGGATACTAACCCTTTTTCAGATATGTCATTTGCAAATATCTTCTCCCATTCTGAAGGTTGCCTTTTAGCTTTGTTGATTGTTTCCTCTGCTGTGCAAAAGCTTTTTATCTTGATGAAGTCCCAATAGTTCATTTTTGCTCTTATTTTCCTTGCACATACACACGTGCACTTGCGCACACACACACACACACACACACACATAGTGTATGTGGATCATGTGTAGATCTGTCTTCATTGCTTTGCTTGTCATTTTCATTTGCTCCACTTTTTGTTTCTTTTTAACGCCTTTTACTTAAGAAAATAGACTTCTATAAGTCTTGCAATATGAAAAGTCTGCATGTCCTTATGCTCTCAAAACTCTCTTCCTGACTTTCCCCACCCTGATGTCATCATTTTGATATTATCTAAAAATTTAATTAGAGGTTATTATGCATTATATTTTTCTTTTTCTTTTCTTCAAATGTAACTGTTTTAAATAATAAAACTCTAGTAAGGTATTTATTCATCTATCATACTATAAATTTATTTTATAGTTAAATTTCATAATATTTACCTATTCTGAAGTCAATCAATGGCCTGATTATTGCCTAATGTTGGTCTCTAGTATATTGAAATTTGTGGGTATATTGATGGTTGTTCCATTGCACATTTTAAATTCCTTTAAAAATTTATGGAATCAAATAAAGCATGTAGCCTTTGAATTTCCCAGTAGAATATCTTTTTTTCCTTAACTAAGATTTTAAAATAACTTTACTGCATATATCTCGAATTTTTTTTTCTTTTTGAATATTTTATTGATAACCTTTCTTCAATGTGAGTCTTAGTGTGACCATTTTTCTAGACCTTTGAATGGCCCAGGATATTTTTTATCTTGTCCACATATCTGAATAACAGTAAGTCCTGTGAGCTTTCTTTCAATATTTAAAAAATCATTTTCTCATTCTATCATCTATGTATTTGAATCTGGTTTCATCTTTTCTAGCTCTTTTCTCTTAGGCTGAGTTTTAGATAATTTCCTTAGTTCTGTTTTCCAATGCATTAATTCCTTCTGTGGCTATGTCTTATATGTTGTTGAAACCATTTATCGTCTTTCTAATTTCAATTAGTGCATTTTTCACCTCCAGAAGTTTTATTTTATTCTTTTAAAAATCTACTTCCTTCTTAACCCCATTATCCAGACTCTCCTCTATTAAATGAAATGACCAAACATATTTATTTCATTTTGTGATTGTTATGATTCCAGTATCTGCAGTCATTGAGGATCTGATTCTGCTGTTTGTGGTTTCATTTGGCTCTTGCTAATAGTTCCTTTTTTGTGCTTTGTTTTGTTTGGGTTTTTTTGTTTTGTTTTGTTTTGCTTTGCTTTGCCTGAGAGCTTCTCATTTTTCTAGACTGGAATTCTCTGAGGCTCTTCCAATGTGAATTTGCATTTGTTTCTACCACATACTTAAGAACACTAAGAGCCTGGTCTCCTGTCAACTAAATTCTTACTTTGAGGTTCTTTTTTTTTTTTTTTTAAAGATTTTATTTATTTATTAGGAGAGAGAGAGTGAGAGAGAACATGAGAAGGGAGAAGGTCAGAGTGAGAAGCGGACTCCCCATGGAGCCGGGAGCCCGATGTGGGACTCGATCCTGGGACTCCAGGATCATGACCTGAGCCAAAGGCAGCTGCTCAACCAACTGAGCCATCCAGGCGCCCCCTTACTTTGAGGTTCTTTAGACCATTTAGTTGGTATAAATTTAGGCTCAATTATATAAAAGGGCTGGTTTATGGGGATGACTTCTCAAGGAGAATTTCTTTTCTTCCCCCACCCCTCTATATAGCACCAATGTTGGAAGGTATTTTCTCTTCAGTACTTTGAAATGGGGCTTCTTGTTTATATTTTGTCCTTACGCTGAGAGAGCAGGCCTTTCGGAATCTTCACTTTGTAAATAAGATCTTCCATTATATGATCTACATTGGGAAAGCTCTAGGGCATGTTTCCTGTCTTCTAAGCTCTGTGAGCTTTTGACAACTAATGCTCAGATCAACTGATTTGGTAAATGTTTTCAAGGTAAAAGATGTATATCGTGCTCTTCGTAACTTTTTGTGTTCCTATTTTCACTTTGTTTTTGCCTAACTATGACTTATTTTCTTGCTAGTTCATGGATACTTTTAAGAAGCTGTTTCAATCTTTTCCCAGTTCTTATTTAAGAGCAATGGAAGTTTGGGCAAGATGTTAAAATTTCTGTTGGTAATACTATTTGAATGTGCTTGTAGAGGGACCCAGAAAAGTTAGATAATTTACCCCTAAACTTGGATTTAAGCTGTCCTATTCCTGAAAATTATTGATTACACTTAGGACATGAACGTCTTTTACACCAAGCATTTGCTCTTGTAGAGGCCTGATCTTTGCATCAAATTAAACTGATAGAAATGAAGATTTTAGTTGATCTTAGTATATAGCTGACTATGCCTTTTTGTTGGTGCTCCATACATGGTGTATTAATCAGGTTCTCCAGAGAAACAGAACTGGTAGGATATGTATATATGTATATATTATGAGAAATTGGCTCACACAATTATGGAGGCTAAGAAGTCCCATGTTCTGTTGTCTGCGAGCTATATACCCAGGAGAGCCAGTGGTATAACTCATTCTGAAGGCTTAAAACCAGGGTAGCCTATGGTGTAGAACCTAGTCTGATAGAGAAGATGTAACGAGATAACCCAACTCAACCAGTGAGGCAGGAAAAAAGGGGCAAATGAGGTAAATTCCTTCTTCTTCCACATTTTGTTCTACTCAGGCCCTCATGGTTTGGATAATGCCCACCCTTGTGGAGAGCAATCTGCCTTACTGAGTCTACTGATTCAAATGCTATTCTTTTTTTGAAATACCCTCAGAGACACACCCAGAAATAGTATTTAATTTTGGCATCCTCTGGCCAGCTAAGGTGACACATACAACTAATCATCACACATGGTGATTTTTATTTGTTTATTTATTTAAAAAGAGTTTATTTATTTGTTTGTTTGTTTATTTATTTGACAGAGAGAGAGAGAGAGAGAGAGAGATCACAAGTAGGCAGAGAGGCAGGCAGAGAGAGAGAGGGAAGCAGGCTCCCTGCCGAGCAGAGAGCCCAATGTGGGGCTTGATCCCAGGACCCTGAGATCATGACCTGAGCCGAAGGCAGAGGCTTTAACCCACTGAGCCACCCAGGTGCCCCACACATGGTGATTTTTAAAACAGGTAGCCCAGACTTTACAAACTGTACCATGGTCTCTTGGGAAAGTCCTTTCTTGGACATGAGAATGAGATGATATCCTTGTGTTTTGGGGGTAAGAATTTAACTAAAAGATATGATTGTTTTTGTTCATTCTTCCTAGATCAGAGAAGGAGATGAATGTTTGACTTGAAGGGGGAATGTCTCCCTCAACCTTACCCCATCAGTATTCAGAGGGAAGACTGAGGCTTACACACAGAGAAAAGTAGTAACAGATTTTTAATGCTCAGAGTTTTTGTGTTTGCTTTTGTTTTTAATGTGGACAGCAACAGCCACAATTATTTAGACTTTGTTTAATGCTCAATTTATTTAACTTAGATGTCTAATAAAAATGTAGAAGCATAAACAATTTAAAAAATTTTATAAATAAATTTAAATCTACAAAATATTAATAACATAGTTTTAATTAGTTTTTTGTTGTTGCTGTCATACTATTTTTCATCTTTTTTAGGATTATTGTTATACTTATTTTTATATCTTCCTCAAGCTTCAGTAATACTATTTTAGCACTATTCTGGAATCTCGGTTAGCTTAGCAGAATCTGAAAACTATGCTGTGGGTGCCCTGTCTGCTTTAGAAGGGTTTGTGAACTTCGATTAGAAAACACTCCACATGGGGATTCCTGGCTGGCTCAGGTGGTTAACTGTCTGCCTTCGGCTCAAGTCATGATCCTGGGGTCCTAGGATTGAGCCCTGTATTGGGTTCCTTGCTCAGTGAGGAATCTGTTTTTCCCTCTCCCTCTGCCCTTCCCTCTCCACTCATGCTCTGTCTCTCACTTTCTCTCTCTCAAATAAATAAATAAAATCTTAAAAAAAAAAAAAGAACACACTACAGATTAATGTTTATTAACTTCTAACTAAATCATACAGGATCTAACTGAAATTTCACATTTCTTTAAAATATGAATTTAGTGTATCAATCAGTTATTGCTTCATAACAAACAATCACAAAACATCTCAATGGCATACATCAACAAACATTTATTTTTCATGCATTGGTAGGTCATCTAGAATAGCTCTTCTGATCTTAGTTAGATCTTTCTGATATATTAATGGATTATCTAATCTAGAGTGGTCTCAGCTGGTTGATTCTGCTTGTTGCTGCAGTTTTGTAGGTTGGCTAGGCAGTTCTATGCCAAGTGTCTTTTATTCTTCTTAGACACTGGGTTAGTCTGGGCCTTCCCATGGTTTTGGAGAATGCACTAAGAGCAATGAAGACACATGAGGCTTCTTAAGGCTTAGGCTCAGAATTGGCATACAATCATACCCTTCTGCCTATATTCCTTTGGCCAAAGTAAGTCACATGGCTGAGTCCAAAGCCTAGAGTGAGAAAGGACATTCTGCACTTTGTGTGAGTAATTGCAACCTTACAAAGAAAAAATGTCAATGCAGAAAGGATGAAAAGTTAGGTCTGCAGCAAGCCTCAGAAGTTTAGTCTCTATCAATGGCTTTTTCACCAATAAAAATCACACGTATTTTGATATCCCTTATAGTTTCAGACATCTCTAAATATTTTTTATGCTCATCACTACTTTGATATAGTGATTGTTATTACATTTGTTGGCAGATTGCAGAGGATCTATAAACATTTAGGTGATATAGTTGGCCAACAACGGGGCAGCTCTCTGCCTAGTGATCATTCAACCACCAAATGCTGAGGGTGGTGTACTCATCCTAGTGACCTAGACATTAGACATCTATGTTGCTTTCTCTTATTTCTTATAATATGTGGAAGGAGGTAAGATAAGGGCCACCTCAAATTTAGCATTCCAAGTCAAATTAAGACCGATAAGCTTCATACTGCAATGTCATTAAAAAATAAAATTTAACTTTAACTTGCCTGTACTTTAAATGCATTGTCTCGTTATTTAATATACTAATAAAAACGCCCATATTTTACTAGATCATATTTTATTTTAATATTTTGCTGACTCTGTTTAAATATTACAAGTTTCCTTTCTACTCCTTTATTTTAACCATTTAAAAACATTATTCTGAACATGGATGGATCTAGAGGGTATTATGCTGAGTGAAATAAGTCAGACTGAGAAAGACAGATACCATATGATTTCACTCCTATATGGAGTCTAAAAAGCAAAACAAATGAATAAACAAATAAATAAAGAGCAGAATGAGACCTGTAAATACAAACAAACTGATGGCTGCCAGAAGGAAAGGGAGTGGGGTTGGGGGTGGGTGGGTGAAAGTGATGACGGGGTGTAGGAGATACAGGCTTCCTGGTATGGAATGAATAAGTCATGGGAATGAAAGGTACAACACAGGGGATACAAGCATGTATTGTGGTATTGTAATGGCATTGTGTGGTGACAGATGGGAGCTGCACTCGTGGTGAGAAAGCATAACAGACTGAGATATTGAATCACTGTTGTACACTTGAAACTAATGTAACATCATGTGTTATCCATACTAAAAAAATTAATTAATTAAAAAAAACCCCAATCCAAAAAATGTTCTTCTGAGAAGGGGTTTCGCAGACTTCACCAAAGTGCCAAAGGTTTCCAGGACATAAAAAGTTTTTTTTTCCCCTCCTTGGTGCAAAATGGTAGTTTATTAAAGCACCAGGATAGGACCTGTGGGCAGAAACAGCTGCACTGTGGTTGTGAGGGATGGCTGATTGTATTCTATGGGGTTGGAGGAGGTAAGGAAAAAGGGAGGTTATAAAAGAACTTTCATATGCTAAAGAGCACCTACAAGATACCTAGGCCTTGCCATTGTGAAGCTTGTTTTTCCCCTCCAGCAAGGCTTTAACATTAAGTTAGTTGGGAGATTCTTGGAAGAATGTCACATGTGTCCCACCCAGGAGTGGGGTGGGGGGAGAAAGCAGGGTGTCAGCTTGTTTTGTTTTCAGCCAGCCTTCTGTTTACTCATTCCCACCCTGAACAATTTTGACCCTTAAATCTTGAAGGTGGAAGGTCTCATCTTCTGTAATGTCTTCCTGCTGAACAGGGGCGTAGAGACGTCCCTACCTATGGGTCAATATTGGTCAGTTGGGGAACGTATAGGGGAGTTACTAAATGCAACGCTGTCAACCTATGAACTTCCTCGAGTAGTAAGGATCATCCGTTAGCTGGAAGTTATGGCAGTGAAGGAGTCTTGGCCCTGGTGAGGCTGCTGGGAACTCTGTAAGCAAGATATCAGGCCAACATTTCCAAAGGGTTTAGAGCTCAGGGTTTCAAAAAGTCAACCTTAGTTCCTTAAAGCTGTTTGGTCATATCTGAGTCTATGCACGTCTCTCAAATGTGACATTCCAGTCAAAGCCTTGGTAAAATGACCAGCGTTTCCAATGGTGTCCAAGTTTGCACCGAAGCTCAGAGTCCAGATGTAAAGACTCGAAGCCCCACGTTCGGCCGACAAATGAGATGACGTAAGAGTTCAAAGCCGACAGCCAAGAAATACTTCTTGAGATGTCTTCGGTGCAAAATAGTGGTTTAATTAAAGCTCAAGGACAAGACTCATGGGCAGAAAGAGCTGCCAGGACATAAAAAGGTGTAAGAAGTCTCTGTTCTATATACTTATTAGCATCCAGGAACTCTCAGGGATGACTTCTTTGAATAAACCAACTATTTCAGCCATGCTATGGGCTATTGAGGGAGGGGCCACGTGTCTACACATGAGCCAGAGTATTTATTAAGTGGGCAGGAGCATGGCCTCACTTCTCATTGGCCACCATGGCATGAGGATATCTCTAATGGGGAAGTGAATCTGAAAAGAGTGAATGGTAGAGGTTTTTTGGTCTTCTGTTCCCTCCTTCCCTACGGAGAGATTTTCTTACAGAGGTAAACTTAAAAGATTTGGGTTTTGTGGGGCACCTGGGTGGCTCATAAGCATCTGTCTTTGGCTCAGGTCATGATCCCAGGATCCTGGGATTGAGCCCCACGTTGGGCTTTCTGCTCAGCGAGGAGCCTGCTTCCTCCTCTCCCTCTGCCTTCCTCTCCCCTGGCTTGTGCTCTCTCTCTGTCAAATAAATAAATAAAATATTTTTTTAAAAGGTTTGGGTTTTGAATAAGAGGTGGGACAATTTTCACTTTATACGTCTACTTCTTTTTAGGCTTTCTTAGCAGAACTCTGCAGCTCTTCATTCTTCACTATCAAGCCTCCAGCAGAGCAGATATCCCTGAGTAATTACAATTCTTTTTCCTACAGCGTTTAGACTCTTTGCCTCCAGACTCCTTCTCAAAACAGAGCTCTGGGCAGCAGCCAACATTAATTGTGGAAGGCTGGCACACTAGCTAAAACCTACTTGCCACCACATTCCAGGCTTTCCTAGCTTTCTTCCAAAAGGAAATATACTAGTGCTCTGCTCATTCTCTGAAGTGCTGCCTTTGCTAATGTGCAATGCTCGTTGATGTTGATGTGTTTTCCTTCCAGGTAATATATTTCTATTTAAAGTGTAGAGGATGTTTTAATGTGGAAGAAGGACTCTAATGCTTGAAGTTTCAGTAAATCAAGTGAACAGGAAGGCAGCGTAGTTTAACAAAAAGAGCATGAGTTTTTGGCATAACAGGCACCCAATGAATGTTTGTTCCAGTTATTTTCTTGTGTTGAATGACTCCTGATCACCTAGTACTGTGACAAATACCCACAAAGTTTAAGATATGGATTTTTTTTTTAGGGAGGTTTTATTTATACTGATGAGATGATACGGAACAACCTTTAATTTTTCTGCAGATACTACTATGTTATAGGCAGTTGTCTGGCCAATACAATTGATTTAAATTTTACAAAGAAAAGCCCAGCCAGTCACTTACTATGTTGTCTACATAATCTCAAGCCAGCAGCTAAGTTTTTTCACTGAACTCTTTTGGGTATTGGAAGGCAGACTAAATACTTTACTTGCTGCCCAGCAACTTGAAGATGGAAAACACACATCTTTTGATTAATTAAAAGCAAACGGTTGGAACTACTTACCTTTCCATTCTTTAATTAACGGAGCCCACAGGCCACATAAGGAAGTAATAACACTCATTATGCTGTGATGAAGGACTGTGGTGATGAGTTAAGTCAGACGGGACTCCAGGCACGATTCCCTTGAAGGCTTCCCCAGGATGCTGCCCCTCATGTAGACAGATCCTTACTTGTGGAAGAATCCTATCTCACCAGTCCCGGCACATGCCTCTTCAGAGAGTGCATTTCCTTTTGCAAGAGAAAGAAGAGCCCTTGAAACAAAGGGTTATATTTTAATTAAGCCTAGGCATCCTCTCTGGAATTTCTTTTATTGAAAGAACACCTCCTTTGATTGGTATCTGTGTTAGTCTTTGGAACAACAACAACAACAACAAAAGACTGATCCCTTCCAGGCAGTACTGTCCCATCTGAGTGATCAAAATCCATGTCAGCTGATTTAGAAACTAGCAAATTATTTTCTTATTGTCCCTTATATCTCCCAGGAAGCACTTTTTGAAGGTAGTCTCCATTCCTCGGCTTTGTTCACCATACTTCATGACTGTGGGTGGTCTCAAGGAATTTGAGGAAATGGCAAACACCTATTCTGCTACCCGGGGGAAGCCCCCACTCAGCCCTCCAGCTTCCTCCAGAGCCCTTACTCCAGTGCTCAGTGTGAGAGGTTTCCCTTGGGTCATCAAGGCGCTATTGAAACCTTTAGTCAGATGGTTTCCCATCCATCAGGAAATTGAACTTTTTTTTTTTTCCCCAGAGACAAGAGAGAGCACCAGGAGAGGGGTGGAGGGAGAGGGAAAGAGAGAATCTTGAGCAGGCTCAATGCCCAGTGTGGAGCCCGACATGGGCCTCGATCTCATGACCCTGGGAGATCATGATCTGAGCTGAAATCAAGAGGCAGACTCTTAAGCCACTGAATCACCTAGCCCCCAAGTGAGCTTTAAATATAGTTGCTGCTCATTCAGCTACAGCAATATCAGTTAAGATGCTACCTCCACATGTGAGAAAAGAACGGAATAGCAGATTCACTTTCCTTTTTTTTTTTTTAAGTCCACTCTCTGATGGGAATAAGAAATAACTCAATGACATTTGTGTGAGACATTGGGTGTCAATGTCTCATTTCCCATTTTTGGTTTCTTTCTTTCTTTCTTTCTTTCTTTCTTTCTTTCTTTCTTCTTTCTTCCTTCTTTCCTTCCTTCCTTTCTTTCTTTCTTTCTAGATTCAATTCAGCATTTCCATAATCTTTAAGAATCAGAGGTGGTGATGGCTTTTCAGAGGATTTTTTTTTTCCTCCCCAAAGAAAATAAAGGCCTGAATAAAGATCTTCAGATAATGATCTCAAGGAAAACCTTGAATTGAGCAGCAATTGGGTTTTCTAGAAGTTCAACAGATGTACACTTTAATTTTTCATTTATTTATTTATTTTTAAAGATTTTATTTACTTATTTGTCAGAGAGAGAGCACAAGCAGGGGGAGCAGCAGGCAGAGGGAGAAGTAGGCTCCCCCCTAAAGAAAGCCTCCAATGCAGAACTCCATCCCAGGACTCTGGATCGTGACCTGAGCCGAAGGCAGATACCTTAACCAACTGAGCCACCCAGGAGTCCCAAATGTACATTTTTTAGTGACTCTCTGATTGAATACCTCTAGAAAACCCTTGCTTCTTCACATAACGATTTTCATCCACTAAATTTGATTGTATAATAAAAGTCACTGTTTTAAATTAAGTGAATTCTAAACTAATTTTTACTTATATATTTTATTCTTGTTTTTTAAGAATGGAGTGATGGAGTCTTTGCGGGAAATTTAGAAAATTTTTGTGGCTAACTTTGCATGCCATGTTTCAGCAAGTTGTAAATTTTATGGCTCTGGAAATATAGTGTTAGCAGTAGAAACGCTGACCCCTTTCTGGTTACAGTGGCCCAAATATCAGTGCTATTATCCCTATCATTGAAAAATCTCATAATGCTGGAAACTTGAACATGACCTGAATTGTAAAATATTCTAAAACTAGTTGAGGGAAACCATCCCAGATTCCATGGGCAAGTGGCTGTTTTCAGTAACCTGGTTTAGCTGTGGGTACAGAAGTCCTCCAAATATAATTTATCCTCCTTTTATATAGATCTTGAGATACTCTGGTAGGATGTAAGGAGCCCTATCTCCAGAAATAGGCAGGTACGGACTGAAACTGAAATCCCTCATAAAATCTGGTATCTGTTGTGCCTAATGTGAAAACTGGGCTGAAATCACCTTGGTACAAGCAGCACTAACTTTTGCCTGGCTTTTTGATATTACCTCTTACCTGGTCTTCCCAGATCCTCTGACATTCCTCCAGTCCATTCTCTCATAGCCTCCACAGTGATCTTTCTAGAATGGTAATCTGATATGTCTCTGAGTTGTATTAGTTTGCATCCTCTAAGAGGCGTATAGCAAGACATGGGTGAGATGTGAAAGGAATTTACTGGGAAAGGGGAAGGAGCTGTGGGAGAAGGGGAGAACCTTCAGGCAGAGATACTGGCCTGATCCCTCTGAAGGAGAGGGAAGGAAGGGAGGTTGGCTAGAAAGAGTCTCAGTCTGCAGTTCTAAGAAAATTTCTACCAGGCTGATGAGGAGTCTGTGAGTTAAAACTGCTATCGTGTTCCATGTCTTGAGGAATGGGTCTGCATTAGTGTCCTTGTTATACTCTGTCACTGATGGAGCGTGATCATGGGAAGCATGGCCTTAGTTTGAACATGGTAATAGATTCAGAACACGACCCTGGGGCGAGGGGCCAATGACTCTCCCACAGCAGGCAGTCGAGAGTTGCATATTCACAACAGCCTCCATTGGGTATATTCTGGAGACCTCTAGCTTTTTCAGAATATCATCCCCAGAACTCTCTCTCTCTTTCTGTATTTCACACACACACATACACACACATACACACACACACACACATGCACACCTCTTAATAATCAGAGCGCTTGCTCTGCAGATTGAGCTCAAGACTGGTCTTCCTTTTGAATCAGGTTGTCATCACTAAGTACTTCCAAAGAGAAATTCTGAAACCATCTTTGGTGTCTCCCTTATTGTCATGGTTCATTTATGTATCAACTTGACAGGGCCACAGGCTGCCCAGATATTTGGTAGAATATTATATTCTGACTGTGTGTGGATGTTTTGGATGAGATTAACATTTGAGTTAGTGGACTGAGTAAAGTGGAGTGCCCTCCCCGGTGTGGGTGGGCCTCATCCAATCTAACAAGAGTCTGAATAGAAAGGAGTCTGAGTAAGAATTAATTTGCTCTCTTTGCCTAAGTGTTGAGCGGGGATATCAGTCTTTTCCTGCCCCTGGCCTAGGTAGGACTCAGACCACTGGTGCTCCTGGTTCTGAGGTCTTCAGACTTAGATTGGAACTACACATGAGCTTCTTGGGTCTCTAGCTTGCAGAGGGCAGATTGCCAGATTTGGGGATGTCTCCGCCTCCTTCATTTCATGAGCCAATTCCTCATAATAAGTTTCTATCTATCTATCTATCATCTATCTATCATCTATCTATCTATCTATCTATCTATCTATCTACCTACCTACCTACCTACCTATCATCTATCTATCATTTATCTACCTCCTATTGGTTCTGTTTTGCTGGAGAATCCTGACTAATTCACTCATGTTTAAAACTGTTTAGTGGTTTTCTGTTTTTCTTCAGATAAATCTTAGCATTCTTTTTAATACCTATACAGACTTCATGTTTCTCCCTCTAGTTTCATCTCTGGTCTCCCATGGAGAGATCTCAACACTTTTTGAGTTGTCAAAGATTTATCAGCTGAGATTTTTGATCATAAGTACTAGAACCAATTCTTGTTAACCTAGAAGGGAAGGAGGAAGACTGAAAGGTTATGGGGTGACTCACACCATCAATAAGGAAGGAAAAGAACCAGGTCTCAAAGGACTGAAATGAAGGCAGAATCAGAGAGAGCAACGGGACAGAAATCACTCAGTAGTCTTGACTAGGTAAGTTGGCCTTTCAGATATCTCAGTAAACCAAGAGTCTTTGTAAATTAGGGGCTGTAATTGAAAAAGTAACCTACTAGCTGTGTGTCCTTGGTCAAGTTACTTAACTACTGTGTTTCATAAATTTGTCTCTGAGTTGTATTAGTTTGCATTTAGTAGTATTAGACTGAATGCTTTAATCTTATGTTGATTCTCAAACTTAGATCTTCAGTTTCCCTCTCTTTCACACAAAACTCTCTCATTTCAAAGGAATATATAAGCATTTTCCTTCCAAGGAATCAGCTTCCAAGGGCACAAGATCAAAAGCTGCTTATAACTAGGGGCTTTGTCTGTTTTGATCACTGCTGTAAACCCAGCACTTAGAAGAGAGACTGTCTAATAAAAAGTGTGTCCAATAAATATTTATTAAATAAGTGTGTGAATGAGCAGGCCATGTCCTGGATGAAAACACTTTCTCTCTTGATTCTGTGATAAATTATTTGACATAATGTGATGATTGGCAATAATAGCCAGCATATGTTGGTTGTTTACTCTACCAGACACTCTTCAGTGCTCTTAACTGATATTACCTCATTGAATCCTTACATCAGCTCTCTAAGGTGAGGAAACTGAGACACGAAATCATTAGGTAGCTTGCCTAAGTTGTCACAGCTGATGGGAGGCAGAGCCAAGGTTTGAAGCAATATGCCTGACTTCTAAGTTTCGCTCTGTCTTCTGATGATGAAGGTCAATGCATTGCACTGTCAGGCATGCGGTAGATATTCAAAAATACTTTATTTCTTTTTCTTTTGCTCCTTCCTGCTCCTTTTTTCTCTTCTTTATATTTCTAGTCTCACCCAGCAAGGGCTCTGCTCTGCACCTTTCAGGATTAGTGTTCAGGAAACCCCCCTTCCTATACCTCTGTTGGGAAATGTATATGAGATCTGATCCTCTTCCTCCCATTCACTCTGGCTGTATCATGAGAGAATGTTCTAGGGGCCATGAGGAGGGGGTCACATGAAAGAGAGTGCATTCTGGAGTCTACATTACAGATCAAATGGAAATAAATGTTTACTATGTCTATCCTAAGTTGAAATAAAGTTTATTGGTCTCTCAGTGATTCACTGGTTTACTTTCTATGGTAGAGAGACTTCTACCATGGGAGAGCCACCATCTTTAGCTTGTCAGATGTAAATCTGGGAAAAGAGAAACTGGAAGTCAAGGGGTGGAGACAGTATAGAAAAGATATAAAAAGCTTAAATAGGTCACAGAATTTTGGTCCAGGAAATTTACAAATTTTAAACAAGTTCTATAAATCAAAAGAAAGGAAACGTTGTTTCAGCACATAATGGACTGTTTGAGAGAAAAAGCCAAACCAATTGAATGTCAAGGCATTTTATAAAACTTGTCTTCACTGAAGTCTCTCTAAAGGGAAAGTGTGTGGCTCCCTCATTCTCTAGGTAGCAAAGCGATGCCAACAAGCTGTCACTCTGTCCAGAGTCCAGAGCCCAGTTCAGCTTCCTGCCCTCTAACAACCATTGGATTTCACACTCCATTGGAAAGGAATCTAGGAAGGAGAAACCATAAAATTCTGTAATGGTAGTGTTTTGAGTCCATAGCAATGAAATCATTGCCTTGGGTTATCTGTTAATTCCCTTGGCTAAACATTAAGGCTGGAAAGTCATCAATTACAAAAGAGAAGGGGCTTGAGTAAGACAAAAATAAATAGAAAAGGAGCAGCTGGACAGGCAGGAGGCAAAGCTCTCCAGAGCCCAGGATGATGGCTTCTATGTAGTAGCCAACTCTGGTCTGTAAAATCCAGTAATCAATTGTATGAGACTTGGAGGCCAAGCCAGGCCAAGGATTCATCAATGCCATGTGTATATTGCCACGCAACAGTCAACGGTTTGGGAACTCTGTGAAGCTGTTTTCTGGCTAGACCAGTCTGTGGATTTAAAAACTCTTTTTGTTCAAATTGGAATATCTGAGGAGGAAAAGAACACCTTTTAGACTTTCCCTAGTGATATTGGACTCAGAGGCTGTGAAATTGGTGGATTGGGTACATGGGACTTCTACTCTTCATGCCTTTCCAACAATCACCCTCAAGATAAAGTACTCTACAATCTAAGCAGTAAAATCTGGCAGACACAAATACTTTCTGGCAGGAATAATTTCTAGGCTTTTTCAGAGTTGCCAAAGATCATGGGAAGAAGGGAACATGAGAGATTAGTGGAACCATCCAAGAATGTGTTAGAGGAGCAACAGAGTTCAGCATGAAAGAAAATAATTATTAGAGATGACAATTAACTAAGGGAAAAATGAGTTCCAGAATCCTTGTGCTACTCATTGAATTGAAACTGGTTTGCTATCTTGAAGCTAATGAGTAGAGGGTGATCTAGGAAGCCAGGCCATATTATGATTTTAGGTCTACTGCTGATAGAAATTATTATGTAGAATTTGAGTTTGAATTCTCTTATATTTGGTTACTTTCTATACAGTTTGGTGATGCAGCTCTGATAGGGAACAGTGAGGTAAGTATATAAACATCGTTTCTCTAGAAGCTGTCTTGTTTATTAAAGCTGTGGAATATGTGTGTTGGAAGGGACATTAGAGATTTTCTAGCACACTGTTTCTATGGCTGAGGTCCAGAGAGAATAAAAGACTTGCCTAAAGTCACACAGTTCAAGACTATTAACACAGGACTTCTGGATTCTGTGTAGGATGAGGAAGCTGGAAAGAACATCATTCTCACTCTAACAACCACAAAAATACCAAGATAAAAATTCACAGCTTTACCTGAACCCATTAGAGGAATAAGGTCACAGAGAAATCGACTAACCATACATCTAAAGAAAGACAAGTGCTTCCCAAAAGCAGTGAAAGTCAAACACTTGTTTATAGGGGCAGATCCACTAGTATGTAAAATTTGGTTAAGATTTTTAAGAAATTATTAAATGGTGAATGTGGGCTAGTTACAGAATATATAGCTTCTGGGGCCAAAGAAAGGGGAATTCACTTCAGGGCTCATGGACCTCATGGTGCTCATAAAAACGTAGGATGAGAATCCCAAGGAAACCTCCATCATGGTACAGAACTGGGAAGGGGAACAGGTACCCCTGTAAGAAAGGCACAATGTCCTTCTCCCCTATATCTCATGTGGAACAAAGCCTTAAGTCACTGCACTGCGCTCTTAGAGCACTGGAGAAATCCAGTGTAACTCTGGAAGGGGGTTGCAAATAATGTCTCTTCCTGGGGGAGAAGCAGGAATATGAGCTGGCCCTAACCTCACGACTGAGGATGGATGGGATCACTGAAATGGCCCTCTCCTGGAAATCCAGGGGGCATGGTGCCTGCATAAGACTGAAGATTGATCAGAACAACTGAGATATTCTTCCTCTGGCTCCCAAACCAGGCTGAAAAAACCAGTTGTACAATTAAATAAGACCATGCTTGTGTAATTAACAAGTGAAGTACTGAGGTGCAGTGAAAAGGGAAGATGTAAAGCTGTGTGGAACAGACACATTCAGGAACAAACCTTTTACAATTCAGCACCCACTGAAACACCAGGTAATATTAGAGGAATTTAAAGCTCATGGTGCACTGAAGGTAACTGTGACAACAACAAATCACAAACTCAGCTCAAGTCCTGACTAGATTGATCAACTCCCTCACTCTAAACACTTTGGAGAAGGAAATGTATGCCCCTATGTAGGCATAACAACTAGTAGTCTTAGAGTCTACTGACCTACAGAAGATGTCTGGCTTTCAACAAAAAATAACAAGGCAAAGAAACAAGAACACACACACACACACACACACACACACACACACACACTCTCCCTCCCCCCTCCTCCCCCCCAGAGTCAGAAGTCAAAATGTTTAACTGCACCAGATTCACATATAACGCAGAGCACAGAGGTTGGAACTATGAGACAGGAAATTTAAAATAGCTGTGATTAATATGTTAAGGGCTATAATGAAAAAGGTGGACAGCATGCATTAAAAGATGGCTAAAACCAGCTTACAGATGGAAACAATAGGAAAAGAATTGGTGAAAATACATAAATGGAAAATAGTAACAGAGATGAAGAACTCCTTCAAAGGGTTCTTCCATAAACTCAAAACAGTTAAGGAAAAAATTAATGAACTTTGAGATAGGCCGGTAGAAATTACTCAAACTGGAACACAAAGAGAAAAAAGTAAATAAATAGAACAGGACATTTAAGAGCTATAGGACAATATTGAAGGGTCTTGCTTATATTAATAATGATCTGAATATTGACTTTCAGTAGCATTTCACACAGTAGCTTCTTCTTCCCCTTGACAAACTTTCTTCATTGGTTTTCAAGGACCTGATACTCTCCTCATCTTCTGTGTACTTCATTGGCTACTGCTTCTCAATTTGCTTTGCAGGTTCCTCCTTTCCTTCTAACCCTTCATGTTGGAGTGATCTAGGTCCCAACTCTTGGTCTCCTCTTTTCTGCAGTCTCTCCATTGTTGACCTCATCTAGTCTCATGGCTTTAAATATCACTTATATTCTGATGACTTACATTTATTTCTCCAACCCAGACCTCCTTCCCGGACCCCAGACCTATATATTCAACAGTATATTGCCATCCCCTCTTGAATGTCTAGCAGGCATCTCAGACTTTATATGTCTCCTAAACTTAACCTCTTCTGTCTTCCTCCACAAGGCCATTCTTTTTGTAGCTTCCCAATGCTAATTGAAGCAGTTCCATTCTTCCAGCTTCTTGGGCCAAAAGTCTTGACGCTATGCTTGATGCCACCCTTTCTCTCAAATTCCATATCCCAATCACCAGGAAATTCCATTTACTACCTTAGAAATGTATCCTGAATTTGACTTTTCTTATCACCTCTACTGTTATTACTCTGGACCAAGTCACCATCACATTCTACTTGAATTATTAAACTATCCTTTTAATCAGCCTTCCTGCTTCCAGTCTTATCTTCATTCCACTTCAGTTTAATCTCCAAACAGCAGTCGAAGGGGATATTTAAAACATAAATCAAACTATGCCACTCATCTGTTCGAAGCTATCCAGCAGCTCCTCATATTCAGAGTAAAACCTGTTACGAGTTGAATTATGTCCCTCCAGATTCATGTGTTGAAGTATCCTGGAGTGTTTCTCTATTTGAAGTTAGGGTCTTTAAAGTGGTAAAGTAAAATCAGATGATATGGCTGGATCCTAATCTAATTTGATCGGTTTCTTATAAGAAGAAGAGATTAGGACACAACACACGGGCCAAAGCCAAACAATGACCGTGTAAACACACAGCGAGAAGGCAGCAGTCTGCAGGCCAAGGAGAGGGTTTTAGAAGAAATCAACTCTGCTGGCACCATGATCTTGGACTTCTAGCCTCTAGAACTGTGAGAACATAAACTTCTGTTGTTGAAACCAACCAGCATGTGGTACTTTGTTGTGACAGTCTTAGCCAACTAATACAAATTCCAAATCTTCTCAGTGGCCTTTGATGACCTACATGATTTGGTTCCCAATTCCATCTCTTAGGTTATTTCCTACTCCTTTCCTCCTCTCTCATGCTACTCCAGCCACACTGTTTTTGAGCATGTCAGGCATGCTCTCGCTATAGGGCCTTTGCCCAAGCTCTTCCTGCTGCCTAGACTATCCTTCGTCCAGATATGAATGGCAAATTCCCTCACCTCTTTCAAGTCTTTGTTCAAATGGGACTCTTGGTGAAGTCTATTCTGAAAACCCTATTTGAAACTTTAATCCTCTCTCCCTCCTTTGCCCAATACTTACAGCCTCACTTTTTCTGTTCTGTTACCTTCTAACAGATTATATAATTTACTTATTTGTTATATTTGTTATTATGCTGGAAATTCCCTTGCTCCTGGAGGTCCATTCTTCACCCTTACCCATGTTGCTCTGTGCCCTGAGAAGCTGCAATCTATGGGCAGTTTCAACAAATCTTTCTTGCTCTGTGGTTTTTAGTTGAGTTTAGCTAACAAGGCACTATCAAAAGATTGGCTATGGGGAAGAGAGAAAGTTCAGGGTGTATATTTCCCCCCAATTCCTCTGTCAGAGAAGACTAGACCCGTCAGCACAGTGTCCTCAAGCCAAGCAAATGACTGATCTTACACAGGATTTTGGAGAAGCAAGAAGTTGAGGGATTGGTGGACTTTCAGAGACTCTAGTGTGTTGTCTTAAACTGTATTGTTACTCAGCAAGATTGTTGTTGATTGGTTGACTCTCAGAGGTGTGTTCACTGGAGAGGGTCTATTGCTGTTTGGCTGACTTTCAGACTGGGTGTCTGAGAGTCATCGCCTTTTTTTTTTGACTTGCAAAAGCATTCACTGAACTGAGTTTCTGATGATCATTTGAACTGGTTAAAACTGGTTTTTATGGATACTTATTGCCATGGCTATAACAATCAGTGCTTTTCTAAGTTTATGGTAACTTCTGAATTCTCACCTCTCTGCAATGCTGTACTTTGTTCTTTGCAAGCCTCTGGTAATAACTTCCTCCTGTTGCTATCCTTGGGTGCTTTATCATACACTATAAGAAATTATTGAACTACGTACATTCACCCTCTTTGAGTGTGCGATCGATTTCATGGAGGGATCCTGATATATCATGTATATACTATATGGTATATGCCATATACCTGATATACCCTGCTGGAATGAAGCTCCATGAGGGAAGGGATTCTGCCCACCCCCATTTTGTTCACTGATGTAACCAAGTGCCTTTGTTCTTTTTATAGTTATTATTACTTCTTTTATCTTTTTGAGGACCATAAACATAGAGATTTTCCTTGACCTATGATGGGGTTATGCCTGGATAAATGCATGGTAAATTGAAAATATCAAAAGTAAAAAATGCATTTAATACACCTAAGTCATTGAACATCATAACTTAGCCTAGCCCACCTTAAATGTGCTCAGAATACTTACATTAGCCTACAGTTAGGGAAGGTCATCAAACACAAAGCCTATTTTGTAATAAATTGTTGAATAGATCATGTACTTTACTGAATACTGTACTGAGTGTGAAAAGCAAAATGGTTGTATGGATACAGAATGGTTGTGAGTATATCAGTTGTTTACCCTTGTGATCACGTGGCTGACTGGGAGCTGTGGCTGATTGTTGTCGACCAACATCACAAGAAAGTATCGTGTGACATATCACTTCAAAATCTGAAGTATGATTTCTACTGAATATGTATCTGTTTTGTACCATCTTAAAGTTGAAAAATCCTGTAAGTTGAACCATTGTACATAGGGGGCTGTCTGTACCTATATTAAAGTTATTTTTATTTAGTTCAATTTTATTTTGCTTGCATTGATTTTAATCATCTCTTAACTGTAGATTTTATTGACTGTTTATTGACTATTGACAGAAACATAGTTTCTGCCTATATTTTGGAATTTTGGTATATAGGCTTATCTAGAATGGGAGTGTCCTTTTTCTTTTTATTCCTTGGTTTTGCTCTCATTCTCTCTGAGTTCACCCCACCCTCAGTAGTCATTCTGTGGTTACCTCCATCCAATACTCCAGGGATCCTTAATGCAGAAGCAAGCCTTGTATTGGGGTTTGGGCTCTGGCCCTGTGGTGATACTAAAAAGAGAATCCTATTACCAAGCATGTGGGTAACTTGGTTCTGGATTTGGGGCTATATCTGCAGCCTCCTACTATCATAAATAAAGGGGCATAAGTAAGGCACAGCCTCAGGAAGTAGTTAATTGAAGCATTTTCGGTCTTTTTTAAGGGCAGGAAACCATACTCCAGTCTCTGGATTTGAGCAGTGAACCTGGCTCAGGTCCCAAACTATCTACAACTTCACCCTCCTTTCTGGTTTGTGTTTCTGTTCTGTCTGTGGTTTACAAAGATCTGCTGATCTTCTATTTGAATGTAACTAGGCGACCTGTTTTTTCTTTTTATGTTTCATCTATTATTGCTGTGTGATTAGAGTAGAGAAGGTGCCTGAAAGCATAGATTTCTAATAGATCTCGAGTAGGAGTCAAATAGCCTCCTGTAACATAATTTTTAATGGATGCATGTTATTTCATTGGGAGCAATTGCAGATTAAACTTAGCAGACTGAACACATACATTTCCTTCTATTTCCTCCTCAAGTCTCACAAAATGACTGTTATGATCCAATTTAAGAATTTACATGTCCAGCACTCCCTATTCCACTTCTCTGCTCTATTTTTCTCCATAGGATTTATAACCCTTGGGCAAACCATAAAATTTGCTTATGTATTTTGTTTATTATCTATCTCCTTTTGCTAGAATATAAACCCCACAAGGGGAGGGCAGGGATTTTGACTATCTTATTCATGTTCGTATTCTCAGCATGTAGGACAGTGCCTGACATCCTAGTGAGTCCTTAAGTATTGGTTGTATAAATGGATAAATGAATAAAGGAATAGAGGCACAAGACACAACAATGAAAGTGAGTTGAGATCAGAAACAAATGCAGACTAGAGAAGTCACCATCTTTGGTTCAGAAAACCTGACCCGTCAGAGTTAACTGTGATAGATTATTTGGAAAAATAACCACATTCCTTCTCTGTGCCCTTTAACTATACCCATTGCAATGTGACTTTACAGCCCATTCCATCAAGAGATAGCGTCTATTCTTGAATGGGAAATGGTTTCTTCCCGTTTCTTGAATGGGAAATGGTCTTTTCATTTGCTTTGACCAATAGAAAGAAACAGTAAAATTTTACCAGTCCCAGCGTAGGCGGCAAAGTGTCTATGTGTTTCTGTCCTAAATTGAGGAACCATTGCCTCTGCTATGAACCATTCCAGGCTAATTTGATGAAGGATGAGAAAATATGTGGCCAGCACTGAGTCAGTGCAGTTGTCCTAGTCAAGACTGCAAGCGTTATGAGTAAACTCAGCCAAGATTGACGAAACTGCCTTTTCAGGTTTGCATTTGACTTCACGGGCCTGAAGAAGCCCAGCTACAAGCAAAAGAATCGTGCAACTGGTTTAAGGACTCATGAGTAATTGTAAATATTATTACTTTAAGCCACTGAATTTGGGGGGTAGTTTGGTACATAACAATAACGGACTAATACAGTAACTCTCTTAGAAAACCAGAAAAAAGCTGAAAACTAAGCCCACAGTGGGGAAGCCAGTTAAAAGCAATTGGATTTCTTCCTGCCAAATTCCCCTGTAGAATCAAAACTATCATGTTCCATTAACGGTAGAGGTGCACCGTTCAAAGTTTTAGAAGAATATTGAGAACCCTGGATCTTCTCCATCCCATGTGTCCAAACAACTATTCCTCTCCTCTCCCACCTTGGCCGAAGGTAGAAAATTTACTGGAGAGGTCTTTGGACTGAGGCACACAGGTACCTCACCAGGGAGGGGGGTGGGTGGTGAAGAATCATACTAAAAGTAGGGAACAATGAAAAGTCATCAAGGTTAATGGTAAAATTCTGAGCCCCAGCTAGGTTCTGAGAATGATAGCAGCCAGGCTTAAAACTCTAAACAGGAGTATTGGAGGGAGATCTGACCTGTCTTTGGAAAAGAATTTACACATATGACCAGGTGCTACCCAATGACACTTCAACAAAATCTACAAGTGGACAAGCTCTGTCTGCACACAGAGAGGGATTCTTCTTTTTTCTTTTTCTTAAAGATTTGTTGATTTATTTTGGAAAGAGAGAGAGAGAGAAGGCACACATGCGCATGGGGGAAGGGGGAGGGGCAGAGGAACAGAGGGAGAGAATCTCAAGCAGACTCCCTGCTGAGTGGGGATTGGACGTGGAGCTTGATCTCATGATCCATGTGATCATAATCTGAGCCAAAATCACAAATCAGATGCCCCCATACAGAGGGCTTCTAATCAGCTTTTAAATACAAATTTTCAGTCAAGAGTCATCAGTTATGTGAGGGAAATCTTTTGTGTGAAACCAGAGACCAAAGCAAATAAATAGAAAAAAAGGAACACAGACAAAAGAGAGACAATGAAGGAGTAGAAGGAAACTTAAAAACAAAGACAAAATTAATATCTCAGGGAGACGAGAAGATATTGTACCCCGATACAAGACAAGGACACTATTTAAAAAGAATTAGCAGAGAGTAAGAATATACTTATGGAAATAAAATGTTTGATAGAAGAAATAAAAAATTTAACAGGAGAGTTAGAAGATGAGGTTGAGGAAATCTTCCCAAAAGCAGAAAAAAAGACAAAGAGATGAGGTAAGGAGGGGGGAAAAAGTATTTAGAAGAGAAATTCAAGGGCTTAAAATAGCATTCCATAGCATCAAAAACTACTTAATCAGCAGATTCATGGCTTACTATTAAAATTGTTTCTGGTTTTTCAATTATTAACAGTTCTTGCAGTGAACATCTTTGAAGCTAAATTTTGGGTTCTGCCATGATTATTTCCTTGGGATAAAATTATAGAATGGAATTACTTGATTAAAGTATATAAACATATTAAAACCTTTTGATATGTATTGCTAACCAGAAAGATTGTTTCAATATATAATGCCAGAATATAAGAATAATTGTTTGAGACTTTTTCTTAAAATCAATTATCCTTGTCTCAGTCTGTCTGGTAATGAGTTCTCACTGTATCAACAATAGGTATGGGAATTGGCAATTGTTTACTCTCATTTCCCAACAGGATTAAGCAAATTATTATCGTATAAAATCCTGAATTGTCTTGGTACAGTCTGCTTTGTTCCATAGATCAAAAACTCTGAATGAGAGTTCAGAGAAACCCAGTATTACTTAGAAAAAAGGTCTGTGATATCCATTTTGTTTCATTTCATCATGATTAATTGTTTATTTTTGGATTTCTCTGGAAAGAGCATATTTTAGACTTCTTAGTACATTCATGTCAGAAGTACCAGTTCACGTGAAAGTGATTGTGCTCTGACTAGTCTTAGTTAGGCAAAAGGAAAAGGTAACTTAGTGAAGAGAAAGAGCCTCCCTGCATTTCCAGGTATTTAGTTTCATTTGGGGAAAAAAATCAAACAAAACCCAGCAAAACTAGAAATGAAAGATGCAGCCTCTGAGACATCAAGCAACCAGAAACTTATAGCCAAGTAAATTTAGTAAGGGGTAGAAATGAAAGGGCCTCTATTGATGGTCTTGTCCAGATGAGAACCCTGAACGCACCCACAGAGATAAGATGGCTTTTTTTTTTTTCTAAAGATTTTTATTTATTTATTAGAGAGCGAGAGACTGAGAATGAGAGGGGAGAAGGTCAGAGGGAGAAGCAGACTTCCCGCAGAGCCGGGAGTCCGATATGGGACTCGATCCCGGGACTCCAGGATCATGACCCGAGCCGAAGGCAGTTGCTCAACCAACTGAGCCGACCAGGCGCCCTAAGATGGCTTTTATTAGTGGTTCACAGATACAGAGAGTAGTTGCTATCCAAATTCCACATTTGTTCCCATTTTTGAGCTCTAAAACCAATTTCCACGATGCTGGCTTTCTTTAGGAAAATTTCCAGGGAAGATGGACAAGGCACAGATTGCCTAAGGTGCTATACTGAGTTGTTCAGTGGACAAACTTGAACATAACTTCCTGTCACTGTTAGACCAGATGGTGGCTTTAAGACATCCACACACACACAAAACGAAAAAAACCCTACAAACAACACACACACAACACAAAGCAAATGAAGATCTGACCAATGCAGTGTCGCCAACATCATCAAACTCTTCTTGCTCCTGAACACACGACATGGCTGAGACTTTGTACTTTTAGGCTTACTGTTCCTTCTGAACATTCTTTCAGATTACTTCAGTCTGGCTTCCTTTTCCACCGTTCTGCCAAAGACACTCTTATCCAGATCATCATTGATTTCTATGTTGCCGAACACTGCATACATATTCCTGTCTCAACTTACTGTTGAATGAATAGGCTACTTTTTCTTTCATTTTACAGCTCTTTTAAAATAGTACAAGTTATGGGGTGCCTGGGTAGCATTGTCTTAAGCAGCTGTCTCTTGGTTTGGGCTCAGGCCCTTATCTCAGGGTTGTGTCCCTGCTCATCGGGGAGCCAGAGGGAGGGAGTTTCTCTCTCCCTCTGCCCCTCCCCTTGCTCTCTCTAAAATAAATAAATAAAAGAATCTTTAAAAGATTAGATAGTACAGGTTCATTGTTATACTTATGAATTTCTTAATTCGTGTGGTCTTGGTTGTTTATAAGTGATGAAAATTTGTCTTCTAACTTATTCTCATTGACTTAGATAAAGCGTTTCTTTCCCTCTCTGCCCCCTCCCTCCTTCTTCCCTCCCTCCATTATTTCACTTCCTTCTTTTCTTCTTCAAACATTTATAGCAAAGAACACTTTATTAAGTAGACTTCCACAATCACTCCTATTGTCCTTAGCGCTGCTAAGATATAGTCATAGATGGGTTAGACCAAAAGTAGAGCCTAAAATTAGAAAAACTTCATCCTCATTTCATATTATCTCTTTAGATCAAGACTGAAGGACATCTGTGAAGCCATGATAAAAAAGAACATTTTAAATCTACTATTGTCAATTGGCACCTGTTTTCATACCTGGTTCACTCAGGCTAAGGCAAAACTGTTAAATTGTTTTATTTTATTTATTTATTTTTAAAGATTTTATTTTTATTTATTTGACAGAGAGATAGAGAACACAAGTAGGGGAGCAGCAGGCAGAGAGAGAGGGAGAAGCAGGTTCCCCGCTGAGCAGAGAGCTTCATTTTGGGGCTCGATCCCAGGACCCTGGGATCATGACCTGAGCAGAAGGTGGCCGCTTAACTGACTGAGCCACCCAGGCGCCTCTGTTAAATCATTTTAAACACTCAAATCTGTGATTTAGATAATAAGACAAACAGTTAATTGAATTTTTTTTAACCGTAAATTGTAGAAAGCACATTGCATTTGGGCCATCTGGTTTGAGAAATAGTTCTGACCTGTACCGGACATGTCACTGTGGGCAAGTCATTTAAACTTTTGAAATTTAGATTCCTGTTCTTTAAATTCTGTGACTTCCCCTGGCTTAGTGAAATATGAATAAAATAGAAGCAGTTAGGAGATGGTGCATTACTCTCCAATCTCCTGCTAGAGAGACTGTTGATGTTCCAGATAGAAGAGCCTCCATCCATCAATGACCTCCAGGGAGGATGAACAGCTGCAAAAGAAGCCTGTGTACCATTAGTAAGAAGTTAGCTTTTTGTATTTTTATATTAGGTCACTGAATGTGGGGGGGGGGCGCTATTTGCTACTGCAACAAAACCTATCCTATATTAACTAATATGGAGGGAAGAAAAAAATAAGTCAAATGGTAGAAGAAAATTGTATGATTTAGGTGGATAATTTTAGGATGGAAGAAACTTAAAGCTACTTACAGGCTAAAGAGAAGGAGCTAATGGAGAAGGGCCAATTGAATATAGAGGAGAGAGAGTGGCAGGTCAATGAAGGATCAAGAGCCAGAAGCCGGCTGGCCTTAAACACAGGAGAGAGATTTCGTCTCTGAGAGTGGATGAAAAGAAGAGATAGATGAAAAGAAATAAAGATAAGTAAGGGAGGGGGATGCTTATAGGTTGTGGGGTGAGATGTTGAGGGAATTATCTATCTATCTATCTATCTATCTATCTATCTACATCTTTGGTTAAGTATGAAGTAAGGCTATTTGTGGAGAGGGAAGAAGGTAGGCATTGGAAAAAAAGAATTGAGAAGGTTGGGTTGGTGGAAATTTGGAATAGTTGCCAATAAGAAGAGAAAGGGAGCCGAGCGAGGACAAATAAAGGACTTATCTATTTCTTCCACTCATTTATGAGTTTCTTGAAGGCAAAAGCTATAACTTTATTCCTCTATATTATCAGAATCAAGCCCAGTGCCTGACATTCTGGAAGTGCTCAAGGAATTTTTGCCAAAAACATGACTGCCAGTCATTGTTATTTTACCCAGAGCTTTGACTTTGATTTTTCCCTTTCCCTTAAAATACCAGCTTGCCCTAGACCTACCCTTACTTGTTCCCTATAAAAATTATTAGAGGAGACAAAAACAAAACCCAGTTCTTAATTGAAACGCTAAATCCCAACACACCCAGGAAGCAAAGGCACAGATACAGCAAGATTCTGATTAATCATATTTCTCCTGCTGTATTTCAAGCTCTTTCATTGGTAATGGCAGCTTTCCAAAAGGACATTTTTTAACAGAAAGCTTTCATTATGTTCAGTTCTCATCCTAAGCAAGTCACATTGCAATGCATTTGCAGTGTGAATTACAGTTAACATTCTAAAGTGTTACGTGAATTTTTGGGATGCCTTGTATGACAATTAAGCTCTGGAGGAGTTAACAACATGGCTGCAATTTTTAAAGGAGTTTGTTTGTTTGTTTAGTGTGAGTGGGGGTAGGGGCAGAAAGAAAGAGAGAAAGAATCTCAAGCAGACTGCACTGAGTATGGAGCTCAATGCAGGGCTTGATCCCAGGACCTTGAGACCATGACCTGAGTACTTTTTGTTGTTGTTTTATATTTTATTAAAACTACATACATCTACATATATTACTCAGCAACTGGCATATATGATTGTACAATGTCTCGTGTATTTTCCTCAGATTAATGACTACAGATTGAATTGTATAACGCAATGTCTTGAAAGTTCATCCTATCCATGAATATTCAAGTTTACTAGTTTTCTGTCTTTGAAAAAAAGCTTCAGTAAATGTCCTTGGATGTATTGTCATGTTTTGAGTTCATTTATTTTACAAGCATTCCCATTGGGGTTTGTAATGAAAAAGCCTCTTCTAGATATTGGGGGAAATGTGTCCCACAAAATATGTCCAAAATTGGGGAATAGTGCACCAGAAAGGGAACAGAGGGGTGGAAGATCTCAAGTAGATTCTAAGTTTTTTCTGGATTTGTTGTGTGTTGGGAAAACCTCTATGATTTCATCCCCTTCCTTGAAATAGAGTTATTAATGCTTTCCTTGTCATTAAAATAGCTCGTCATTATTTCTACCATACATCCTTTAAAGTTCAATGGGTGAAATGCTGCTTATGTATTATACATACTCGTACAAGTATTATATGTATAATACACATGACTTCTGGCTCAATATGGCTCAATAACTCCCACTCATATTTCCCCCAAACCATTTACTTTCTGGGATGTCCAAAGGGATGATTATCTGCTGCTTAAAAAGTCATTTGGAGAAGCCTTATGCCACTTGCTCCTTCATGAAGTGACAGTATTTTTGCCAAGGGGCACACTCCAAATACTCCATGCTTCTAATCCTCTCAGTCCTCAAGAGATCCCAGGTTCGGCCACCTTCCAGTTCCTGGAACCCCCAAACAAATCTGCTATGAACAGTCATACAAGGTTTTTCTTGAACTCTCCCATCACTTCCTGGCCCTTTTCTCTCCCTGACCACTGGGCCTCAAACTCAACCCATGAGGCTGCATGGGAAGCAGATGTCACGCCACCCTTTCCGTTGCCCACTTTTTTTTTTTTTTTTTTGAGAACCTTAATCTTTTGGATGGGCTTTTGATGACCCTCTCCCAAAGTCCTGTTCCCAGAGAAGTTTCAAAACAAAAGTTCACATGCATTGGAAAGGAAATAATTACTTTCACAGCACTTATATGGGTGAAGGAGTTGTTCTCATATTTGGTGGCATTTCATATGCAAACACACATACACTGAGGAAAAGTAAATAAAAGGTATCTGTAAGCAGGGATTTTTTAAAAGGGAAGTATTTTTTGATGGTCACAATCAATTTTTTTTATTAAGACTTTATCTTCTAGAGCAGTTTTAGGTTCACAGCAAAATTGAGGAAATGGTAGAAAATTTCTATATCTTTTTGTCTGTACACATACATAGCCTCCCCCATTTGAATGGTACATTTGTCAGAATCAGTGAACCTACCTCAACACATCATAATCACCCAAAGTCCAAAGTTTACACGAAGGGTCATTGTTGGTGGTGTACATTCTATAGGTTTGGCCAAATGTATAATGACATGTATCCATGATTTTAGTATCATAGAAAGTATTTTCCTTGCCTAGAAATCCTCCGTGCTCTGTCTATACATCCCTACCCTCTAATCTCACCCTGCCAATCCCTAGCAACCACTGATCTTTTTACTGTTTCTATAGTTTTGCCTTTTCTAGAATGTCATATAGTTGGAATCATACAGTATGTAACCTTTTCAGATTGGCTTCTTTCACTTAGTAATGTGCACTTTAAGATTTTTCCAAATCTTTTCATGGCTTGGTAGTTTATTTCTGTTTAGTGCTGAATAACATTACATTGTCTGGTGTACCACAGTTTATTGACCCATTCATCTACTGAAGGATGTCTTCATTGCTTTTAAATTTCAGCAGCTATGAATAAAGCAGCTATAAACATCTGTGTGTAGGTTTTGTGGGATAAATTTTGGACTCCTTTGGTTAAATACCAAGGAGTGCAATTACTGGCTTATGTAGTAAGAGTATGTTCAGTTTTGTAAGAAACCAACAAACTGTCTTCCAAAGTGGCTGTACCCCTTTGCATTCCTACCAGCAATGAATGAGATTTTCTGTTTCTCCACTTCCTTGCCAGTATTTAGTGTTGTCAGTGTTCCAGATCTTGTCCTTTCTAATAGATATGTAGTGGTATCGCATGTGGTTTTAATTTGCATTTCCTTGATGGTATGTGATGTGGAGCATGCTTATTTGCTATCTGTTTTTCTTCTTTAGCGAAGTGTCTGTTTTGTCCCATTTTTAAACTGGGTTGTTTGTTTTCTTACTGTTCAGTTTTAAGAGTTCTTCGTATATTTTGGATAATAGTCCTTTATCAGGTGTGTCTTTTGCAAATATTTTCTTCTGTTCTGTGGTTCATTTTCTCATCTTAATGTTTTATTTCACAGAGCACAAGTTTTTAATTTTACCCAGCATATCAATTATTTCTTTCATGGCTTATGCTTTGGGTGTTTTATCTAAAAAGTCAGCAACATACCCAAGATCATCTAGGTTTTCTCCTACATTATCTTCTAGGAGTTTTATGGCTTACATTTAGGTCTATGATTCATTTTGAGATCATTTTTTGTGAAGGGCATAGGATCCGTGTGTAGAGTCTTTATTTTTGTTTTTGTTTTTGAATGTAGCTATCCAGTTGTTTCAATGCCATTGTCGAAAAGACTATCTGTTTTTGGAAGACTGCTCCATTGTGTTACCTTTGCTCATTTGTCCAAGAGCAGTTGTCTATATTTTTATGGGTCTAGTTCTAGGCTTTCTATTGTGTTCCGTTGATCTACGTGTTTATTCTCCCACCAATACTACACTGTCTTGATTACTGTAGCTTTACAGTAAGTCTTGAAGTCAGGTAATGTCAGTCCTTCAACTCCGTCCTTCTCCTTCAATATTGTGTTGGCCATTCTGGATCTTCTGTCTCTCCATATAAACTTTAGAATCAGTTTGTCAATATCCACAAAATAACTTGCTGAGATTTTTATTGGGGTTGCATTGACTCTATAGCTCAAGTTAGGAAGAATTGACATTTGACAATATTGAGTCTTCCTATCCATGAACACGAAGTATCTCTCCCTTTATTTAGTTCTTTGACTTTGTTCATCAGGATTTTGTAGTTTTCCTTATATATTTCTGTACATATTTTGTTAGATTTATATTTAAGTATTTCATTTTGGGGCATGCTAATGTAAATGGCATTGTGTTTTTAATTTCAATTGCACTTTTTCATTGCTGGTTTATGGGAAAACAATTGACTTTCTTATGTTAACCTTTATCCTGCAAACTTGCTATAATGCTTATTAATTCCAGTGGGTTTTTTTTGTTGTTGTTGTTGATTCTTTTGGAATTTCTACATAGATGATCAGATTATCTGTGAACAAAGGCAGTTTTATTTCTTCCTTCTCAATCAGTATTTCTTTTATATCCTTTTCCGATCTTATTGCAGTAGCTGGAACTCCCAGTACAATGTTGAAAAAGATTGGTGGGATGAAACAGGAAGTATCTTTTCAAAGACTTTGATCAGATTCTAGTAATTATTAATTGAAGGGAAAAGAAACATATTTTTGAAGTTTCCTCTTAGGCTAAGTGTAAAGCACTTATTAAATTAAAAAATTCTACATGCCCATTTGAGCCCTGGGAAGAAGGAAAATTCATTTCTATGTAGAGAATGACTTTTTAAAAAAACTTAATGCAATTTGCAGTTAAACTCTAAAGCTTAGCTTTATGGGGGTATGATTATAGAATTTAGGCTTAAAGTCTGAAAAACAAATAAATATGAAAGAAACTGTAAAGACTGGAAAATGTCTGCTCAAGTTCTTTGGAGAGCAGAACTATTTGAGAAGCATTCATGTTACCAACCAGAGTCTCCACCCCAGGAACCCAAACCACAGCCCATCAGACTCCTAGACACTGACCAGGAGTGGCTGGAGGAGCACTCTCAACACTGAACTCTGGCCAGATTTCTCCCAAGAGTATGTTGTGATGTCTTTAGAAGGAGGTTAAGTTGAATTCAGTGCCCCTTTTATCCAACTTCCAACAGACATTTAGAATTTTTCATGGAGAAGTTTCTTTCTTTTTTTTTTTTAAAGATTTTATTTATTTTATTTTAACAGAGAGAGAACACAAGCAGGCAGAGAGGCAGGCAGAGGCAGAGAGAGAGGAGCAGGCTCCCCACTGAGCAAGGAGCCCGATGTGGGACTCGATCCCAGGACGCTGAGACCATGACCCGAGCCAAAGGCAGCTGCTCAACCAACTGAGCCACCCAGGTGTCCCCATGGAGAAGTTTCTTAGAGGATCTTTGGGGTCACTATCTTTCTAGAATTGTTAAGTTTTAAAAGTAATAGTGTGATTATGTGAATCCTTCTCCATAAATGGGGGTATGAAAAGAGGTCACTTGTCTATGTTTTCTTTGTGTCAAATCAAATCTAACTCAGAAGCAATCCCTACACCCATGCTGTGCAAGAAATTTACCTTCAGTGAAGAGGGTCCACATGTCTTACCCAGGGTTATAAAAAAATCTTATGTGGTTCTTAGAAAATAGAAAATGTGCCCCCAATCTTCAGCTTGTCACTGCTACTGATATCTTCACCATTCAGATCCTCATGGTCCTTTGAAAAGTGGGTGGTTCCTGGGCCATGTAGTCTGTTCTTTCTCTGAGAACTTGTCATTTCCTTGAAATCACCAAGGTGGAGGATGCATCCTTGTCACTGGTCGGGCTGGCTGGCTTACCTTGTAATCTTTCTGTCTTTCAACATATTCAACATAAACCTCCCTTGAGACTCAGAGTCATGAAGGTCTGTCCATGTGCTTCAAATGGGATAGGAAAAATATGATGACAATAAAATACAAATTAGAATCTCAATAAATGATTCTGCCACAGCAGGATGAAGATATGATCATTTCACTGTCTACACTGTTCCTGGCAAAGCAAGGGCTTTGAACTCTGGCAGTTTGACCCCAGAACATATACGGAATGAATTTATTGCTTCATTCTTTTTTTTTTTTTAAAGATTTTATTTATTTATTTGACAGAGAGAAAGAGAGATAGATATCACAAGCAGGCAGAGAGAGAGGAGGAAGCAGGCTCCCCGCCGAGCAGAAAGCCCCATGCAGGGCCCGATCCCAGGACCCCGAGACCATGACCCTAGCCGAAGGCAGACGCCCCAACCCACCGAGCCACCCAGGCGCCCCTATTGCTTCATAAGAAAAGCACTGATCCAATCGACCAAAAGCAACTGATCCAGTGGTATTTATCATCTACCACATTGAAGGCACTATGCTAGATGCTAGGAATACAGCCTTGAACAAAATAGATATGGGCCTTTCTTCATGATGCTTAATGAGAGACATAAGCAAATGCAGCAGGGTTGCGTTTATGCCTTGCAACTCAGATGTGTCAAAGATTAAAGTAGTTTTCTTTATTCTTTTACAATAGGCCTCATCCCTATTGGTGGTGGGGAAAACATTTAAATTAATCAATCCATAAAAGTAATTCATTTTAAAAAAAATAGTTTAAAACAGCCAATTTAGATCTAATTCAGTGTCTTTTGTTGAATCTTTTGGAATTTCTACCTAGATAGTCAGATCATCTGTGAACAAAGGCAGTTTTATTTCTTTCTTCTCAATCAGTATTTCTTTTATATCCTTTTCTGATCTTATAGCAGTAGCTAGAATTTCCAGTATAATGTTGAAAAAGATTGGTGGGAGGAGACAGGAAGTATCTTTTCAAAGACTGATCAGACTCCAGAACTTTTGGGTACTTGTATTTTTTTTCCCCCAAAGGTTTTCACTCCTTTTTCTCCTTCCTTGGGCACAAAGGGAGACCCCAAGAAGCATGTGGGCAGGGCAAGTACTCTCCTGAGCTATACCTGGGGAGCTGTACTAGAATCTCTTTGCCAGTGCTTCATGAGAGTTCCTACAGCCACACAGTTCTTTCCCACAAGGTTTCAGCAACAAAGAAGAGTCAGGGCCCTAGAGTCTGACATCTTTGTGTTATTCCCTTTCTTTCCCTCAAAATGTCCCAGCAAAGGAGGAGCCTCTACTTCTTGTTGGATGCCTCTATGGTTGTTTTTGATATGGTCTTCTGCTCCCTTGAGTCAATTACTTATATATTCATGACATATTATGGGACACCTCTAATATACTAGGTACTAGGTTGTACCTGACATTCAGGATATGTCAGTGATCAAAACAAAGACTCCTGTCTTTATGAAGTTTACATTCTCCCCATACATAGTGCAAGGAGGGGGGAGAGAACTAATAGACATAGAAAATAAGTAAATTATATAGTATATTAGAAGATCATAAATGTTACTGAAAAAGAGAAAGAAGGGCGAGTAGGATGGAGAGTGTGGGGCTGGTGGGCAGGATGCAATTTTAAAAAGAATGGTCAGGGGGCGCCTGGATGGCTCAGTTGGTTAAGCAACTGCCTTCGGCTCAGGTCATGATCCTTGAGTTCCAGGATCGAGTCCCACATCGGGCCCCCAGCTCCATGGGGAGTCTGCTTCTTCCTCTAACCTTCTCTCCTCTCATGCTCTCTCTCATGTTCTCTGTCTCTCTAATAAATAAATAAAATCTTTAAAAAAAAAAAAAAAAGAATGGTCAGGATTGGCCCCAGTCAGAAAGAAGTATTGAGCCAAGGTTTGAAGGAGATGTCTGAGGCGGCCCCTTGAACACCTGGGGAATGAGTGCTCCAAGCAGAGGGAAGAGTAGCTGCCCTAAGGTGGGGGGTTGACTTGCACGTAGCGCGGAGACAAGCACACCTGGAGCCAGGGAGCCAGGGAGAAGGAACAGGAGTGACTATTCCTGTAGGGGAGCTTATGAAAGCGGGTCAGGACCCTGCAGTTGTCTGTAGTTGTTTGTATAGCTCGTTTTACCATTACATTCTTAACCCCTTTTGCAAAGAGGTGGGTTTTTTTTATTTTTTTAAAGATTTTATCTATTTTTTTTTTTGACAGAGAGAGAGATCACAAGCAGGCAGAGAGGCAGGCAGAGAAAGAGAGGGGGAAGCAGGCTCCCCGCTGAGCAGAGAGCCTGATGTGGGGCTCGATCCCAGGACCCTGAGATCACAACCTGAGCTGAAGGCAGAGGATTTAACCGACTGAGCCACCCAGGTGCCCCCGCAAAGAGGTGTTTAATACTTGTTTTTTTCCTGGCACTGGAGGCACTCAATAACTACGGATTCATTTTTAAAAAATTTAGAAACTGTTCGGGGATTATTTGAGCATGGGTCTATAGCGACAAAGGTGATGAGCTAAATTTCATTCTGTAGTTCTACATAGCTCTAAATTCTGGACAAGGGTTGCACTTAGTCCTGAATTATGGTGGAATATTTCTAGTTTGCATTCAGATCTATATTTGTTCTGTTGGCAGAGCCTCAATGAGTCAAGTTGGAGCGAGAAGTTACTCATTTAACATTGGACTTGGTTCAACAAGACACTGAGAAATCGCATTTTAGGAGAGAAGGTTTAAGGTGACAGCAGGTTAACAATGGCACTTAGCTCAAAAGCACAAGGGCTTGTAGGTAACAGATGCTTTTTCTAAAAAAGAGGGGCATTCTTACTTAATATTTACATAAAAGAGACAGCTGTAAATGGTCATCCCAGGAAATTCATTGCAGGGATTTGCCTGGCCTACCCTGCAGAGATGGTTCAACTCAGTAATACACACACACACACACACACACACACACACACACACACATGTTTCACATCTTTGAAATTGAAGTCTGTAGAGCAAATCTAACAAAGGGAAATTAACCAGTGCCATTCCTGCCCAATCAGTTAATTTAATATAATGTCTGGCTCCTAAGCCTATTTTTTGTAAATTTCATGCAAACAAAATTTACTTCTTTTCTGAGAGGATCTGAGGGGATAAGAAGCTGGTAGCTGAGCATCCAACAAATTACTTTTCTGCATTTGAACAGCTCAGCTGAAGAAAGGTGAGGAGCATGTTGGAAAAAGAGGGACTGCCCTTTAGTGTCAGTTAAGAAATCACAGCCTGTCTTTGTACCGTATATAAGTACGGTCTGTAAAATATCACATTCCTAGATTGTGGATTGATGAAATTCTGAAACCACCTACATATGATACACCTCTTGGGTAATCTCACATATGTTAAAATTATTACAGACATTTTCCTAGCAGCACTATTATGATTTTTTTTCTGTAGGGGGAGGGGGTGAAGAAAAGGAAAGAATTCATAAAATAAACATTAGTCTTCGACATGTGGCAAGTCCATCAGATACGTGATAAATCTTTTTCAGAGCTGAATTCTGTAAGGTGAGAGAGCCTGCTCTCCTTCACCGTGGTCTGGCCTTCAGTAACTCAGTACTTCAGTGTGTAATTGAACTGCGGATCAGAAGGATGTTCCAGAGGCCCCCAGTGGGCAGTTTGTTTCTTGCTGAGCACATTTGAAGGTTGTGTTTTGAATCGTTTGTCTTTCCCCTCCTTGAATGTCATGCAGTTTACTAGAGTAGAGTTGCTTTTATGTTTCCTTTCTCTTTCATGTCCATTTCTGGCTGACTCTTCAATATTGTGGCCATTGGCATGGGTCGTAATGCTTGCGTAGCTGGGCAAGCAATTAGTCGAACCAGGCAGATCTTCCTTCTTCAGCAAGTCTTTCTTGGCTTCTCCAAACACAGCTGACCAGGCAAAGACCATAAGAAGAAACCAGATAGTAAGTCACTTCTTTCTTTAAAAGAAATAAACTCAAAATCTTATTAATAGTTGTCATTTTGTAGTTCAAGACAAGAAGCTTCAGGCACCAATGCTATAAGGATAATGTTGGCATGTGCTTAGTCTTTTGTGGCTCCCTGCCTCCACTGTAGCACATAACTTGGAGAAAAACATTCAGATTTCAAGTCAACACTTGGTTAATGGAAGAAGCTTCTGGAAATCTCCACTGATATTCTGAGAAGCCAGCCTGAAGGGGAAAAACTCAGTGAGACACCTCTTCAAACATCTTGGAAACAAATGATAGATTAGTGCTGGGGCTGTAATTAGAGTCTGAGATGAGAATTCTTCTATCCTGTAAACTAAACAAACTGGAGGAAAGGAAAAAAAATCCAAATATAATTTATAGACACAAAAGGAACAACTGAATTAGTAAGAATAGTCAAGAGCTCAAAGGTAAATTGGAGCATGAATTCTGTAGGCACAAGATCCCATGAAATGCATTTTTAAAAGCTTTTCAAACCTCTGAATCCCATTGCTCTTGAAACACAGTTGAAGAAAAGGAAAAAGCATGGCTGGAAGCTCTCGTGCAGCCAGGGGAGTAAAAATTCTTGGTTCTAGCAGCCTGAGCTCATCTCAGGGATTGGGAATGAAGACAAAAGGGATTGTGTTCCCATATCATCCCTGTGGAGTTTGCAAGCACCGTGGCCTCGCCCCTCAGCTTTGTAGACACCATATGGGATCAATCTTGATGATGATGATAAGTCCTTGGTGACTGTGTTATTCCCCTAGCAGATCCTTCAGATTTGACCTGGGCTGGGGTTGGGGGGAAGAGTGAAGAAAGATGAGGGTGAGAAAGAGATCCCAGGGGATGAAAGAGAGTAATGAATTTCAAACAAACCACACAAAGACCAAAAGATAGGACTCCTCAGAAAAGTTTCAACACTTCCTGAATGAGTTAGGGAAAGATCACTAAATGTGCTACCCACAATTTAAGGTAGTAAGCAAGAGGATTCCTTTATATTGTGGTTTCTGAAGGCTGGGGTAAGTTCTGTTGGACGCTTTTGTAAATGATACTATAATTTTTAACTTTTCAACTTGGAGCTTGCCACTTAAGCAGGAGCCAGGAGGAAGTTAGTTTGTGTGTTTTTCCAATTTACAAGAACAATCTCAAGGGAAAGAGCATTGTACTGGGACATTTCACATGTGGGTTCCTGCTTTCCTGCCACGGGCCACCTGTGCAACCTTAAGTAGGTCAGTATCTCTGGGACTGTCTTCTATTTTTTTTTTTATTATGTTATGTTAGTCACCGTACAGTACATCATTGGTTTTTGATGTAGTGTTCCATGATTCATTATTTGCATATAACAGCCAGTGCTCCATGCAATCCTGCCCCTCCTTCATACCTATCACTGGGCCAACACATCCCCCCAACCTCTGGGACTGCCTTCTAATCTGTAAAATGAAGGCTTTGGGTTGGATGACTTTCCAGGGCCCTCTAAGTTCTAGAAATGCCCTCAAATTGAATATTCTGTAGATTTAAGTTTATCTTACTCGTCCCTGTGGACAGGACTCTTCTCCATCCCTTCTGGCAACTTCCTCAAAATTCTCTTTAGATGGAAAACTTCATGTAAACATTTCCTATATAGTGAAAGAGTGTAGAAGACACCACCCCAAAATATGGTGTTCTGGCATATTGATTATTTTGAGTTAAAGACACTTGAGAAAGAGCAGGTGCATGGAGGACACCCTTCCTTTTGCCTCCTGAAAGCAGGAGATGAGGTGCCCATATGGAAGCTGTCCCACACACAAGAGAAGAAACAAAACATTCTTATCATCAGGGACGAGGAGCCGAGGCCAGGAGAAATTTGTGCACACAAACCTATTAAACTAGTTCTTTCTTTCTAGTCACCTCTCCATAATTAACTACTTGAGCCTAAGCCCCTTTGCCTAGTCACGTGCTCACAATTTAGTCCTCCTTGTCCAACTTTATGTGGAAGTGTTTGAATCTAGCTGCTTCTTTGCTTCTTCGTTTTTCTTTTTTTTTTAAAGATTTATTTATTTATTTATTTGAGAGAGAGAGAGAGAATGAGAGGGGAGAAGGTCAGAGGGAGAAGCAGACTTCCCGCAGAGCCGGGAGCCCGACATGGGACTCGACCCTGGGACTCCGGGATCATGACCTGAGCCGAAGGCAGTTGCCCAACCAACTGAGCCACCCAGGTGACCCCCACTTCTTTGTTTTTCTTTGTGAAGGCTCCAATGTACAAGTATAAAAAAAAAATAACTAGAACTTGTATGCTTTTCCTCCTGTTAATCTGTCTCGTGTCAGTTTAATTCTTAGGGCCAGCTGGAAACCCAAATGTAGAGGAGGAATTTTTCTTTCCCTACAATGGCAATATGTGTCTCTAGTTTTTATTTGCCAAGTGCATGTAATGAACATTGCCATCTACAGGAGCGTTCTCCTTCTTACCACTCTTCTGGGGGAAGGGTTGTCTTCCTTTCTCTCTGTTTTTCGTATGATTGCAAATGATGAGACCAAGTAGAAGCCTTAGAAACAATAATGGGGTGAGAGGAAAAAGACAGGAAGGGAAAGGAAGAGAAAAGTGAAAAGAAAGAATAGGAAAGAGAGGAAAAAGAAAAGGGTGGGAGAAAGGGATTGATGAGGAAAGAAACTGAACTCCATGAGGAATGGTCTCTGTCTCCGGGTGGCCCTCAGGATGAGAGGGTTTAAACAGCCCTGCAATTGCTCATGATGTCTTTAAAAAATAGAGATACTTTAACTGGCTTAGCTGAGAATATACACCTCCTTCCTCTTGAGCTCTATGGGGTTTTCTGTTACACAAATAAAAGAGCACTTGAATTTAACAGTCCCTGAGAAGAGGTGGGATCCTCTGACAGAGAAGTGAGCAGCTCCCAGGAGGCAGCACCACCATGGGAAATTAGGGAGGTATTCCTTAAGGCTTCCTATTTCAGAAGCACCTGCTGGATTCTTTGGGGGACACCTGAGAATTGCACAAGCCCATGAATTGAATTGCCATGGATAAAGCTCACTGTGCTTCTCTACTCACTTTGCCAACCCAACCCAAACTCCTCAAACGTTCAGGGTTGCATGAGATGGATGCTTGATATATCCTGTCATGTTGCATCTGGTCTAACAACAGAGACCCCCTGCAGGCAAGCAAATTCAGCAGTTCTGCTCGACCTCTTTCATATGGGAATTATCATCCAGGTCCATACCAGGCAAGGCTCAAATTGTCGCACAATCAAGTCTCTATGCAAGGAGATAATGTTAGCCCTGGATGATCCTGGTCCCCAGGAGGAGAAATTCCATTCTGGAAGAACCAGGACTTAGGTGTCCTCCTTGAAATCTCCTTTAAAAGTGAAGATCTGACAACAAAACTAGGCTTTGCTAAAAGTCAGGAGGTCAGGGAGGAGCCGTAGTGTTTGGAAAGAGCCACAAAGCTTCTAGGTGCTGGTAATGTTCTCTTTCTTGGTTTGGGTGCTCATTTTCGCAGGTGTGTTTGGTTCATGAAAATTCACGGAGCAGTACAATTATGATTTGCGTGCTCTGTGTGTGTATGTTACCGTTCAATTTAGAAAACGTGGTCTTTAGACCACATACCCTAGGTTGTACTCTCCTTGAGGGGAAAGATTGGGTTTTTATTCTCAGCTCTGTCCCCTTCTTTGAGCACAATGTCTGGCTCAAATTAACTACTTGATATATATTTATTCAATGAAAAAAAAAAAAAGAAAGGAATGGCTTTCTCCCCGTGTCCCAGCACCAACCATTGGTCGTCCTTCAGAAGTTCTGGTTTCTGACCAGTGAGCCACTGTATGCACACAGCTTATAGATGGCAGCTAGTGGCAACAATTCTGTGCTGCTTGGCAAGGAAACTCAATGAACAGGTGCCTGGCCTTTTGTGTTTTAAGTTCTCTTCAGCAGAGGATGGATTTTTAAGCCTGGAGAAGCTATGCTAATCACAAATGTCAATCATCTAGGGCCAGAGCTCATGGTGGAAAGAAAACCAGACTTCACAAGTAAAGACCCAGTTGCTCTTGAAGGAACCCACAGAACTGCCCAGAAGGTTCTGTCTTACCCACCGTGGGTAGAAGAGCCAGGAACAGTGATATTTGCAGGAGAGCCTTGATCTCAAGTATTTTGTTGTCATCACAGGATATATTTATTCTGGTATAAAAAAATGCTTAAAATTTCTTTTAAGCAATCAGCATATTACAGAAAGTTTGCAACGATGGTATAAAAACATGTTTTCTGAACTGGTTGAGAGTAAGTTGCCAATCAGATGCCCCTCTTCTCTAAATGCTTGAGTGCATAATACACACAACCAAGAACTTTGCCCTCTGGGGCCACCATACAACCACGCCACTCACAATGAACAGACATATGTCACTACCGTCTCCATTTTAGTCTCCATTGCAGCTTCACCGACTGCCTCAATAAACGTTTTTCATGCAAAGAGATCCGGTTCAGGAGGATGCACACCATTTTGTTATCATGTCTCTTTGGTTTCCTTATCCAACAGCGAATTTTCAGTCTTGATCTTGATTTTCGTGACTTTCACACTTCAGAAGATTATGGGCCAGTTGTTTAGTAGACTTTCCCTCAACTTGGGTTTGTCAGCTGTTTTGTCATGATTAGATTTTGGCTATTCCTATTTGGCAGAGAAATCGCAGAAGTGAGGCTGTGTCTTCTCATGGCATCCTCTCAGATGTACTGGATTTTAATGTGTCCAATGCCTGGTCATGTTCACTTTGATGACATGATTCAGCAGTGCGGGCCTGGCTTCCCCACTCTATAGTTACTCATAGGTTTTCTGGGGGAGGCAATCTGAAACTATGTAAATACCCTATTCATCATCAAACTTTCAATGTATTCATTTATGAAGGCTGTAAGGACTCATGGTTTCCTTCATATGTATTTAGTGGGCAATACTGCGGTAGATGCTCTAATTTAATTGTCTCTCAATTTGGTCAGCGGACCCCCTTCAAGTTGGATTCTGTGACCTTTGCCATGTCTTCATCATTCTTCGAGTCCTGTGTGTCCTGGAGTAAGATGCTCCAGGCTTGTCTTGTTCTTTTTGCTCGTGCCGGGGAATGAGCCATTTTTCCAAGGAGTAACACAGATACATACACACGTGCTCACCACACTCACATGCGCAATCTTCATCTCTACAGTTAGCCTTTCCATGGAAAACCGCAAGTTCACCTCCATACCTCTGATTCTAATTCAACGCCAGCATCGCGGGGTTCATACTTGTAGATTCCTTCTCTGACCATGAGAGACTTGGCTGCCGTTATCTTTAATATAGTTGCTTGTTTGATCTAGCTCCCTGAACATAACTGATATCTCTTCTCCGCTGCCATCTTCTCCTCTGTGTGGTCCCCCTCCACACCCTCACACTTGCCAGGGCTCTGCGCCCTCTGCTGGGTCGCCCCTCTGTGTGGCCTCTCATCACCCAGCTTAGGTTCTGATATCCTCACTGAACACCTTGCATTGGCACCCTCCTCACCTGCTTTGTCTCTGGCCATCTCTGCTTCCCCCCACTTCACGTGGGCTCAGACACTTGGAGCTGGCCTGCCCCCCACCCGTGAATACCCTCTTTACCCCATCTGGGCTCTGACACCCCCATGTAGCTGCCTGTGTGCGTGGCTCCCTTCTCCTCCCACCTGGACATGATACTCTGCTCTGGGCCTTGCAGCTTCTGACCCTCTCCCACCACCGGTGTGGAAAGCCCCCTGTGGTCTGCCCCACCTAATGGCTTTAGGAGTGAAATCTTCAGGAAAGGAAGGAAAAGGGAAAGGAGGGGGAGGGCAGAGGGCAGGAGAGCTTTTCCCCACCTTTTGGCCCAGAAAAATGCATTCAGCATTGTTGTCTTAAACACTTATCATATTACTATTTAGATGTTTCACTTATATCTTTTGACTTCTAACTGAGAAAGAAATATCCTTTCAGACCAGTAAGGAGAAATGTCTGATTCTTTTTTATCATAGTTTTCAGGAAAGTATTTACCATAAATCTTTTTTTTTTTAAAGATTTTATTTATTTATTTGACATTGAGAGACACAGCAAGAGAGGGAACACAAGCAGGGGGAGTGGCAGAGGGAGAAGCAGGCTTCCTGCTGAGCAGGGAGCCCCAGTTGGGGCTTGATCCTAGGACCCTGGGATCCTGACCTGAGCCAACAGATGCTTAACGACTGAGCCACCCAGGCACCCCCATAAGTCTTATTACTAATTCAAGTAACCCTAGCCAATCTATCTTGGCTGGGGAGGATCGAAGATGCTGGTAACGGCTTCAGTAAGGAGATGACTCTGCCTTTAATTTGTAGTTCTCAGTTAGGAGAATTACCGGAAAACCCAGGCTGCCAACCCTCCTTCTTTCCAAGGGACTCTGGTCACACCCAAGAACTGGGCTACATTGTTGCTGAGGAGAGGTTTGGGGTGAGAAGGGGGCGGGGTTTCATTCCCCTTACTCCCCCGCTCCCTCCTCGGGGCGGGGAGGGGGGGGCGTGGCCTAGCAGGCCCTCCAGAGGCACTGCCTTTCCCTTCACCCAAAGCACTCCTGCTTTTCCCAGGGTCCTTCATCTTTTTCTACCTCAGAAAGACCCTACCCACCTGAAGGCAGTCCTCGGGAGTTTGGGGCCAGGTTTGGGGCCTCTTTTCTTATTTGAGATGCTTCATCAGGGATCCTAACAGAAAACATCAGTTGCAATGCTCTTATCAACATTTCTTCCACAAGTGACCCTGCCTGAAGATATCCATTTTTTGCTAGAACAACTTCCTTGCCTTGCCTCCTCCTGCCTAGAAAAGTCTTCCATTTTGTACAACTCCTGGGAGCTCTTTTCTGCTTGTTAGATGGGATGCTGCAGATTCGTGAATCATTGAGTAAAGCCAATTCGATCTTCATATTGACTCAGTTGGGTTTTTTTTTAAACATGACCTTGGGACTTGTTATCTCAAACCAGTAAAATACAAAAACTTCATGCTGAGCGTGGATTGTAACTAGAGGGAAAAGCTGGTTTCATAAAAGCAAAACAACAGCAATAAGAAAACCCACAAAATTGGGTGATTTTCAGAGTATGTTGTGGCAGACATCCTAAGCACTATCCCACTGTCTTCTTGTCCATGTAACTTGTTTGGAATTAACTTGAGGGATTTCTTGTCCAAGGAAACAAAACTACCTCTCCCCTCCCTAGCTCAGGTCTTTTCATTGTATCCCCACAGCACCCTCTGTTCCGAAGAAGGGTAATAAATAATCCACTTTTCCTCTGCAACTCTTCTCCTCCTCCTTTAAGATTATTTATTTGAGAGACAGAGCGAGAGAGCAGGAGCAGGGTCAGAGGGAGAAGCAGACTCCCCACTGAGCAAGGAGCCTGATATGGGGCTCGATCCCAGGACTCCAGGACCATGACTTGAGCCAAAGGCAGACGTTTAACTGACTGAGCCACCCAGGAGTCCCCGGTTCACTTCTTGATGCAGGGACTGACTCACCTTTGAATTTAGTACCTAGTTAAATAAATGAGCAACAACTTAGCTCTGCAGCTGTCTTTGCTGGGTAAGACTCTTTGGATTTGAAGATGCCCTTGTACAAGGACGTGCTCCAGATCCTCAGGAAAGGGTGGCCACGGACACTTCCTTTTCGAAAGGGAAAGCCTGTTTCTGGGAGCATTGCAAATGTTTTGTGGAAATCCCACTTCGAGTTCTCTTAAGGACTCTTTTCTTGTTCATCCCTCCATATGCCTCATGGACCAAATTACCACATTTTTTCTGATGGCTCAACATGTTCTTGGCTACAGAAGGATGAAATCCTGCTACAAATTGAGCCTTGTAGGAACTTAAAAGGAGATGCATCTTGGGGGAAACCTGTCCTCCGGCATGCCTTAAGTGAGATGCAAGCATTTGAAGACAGCAGATGCAGACACCAAGATGAAATTAACAAGAAGGGGCTCTGGGGGGCGGGGGAGGGGGGATTGGGTGCTGCCTCGGATCCAAATGAGCAGTCAATTGAGTCCAATAAGGGTGCTAACGAGCTGTTTTACGTGATTCTGGCGAACTCACCCCGTGCCCATAATTTTCTTTCAAGTATCATTAAAATCAAATGATCCCTTATTTTGGGTATCCATTTACACTGTAATTATTTTGGTCTTTTGTAGTGACTTTCGTGGTTAAATTAGGCAATTCTTCTCCTGCCTGGTAGATAGTGTAATGACTTTTTAATCATGTGTTTTTTTTACCAGCCAAATTGTTTCCATGATCCCATTAGAAATTCTTCTGTAGTGATTCCAGTGGATTTATTGAACTACTGGTTACAGCCACGTTGAAGAACTACAGGCTGCCTGCTGCTAAATTCGGCTGATAAATATCAAACACCTTCCGTTTTCCTGTGAGCCCGGAACAAATCTAACGATTTGAACCTATGGACATATTTCCAGACGTTGACTATAGAAGTCATAGGAATACATGTAGTTGTGGTAGGTTTTTTAAAAATGGCATTTATTGTTTTCTGATTGTAAGATTAATGTGTTTTCGTATAGAAAATTCAGAAATACATGAAAATACAAATGCCATAACAAATCTATAATTCCACCAATTACTTAAAACCATTTCATATTTGATGGTATTTCCTTATTATTTTTATCTACTTTTGTTTTTGTTATCTCCCAAATTGGAGCCGTAACATGCATGCAACTTTTTAATCAGATTTTTTCATTTAATATTCATGATAAGCATTTTTCCAGGTCACTGAATATTTTTTTTAGAAGATTTTATTTATTTATTTGAGAGAAAGAGCGAGCGAGAGAGAGAGCATGAGCGGGGGTAAGGAGCAGAAAGGAGGAGAGAAACAGGCTGTCCCACTGAGCAAGGAGCCTGGTGCGGGGCTCCGTCCCAGGACCCTGGGACCATGACCTGAGCCGAAGGCAGACGCTTAACCGACTGAATCACCCGGGTACCCCTAGGTCACTGAATATTTTTGAAGTTATAATTTTAATGGTTGTATAATATTCCATTGTATTCATTTGTCTCCTAAATATCACCTGAGCTCCTACTATAAACAAGCACAAAATTTACTGTAACTTCTTTAGTTATTTCCTCATTGTTTAAACACTTGGATCCTTGAAATATATGTCATAGCATGGCTCTCTGCTCCAAACCCAGCAAAGGCTCCCTATTTTGCTGAGAGTTAAGTCCTTTGAAGCCCGTCATAACTGCCCCACACTTTTCTCTCTGGTCTCCGGCTTCCTCTCTTACTCCTCCACCTGGTCTGGCTACCCCAGATACATTAGACTCCCTAATGTTTCTTTAATTGCCAGACAGGCTTGTGTCCCAATACCTTTGCATCTGCTGATCCCTCTGCCACCAATGCCCAAGGACCACTGTCTAGATAACTCACCTTTTTGAAACTTGGCTCAAATGTCATCTTCTTAGTGAAGCAAAATTTTCCTCCTCATCTTGCTTCCAGCCACTTCTGATCCCTCTTATTTTGCTCTGCTTCTTCTTTTTTATCAAGCATCTACTATTTCATGTACTACTTTACTACAGCTGTTTACTAAGTTTACTATTTAGTATCGGTTCTTCCCACTAGAATGTAAATTCCAGGAGGGTAAAGATTTTTGTCAATTTCATTCACAAAAGTATCCCGGGTGCCTCAAACGATATTTGGCATGTCGTTGGTGTTCAGTAAATGTTTGTCAAATGGATGGATAAATGTTTTGCTTTTTTGGCTACTGCAAACAATGCTGTATTAAATCTAAATCTTTGCCTGAATCTCTTGGGATCTTCTGATACTGAGTCAAAGAAACAAATGGTAAGCCTTCTTGATAGGTATTGTTTAGGAGCCTCTTAGAAAACTTCTTCTTCTTCTTCTTTTTTTTTTTTTAGGGAGAAAGAGAGAGAGAGATTGAACACAGGGGAGGGGCAGACGCAGAGGGAAAGAGAGAATCTTAAGCAGGCTCCACGGCCAGCACGAGCCCGACACGTGGTTCTATCTCGCGACTCTCAGATCATGACCTGAGCCTTGACCAAGAATTGGATGCTTAACGGACTGAGCCACCCAGGTGCCCTAAGGTTGTTCTGATTTACACGTTGCGCAGCACAGTATAACTATCCATCTCGTTGCATTAACATATGCATCAAATATTATTTAAAAATATCTTTACCAATTGAATTGCTGAAAAATACTACTCATTTAAAAAATTTACAATAAAAAATTTTACAATTATTTGCTACTAAATTTGAAGATTTAAAAATTAGTTTACTAGTCATGGACATCTCTTATTTTGGGGATCACCTGATCACATTTCTTATTGATTTTTCTGTTCTGAATCTTGGGATTTATTTTTACTAGGAATAATCTGGGCATAGCAAGATAATTATACTTAGAGAAATAAAATAAACAGTCTTGAACCTACCACCCAGCTCAAGAAATACTACATCATGGATTCTTTTGAAATCCTAATGAGTGCCTCCCCAGCCCCCTTGCTCAGCACCTTCACAAACAAATCATTGTTTTTTATGTGTCCCCAAATGGCACATTATTTAATCTTGTCTCTTTTGAAAATGGAATCATACTGTATGTAGTCTTCTACACTTCCACATTGTGTTTCAAATTTACCGATGTTTGATTTCTACAGCTATAGTTCATTTGTTTTTACTGCTAAATATATTCTCTTTTATGAATATACCATTTATTTATCCAGTGTCCTGTTAGTGGGCAGTGGGTCTGTTTCTAACTCTTTGGTCTTATAAGCAACATGACTACACACATTCTTGCTCCTGATTCCTGAGGCATTATACAAAGTCTCTCTAGGGTATGGAATTGCTGGGTCTTAGAGGCTGGGTATGTTCAACTTTTCCAGATAATGTGAAACCCCTTTCCAACTTGGTTGTATCAGTGTATATTCTCACCAGCAGTGGATGGTCATTCCTGTGGCTTCTGTGGCTTCACATTTTTCCCAACACTTGCTCTGTGTTGGAATGACTGAAAGATGGTATCCCATTTTGGGTTAAATTTCATTTACCTTTCAAATGATTTTTTTGATTTTTCTGTTGTGACTATTAAGATGTATTTTTATTAGAAATAATCTGTGCATAGCAAGATAATATACTTTCAAATGATTATTTCAATGATTTCAATGATTTGAAATGATAACAAATGATTATTGGGTATTCCTTCACCTCTTTTTTTCTTTTTATCTAAAGATTGATAATACCCATTATCATCATTTATTGAATTCTACCTTCTGTATGTGGGTCCCTGCACACTGCGTACTATTCCCTCATCAACCTGATGAAGTAGTTAACTATCATCTTTGGGGCCCCAGAGAGATTATCATCAGAGCGTATGTTACAAACTATATTTCCCCAAATGATAGCCTTCACACATTTATAACATGTCACCTGAGACCCAAGACTAACCTGTAATCCTGTCAGATTGCAATTTGACAGTAGAATCTAATTCCTGAAGTCTGTCCTAAGGTCTTTCAGAGATTTTTTTTTTTAATCACTAATAGTTTTGTGAAAGAAAAATCTCTTTCTTAGTTAAACTGAGGTTAGGTTAGAGTGCCTGGTTGATTTCCAAATATATGGAAGATCATCATATTTAAGGAATGTTTGAAACAATGTGAATGGTTCATCAGAGCTATACAACAGAAGCCTGGAGCTTCCTGTCAGCCTTCCTGAGAGAAAGCTCATAGGAAATATTGTGGGATGGACCCAAAGGGACATGGATCATCATTCTGTTTTGGAAGGTTTCAGCTAGATTGTCTCTCAGAACATCTTTCTTCTGAGGGAGGAGGTCCCAGCAAGCTTGGCTCAGAGCTATGTGTGTGGAAGTGGGGGGAGGGTTTGACATGTTTTGAGGCTACCCATCTTGGGCCAAGCTAAGGCTCAGGAAGTCCACTGGGCCACAGGATCCCTGGGCCTTTAGGCAGCAGGCCAAGGGAGGGTCAGCAGGAGGTCCATGAAAGAAGTAGAGAAAAGGGTGACACTGTGGACCTCAGAGACTAGACCCAAACCTAACCTTTCCCATGGCACCCCTGGGCGGGTCTTCTCCTTAATTTTGCTTTTCTGTGAGCCCAAGATCATGCTTTGTCTGATGATTTTCTCTGTCAGTAGAATTCTCAACCTTTCCATCATTCACTTTACCCTTAGCATATGTAGTCTTATGCTATTATTTACTTAAAAATAATTTTACTGAAGTATAATATGCATATCTTGAAAGTCACCCATTTTAAGCATACAATTCAATTATTTTTAGTGACTTTACTGAATTGTGCACCAATCACCAAAATCTGCTAATAGTTGCATTATCCAGTGAGACCCCTCATGTTTATCAGCAGCCAATCTTTGTCTCCCCGTCCCCTGTCCCCCCCCCCCCCCCGCACTGCCTCCAGGCTCAGACAACCTCTAGTGTGCTTTCTATCTCTATAGATTTTCCTTTCCTGGACATTTCATATAAATGGAGTCATATAGAATGTGATCTTTTGTGTCTGGCTTCTTTCACTTAGCATGAACTTCATCTGTTTTGTAGTGTGTATCAGTGTTTCATTCCTTTTTATGGCTGAATAGTGTTCTATTGTTTGGATATAGCGTATCGTATTCGTCATTCACCAGTTGGTGGACATTTGGGCTATTTCCACCTTTTGGCTATTATGAATAGTGCTGCTCTGAACATGCACGTGTAAATGTTTGTGTGGACATAAGCTTTCATTTATCTTGGGTATGTACAGAGGAATGGAATTGCTGCATCCTATAGTAAGAATATCTAACTATTTAAGAAACTGCCCAAGTGTTTCTTCATCAATGCCTGATTTTACATTCCATGGGATTGACTTCTTTGTATGAGTTCTTTCTCTATAAGCTGTAGACTTTTTGCAGACAGAAATCCTGCTTGTAGCCCCTTGTAACTCCAACTGTCAGCATAGAATTGGGTTGTGGTCATTAATGATGATGGCTGTAGTGGGCTGAATGGTAGCTCCAGAGATATTATCCATATCATGATCTCTGGAACCTGTGCCTATGGCCTTATATGGCAAAAGATGTTAGGAGCAGCTCTTTTTGAGAGGAGGAGCTCATCCTGGAATAGGCAGGTGGATCTGAATGCTTTCACAAGTACCATTAAAGTGGAGAGAGGGAGAGGGAGATGTGCAGGTACCCAGAGGAGAAGACTATGTGAACACAGAGCAGAGAGAGAAGTGGCCACAAGCTGAGGAATGCTGACAGCTACCAAAAGCTGGAAGAGGCAAAAAACAAACTCTTCCCTCAATCTTCCAGAAGGAGTCTGGCCCTGACAACACCTCATTTCAGCTTTGTGAAACTGACTTTAGACTTCTGGCCTCTGGAACTGTGAGAATAAATTTCTTTCTTTCTTTTTCTTTTTAAAAAAGATTTTATTTATTTATTTGACACACACACACACACACACAGAGAGAGAGAGAGAGAGAGAGAGAGAGAGAGAGAGAGAGAGACAGCAAGAGAGGGAACACAAACAGGGGGAGTGGGAGAAGGAGAAGCAGGCTTCCCGCCGAGCAGGGACCCAGGACCCTGAGATCATGCCCTGAGCCAAAGGCAGATGCTTAACGACGGAGTCACCCAGGTGCCCCAATAAATTTCTTTTAAGCCATGAAATTTATGATAATCTGTTACAGCACCACAGGAAACTAATACAATGGCTTAAAATGGTGGCTGAATAGAGCAAGAGTAGAAGCTGAAACACAGCATATTGGGAAGTCATAAACATAGGCTCGGATCCAGAAGACAGAGAGGTTTCCAATTCCTTTGGAGTAAACCTTTTTATGAATGAAGTGCATTCACGGACTCACTCAGTCGTTCATTTTCAACCACTGACGTTCTAGGAACTCTGCTTGACTTGCCCTTACTATATGTGACCATGTTTTTCTTTCCATCTGGGAAGGAATTACATATCAGCCATTTTTGGATGTACTTTATTTTCTGTCGTACCCAAACCAATGTTACTGCCCATAATCACAGAGTAGATTTTGGAACCAGATTGCCTGTGTTCAAGTACTGGCTTGGCCACTAACCAGTTGTGTGGGTCTGGGCATGTCACTTAAACTTTTTGTGCAGGGGATCCCTTATGAAAGCAATGGAAATAATAATTGTACAAACCTCACAACATTTTTGTAAGGGTTAAACAGTAAAGGTTTAACAACAACCTCTCTCTCTTTGTTTTAAAGATTTTATTTATTTGACACAGAGAGAGATAACGAGAGAGGGAACACATGCAGGGGGAGTGGGAGAGGGAGAAGCAGGCTTCTCTGTGACTATGGAGCCCCATGCAGGGCTCGATCCCAGGACTCTGGGATCATGACCTGAGCCCAAGGCAGATGCTTAACGACTGAGCCACCCAGGCACCCCAACAATCACCTCTCTTGATGTGTAACATTTGCTAGTCTCTGTGTTGTAAAAGCTCCCTTGATGGACAACTTGAAGGCATCAAAGTAGCACCACTGAATATAGGGTTGGAAAGAGATGCACAGTAACATACCATGACATAATATTTCCTCTAACACAGTTACAATGCCTTGAAATAACCTCAAGAATGTAGATAATAGTAAAATGTAGTAAAATAATTAGGGAGAGATTCGTTTTGGACATTTGTTAACCTTGTTTTTAAAAATAATTTATTTAATTATTTCATCATGGCTGTGTTTAACAGCTGGCTCATAAATTTCCAAAAAAATTTTTTTTAAAGATTTTTATTTATTTATTAGAGAGCGAGAGACTGAGAATGAGAGGGGAGAAGGTCAGAGGGAGAAGCAGACTTCCCGCAGAGCCGGGAGCCCGATGTGGGACTCGATCCTGGGACTCCGGGATCATGACCTGAGCCGAAGGCAGTTGCTCAACCAACCGAGCCACCCAGGCGCCCTAAATTTCCAAAAATTTAACAACGAAACATTCTCGTGACTTATAAACTGACTCCAGCTAATTTAATGTATATAAGGAACTTGGGACAAAGCCCGGCACACAGCAGATAGTGTGTAAGTGTTAACTGATTTCTATTGCTACTGCTATTATTTTGAGTATTGGAACTCTATAAACACTGAAATTGGGCATTTTTCTTCATTACCCTATGAAAGCCCTGGCACTAACCCAGGATCCTCTCCTGTCCTCAAGGATGACTAATTACTGTTAGAAGAGACCCAAATTTAAGAGCCTGGGCACCCAAGAACAGCACTGAATTGGTAGCAAAATGGAGGCAATGGTGGCTTCTCCATCTCTTTATCAGAATGCCTGATGCATTCAAAGCAGTTGGGCTTGGAAGTCAAGCGGTAGGAATAAAGGAAAGGCCCAGAGGGGGATCAGGAGGGCAGCATCTAGCTTTAGCACCATTTTAGGGATCTTGGGTAAGAACCACCAGTCAGCCAGTGGCGGAGTCGAAGCTTGGGTCGCTTCATTCCATCCTGCTGTTCTTTGAGTACAGGTACGTACCTGTTCTTTGTGTAACAGGTACGCCTTGCTCCCTGTTAGTCTTTAGATGGTGACCTTTTGTTCTCTGCCTGACATCTCCACCTCTGACTTAAAGTTGAGTAATATTTAAGAAGCAATGTGGAGATCAAGAATTTATGAATCACCATAAACACAGTCCAAAACCACCTGACTTAAAGAAGTGCTTTAGCTGGGTAGTTCACACGGGCTCCCTCAGTGTGGGATGTTGCTTAAATACCTAGAAAATTAATTCATTATAATGATCCCTTTATCCTTTGTTGGTGAAACTAATTCCATAAGTTGTAAACTTTTATCTTAAGTTTCAAAGGACTTAACCATAATTGAAATGTTTTTCTAATACTCCTTTGAATGAATGAAGCTATAATCTAACAGATCATTTTATTCTGGAATATGTAGGGGAAAAATAAACAAATTACATAAAACCAGCTGATTTACAAGTTAACCTGGAAGTTCTTTGCGTTGTAAGTTTTAGTTTTCCTTGAATTAGCTCCAAACAGATAGAATAACATTAAAAATTCTGAAAAAAAAGAAAAGAAAAGAACGTAGTAAAGACTCAACTTAAGACTTAATACCTTTCTATTTTGGGACTGTGCACCACAAAGTATGCTGTGTAAAATTTTATTCCCTGGGAAATGCTTTAGGGAAGAAAGCTCTCTCTGATCAAGTAAGTTTGGGGAAGGCTGCATATTAGTCCCCTCTTGGGAATGCACAATGCAGGCTAATGTGGTAAAGGCTCTGAGCACTGCTACTAGAAAGTAACTCCCTAATTTCATGGAACTCTCCATCTCTGAGACTTACCTGGCCTCAAAATCCTGTTTTCACATATATCACGCTAACCTCTTGGACAATTGGTGTTCTTCGGGAATAATTTTGGAATCCCTACACTGGGGTCGTTATCAGCAATAATAAATTGTTTTGTGATCTTCAGCAAACCCTGGCCTCAATTTCTCCTTTGAATAACAACCCGCTGACAGAGATGCCGTGAACCAAAATTTCCTCAGAAAGCTTCTCTAAAAACTTTGGAATGCTGCTTCTGTGTTTGGCCAAGGTTCATCACCAGAAAGTCACCTTCTTGGTTCCCCCATGACTCCATTCTGTAACATTCTCAATAAAGCACCTCCACACATAGAAGTGGACGCGGGGCGAGGTCAGGGAGGCTAGAACTTGCTTCAATTTCAACCTGATGCTTTGTTTCAAAGGTCCTATTATTTTTTTTTTTTCTTCTCAAGGCACAACTGCTAGTAATGTCCTTTAACCCATTTGTAGCCACTTACACGGAGACAAGTTGTCAGGGAATAACCTATGTTCACATCATCGTTTCTGGGTGGCTTAAACCAGGATAACAGCAACCTTAAGGCTCATCTCAGCTTTTTCCTCTGCTGCCTTCCCAGTTTGGGTTCAGTTTAGAAACCAGTTAGTACGTAATCCAAATAAACAAGCCAGAGCAGAATGTCCACAAGACTGAAAAGCAGAGCAGCTTTAAAAGTCCAGTAGTTACTTGGAGTTTAGCTCTTGTGACAAAAGCCGAGGATTCACTAATCAGCACGGCGCCCAATGGACTAGGGGCCCACAACTTCGCTTCTGTTCCTTCCCAGAGTGTTTTAGGCTTAAAGAGGAGCAAATATTCATCTCTACAAAGTAGAAAATAATCACAAACTAGTTTTGGGTGTTTCCTTGAAGTGAGGGCTTTTGGGGATATTTGTCTTTGGGGTTTCTGGAGAGTGTCATAAAGCTCTTCACTGAATCAAGCTTCCCTGGGTGGAGATGAACTTCATTTCTAAAACAAAGCTTTCGATCCCAATTCTAGCCAGATTTCTGCCTTTTTGTCTTCTAATAAAGAACAGCAGTTATGAGTTGGAAAGACCCAACATTATCGTTTTGGTTAAAATAGATTGTTCACAAAATTCTGAAAAATGTCTTTCCCTTGTGAGATCTAACTGAAAACTGCAAATTCTTTCCTAAGCGGGAACTGAGGTTCAAAGAACTTGACTGACATATAAAGCAATACATTTTTTCCCCTTAATTTGCCCCGTATTTTCTTCCCTATTTTTGTGTTTACAGTATTAATACAGGATCGAGGCAGTAAATGGTGACTGACTTACCTGATTTGATGGCAAATGAGTCTTCCGCTCACAAGGCTTGGGTTTTGAAGTCGAGAGAGGGACAAGCACGGAAGAGCTTATCTGGCCGGCGCCTTAGGAGAGGCAGATGTTTTGCATTTTACCTAGATTTTCTTGTCCACGGACCTAAGAACTTGCTCCTGGACAGGGCCAGCTTCATGGATCCGTGAACTGTGCAGTTGCACAGGGCCCTTGTGTGGAGAAAGACCCCAGGCTTGATGCCCAGTGGTTACTATGGTGATATTCTTAATGCTTTTTGAACAAGGGGCCCCACATTTCATCTTGCTCTGGGCCCCTCCAATGAGACAGCTAGTCTCTGCTTGGATTATTGTTGACAGAGGCTCTCCACTCTCCTCTTCCTCTTCTCTCTCCCACCTACAGCCCCAGACGCAGCCTCAAGATCATGCTCAGTGTCATGGTCACTGGAGTGGGAAGCTGATATTCACTCTGTGGTGAGTCAACTTTCCACGGTCCTCCTGTGGATCGTATGGATTATTTGTCATCTCCGAGTGGCTTTCTCTTGGTCTGGACTTTTGAGAAATGCCAGGTAATTTCAACAGCTGTGCCAGCCAAACATGATCAGGAAGGGAAATATGTTACCTAGGGAAAGCTTTGTAATACCAACGCTTAATAAAAATTATTTTTCATTTGCAATTTCTAGATTCTTATTAACAAGAAACCAGTAAATAGGTGCAAAATCAATTTCCACTGGAGTTTATATTAGAATTAAAAAAAAAAAGTCTTACTGAACACCTGAATACTTTATGGTGTCAGTTTCCTGTAGATTGTTTCTATTTTTTTATGGTGAGCCATCTGGAGGACATTTATTCAATAGGCTTATTAAACTTTTATATTTGCACCACTTGCATAAACCACCTAAAAATTATGATGATGAAACTCCTGTCTTTGGATAGTCCTTTGTTTTCTCTCCTTTTCTTTTCTTTTTGTTGCCTCAGGAAATTCTTCTGAAGTGGCCATGTTTCTCATTTAACTAATTTAAAAATTGCTCACCTCACCATGTTCCCTCTTCCTCCCTTACTTTGGTAGAAATGCTGTTATGAAACTGCACTTCACTGTGATGATTCAGGCCTTATTGAAGAGCGTGGAAAGAAATAGTTCTATCGGTGGCTACTCGGTCTCTGTCACTGAGAGCATGTGCCGTGCGTGACCCTCTGACCTCCGTGCGAGAACCCCCGGGAGACATTGCTCTCCACTTGGTTAGAGCTAGCGGAAGGGCTAGTTCATCTGGGGCGATGCCGAGCCCAGCAAGCTGGATTTGTGTCCTAAGGGTCACCGGACAGGGAATGAGATGAGAAAAAAAAAAAATCTCGTTACCAAAACTTCTTTTAGGAGGTTGCAAAGAATATTTTGAGAAGTCACTTGGGGAGGTGCTAAGAATTTCAAGGAGCATAATCAAGTAACAGTATGCTCCGTAAACTTCCCTCTGAGCATCTTGGCTGGATTGAATTGGAGAGTTTTGCTTGCTGGGTGGGGCGTGGAATTTTAGGATGGGAGAAAAATTGCCTGGGATATTGGATGAGAAGCTGAACCCTGTCAGCAACCGCCCCCCCCCCCCCAAAAACATCTTTAAGCAGCTCCTCTGTAAATAAATGTGGAAGAGATATTTTAAAGACTCTTGGCTTGAAGGGATGCCAAAGTAGCTTTCCCACAGACCTTCCTACCTTAATCCAACCCTCATGTAAGTGCCTTGTATAGTTTAACTTCTCCTGAGCAACTGGTTAGTTTTTGTGTTTACGGTCTTTGGGACTCATAACCAGCCCCAGTTTCCTCTTTGAGGCGGCTGGAGCAGGGCTTAGAGCTAAAGGGGCCATGCCCCTCGCTCTCCCAAGTGTGCGGGAGTCCCTATAGCCTTTTGTCTTAACCTCATTCCCAGGCTCATTTTATTGTTTAGCTTTTATTTCCTCTTGCCTAATTTTCCCTACTTATTTTATCTTGCCAGACCGTATAGATCTTCTTAGACCACCTTAACTCCTTACTCTTTTAACTTTTAAAGTATTATTTAGAGGTATTTTGTATGTTCTTCTCTTTCAGGGGGTGGAGAGGAGGAGCAGAGGGAGAGGGAGAGAAAATCCCAAGCGGGCTCCAGGCTTAGCCCGGAGTCCAACGGCAGGGCTCAGCCTCATGACCTGAGCTGAAATCAAGAGTTGGAGACTCAATGGACTGAGCCACCCAGGCGCCCTTCCTTCTCTTTCTTCTTCTTCTCCTGGTCTTCTCTTTTGTGGTTACTTCAGAAGAGTAACAGCAATTATTTCATATCCCATCTCACTGGCCTTTTTGTGATTCTACATAACCTGACAAGGTAACCAAGGGCATATTTTGGATGAAGATTCATAATGCATACGGGGGAGGGAGATCAATTTGCCAAATAGTAAAGGCTATAGCCTGTTCTACAAATAAACATAGGCACAGGAAAGCAGCAAATGGTATTAACTATACATGATCGAAAGACACAATAAAGGGGCGCCTGGGTGGCTCAGTCGTTAAGTGTCTGCTTCAGCTCAGGTCATGATCTCAGGGTCCTGGGAAGGAGCCCTGCTTGGAGCCCCCGCATAAGGGGGGGGTGTCTGTGCTCAGCGGGGAGTCTCCTTCTCCCTCTCCCTCTGCCCTCCCAACCATCGCTCATGCATTCTCTCTCTAAAATAAATAAAATCTTTAAAACAAAATAAAGGCACAATAAAACACAAGTGAATTGTACCACACCTCACCAAATAAAGTTGTTATGTATATTTATATTAAGTCATTTAATATAGAATTACTACTGTTCACTTACATTAAAACTAATAATCAACAAATGATCAGACTAACCTCCCAATAACAGTATTTCTAGTTGCCTATCAGACACCTCTACCAAGATGTCCCAAAGGCACATCAAGCCCAACATCTTCAGTACCAACCTCAACATCTCTGGAAACCCTCACCACTGCCCGTACTTCTTCCTCCCTAGTCACCTACGTCACTGTTTAGATTCCTCTCTAGAACCCTACATTCAGTCAGGGACCCAGTCCCTTGCTTACGTTTGAAATCCTTCTTGAGTGCAGACTCTGATTCTAAAGCCATTTCGGGTCCTACCCTCACTCCTCTTAGCCTGAGTTCTCCTGTGAGGCTGTGTACTCCCGGGTGTACATATAACTGTCTTCTGGTTAAGTGGAGAAAATGTTAGAGCTGCTATTTATATTTTTCTCTCTCCAACATTTCTGGCTTTTTTTTAAGCATACCAGTTAAATATGTAAATAAATAATAGTCACATGTAGGAGTATATGCTCAGAAATTTCTAATGGGGTACAGAGTCAGAATGGTTTGGAGATGACCCATGTAGACTATTGTGGTTCATCACGCTGCCTTCAGTCTAACTTCCCCGCCATTTTATTACTCATCCATGAGGTAAAGTGCTTAGAATAAACTAAGTACTATATAAGTGTTAGCTATTAGTAGTATTATCCTATCCCCAAACTTAACTGTCACTGTCTTAAATCCTCATTATGAAGCATCTGGATTTTTACTTCAAAGTCTTCAGTCAGTTGGTTTTCATACTAGGATCCCCACGGTGAGCGCCTTGGCTCTTGGCCTATTCTGCCAAGTCTGCATGAGCACAAGCTGGCACTCGGGGCTCTGGCTAGTTAGAGGACGGAGACTGCCGTGGCCTCGTACCACGACGAGACGTGTTCACTCTGTGTCCAGCCTCTCCCTTGATCACTTCCCGTGACATGTCCCCATTCTTGAACCACACAAGTCATTAGGCCACTGCCCAGCAAAAGGAAAACATACAGGCTTTGGATTATCTCTAACATAAAGTCCACATTTCCTTGGGAGGACGAGGAGACTAAAATATATTGGAAAGTACCTGCCTGGGATTTGTGGAGTTTTGTGTTCTACTGCATTTGCTGAGGAAAAAAGAGGGGGAACCACCTCACATGAAGTCTCCAGAGTCAGGTGATATGAATTCAGAGCTGTCACTCTCAAGTGTGTTCTTGGGTAAATTGCTGCGTATCTCCCTACCTCAGTGTTCTTATCTGTAAAAGGGCACAATGATACCTGCCTCACCGGATCGTAAGACGACTCCCTATCCTGTTCTTGGGAACCAACAGGTTTTTCATACATGCTGGCTCTTGTCATTTGCAACATTCTGACACTTTTAGAAAGTCTTAGAAAGCATCCCCCTGAAGGGATATTTAACACATTCTAGTTAGAGAAGAGTTCTTAAAAACAATGCCAACTAAATGGGAGCTGATAAACATGGGAAGGTCTCGGGCAGGGCTCAGAGGGTAGCGGGGGCAGAGGGCTGGGAGGGACAGGTGGGCCTCGGGCGCCGGAATGGGTCAGAGAATAGAATCTCTTCTCTTTTTTATGATTCTGCAGAGTTTTCTTTGTAACCAACTTTATTTCCACTCAGTGCAACTCGTTGCCACCGACTTTATTTCCATAAGAAAGCACAAGCATACACTCCATACAACTCTCAGAAAACTAAAGCAGCACCTTTATTTTATACAAACAGTATAAAATGTTCATTATGTAAGAGCTGTGTTTTGTTTACAATATATTATATTGCTTCAAGCCAATGCCAAAAGTCCATACATTATATTCCCTATTTTATTGTGTTTACAATATATTATATTGTTAAATGCCACTGCCAAGTGTTTTCTTTTTCTTTCTTTTCTCTTTCTTTCTTTCTTTCTTTCTTTCTTTCTTTCTTTCTTTCTTTCTTTCTTTCTCTTTCTGTTTCTTTCAATATTGAATTATCTGGAATCATGGTAAGGTCAAAATATAGTGTATTGAGAGTTTAAGAACAAGGGGAATTTTAAAAATGTGACAAATGTCTAAACCTATGACAGTAAAATTAGAAATGTTGTAACTTCAACGCGGTTGACTGCTCTGTCCACACCCTTGATTTATGCATTTTTGTTCCATTTACCTTCTCCAGGGTTCCCCAGCCCCTCGACACCATGAGTACATTGTAATTTCGGAAATTATTTGCCAGCTACACGACTGACAAGACACAATTTTAACCTGATCAACTGACATAACATCAAATCTGTCCCAAAGCACTGAGACAAGAAATCTATACCATCCCACTACAGACGTACTTAGAAAACTTAAAAGGAAGAGTAAATATCAGCTCAGTGATTTATAATGAAGCTAATAAAATTCAGGCCAGTATTCTTAACTGTAATGAACATTATTTGAACATTCAACACATGAAAGGTTAACAAAGGCTATGAACTTGGTGTAACTTAAAACGTTTCAGATGTCGGAGTTCACCAGATGTAATTGGATTCAGGAGGATCCTGCCGCTCCTCAGCCTTTTTAAGTGAAGGCGTGTGCTGCCTGAGCCGGGTGCCTGCTGGCCTCAGGGCGTGCATGAGGCGGGCTCCGTACCCTGTAAAATTATTCACAGCTTAAAAGAGAAGAAACTACAAAAACAGGCCCCTCAGATTCATTATTAACCATTCAAATGAAATCCGTTTTCCCTTTTCAACCCAGAGTGAAAGATCACAGCCGCCACAAAAAGCCACCTGAGTGAAGAGATGTTACAGGTTCAAGCTCTCTGCTAAAAAAGAAAACCTATTTTAGGAACTCCATCAAATCTGGCTTCCATGGAAGCTCTGACTCACTAGAGATTTTGGCCATGCAGAAAATCTTGATGCAAAGTTTGGATGGATGCGGTCGAATGATGGATTTTCTCCACCCAAGGTCTGGTAAGGATCTGGCACTGAGGTCCCCAAAGTGGGCATGTTCTTGTGGAGGATCTGATCATTTTCATGGCATTGCCAACCCAGCCTCGATTACACTGATCCAGGTCACCTCCCACCCCTATAGCGATCGCACAATCGAGGGCGGCTATTGCACTTACACAAAATGGGCATCTTGTGAGAGTAAGGACCTCCGTGCTACATTTTAGAGAAGGCTTCTGATTTGAACAGACTCCTTTCCCATGGGGATTTGTCAGTTTCAGTCATGGCGGGCATCTATCCGTTTCCAGCTTAGTTGTAAGTGGACACTAACACTAATTTCCATAGCTGCAGACCTCCCTGTCTCCTACTTGTGAACTTCTGGAGGTGCCTGGGGCACTGACTCCTTTCTCCTGATTTCCTAAAACGAATCCAAGGCGGTGATCACGCTTAAAAAATCTGCCTCCATCTTCCTGTGCGTTAGAGTCGAGTTTGGCATCCCGTTTGTTCCCTGTGGCTTTTAAATGCAAGCATGCCATTAAGTAACTACTGAGAGCAGAATACTTTGTTCCTGAATGTGTTTCTCTGAGCTGTCAGTATGTAGGCTAGTAGCTCAAGGAACAGCCAGAACATGAGCCAACAATGCGCTGGAGTAAATCCCTACCCTGCTGTTCTCCCCGCCACCCATGAAGCCTGAACCTCCCTGCTGGTGAGGGTGAGCCTCAGCTGGGAAGTCTCTGTCCAATGTCCTCCTCCCCACTAACACGTCTGGGTGCCCGAGACCTCCCAAAGTGCACCTCGCTGGGAGTCTGTTCTCAGCAGCCCTTCGTGCCTCAGGCCTTCCTGGTCACCTCCCCTGGTCAAAATAAACCTCTTTCTTTCCAGCCTGATTCTCTAAGCTCATGTACAAAATGGTTGGGTGGCCTCTCCTGGACACCACATTTGCATTTTAATCAGGCACCGGGGCATCTGCTTGAGGCAACGCCTTGATCTGAGGGAGGTACACAGATGGCAAAACTCCGCAGCAGGCTGAGGACCGCGGGTGGATGGGGGCTGGCAGACCTGTCCGAATTCTCATCGATGCTACTCGAGGGCTGCTGACTTGCCTTCTGTTTGGTGGCGTGACTGGCGTATGAGCAGGAACAGTGCCCCTCTACTCTCCTGCCATCACTCTTGGTCGCTAGGTCCCAAATGTGGATCCCAGAGGAGCTCTGTAACTGACGCATGGGCTGGATAGTGTGACCTCAGGCCATCCCTAGGCCCGCGGATGTCTCAAAAGTCACTTGCATCCTGAGTTAAGGGTGGCATAAAAGGTTCGGTTTACTCTTTCCCCAAGTGTCTCTAGAAATGGCTAGTTTTCTGCAGGTCTTTTAGTCCAAAAACAGCTTCCCCCAGGTGTGTCCCTGCAGGGATACCATTCAGCCATTACTATCTGGGGAAAGAACTATTTTCCAGGAGAACTGAAATTCTTGTTAAGCTACACCCCCCTGAAGCCAATTCAATCTACCGTCAGTCAATGTAGTGCCTGAGAAGACTCAAGTCAATGGCTTAGTGTAGCCTAGACCAGACACAACCTGTCTTAAAACCAACAAACAAAAAAGCACGTATACCTACATACAAATGTATTAGATATACATCATAATAATATAATGTGAACATTATAAAATACACAAGTTAGAGATTTGGGATTGAGAGACATAAATATATATAAGCTTATATATAAATATAATAAAATAACACAAAATATAAAACTATTGTCAAACCCGTCTTTTCCATCTGCCTAGCTGATCACTCCCATACTCCCCAGGCTACGCAGACCACCCTTCAGAGACTGTGGATCTAGGAAAACACCTGATGTGAAGGTGATCTGCGCAATTTGTGTGCATTACGTCGGAGCCTCACTGTGACAGGTACAAGCAGAACTTCTGCGTTTGAAGGCTGTTGGATGACTGGAGCCTTCCTTCCTTCAAAGTGGACCATGGGCCCACGCTCAGGAGACAGAATGCTAGCTGCCAGATGGACCGAAACCACAATGTTTATTTTGTTCCCTTGCTCACTGACTGTCCCTCCCGCTCGAAGCTGGGCCCCACCAGGCAGGGCATTTTCTGTTTGCTCACCGGCAGGTCTCCAGTGCCTGGATTCCTGCTTGGAGCAGAGAAGATCTCAATCCAAATGAAATGGCTGAATGGAACCAGTTTCATTTTGTGTTGAAAACAGGCCAGTGGTTTATCATCTCTACAGCTAGCTCATTTTGGGTAGTCAGTAAATTTTAAAAAACACAACTCCATTCTAATATCTCTCCCATACTTCCTAGACCTTTCCTCTCTTTCCTTTTTATCTTTCCTTCTCTTTTTGCCTCAAAAGAACTTATTTAAAACATACCATAGCCAATAACATTTATCTGACCTTAAAGAGCAAAATTCTTCATGTTTTATACCCTCACGGATAGATCTTGAAGGATAAAATCAGAGCTGAATAGATCTATGTATTTGGTTTAGACGTGTATACTTGTTATTTCTTTCAGAGTTACCACACTGTATTACAAAACCCACCTAAATCACTGATTTAACTTAGAAAAGAGTCGCGGAGCTATTTTACAGATGTGGTGATAATTTGCACAGCTGCATTGCCCTTAGACTCTAAAACTTAGACTCAAAGGTTTAGAGGATTGAGGGGGCCAGGGGCGAGCACCGGGGACAGGAGGCAGACACGGGAAGCAGGGCTGAGTTACGGGGTCATCTGTTAGCCTCCGGAGCCAAGACATGCTAGAGGCGGGCTCTCCGGACGCCGCCCACTCACTTTTATTGCAGTGTCTTCCGTGCCAGCCTTCCTGACATTGGCACTTGCTGGGCTCATGGCAGGTTCCATGGGTACCGCAGCCAGGCTCGCAGACAGCTAGAATCGGAGGAGATAGAAAGTGTTTTCTGAGCTTTCACTGTTCAACAGCATTAGTTGCTTTTCCTGCAGCTCTTTAGGACGTGTTAGTTTGGGCTTCATCCGCTATTGTTGTTTTTCCTAAGTCAATCTCCAGCTATCAGCCAGTTTGGGACTTTTTGAAAAAAGGCCCGAGAGAGACAGTAAACTAAGCTCGGTGCTTCTGAGTCACAAAAGATGCTCAGTAGGACTTGGAAACTGCTGGAATGGGAGTTCATTTTCCTTAAGAAAACCCCGACTAGTTAAAAAGCTGGGTGGCTCGTGTGTCAATGTGTCTTGTGTTTTCACATGCACGGATTTCATACAATGTCTTTGTTCTAGAGGAAGGGAACACGGATGTCTGTGAAGACAGGTTCATGGTGATGCTCAGGCAACATGCGGGAGGCCCAGAAGTTGTGTAGGAGGAGATCCCCAAGCACGGGCTGATTCCGCAGATGGGTACTTACGCTTCGAACAGAGATCTCCTTGGTAACCTTTGGAGCACTTGCATTTGCTTTTACCAATGCATTTACCTCCATTTCGACAGGGCTGCGGGCATTTGCCTGAAACAGAGGAGGATACAAATAAACCAGGAACTCAGTGCTTCATTCAGAGGTCATCGCATTTTTCAAAGGAATTGTGGGCCTTTGAGAGGATAAATGCTTTTAGATGGCAGCTACTGCCACTTCTTTCAGACCTGCTCTGGCTTTGATACTGCTGGAGTTTCATTCTTGGAACAAATGGGCTAGTATTTTTACTTGTGATTTCTAATGGATATCTACTACCACAAATGTGTTGTGCACATGCTACACTTATGTGACTTTTTTATAAGCAGAATAAAATTCTGTTTTGTAAACACTTGTCATTTAAGATACAGTACAGGTTAAGAATAAGCTGCTAAGCGATCTTATCTTTTCTCTGAGTTCCGACTTTGAATGTCAATCTTTCTGAAGGCAGGCCTACACCCGTTCCCGGCAGTCTCTCTCCTAGCCTAGGATTCTCCAGAGAGCGGGGCTTGCACGCAGAGAGTTTCTTTGGTAAAGCGACCCTAGGGAACCAGAATGGGGAGACAGGGAGAGCAAGGAATGGAAGGAGGGAAAGCCAACATGAAAGTGTGCGTGTGGGTTGGTCATTGCTATAGGCAACCAGGCTCTATCCTGTGGGGTCCTTCTGAGGAGCCACGGAGACTGGACCTTCAAGTCACTCTTAAGAAGGGAGAGGGGAGCATTTGTTCATTGGCACCTGTCTTCCACTGGTTGAGGGTCATCCTATGGGATGACTTCCTCACGCTTCCGATCGGCCACTCTGTGAGCGCCGGCTGATTTTGTAGGACTCAGAGGAGTCTCTGGGTAGAAAGCAGAGGAAGTGTGGAGCAACTAAGATGGGGTTCAATCAGTAATGCCCGCGCAAAACAGGTTCGCACAGCAGTGACTGGAGTGAAAGGTGGGCTGAGAGGAGACAGGAGGTAGGGCACCAAAGGGGCCCCATACCACACCTATGCTTTTTTTCTAGAATGTCTTAGATTCTCATGATACATCACTCTTTCTTTTATGTCGGTGCCAAATGAGAATTGCTAAGGTTTTCACAGCTCTTTTTGGGTTATAGGATTTTACAGCTGGAGTAGGGCCTTTGATGTAAAAATGATACAATTATTGTCTTTTATTCCAGATACTATTTATTTTCCCTCTGTAATCTAGAATTTGCCAACCTGAACCTCGATGCTTTGAAGAAATAGAAGCAAAAGGACTGTTCACCCACAGCTGGGACTGCACCCCATGATTACATATTCTTACTTGAATGCATGATGGCATTCCAAAGAGAGCAAAGAGCCGTTAGGTTTTGGGAGTGGAGGGATTTGGATTTTTTTTATTGTTGTTCTTTTTTTTTTTTTAATTTCAGCAGAACACTCATTATGAAGGTCTCAATACATAAGGAGAAAAAAAATGAAATCTTTAGCATAAAACAGCACACCTTTTATTCTCTAAGTTTTTCTTTTTATGGTCAAAGGAGTCTTCAAAAGAAGTGAGCTACCCTATGTTTCCAGCAAGGGATATGTTTGATAAACATGAATTCCATATGCAAATTATTTTGCTGAAACACTTTACTTCTTTTCACTTATCCAAAAGGACTTTCTTCATGTATAAATTGACCAGAGGAATATTTAGTCATTGTGCAGACAATACAGACATAATATTAAGATGTTAGAGTCTCTCAAAAACCTGGAATGCCATTATACCTTTCAGTTTTTCTGATGCAGGGATGTTCTAGAAACAGGCATCAAATGACCTTAACAATAGAATACCACCTTTTCATTGACCATTAAAAATCCAAAAGGGTCCTTTTTGCTAGGTTTGGATCCCAAAGATAGCATTTACTGTTTGGTCAAGATCCCAACTCTTACCCAAAGGAAAGGAATGCCTAACTCTGAATTTCCATTTGTATCAATGAAACATCTGACCCCACCGTATGTACAAAATTGGATCATCTCACAGTACTCTGCCATGCATTTGGGTTTTTCAAGTAAACAAGACCTGGGGCAATATGTCAGAAAAGATAGTACTTATTGTGAAATACTTGGTGAGCCCCAATTTCCCCACATTCAATGAGAGGGGGAGTTGGTAGCCAGGGGTATCACAGAGAATGACTGGCGGAGAGAACCTTTTCATTGGCTCCATGGGTCTTTTTGTTTTCTTTGTCAGAGGTAAGTGAGAGTCCTTGAGTGCACCACAGCCAGGAGTAAGGACATTCTTTCTTGGTTATCACACAGCGGAAATGTGACTACAGGCAACTGTCCCAAGGCCATTCCAAATCAAATCTTATGAAGCCAAAGTCTCATGAAGGTGTGATTTCTTTAAAAATCAGAATCCTCTAAGTGTCTTTAATGTTGACTTCCTTTTCCTGAAAATATTTTGCAACAAATTCTATCCATTGGACAGTGGGAAAGTGAGCCAACTTAAAAGATTACATATTTTTACCTAAAAGAGACTAAACATTGCCTGAAGACAAACAGATTTGACTAAGTTTATATGTTAGCATTTTTACTATAACCAGTGGATGAGTCCAAGGAGAACAATGAGTTAGGGACTGACAAAATAAGGACATTAAACTTCCTTTGCCCATCAAATTGTAGGATAACTTAAATGTGTGATTCTGCTTCACATAGAAAACAGACAAAAATGGTTTCCAATAGTGTTAACACCTATCATCCCTAGGTCTTAGGATTATAGGTGATTTTTAGTTGTTTTATTTAGTATTCTAAATTATTTTATAAAGAACATTTTATACAGGGGACTATTTTTTTTAGTCCCATAGATTTTATTTTATTTTTTTATTACATTCAGTTAGCCAACATATAGTACATCATTAGTTTTTGATGTAGTGTTCAACAATTCGTTAGTTGTGTGTAACACCCAGTGCTCATCACAAGAGGTGCCCTCCTTAATACACGTCAGCTGGCTACCCCACAGCCCCACCCCGCTCCCTTCTGTAACCCTCAGTTTGTTTCCTGGAGTCCTGAGGCTCTTGAGGTTTGTCTCCCTCTCTGATTTCTTCCCCTGCAGTTTTCCCTCCCTCCTCCTGTGGTCCTCCATGCTATTCCTTATGTTCCACATATGAGTGAAACCATATGATAATTGTCTTTCTATGCTTGACTTATTTCACTCAGCATAATCCCCTCCAGTTCCATCCATGTTGATGTAAAAGGTGGGTATTCATCCTTCCTGATGCCTGAGTAATATTCCATTGTATGTATGTACCACATCTTCTTTATCTATTCATCTGTTGAAGGACATCTCAGCTCCTTCCACAGTTTGGTTATTGTGGACATTGCTGCTATGAACATTGGGGTACATGTGTCTCTTCTTTTCACTACATTACAGAGGAGTTTTATAAAAATAAGAACCCATTATGTTATTTTAAAACGGCATTTATAATACAGCATAAATAATCCATGGAAACTTTTTAACTGAACGTTCACTGAAGATCCTTGAGATACCTATGAACCTTAAGTAACGGGGTAAATGTATACTCCCTACTTCCAGATATTTCTAACCATGATGTTATTTGTTAACTGGCAAGAGTATCTTAAATTAAGTCGAATTGAAGTTTGAGAAGATATCAGTCCTGATAGATGCCAGGGGAAATGAAAATATAAGTAACATCAGAACATACCTCATGAAAAAAACAGACAATAACAAGTGTTGGCAAGGATGTGGAGAAACTGGAACCTTCATCCATTGCTGGTGGGAGTGTTAAATAGTACAGTGGCTTTGGAAAACCGTTTGGCAGTTCCTCAAAAAATTGAACATGGAGTTAACATGTGGCCTAGCAATTCCACTCCTAGGAATATACCCAAGAGAACTGAAAACATATGTCCACACAAAAACTTGTACATGAATGTTCACAGCAGCTTTATTCACAATCACCACAAAGTGGAAACAACCAAATGTCTGTCAACTGATGAATGGATAAACAAAAGATGGTTTGTACATCCACACAATGGAATATTATTCAGCAATTAAAAGGAAGTAATGATAAATGCCACAACATGGATAAACCTCAAAAACATCATGCTAAGTGAAAGAAGTCAGACACACAGGGCAAATGTTATAGGATTCTATTTGTATAAAATGTTCTGAATTGGCAAATCTCCAGAGATAGAAAGTAGACTAATGGTTTCTGGTATTTTGGGGAAAGGGGAATGAGGAGTGACTGCTCATGGGTACAGGGTGTCTTTTGTGGGTGATGACACATTCTGGAATGAGACAGAAATGGTGCTGTCCAACTTCATGAATATACTGAATTGCATATTTTAAAATGGTAAATTTTATGGTATGTGAATCACATCTCAATTTTAAAATAAGAATTCATAACTCAACTTTTTGTCTCTACTCTTCAACCCAAGACCCATTTCCATATTTTCTTGGTACTGTGGTTCTTGTAATAGAAACAGGACATTTCCTAGAGGGATTTGAGCATAACTTGTGATAGGGATAATCAGGAACCTTCAAAGTCCTACATTATTGGTGCAGTAAGGGAAAAAAGGAATAGAAATCATTGTCTCTGCCAATAGAAAGGTTGTATACCCAAGGACATACTTACATGAAGAGAAATGAGCCCAAGAACAAAGATTCATAAATATAATCCAGCTAAGTATGTGAAGTCTGAGAGTAAGTATGGGGAGAAAATTCAGGGGAGTTCGTTCAGAGATACCTTTATCAGGGCAGGGTAATTAGTAAGAATAGAAACCACATCCTGACAATTAATTACATGTTCTATGGAAACTTCAGAGGTATTTCATTTGAACTCTACCAAAAATGATTACTTCATTTGCTACTCATTAAAGTACAAATAAATTAGAGGTTGAAAGATAAAATAGGTAGTCAGTATTACTTAATTTTGAGCCCATCGCAACACACTTCAGAAACTATGGTTGTACTAAACACAGCAGTATTTTACAGATACAATATGGCTGGAAATGAAAATGGTATATTCCAGAACTTCCAGAAAGGAAGAGACATGGCACCCCTAGCAGACACGCCCACATTCTTTTTCTCCTTCCTTTTTTTTTTTTTAAGATTTTATTTATTTATTCAACAGAGAGAGAGAGATCACAAGCAGGCAGAGAGGCAGGCAGAGAGAGAGAGGGGGGAAGCAGGCTCCTTGCTGAGCAAAGAGCCCGATGCGGGGCTCGATCCCAAGACCCTGAGATCACGACCTGAGCTGGAGGCAGACGCTTTAACCCACTGAGCCACCCAGGCACCCCTCTTTTTCTCCTTCCTGAACGGAGTGCTGGTGTTCTCTGTTTTCTGGGTCATAAAGCAATCTAGGATGCAGTTGACTCATTGCTGAGTTTAACAGAGAGCTTCAGTGATCGGCTGCGGGTTACGTGGCTGGTAGGTGGCAGAGCCAGGATAAGCAGTTTGATATTCTGATTCTGAAAACAATGCTTATCTACCACATTCCACCCTTAAATTTTTCTTTCTTTGTATGGAAGCATGACCAACATCATGAAGGCCCAATGAAGACATAACTGCATCGATCTGAGGTTCACAGCTCAATTATTTTTTTTAACCTAACACTCATGTGACACTTCATCAATCAAGATATAGAGCATTTTTGGCACCCCATAAAGTTCCTTTGTGTCCCCAACCACCATCCTGGTTTCTACTATCATCCATTAATTTTGCCGGTTCTTCAACTTCATAAAAATGGAATCGTGCAGTATGCACTTTTTCCTTTACTTAACATCTGTGTGATTCATTCGTGTAGTGTGTGCTTTTTTTTTTCTTTTATTGCCGTGCACCCTTTCTTCCTTTTCCTTGAACCTATCCTTTCCTCTTAGATGGGTCGCTGGCTCTGTCTAATTTAGGGAAGAAATTCTATGCCTGCAGGTAGATAAACAAATCCAACTCTCCCAAAACTCTGGTCTACATTTCTAGGCTGAAGTGAGGGGCTCTGCACAATGAGAAGGGGACAAGCTCACTAACAAGAAACAACACAAAATGCCGAACAACAACAGATGTGACTGGGTCAGAGCGCGGGCTCGGAGTCATTCGGCAGCCACCGCCCCACCTTTAGGCAAAATGAACAGTGGCTAAATCTCGTGAAAAGAAACCACTGACTTCAGACCTTCAATATGCTTCTCATTATCTCTGGGCTTCAGCTTCCTCACTGAAAAAATAATGGGGGTAGGTGGAGTATTGAGGCCCCCCACCCCCCAGAAACAAAGAGAATGCAGAAAGGCAATACTCACTTATTTCACACTGTTCTCCCTCTAGTCCTGGGGGGCAAATGCACTTTCCAGGGTAGAAACAGGTCCCTCCGTTAAAGCAGGTGGTTGAGCAATTTGCTATTAAAATAGATAACAGGGGTAATTGTATTAGACAGTAGGTTAAACCTTAAAAAAAAAAAAAACCCACTTTACTTAAAGTGAGGTGATACTTGCAAGACATCTGCCTCCGGCCCATTTACTGGGTCAAGTAAGCCACTCTGCTAAAGCAAAAATTGTAACCAATTGCTTGACCATTGGCAGACTCCAGCAACATAACATTCTATACTATTCTCCCCTGGGGCCTTCTGTCTTAGAGAAAAAAGGCAGGCTGTGTAAAAAAAAGTTATTGTTTTTGTTTTCTTGTGAATATGCCCTTAAAACAAAGAACACTACAAAACCCCTAAAGTATTTTTTAATGTTAAAAGAAGAGTAAAAAGAAGACTTACTGAGAATAAATTAAGGGGAGAAAGGCCATAAATACTAGGAGATGGCAAAGGAGAAAGCAACTTTTATTTTTTTTTCCAGAATGAGAACAGAGATTCATCTTATGTAACAGGAATTTAAAAAATAGACTTTTATGACATTTGGAGGAAGGAGTCCCGGTGGTCGGAAAAGAACAGACTGTCTGTCGGTCCTTCTCAGATCCCACAGGCAGGGGAGTGGCAGCAGCTACTTGGACAGATTATTGTGGGGTCCAATTAACTAGATTTTCCAGGTAATAATCATACTGTTTGTGATTCATCCTAAACCCTGTCTTCGTGTCAACTTCTGGAATTTCACCGCTCACACTAAAATAAAGGGAGGACAAAAATGGGGACGAGGGTAAATCTAAAAATAGACGAGTTGGCTCCTTCTAGAAAGGAGATGGAAATGAGAGCTTGGATTCTCAGCAATTCCAGTTATAGGGCCTAGTTGTTCTTGTCCTATATAAAACAGGCCAAAGTTGGCTGCAGATGAACAAACGCTGAAGTAAGCTTCCAGGAGGAAAATCAGAGAGGAGATCCAAAACTTATGTATATGCTTTCTTCGTGGAAAAGCAGTGTAGCCGGCACGTTTTGCAAATATCGTGCTTCTTAAATGATAGAGCTTTTTGTTTCAAACCACAAGGATCTCCCCTCTTAAGGCAGTGCCTTACTTGCTTTGGCAAACCCAGCCTCCCGGTGCAGAAGGGAGCAGCAAGCAGCATTTGGGTATAGAATTTAGGATTTAGGAGAACCAGCTCTTTGGGCTTCCTCCTTGCTAACTGCTCCTGGTATTGTTGCGGCTGGGCAGTTGTTTTTGCAAGTGTGATTCTGTCTCCCCACTTGTCCCTGTGTCTCCTGGGGGAATTAAGAAGAGACAGAAAACATCAGGATCAGGGTCTGCTTGGTCAGAGCCCTCTGGGCACTATCCTTTCTAATGAACAGAACGCCCTGAACCCGGGAGCTGAACCGGAAGTCTCCGAATGAGGACAAAGCTAGTTATAGAATGCGGGCGGTGGGGGGGGGTGGGGGGGGCACACTCTCAGGATTCGTGCAATACTTTACAAGCTTCTCTACATTCTCTTGTGCAATGATTCTGGACTAGGAAAACGAACCAGAGGCACCAGATCACTTTCCCTGGTGCTGAGGGCATACCGGGCCAGGGCTTAACTATTCATTTCCTAAAGTTGGCAACGGAAGTCCCAAGCACCGCTGAAAATTAATCTTTAACGTTGGTTCGAATATGTTGTGCTCAGCTCTAGCTCTGTCCCAGTCATTAAACCATTTTTCAGAAGCTCTATACTCCCTTCTGGATGATAAATGCATCTTTTTGTTGAGGTAGTAAAAACCATTATTTTTTAATATTCCTGGGTCTCCAATGAGACCAAGTGGAATTTCAACAGACTTTCGAAAAGATTAATAATAATAAAAAATTACTGGAGTCTAACAAGTAGGGAAAAGCTTCCATCTTTACAAATGTAAAACAGACCGGAATACACATATTTTCCTTCAAGAGTGACCACGCAGTGTTTGTGACTCCGTAGCATCAGAAAAACACTGCGGTTGGCACCCCATTGTACAGATGACACAGTAACAGCCACACCTCAGTAAGCAGCCTCACGAACTATCTCTTTAAACCTCTTCACACCTGAGTTCCTCATCCAGCCCTCCGAGGGATTTGCTCTCTTTCCTAACAAGTTTTGTGATACTCTCAGCTTAATTCTGCATCAAGAATTGCCCGATTTGGGAAGAGCAGAGACGGTGAGGGTTAAGTTTCAACAGATAAATCTTGACAAATAAAAAGAAACTTTTTTACTCCCTGGCTGCTCTTATCTTGTCCTTAGTGCTTAACCTTTATGAATCCAAACTTTAAGACTGTGTTAAATCCAATACTCCAGTTTTACATCACTTAAAAAACAAAAGGTAGAGATGGTCTCACAGATTATCTTCATTAGCTTGGGGCTGGAGAGCCAGGGGCAGGGGCTTAATTCCCAATTTAGAGATGGGAGGGGCACCTGGGTAGCTCAGGTCACGATCCCAGGGTCCCAGGGTCCCAGGATCGAGCCCTTCATTGCGCTCCCTGCTCAGCAGGGAGTCTGCTTCTCCCTCTCCCTCAGCTCCTGCGCTGGTGTGCGCACTCTATCAAATAAATAAATACAAATCTTTAAAAACAACGTTTAGAGACGGGAAAAGGGTGCCCCACAGAGAGCTAAAGTCATCAGCCCAGATGCAGAGACTCTTGTGGAGGAATGGGGACCTGAACAGGTAGCCTGAATGACAACACAGTACCCCAGATGGTGTGAGTTCGGGTCTAGCTACCGAAGTTCCGTAAACCTCATTTCTCTTCTCTGAGAACGAAGCAGATACAACTTTACATATCTCAAAAGGCTGTATTTATTTTACAAAACAGGGCTCTACTCATGCAATGAGTGTTTTTGACACAAGGACAATGTCATTAAATACATACACTTTGCATGATATTATTTACGTTTTTTCCCCCATAAAAGATGTGAACCGGGCAAAACAAATCGGAATCTTGTAAAGCCTATGGACCGTTCAATATTTCAGAGCCAAGTCTGAACCCGCCTTCTGAGAATAAGCCTGGCGACAGTGCTGCGTCTCAGGAAGGAGGAAAACCGTCTCTCAGGCTATCCTCTGGGAGCAGATCATTGAATTGGCGGTCAGTCGGGAAAGATGGAGCATGTTGTTTCATTTCAGTCTTAGGAGCTCACCCATAAAATGGACGTAAGACATACCCAAACCCCATGTGGCACACGAAAATCCACACTCCCTTCCCGTCAAGTTGTCAGTGGGAGACAGCTGTCCAACCTGCACCTGGGACAGTCACCTAGGTAGGACCACGAGGCAAATTCCTCTCCATGGAACAGAATAGGTGTGGAAGTTTTGGGAATCGCTTTTTTTTTCTTTTTCTTTTTTTTTTTTTTAAAGATTTTATTTATTTATTTGAGAGACAGAGAAAGTGAGAGAAAGCGTGAGAGGAGAGAAGGTTAGGGGAAGAAGCAGACTCCCCGTGGAACTGGGAGCCCGATGTGGGACTCGATCCCGCAACTCAAGGATCATGACCTGAGCCGAAGGCAGTCGCTCAACCAACTGAGCCACCCAGGCACCCTCTGTTTTTTTTTTTTAAGGAAGTGTCTACTACAATCTCCTCTGCTCATTGACTGCACCCCGAGAGTTCCAGATTTCTAGGTGGAAGGTAGGTGCCAGGGTCCTCGAATCACAGCGTGGAGGGCTGCCCCGACAACCGTAGGGATTCCTGCCCTGGAGCATTCTATGAGTGTGAACAAACTTTTAGCGTGTTGAACTACACCAAAATTTGGGGTTAAAGTTATTATAGCAGCCAACAAAGTGTTACACTCTATTAATAGAGCTATTATGGAGAGTGATGGTATATCAAATATGCTTCTTTTAACTAAACATTTAAAAAGTAAAAAGAACCTTGCTCTTAGAAAGAAACGGTTACCTTTATCACAATTGACTCCATAGAACCCAGGTGGGCAGATGCAGAAACCAGGAGTGACACAAAGCCCGCCGTTCATACACCGGGGTGTGCAAAGGGCTAATAGAGAGAGAAAGCTCTGATTTAGGCCAAGTAGGGTTTGGGGGATGGACCATTTTGGAAACATCGATAATACAATAGCTCTACATTTTTGATCTTTGTGGTTGACTCTAAGGTCTTTAGAGATACAGATTTGCTATATTAAACATTATTTATGAATTGTAAATGAGGTTCTTTTTTTTAAATAAGTTCATAGTTGAGAATTTTGGAATTGTTCCAGTTCAGTGGCTGATGAAAATTTGCCTAGAATCACTACTTTGACTAAGACATGGCCTTCTTAAGACTCTGAATATTTCTCCTTGCCCTATTTCCCGGATCTTCTAATTCCAAAATATAGGCAAATGAGAGAAGCTCTTATGTCTTAAAGATGAAAAATATTTCGCTTACTCTCATCAAATAAGCTCTTGGTATTGAAGCATTCTGTGGTTAGTTCACATTTTCCTCTTAACTCTTTAATAGAATAGTAATTTCACTGAGATAGATATACTGACAATACAAATGATTTTCACCTTTTTTTTTTTGGCCTTATAGTAACTTCATAACTCAGGTATAGACTTAGTTGTGAATCAAATTACTTTTAATTGGAGTAGATATTGTCAAATCAATCATATTATTAGCTTTTCAAGTCCAATTTAAGTGGAGGAGAAAAAATTTAAAACTTTCATAAGATTCTGCCAAAGCATAGTGTATATAATAGTGAATTAGGGGTGGGGGGGGTCGTGGCCACAAAGAATGTAGACATTGGGCTAACGTTCTCTGCCCCATCACCATAGATTGGTTTCAACAGAAAGCCACTCTTAGAAGTACTTTCCAACTGCTCTTTTGTGGCTCTTTAAGATTTTACCATTCTTTACGGTATGATCAGAAAAATAATTTCAAAGACTGTGTTAAAAAAGCTTATGTGGGGCTCTTGTGTGACATCAGTTTCATTAGGAAGCAAGTGAGGGTAGCTGGCTCTCTCTGTTCTTTACCTTTCTCACAGTGAGGGCCGTAGAATCCATCAGGACACTGGCAGATGCGTCTCTCATTGCAAAAGCCTCCATTTCGGCACCCTCCTGGGCATTCAGCTTCACCAAAGAGAAACAAGGTTATATGGACGCCTCTGAAATTGTGTTGGGTGAATTACCGCGAGCATGAACAGGTTAGTGGTGACTTTTCCCCACAGTGCATCGATTCTCATAATTTACTGAATACTGATAAGCGCAACCTATATTCTCTCTATACCTCTTGCGCTTCACTAAATCCTCAACAAAGTCAGATTTTGCTTTTCTCAGTTCTACTTCCAACAGTAGAGGGCTCATGAAAGAAGGCAAAGCAAGCTTTTTTCTGCCTTCCCCCCTACCTATCAATCTACTGTACCTTCTTAAATTCACTCTGAATAAATGATATGGCCCACGACGTTCACTTTTCAGAGGGAATGGCCTTTTGGTTCATCTTTAGAGCACTGAAAGCCTCTAGAGCTTATATTCTGTGCTGGAAAACACACTTGTATCAAGATGGGAGAGAAATCTAGGCCTTCAAGCTTAAATGGGCATCAGGGTGAAATGCCTTTGCCGGCAGACATTGTTGGCGTGACAGTGGTACCCTGTCCTCCGGGGAGGTCAGCAGCACCAAGCTTGTGGTAGGGGAATGAGTGGTATTGCCTTCAACAGGTGGTAGTTGCTGGTAATGACTGGCAACTTTGCTACGAAGCTGGACTCCCAAAGATTGTGCTGGAGGAGGAGAAGGAGAGAGGTAGAAGAGAGGGCTTTTGAGGAGGTATTGGTAGTTCCTAAAATTGAGAGTGGTGTCATAGCAGAGAAACTCTCTTAATACCATACTGGACCCTGCAGTAACCCGCCCCTCTACCCATTGGTGTGGTTATAATTATACCAAAAAATTATCTATTTATCTATCATCTGTCTTTTTACCCACATCACACCTGGAAGCCTTATGAGCCTTCTCTTGATGGGGATTACTGATTACCTTGTTGACATGTTTTAAAGAAGATAGCATTTTGAGGCGTCTGCAGGATGGTGTTGCCTTCAGAATTCATTACAACCACATTCACTTCAAATGCTGCCACGCCATCTTGTTTTCCAAGACATGGAAAACCAACTTGAACAACTAAGGAAAAAAGCAAATATAGAGAAGCAGTTTATCTAGTTGATTCCAGTTGCATAGAAATTTTGGTAAGAGAGACAAAAAACAAAGTGTTGACATTTCATTATTTGATAGTTTTGTATCTCCACCATATTAGAGACTGTATATTGATCATATGGGCGTTCTCCACAGAACTTACATATCATGCTGGGTGGAGAAAGAATGAACGACTCATTAATTTGTGCCCTCCTAATATGGAATCGGGGATATTTTTTTCCTAGTCTGGGTTTGTACTATCTTGAAAAAAAAAAAAAAGATTTTCTCTAGAAATTAAAAGTGCAAATAGGCAACACAGATTGATTAATTAGGGAAAGAAACCTTGTGGGCACCTTCACCAGCCTCCATATAATCCAAAAAGAGCTAGAAAACAGTATTCCAGAATCTATTAAATAAAGATCCATAGGCACTAGTTTATTTTTACTTTGTGTGCTTGAAAGTGACACAATATTTTCTTTGGAAATATTCTACAACTCAGACTAGACTCCAGTTGTTGGAATGAGTTCGTGAAGCTAATATTTTCTCAGGCTATTTGTTTATATCAAGAAGTGTTCATATCTTGGGGATCTAGAAGGGAGTTTAGTGTAGTCAAATAAGCTTATATCTAATGGTTTAGGTTCCTAAAAACAAGCCATTTGTGTGTGTGTGTGAGTGTAATGATCACTCGGGGTGTGTAGATGTTGACTTAGCAAAGAGTGACAACTAATGATGATGGTGTACTGGAAGAGCAAGGAGGCCACCAACCTTGGAATGCCCACAAGTCAGTGAGTGGAAAATGGATCAAGTCATTGGCTAAGAGATGGATTATGTAAATTTCTTCTTCTTCTGTTTTTAAAAGTAGGCTCTATATTCATGTGGACCTGAGCTCAAGACCTGAGCTGAAATCAAGAGTCAAGATGCCTAACCAATGGAGTCCCCAATAATGTAAATCTCTAAAATCCACTGGGTTATCATAATATATCCACTGGGGAATACTGATCTAGCTGATCCAATAGGCTCTAGTTCTTTCTTACAAATAGGAAGAAATTTTGCTAGTAAGTAGATACTTGAAATTTTGCTTCATTTTGTTTATATATGGCAGGTTATTGTTACTGCCAAGCTTGGCAAAATCATACCAAGCCAAGAAAACTCCTTTTCCTTTAGAGTTTTCATAAACCTTTCCCCTAGGTTTATAAGAAGGAATGATTTGAAAATTAGTTTGCTCTTCCATAAGGCGTTGCACACGAGCTGGTCATATAATCTTTTTAATGGGCTTAACAACCAAAAACCCCTCGCAAGGCTTTGACATTGTCAGTGTTTATTACTGTACCAGTCTCAAAATAATATGGATTTCTAGTTCTCCTGAATCTTGAGATCTGAGCATTGCAAATAATCAATTAAATTGGAAAAAAGAAATATAGACATTTTTACAGAAATAAAGAGAGAGAAGCAAAATCTTATCTGAAATTTCAAAGTAAAATTGTCCCCACTGAAAGCCTTGCTTTAATGAAATCTTAGACACAAAAATGCCAATTTACAAACAAAAAATCTATTGTAGGGATTTCCGTTTCGAAAAGAAGCAAAAGAGTTGACAAATTTCCCTTCTAATGCATTTTCATTTGGTTCAGTTCTAAAATTTTGTTAATTTTTCTCATGAATCTTTTACATGGATGGGAAGGTCAATAACTTCCCTGAGGTGTAAAAGGATGAGAGAACCGGAAAGGATTCTTAGAGATAAAACTTTTGGAATTTTCTCACCACATCTTATCAGCCAAACTATTATTTTCCAGGTGCATCTTTTTCCTGGACATTATTCTGCCTCCACTTTGCAGCCCACTTAATTCTTTTAAAAAGGCATTTCATGAGGTGCCTCAGTGGCACAGTTGGTTGAGCAGCCGACTCTGGTTTTGGTCTCAGGGTCGTGGGATCAAGCCCCGTGTCCAACTCTGCACTCAGTATAAAGCCTGCTTAAGATTCTCTCCCTCCCTCTCCCTCTGCCCCACTCTTCCCCTTTTCCCTCTCTCTCTCTTTCTGAAAAAAACAAAAACAAAAACAAAAGAAATTTATCAAAGCACTAATGTACATGCTACTCATGTAGCAAAGTTATGCCTAATTCTGTCAAATGCAAAAGAAAAAAAAAAGTCTTTTAATTTTTGAATGAAAAACTTAGGCAATCTTGCCAGATAACTAAAGATGTAACATCTGTATTTTCCTAGTAAACCATAGGTAAGCTATCTCTAGGAATTATTGTACTAATCTAAAATTATGTTCAATTCATATTAATATTCATATGAAATATTTCCCTTCATGTTTTAAAGATCTAACAATCTAGGTTTAAAACTGTGCTCATTTTCCTCACATATTTATAATCACGACTTAACAAATGCAACTTCAATTAAAAATGAACACATCACAAATTCCCTCAGCCCAGGTGGAAAAGTTTTACCAACACATACCTATTTCTTTTGAAACAAGAGGTATGTCAGCATAATTATGGTCTGAATATCAATACAGAATGATTTGAAAGGCACAAGGAAATAAAATTTAAAAGTTAGGAGGCACCTACTTTATGAGTTTCAATGAATTAACTTTTAAAATAAAAGTAGAAATTAATAAAAGATATGTAAATAACACTAATTACATTTGCCTACTTTTCAGTTTTAAAACTTGAAATAGAAATTTTATTTTTGTGTGTGTGTAAATTCTACTTGTCCTTCTTTCTGCTTATAAATTTTATTTATAAGTCCATTCAAGTAATAAGAATTATAGTTATAGCTTTTAAAGTGTTTCCCAAAAAATTGCTTTAAAAAAACCCCAAACACCTGAGGTGCCTGGGTGGCTCGGTCAGTTGAGTGTCTGACTCTTGATTTCAGCTTGGGTCATGGTCTTGGGGTTGTGAGATCAGGATCCACATTGGGTTCTGTGCTTAGCAGGGAGTTTGCTTGAGATTCTGTCTCTCCCTCTCCCTTTGCCCTTCCTCCCTCAAATAAAAACAACAACAAAACCAAAAAATAACATCTGACTTTAGTTAGCCTAAGCTTTAGTAACTGACTTTTGTGCAACTTGTGCTCTACCCAAACTAGATTTCTTTCTGTTCCTCAGCATGTGGTATGTGGCCACATTGTCCTGACTCCACACATTCATCCTGCTACTTGGAATACTCTTTCTCTTTTCTGTCCAGTGTCATCCTACTTATCTTTCAAGACCAAAATGAAACACTTTGGTAAACTTCTCTGTAGCCTTCCCTAACACCCCCTGCCTAAATCATTTCACTTACGTATTTCACCAACACCTCTATATATGATTTCTTATAATGATTTAATTATGATTCTGCATCCTTTGCTAAGGATGAGATTTTCAAAGGCAAGGACCATATCTTATTCTTTTCTGTAATTTCAGCACCTAGCATATTGTCCGTCACAAAGTAGGCATTGACAGACACAGCGATAAACCTTGTGGGAGACACACCCATATACCTTCATACACAACTGCACACACACACACATAAATAGAAATTCACCATAGATGGGGAGATACAGAGAATAAGACATGAACAATGTGCGTGCTGAAACACACACACACACACACACACAGAGAGAAAGAGATCTTGAAAAAAAAAGCACAGGCGCCCTACTTTTAGGGAATAACAGAACGTGATAGTTACGTTGTGTTTTTGCAACAACAGGCATCTGAGGAGAGGGCCACTTTTACTGAGAACTAGATGTAATCAGTCCAGATGTTGTGAATTCCAGGGCAATCTCGATTGCATAATTGAAGCTGAGGTAAATTAAAACAACTCGGAAAAACTACAGATTGAAGGTAACTCACATGGCGTTCAAGTACATACGGATGTGCGGCTGACTGCAACAAACTAACTCATATATGTAAGTAAACGGCCAATGTATTCCTCTTCCACACGGAGATGGGAGCCTCCTAGCTCGGGAACCGCTGCTCAGAGGAGGGACACGACGAGAGAGGAGCAAGAGCGCATGCTCGGCACCACGTGACCGCAAACCGCTGTGCAATCACCACCTACCCTCAATGCCCCCTAGCTGTGCTGACCACGGTTCATTCGCCCACCCAATACTGAGCAACCTCTCTGGGCTTCACTCTTTGCTGAGGTCTGGGGTCCCTCCAGCATTAGCACCTACTGCAAAATGTCTAGACATGGAATTCCTGGAAGTCTTTGGTTGAGAAAGAAGCCTGCTCGCTTGGTTTTATGGTATGACAGAAGCAGTGTTCAAAGAGGTAAAGCCTTGGCTTGATGGGAGCTGTTTTTTGTTATCCAATTCTACTGAAGCAGCCTGCAGTTTGTATTTCCTGTTTTTGTTTTCTTTCAGATGTCAGAAGGCAGGCACTTCGTAACTGTTAAAGATCAAGAGTTTTCTTTTTCATGCAATGTTTAGGCATCGAGGATTCTGGGGGGATGAAAGAACGACTTAGCAGCATGAGAGTATAAAAGGGATCAGTAGAATAATGAATACTACCTGGATGTTTAGGGGTAAAGACACACTGATTTGGTTACTTTTTAATAATTCAAGGTACCCTTACTGCTCCTACTGTGGGGACTGAGCTAATAAGGCTAATGAATAACTGCCCTGCAAGGAGCTAAAATTCCCATAAACTTCTTGCACCTGCATTTCTGCAAACAAATTCTACATCTGCCTTCAAAACCCTATGTGCTGGGGTAAGAGGGTCTGGGGGGGTCGTATATGCAGTGTGTGTGTGTTTGTGTGTGTGTGTGTGCGCGCGCGCGCACACACACACACACACATTTACAAGTCATCTCAGCCCCGAAGTCTTATTCTTTTTACTCTTACCTTGTTCAAAGCATCAATCATTTCCCCCCTAAATTTTATGATTTATAAAGATTCTAGATTATTAGAAATTGAAGTTTTACCTCAACATGGTGTGCTAAAATATTATCGCATTATATATTTAAAATTGGATTGTTTCAATATCTGAAGAAATAGAATTTCAGTAAGTTTTTTTTACTAGGCTCTAAAGTAAATAAGGCTGGGAAGATTTAGGATACAAGCATTAGATTAGAAACCCAAAGATGCAAGATTTATTGGAAGGTGAGCAGGTATAACTGTATGATTGATTTTTAATTATTTAATGGACTACAATGAGCTTGTGTTCCTTTAATAGCCAGAAAACGGCAAAGGAAAAATTTAAGAATATAAAATGGAAATTGAGGAAAAAAATGGAAATTGAGAGATATATTATGTGTTTGTTTTATACCTGACTGCTTCTAAAAAGAAAGAGCAAAAAAATATGATCGAGGATATTATCTTTGACTAAAAAAAACATGGTGTGAAATGGCATGAGACTAAGTAATGGCCATACTCCAAGAATGTTCTTGTCTCCATGATGTAGCAGCATGCGATTGCAGTAGCAATGCCCTCTGTGTGCAATAGCAATGCCCACGAATCTGGGATGAGATATCCATAGCCTTGGGGCTATACATCTCAGGTGTGTTTATTTCCAGAATCCAAGTCCTCATTCTTTCATAGGAGCTTCTTCCTAGAACCCCAAACCCATCAGGATTGGAAGCAAATACTCTGGAAGGGCTTCTAGTTGTACCTGCAGCACTGGGATGACCCAAGAGAAACCCAAATTCACACTCTCGCGGTCTACACCCACATGGGTACCTGTGCCAGGAAACTGAAAAAACTCTACCTATTCAGTTCCCAACTCTTCCAGTGCTGGGATGTGATAATAAAGATCCACAGGCCGTAGTAGTAGACCGAAACCTGAAAATAGACTTTACAAGACTATCTGATTTCTTAATTACTACATGGATTTATAGGAGTGCTTATTGAGATTTTCATTAGACATCGAAGTTATTCTAACATTCCTCTAGAAGAATAAGACTAATTTTTTTAAAAAAGGACAGGGTTATGATATTAGTTATTTAAAAATATTATAAAACTAAAAATATTGCAATTTTAGAACAAATAGTAAGCTCTAAAACTCTGCGTATGAAAGAACTTAATGTGAAATAAAAGGCATATCTTGAATCAATTCAACCTCTTACACTGGAAAAGCTGAATACTCAGGAAAATAATTCAGATGACAGCCCTACCTCATACTATTGCCAAAATAAATTTTGATAAAATACTAGAAGTGTGTTCTAGTTATCACATAATTATCACATAACTGCTCTCTGAATAAGAATTAATTTCCAAGCATAAAAGTAGTCAGGAAAAAATGACAAAGGGAAGGATAGTTTTGCTCACATAGGACTTAGACTCTGCATATCCCTGCCTTAAAAAAAATAATAAACTGAAAAATATGCCCAAAAATATAAAGTTAATATATAGTGAGCTTTGCAAGTCGATAAATTATCTTATATTTTCAATATAAAGATAAGCATGGTCAACTGACATTTTACATCATTTAATAGATACAGGAAAATGTCTTCTACCTCGGCTGGAGTAAAAAAAATCAAAAGAACACTAAGAAACCTCTTTTCACTTTTTAAGTCAGCAAAAGAGTTCACATGATTAATAACCCACATTGATGAGGTTATGGTGAGCTAGGCCCTCTCCCACACTGCTAGCCAGGGTACGAATGGTCACAACCTTTGTGGAAAGTAATTTGGGATTTTGGCAATTTGTTCTAAAAGCCTTTGAAATGTTCATAGTTCATGTCCTTTGACACAATAATTGCACTTCTAAGAATCTACTTGAATAAAATAATGAGATGAGCTCTAAGATTTTGGTACAAACCTTAATCCAATAAGCATTTTGTGAAGCCCTACTCTGTGTGGGGCCCCGTGTTGGCAGTCGTGATGATGAATAAGACAAACGGGGCCTCCTACTCAGTGACCATCTATTACTTTAAAAAGGATGTTTATTGTGATATTTGTAGTATGAAAACCCTGAAAACAATCTAAGTAACACACAATAAGGGAATGAGTAAACCAATTATGGGTAGGTTCATAAAATGGATAATAAGGGCATCAGAAACAACTTCTGAAAAATCTAAAATGACATGGGAAAACGCTTATGTTAAAATGTTAAAAGCAAAAAACAAAGCAACAACAAAAACAACTATAGTGCAAAACCAAATATATATTCTAGTATCACAACTGTGGAAAAATTTATATTCATAGACAAGAAAGAAACACAGGTATTTGACCACATTAATGTAAGTGATCTCTGTACGTCTCTGAAAGCCATGAAACGTGGTCTCAGCTCCACTGCTTATTACTCATATTTGATTTTGGGAAAATCAGTGAAGCCTCAGAAGGCTTAATTTGCTAATTTGTAGAATGGAGCAGTAATTCTGGCCTTGACTCCTTCCCAGAACTCCAATTGGAGAAGGCCTGAGCTGCTGTTTTGCATGCCACACAGCTCTAAACAAATACCCCATACTGTATTTTCTCAGCAGAGAAGGATGGTTAGCTCTGAAATGTTAACCCCTTTCTCCCACTTTTCCGTGTGTCTTCACTCCTTCAAATTCCTATTTAATACAATGCTCATTTGGGGGAAGTTTTTCTTGATGTATCCCATTTCCCCCCAATCATTTGCTTTGTATCTTTGCCACATTTATGTGCACTACATTAATTCATAATAATTATTGGCTGGATATATCTCATGTAGTGATTTTCTTTTTTTAATCTGGAATTGCTTATGAACCAGGGCTATGTCAAGTCTTTAGGTAATTAGGAAACAGCCATTTTGTCACTCCCATCCTAACTTTTTTTTTAAAGATTTATTTATTTATTTATTATTTATTAGAGAGAGAGAGACTGAGAATGAGAGGAGAGAAGGTCAGAGGGAGAAGCAGACCTCCCGCAGAGGTGGAAGTCCGATATGGGACACGATCCTGGGACTCCGGGACCATGACCTGAGCTGAAAGCAGTCGCCTAACCAACTGAGTCACCCAGGCGCCCCCCATCCTAACTTTTTGCCCAAAGGAGGTAGGGACATAATAATTGAGCTGCCCTAAAATCATCAGATCTCTTCAGGAAAAAAACATTCCATGATTCCTCTGATGAGTGACTTCCGGATCTTGAATATTATTCCCATCACCATTACATTTTAAGTGTAAACTACCGCCCCCCTCCCAACTCCAGGCAAAGACCACCCACCTGATGCCTTGTGAGGCACTGTTCCCAGCAGAGGGACATTGACGGTTGGATCTGCCATGATACCTTTATCCAGGGAACGTAAGGACAGGAATTCATAGAAGTATTCTGCCTACAACAAAAGGCATTGACAATTAGTACCATGGGGACCATGGAGTGTGAGAAGGCATTTCTTAACTGGTCTCTCTTCTGATGGGAGAGTGACATTTTTCACTACAGGAAATCTGGAATACATCTAAAATCTGTGTAGGCCTAAGTCACCCTTCTGGATTTTAGAACTATAGAATTAGATTCTGTTTGGAGAGAAGCGATGCTTTAAAAACATTAATGACATCTATCCAAAATATCCATAAGGGAGCTTTTTATAGCTTAAACGATATTATTTAGTTGCTGTCTCTTAAAAGGATTTAGAAAAAAAGCTCTTAAGTGGTGTCAAAACAATCCAGCTAGTGCTTAGAAAATCCATCTCAGCTTCTTGGGTCATTCTTTAATTCTTTTCAAATTGGAGGTGAGTCTCTTGATCAGAATTTAGAAAGTTGTAATAAGGAATAACGAAAGCAGTAAGCTATTGGCAAAAGAAGATATGAAAGTCCAAAATGTAATGATTTACTTGCTGTGAATATTTATTTTTCTTTGCTGTGAATATTTATCTTTCCCTTTGGCACATTTACGTTTAAGGTCTCAATTTAATTACGGAGAGAAAAGCCTAGAAGTGTAAAAACCACCATTGTAATATGACAACATGCTGTAAAATTTTACATTGTAAACATTTTCATTTTCCCACTAAGTCTAGTAGAGAAAATGGTACCTGCTACTTGAATAGCCATGAAATACTGAAAATGGTGAAGTATAATCTCCCTGGAGAGCACTGATGCTTAAGTGATTCTCAGCTGGGTTATTCAAAGGATTTGTGTTGGAAACAACGTGTTCTTTCTTGGGAATAAGGAACAATCAATAAATAGTGCAGATGCCAAAATGAGAGGTGAGCTGAGTGGCTCTGCAGTTACCTGTAGAGATATGCATAATTTGGATGGGTTAATTAACTAAATAATGAATTATATATACTTGGGCTAAAATGACATTTTAAAAAAGAATATGGCCTTTCCTACAGTCAGTATCAAATTTATTTTCCAGTATGGAGGCTACTAGGAGATACCTGGTAGACAGTCACACCATTTTTTGGCCTTACATCATAGTATCAATGTATTAGGTATTAAGGACTCCATAAGAGGATGATAATGCAAAGGGGTGATCTCAGCTGCTTTGGGGACACTGGCTCTTTGGGCTGTGGCAGTGTTTCAGTGACCACCATGCAGGGTCCTTAGAAGAGCAACAAAATGTCAATTAATTTTATTAAATTCATTCATCAGAAGGGCCCTGAGGATAAGGAGTTTTAAGACTGTCAATCCTACCCTGTTTGAGGGAAGGCAGAGGATTACAAGAAGTTTGATGAAAGAAAGAAGTGTCATCAGGAAAGGTAATTCAATTTGGAATGTATTCCTTTGAAAAAGAGAACATTATTTCTGACCCTGCAATAAAGTCAACAACTATTAAAAGTGGGCTCCTTCTTAGTGTTTCATGAATGCAGGTATTTTAAATGAACTCCACCAGCTGCACTAACCTCTGTGCCTTACTAGATCGTGTTTATCACTTAACATTTTGTTCTAAAACATATTTTAGTTGGCATTATGAAAGGATTTAGTGTTGTATGCCCTTACAATTTATAACTTCGGGTAATTTGTATTACTAAGTACAGTAATAACTGTAACTAGCAAACAATAAATAACAAACACCTGTGTAATGCATACCACATCCTAAGACTTATTTTGAACACTTGTATTAACAGTATATATAATGATGGAAAAGAGCTGAGTGGATAGAGCACAAGCATGCTGAAAATACATTTCAGTGGCTAGATGGCTTCAAATACTGTAAGTTGTCATTTGCTGTTCCATAATTATATCTTCAAACTTCGTCACATTATAAGTGAAATTTACATTTATATGGGTGATATCCTTTAAAAGGGCATCAATAAAAAATACAATTAAATATAAGTTTAAAAATTTTTGTGTGTTAATAAGAAGAAGGATGAAAGTCTAGCCACCCATATTAAAACAATGATTGTGTAGGATTGATGCTAACTGATTTTTTCCCCAAATTTTCTACAAGTGGTTCTATGCCTTATAATTTTTAGTGAAATAAATACATTTATTTAAAAACAGACATTAATTATGTACCTTGCTTCAGTTCTGTGTGGCTGATGATAACCATTGGCTCTATTTGTATAATTCTCTGATCTGGTCATAGATGAAATATTCTTCTTGGACCTCTATTTGGTGAGACTCTGCTCACATAACAATTTCATTTAAATCTCATTTGTCTCCTTAACCGTATTTTTTTTTTTTTTAAGATTTTATTTATTTAGAGAGACAGTGTGAGTTGGGGGGAGGGGCAGAAGGAGAGAGAGAATTTGGGAAAACTCTATGCTGAGCGCAGAGCCTGACATGGAGCTTGATCCAAGACCCTGCAATCATGACCTAAACCAAAATCAATAGTCGCTCAACCAACTGAGCCATCCATGCACCCCTCCTTGAAAGTGTGCTTTAAGAAAACAACATGTAGTAATAAGGTAGCTTCTGAATGTGTCTCTCAGGAACTTATGATGTTCAAAGGATGTGGAACTGAAAGAATTTCACTTAGGGTCCAGAAACAACACCATAGAGCCTCTGGGTCTCCTGTTGTTGCTTTTGAGTATGGCCACATTAAGTAGGCTGGCAAGCTCAGGATCCATTATATTCAGTGTCAGAGTTTGTAATTAGCATTGGCATGACTACTTAGCATGATGCAGCTAGGTTTAATGGATTTGTCCAGACAGCCAATATTCTCATCAATAACAAATTTCACAGTAGAAGTTTTAGGGTGTGCCTTTGATTTCTCTGAGGATCAGTAAATATCAGTTTTTCTACTGCAATTCTAAGACTATTATAGGACAGGAACCGGTCAAAACAGTTTCTTGCTTGGATTTTATCAGCAATAGGCAGTTTCCAGAGAAAACTTTTTTGTTCTTTCTTTTTGAAGATGATAATGATGTTGTAATTTCTGAAATATATAATTCTTAAATTATAAATAAATATAGAAAATAAAATAAAAATAAATATATGAATTCTTTCTTTCATACTTGGTATATATATTTTAAGGGGGTTTGTCCATCTACTATTTTCATTGCCTTCTTAAAAATTCAAATTTGAAAATGACTTAGAAACTGACCAACCCTGGGGTGCCTGGGTGGCTCAGTGTGTTAAAGCCTCTGCCTTCAGCTCAGGTCATGATCTCAGGGTCCTGGGATCGAGCCCCGTGTTGGGCTCTTTGCTTGGCGGGGAGCCTGCTTCCCCCTCTGTCTCTGCCTGCCTTTCTGCCTACTTGTGATCTCTCTCCCCTCTGTCAAATAAATAAATAAAATCTTTAAAAAAAAAAAAGAAACTGACCAACCCTGATGGACATTGGGGAGGGTATGTGCTATGGTGAGCGCTGTGAATTGTAAAAGACTGATGAATCACAAACCTGTACCCCTGAAACAAATAATACATTATATGTTAAGTAAAAAAAAAGAAATCGACCAACACTTTGTCTCTGATCTCGACACTGACCTCTTTCATTGTTTCATTTTGTCATTATCAACAGATGTACCAAAACCACCTATGCCATATAAATAATTCTACAAATCAGTTATCACCATGTAGTAGAGATGACCTATATTCCTCATTTAACTTATTAACTTCAATGGCTAAAATATTTCCCTCAAAGTCAAAGAAAAATAGCTAACGAAATAAATGGTAGATTTATAATCTCATAGTTTAAGTTTTAGACAAGACTTTCTGTTTTTAGTTTATTTATAATATTATAAACAGTCTTAGTCTCAAACCTCTCCACTGGAAATACTTACGTGGGGGCACATAAAACCCAAATTCTATGCCAAAGAGAACAACAAGCTTGCTTTACAGTTTGGGAACAAGTTTCACAGATTGTAGATTTATTACTTAGATAAAAGGAACTCAGAGCATGAACTGTAATAGGGAGGTGGCATATTGGAGAGCATGAAACCTCTATTAGGGAAAAGTACATTTTGTTTTATTAAATGACACTAGTGGAAACTCAGGTAGAGGTAAGTAGGGTGCTTATTTGAGAAGCACATGAAAAGATTGCCTTGTATTCAAACAAAGAATGGGTCTATTCAGGAGAATAATTCACCTCTAAATTAAGTTGCTGAAAAACCTTGCTGGCCTGGTTTGCCACGCAGTAAATTTTCTTTTCATGGAGAAGTATAAAAGACACCCAAATATTATCAAGAGAGGAATGAGTGCTGGAGGCCATTTAACTTGCTTCCAAGCAACTTGGCTGAATATTAAGGTTGTTCCTTCCAGAAAAGATGAAGACATCATTTAAACAGCAAAATGGGACAACCCAGAAGGCCTTCACTCTGGCACTCTTTCTTGGGTAGACACAGAGAAAGGAAGCAGAGAATGGCATTAACCATGGGGAGGAACAGAGAGAATCCAGTATTTCTTTTCTGTCTTTGAAGTTCTGGGTTTGTGGTGCATACTTAATCTAATATATTAACATGATAATTACAAGAGCCTCTGAGTTAAGAATCAAAGGTTCTTCATAAAAGCACAGCTCTCAAACCTCTTTTTAACTTCATGTATCATGATGCTGACCTAAGTGTTCATGAGGAGCACTGGGACAATAAAGGTATCAGATGTGTCCTGAAGAAAATTTCAGGCGATTCAGAGATACAAAGCATACAGATGTCACAAAGCTGGAAAATTTACAAATAATTTTTGTTGAGTGTTTACTGAACTCCAGTCGCTCTTCATCTAATTCTCACTGGAACTTGGTATTATAGCATACACGTTGTGTTCAGATTAGCTGAGCATTCAGTATGAGCATTACTCGTGGGATCTGAAATAGCTCCTACACTGTATCTGAAGGACAAAAAGAAATCTACTGAAGCAAGAAAGTAATAGAGTTCAATGTTAAAGTCCCAAACAAAATGAATCAGCACACTCAATGCTTAAAATAATCTGACGCCTGAATGTCTAGACCAAAAATTGCCAGATCTCACATTCTTCCTGGGCATTCAACTTGTCACCTCCCTGCAAAATTTCATCCTTCAAACTCACAACTCATTATCCTTGGATGCTGGGACACTCTGCTGATTGTTCCCCTATGTCTTGATTTTCCAGCACTTCCTTGTTAACCCTCCTCCTCCCAGCTCATGATCGTTAAAAATCGCTAAGACTCAAGTCTCAACTCTTCCCTCTTTATATTCTACCATAAAACTCAGGCACTTGCACAGATGAGACTGTTTCCTTTTGGGCCAATGATGCTCACTCAACGAGAACCACCCCCACGGCCTCATGGCCAAGCTTGTGTGCACAGAGCTTCCTTCATTACCTTCCCAAACCAGGTGCCTCACTTCGTGTCTTTGTATCGGTCAACAGTATTATCATTTTTCCAATAACAGAAGTCCTGAACCTCTGAGTCATTGTGTCCTGCCTCTACTTCATCTCCTGATAGCCAGACAGACACCAGAGTTTTCTCCCTTCTCCTTGTATAAGCTTTTGATTCTGTCCCTGCCTTTCATTCCCACTGCTTCTACCTTAACCCAGCCCTTCTTTCCTCATGTCGGCATTATTATAACATTTTCTGAAATATCTTTCTAGCCTTTCTCTTTAAAATCTCTGCCATGAGATGAGCCAATATATCTAATGGAAACATCAGTTTCTCCATATCACAGTGCTTTCCTGTCACCCCTTTTCTCTAGCAAGAGGGCATTAGCCTGGTAGGTGTCCTCCACAGTCTGGTTCCAAGTTTCCTTTATTTCAGACTGCTCCCCAACAGGGATCCTCTTCTGGAGCTCAACTGGCCTGCTCTGAACACACTATAGCCATACCTATATTCCAGTGTTTTCACCTACACTGGCCGGCAATAGGACTCAAACCAGTGTGGCCCTTAAACAAATACGGTCCTGTATTATTATTAAACTTTTCCCACATGTAGATCATGAATTGTCACGTACAGTTTGGATCTTCTGTGGTTAAGGGTGGGATTATGTTTATTCTCCTCCAACCACTCTGTTGGAGATTCACGCAGCATTGGGTACAGCCAGGTATTTAATAAATATTTGCTGAATGAATGAATGACCTACTGAGAAGCATCCAGATGCGTAAGCCCAGTGCATTCCAGAACATTCCATTCACACTGTTATGGTGAAATGGCATTAGCCTCTGATTTTACTGACTGGGCATCAGCTTTTCTGTTTTGGCAATTGCTAAATTACTTTTATGGGTCAAAAGATTCTCTTACTTTGCTGGGTGGCCAGTCACCACAGCATATATAGAGAATAGAGAACATTTTTGAAAAAAGAGCAAGGAAACAAACATTGACATTTGATATCCAGCCAATCTCTGTGTCGTTTGTAACCGTTTTATGCTTATTTAGGGACAAAATCTTGGCAAAGGGGCTCCCAGAATAAATATAAGCAGATAATGTAGATAAGGTCCAGTTCTGAGACATGATATTGTCTAATGCTCTTCTGTTTCACATTTCCAGAAGAGATTTGATCCCTTCTATAAGTTACATGTATATAATTTTAATTGTAGGTAATTTATATAATTTGAAGTTTATAAATTTTATAAAACTAAATTTATATAAATGTTGTCTTCTGCAAATTACAATATGCAATTACAATGTCACTGGGAAAGGGTGAAATATCAACAAAGACTTCTTTCATGACTTCTTCTGAAACTGGCTCTAAGAAGAACTTGTTTCAGAAACAAAAAGGAAAAGCTCTTTCTCATGAAGAGTAGTTATTTAATTGTCTAACTGGTCTTGGCTTAATGGAAAATGAAATGAACATTACTTAAAGAGAGAATCTCGATCAGCCTCATCCTTCTGTTCAAGTAATTGGTTTTATCCACACCACCATTGACCACAGTTAGTGGGCTGGGTTGAGGGAGGAAAGCTATTGGAATATAGTGGTAATATTAAAACTTAAAGTCCAAGTAAACACATCCAGGACCATGAAAGTTTTGTAAACTAAAACTGGCAGGAGATCACACAGTTTGGCTTCACATGAATCTGAAATATCTAAGACATTTTCCATCTTTTTCCTCCTACGGTTTGGAATCACCATTGCTCATGCAAACCAGAAACAGACCTGGCTATCTGACAAATCACTGGCTAGTCATTCTCTTTTAAGATTCCTAAAGATAGAAAAGCAATGTAATAGAGCACTATATTGCTGTTTTGTGTTAGATAAAACCAAAAGCTAGGGGTTTTTTAATTTTTTGAGGGCGAGTAACAAGGAAGTAGAAAAGCCAAGCGTTGGGGAATGGAAAAGAGGTTTTTTTGTTTTTATTTCTTCTAAAGATGGGGAAAAGAAGTATCAGTATGCAGACAAAGTAGTCTTTAAAAATACAGCCCCCTTCAGCATACTGCTTTCACCAGACTGCCAAAATTTTCCATGGAAGGGGCAAGGTAGGCAGGAGAGAGGCTTCTGAAAGCTTTATCCCTCAAGGCTTCTGGGGCAAGGACCTCCTCCTCACAGTGAGCCTGCCCTAATTCAACCATTTGCAAACTTATGGGTCAATGGCAACCCCAAAACTGGGCACCAAGAAAGACAGCATTGGGCAATATGGGGAGAGGGCTGTAAGGAAACCCTTTGAGGAAAGAAAACTTTGTTCTGAGGGGCACAGCTAGCACTCTGCGCACCAGGATAAGTCGAAACGGGGGGTGTGGGAAAAGAAACCTTGGGAGAACAGCCATGTGTTTCTCCTAGAGAGTAGGACGGTAATTATTGGAGAACGCAGAAGGGCTAAGAAGGCAGCGGTATGAATGCAGGTATTCTAGAGGAAATGAGATGCAGCTCTTGAAAAAGGAAAAGGAATATTTTTTCTATTTTTTTCTTGTTATCTCAAGATTTATATTTGAATATTTCTTTTCTTTTTTTATTATATCATGTTTTTCACCATACAGTAGTATATCATTATTTTTGATGTAGTGTTCCATGATTCATTGTTTGCATATAACACCCAGTGCTCCATGCAATATGTGCCTCCTTAATACCCATCGCTGGGCTAACTTTTCTTAAAGTTTCAGAAGTAGTCATTGGGTGTACAGGGTGAGGGAGAAGAGAACGGGCTAAGAGCTCTGTCTTGGATCATCATTTCACAACTGAGCAAGTACCCTTACACCTCCTGGAGTGCATTTATTCCTTATCAGTATCTCATTCCCTTGGTCTCCCCTTCATGCAATTCACAAGGTGGTATGTTTCAGCACATCACATTTTTTTAGGACAGAATGACTTTTTATAAATTGTCCAAAAAAATCTGTGTAGCACAAATAGCCAAACTATGGAAAGAACCTAGATGTCCATCAACAGATGAATGGATAAAGATGTAGTATATATATACGATGGAATATTATGCAGCCATCAAGAGAAATGAAATCTTACCATTTGCAATGACATGGATGAAACTAGAGGGTATTATGCTAAGTGAAATAAGTCAATCAGAGAAAGACAATTATCATATGATCTCTCTGATATGAAGAATTTGAGAGGCAGGGTGGGGGATCATGGGGGGTATGAGGAGAGGGAAATGAAACAAGATGGGATCAGGAAGGAGACAAACCATTAGAGACTCCTAAACTCACGAAACATTGTGAGGATTGCTGGGGGGTAAGGGGAGTAGCAATAGGGTGGCTGGGTTATGGACATTGGGGAGGGTATGTGCTATGGTAAGTGCTGTGAAATGTGTAAGCCTGATGATTCACAGACCTGTACCCTGGGGCAAATAATACATTATATGTTAATTAAAAAAAAATCTGTGTAGCACATAGAAGTAGCTCCAAAGAGGCAAGATTAATGTCCCATTTCTTTCCAAGTTCTTTATAATGTATCGTCAATGCCATTCCATTGATAAAAAGTGTTTGGAAATTTTTAACTTCCTTAGAAATATCAGTAGATTCTCGGTGATGGCTTTCAAAATATTTAACATCAGGTCATGTTTTTCTTAGTCTTAGCTTCAGGTAGTTTTCTAAAATTCTTTAAATATATTTTTATTGAATCCACATGGACAGTATTAACTTCTTGATAAAAAACAAGAAAAAAAAGACTTTCCTTCTTGACTTTGTGTTTTGAAAAATTACATTAAACTATTTGGTAAATATGAAATATGCATTAATTTGACTTCTTTGTTCATATAATCACAATTTCATATATCAAAATACTATGTTACAAGGTATCATCCAATGACCAGCTGTTCTATTCCTAAGAGCAAAACAGAAAGGAAAAGTCTATAATTTCATACTTACAGATTTTCAAAGTCTAAAAATTTAAGGACCTAGTGTTACTAGCAGAAGAATCAAGTAGCAGTTGTTACAATAAATTTACTGTCATACTTCAGAAAAAGTGATTGCCTAGAACACATAGCGTCAACAGCCCTTTTACTCTTCTAAATTCCTCTAGGTATTTGCTATTTTAAAACTGTTATTCATAAATACGTTATTCATTCTTTTTAAGAAAATTAGAAACTGAGGCAGAACTGAAACAATTTCCTGGAGAACACTGATGATGAAAATCCATAATCTGAGGACTGGCTAAATCTATGTGGCCAACTTGAATTGCCCTCTAATACCTCTGAACAATACTTTTGTTATTTATTTATTTATTTATTTATTTATTTATTTATTTATTTGAGAGGGAGAAGGGTTGGGGAAGGGACAGAGAGAGAGAGAGAGAGAGAGAGAATCTTTATTTATTTATTTATTTATTTATTTATTTATTTGAGAGGGAGAAGGGTTGGGGAAGGGACAGAGAGAGAGAGAGAGAGAGAGAATCTCCAGTGGAGTCTCACAGCCCTGAGATCATGACCTGAGCTGAAATCAAGAGTCAAATGCTTAACTGACTGAGCCACCCAGACACCTCCCTGAGCAATTCTTTTAAACATCCCTATTCTCTCCCTTCTCCTACACACAACAATTCCATAGTTTCCCCAGAGTCCTTTGCCCTAGCCCTGCTATTGTCACTCAACTGATGACTATCTTATTCACAAAGAAAACAGAGATTGCTGGATATGAATTTTTTCAACTTTCCTTCCATCCACCTACAAATAGCTGCTTCCTTCCCATATCCTCTGAGATTGGCTTTAATAGTAATGTCATCTTCCTTCATGTGTATTAATATGATTAAAAGGTTAAAAACCAAATCCTGTCTCTACCAGGCTACCTTTCTTCCTATCTGTCATTATAATGCTTCCAGAGGGGTCTATACTCATCACTTCAGTGCTCTTGCTCATCGGTCTTCTGCTCATTATGGTAAAGCTTTTGCCCTCATCATTTTTTTAAGCTTTTATTTATTTATTTGACAGAGAGGGAGAGATCACAAGTAGGCAGAGAGGCAGGCAGAGAGAGAGGGGGAAGCAGGCTCCCTGCTGAGCAGAGAGCCCAATGCGGGGCTCCATCCCAGGACACAGAGATCATGACTTGAGCCGAAGGCAGAGGCTCTAACCCACTGAGCCACCCCTCATCGTTTTTTTAAAGGTTTTATTTATTTATTTGAGAGAGAGAGAGAGCACACAATGGAGGAAAGGGCAGAGGGAGAGGGAGAAGCAGATTCCTCGCTGAGCAGGGAGTCTGATGTGGGGCTCGATCCCAAGATCCTGGGATCATGACCTGAACCGAAGGCAGATGTTCAACTAACTGGGCCATGCAGGCACCCCTGTCCTTATCCTATAAAATCTTCATAAAAGGTCACAGATAGCCTCCAAATAGTTAAATCCAGTGAGCACTTTCCATCCATCCATATTCTCCAAAATTTTTTATTATAATCAAATTTTTTTTGTCTTGTCTATAGCAACAGTCTTTGTGAGTTCCTCTTCTCCTTCTCTCATCAGTCTTTCCCTAATGACCTTCACATGCTTCTCTTTCTATAATGGCACCTTAAAAAGAGTTCCGAATGTGGGCCCATGCACCCTTATAGAATCCATAGCTTTTGTGTTCATATATATGTGACTATTTTTTTGGGGAGAGCAGACCCTAGCTTTCATCACATTCTTAAAGGAGTCCATGATTCAAAAAATAATGATAAGAGCCACTGCCTTAAATGTTGATATTTCCAGTAAACAACTGCTGCTCTCCTCTTGTTTCTGCTCTCTTCTTGAGGCATTTTATCCATTTCTGGGACTTTAATTTATACAAACATTTCAAAGACCTCCAAATTTTTATCTCCAGTTTTCACATTTCTTCTGAGCTCTAGGTTCATATTGGCAGCTGTCTACCAGACATCTTGCCTTGGGCTTAACATGTTTGAACCAAACTCATTACCTTCCTGATGAACATATTCTCTTGTATTTCTTTACATAGCACTATATGCCAGATTACTTAAGATATAAACTTGGCAATCCTTCTCGACCCCCAACTTTTCTCTCACTGGCCACCTCCACAAACTCTCATTGATTTCTCAAATCTATTCCCTTCTTTTTGTTCCCACTGTTACTACCAAAATTCAGACATTTTTCACATGCTCCTGTAATTGTCCCCTAACCTATCTCCCTAGTAACTCCTGCTGTCTAGATTTATACCTTTCAGGCTATGATATCATTCAGTTTTCTTCCTAAATGTGAGCTGGACCATACCACTGCTCCCACTTAAAACTCCTAAGTGTTTCTAATCATGGGGAAGAGTTTAGCTACAGCTTTAAAGCTGGCTCTGCCCATGGGCCTCTTCTCATGTCTTCCCTCACGTCTTTGGTCCACCCCTAGCAAGCTTTGAGTCCACTGAACTGCCATGCTTTCTCATGAACCCTGCTCCTGATTCTATGCCTGGATTGTACTCTACTCCCTTCTCCTGTCCATCAGGGAACCTTTGACTTACCTCTCTAGGCACAGGTGAAATGTCATCTCTTTCATAAAACTTTCCCACCCAAATCCTTCTTTCTTGTACTTTTCCCCTTATCTTTACAATTGTGCTTCCAGTAACAGTCTATTTACTTGTCTTCCCCAGTAAACTCTCCTCTGTGGAAGGAACTTTGCCTATTCTTATTTGAAGCCCCAGTGACTAACAGTTTTTGCGGCACAAAAGCTGTTTATAAAAAATAAATACAAGCTTTGAGTCAAATTAGTCATACCCTAAAAAAAAAAAAAAATAGGGAAATCCCATTTTACTGAAATTGTCTTATTTCTTTAACTTAAAAATATATTAGAAATGTCCTATTGAACTATTATTTTACAGGGAATTTGGAGGATAGAAGGACAAGTAAAACTATACCACAAACATCTAATCAGTGAAATCCAGCCTATGGGAAACTATGGGCCAAATACCCAGTCTCCTCAACAAAAATCTGAGGGAAGAAAAAAAAAAGAGAGATGGAGGGGAAACCTACAGATTAAAAGAGAACTCAGACTTATCAACCTGCCACAATGTGTGCACCTAACTTGGATTCTCACTCAAACAAACAGACTTTAAAAATGGATGACATTTATGAGCAATAGTTGGAAATTTAAACACTAACGAGACATTTGATTATGTTAGGGAACTATTTTTAATGGTTATGAGGGTTTTTTTAAAAAGAGGTTCTTTAAATCTTTCATAGATACATACTAAAATATCTGTAGATGAAATGACATGTTACCTGAGATTATTTCAAAATAGTGTGGGAGGGGGCCACGGGTAGGGAGTGTAGATAAGACATGGCTGGCCATGAAATGATGATTCTTGGATCTAGGTGATGGATAAATGGGTGTTCATTTTTCTGTTTGTCAATATTTGTTTATGTTTGAAATTTTCCATAATAAAAGCCTTTTTAAAAAAGAAAAAAAAGGCCTCACCGTTGGTATCTGTGTTGAATGAATGAGGTTTAATTCAGGGAGACTAATGCATTGCAAGTGATAGGGTAATCCTTCCTCCTTGGGCTGGAGGCTCATTAATAGCAGCTCCCCACTCACTCTGGTCCTGTCACACCTACTTCCTTGCTGCTTCCCATTGGAAGGACCTGCAATGAACTATGCCTTCTGCTGGGGTGCTCTTCCTCCAGATCGCCAGATAGCTTGCCCCCTTATTAATTTTATTCCTCTCTAGTACAATGGCATCTCATCCAAGCAGCCTCACCTGGCCGTCCTCTCTGAAACAGTACCCCTCATCATGGATATTTTTATTTTCTGCTTTGTTTTTCCACTAGCACTTATCATCCCTTAACATATGTCCATTTAAACATTTAAGAACTTCTGTGTCTCCTCCTCTGCGCACAGGGAAAGTAAGCTCCACAAGGGCCGTCACACTGTGTTCAATCCTGGGTTCCAGTACCTAGAGAAGTGTCTGCACATTAAAAGTACTCAATAACTATTTATTAGATTGATCAAAGGAGGAATGAATAAAGAAAGGTCAGCGAAAAAAAAAAGAAAAAAAAAGAAAGGTCAGCGAACCTAATGACATCCTTCTGTGTATGTTTTAATCTGGAAAAGCTTTTGTTATGAATTAATTAGAGTTAATTGACTTCAAAACCTTTGCCAGGATCAGAGCCATTGGCTGAAATTGATCTGTAGCGTAAAAGGCAAGATCTAGGAGAATCAAATGTGTTTTTGGAAACATAAGCACAGTATAATTTTTGTTATTGTTGTTTAGAGAGAGAGAGAGAGAGAGCGTGTGTGTGTGTGTGTGTGTGTGTGTGTATGCGGGGTGGGCTGGGGGCTAGGAGAGGAGCAGAGAGAGGAGAGAGAGAATCTCAAGTAGGCTCCACACTCAGTGCAGAGCCCAAAGTGGGGCTCAATCTCAGGACCCTGAGCTCATGATCTGAGCTGAAACCAGGAGTTGGACGCTTAACTGACTGAGCCCCCCAGAAGTCCCCTTTGTTTGAGCTCAGTATAATTTAACCACAATTTTACTGATCACATGATTCCTTTCTATTCAGATATTAATATAAGAAATTGGTTATGTGAGATTAAACATTAAATTTATTTTTAACATTTTAATCTTATTATATTATTTTATTATTTATTTTTTAAATTTTATTTCCTTTCATGAGTTCAGACAAATAGTATTATTATCAGAGTTTCTCGAAAGCCACGACTAAGACTTCTTCTGCAATCCCCACTTTGCCTAACACTATACTAGATGATATAGGTCATAAAGACTACTGACTTAAACCAGTACTTTTTTCAAAAAAAAAACCATACTCTACATTGTTGTCTTTACCAGAAAAGTTTTTATGCCAATACAAGTAAGTAAATATGAGTGTTAGAAAACTTGTACACAATTGAACAAATGTCTGAAGGAAGAGCACACCAGCAGAATGGATAGTGGTGCCAGTTCCCTCAAGTGGGAAGGTACCTGGCACATTTGGTAAAGATCTTTATTTCTTTGTAATTATTATGTTACATATTAGCTTTCTTCATATTTAAGAATTATTTCCTGTAAATTCTTTAGTACTTTCAATTTCTCCTTCCTGGATGTAAACCTAGTTAATAATGACCATTTAAACTCTCTCCCAAGAGCACAGTGAATGACAGTACTTTGCAGTTAAAATAAACAGGTTCCGAGGCAGACAGAACATCGTTAACTCATGAGACCAGCGCGGGCAGGGACTGTGGTGACCAGCATTCAGCGGGATGGAAAGCCTCACCCTGTCACAGGTAAAGGGGTCAGGTGCGCCCAGTGGAGAAACCCAGGAAAGTGCTCATAATAACAAGATCAGCTCTAAACATCCTCTGCTGCCAGAGGAAACACTGTAGGCAACACCAATGCCCTGTCTCTTATCTCTTATCTCTGGTTTCCATGCCCCCCACCTGCAGCCCAGCCTTCCAGCCCTGGAGGAGCTGGATGGGTCTAAGAGAAGAGTCAACCACAGTGCCTTCCAGACTGCAGCTAAGGGAGGGGAGGAGTTTTAACTGTGAATGAAGATTGGAATTTTAACTACTACACAGGAGCAGTTATTTTAATTACTGAAATGAGAATAATCTTAGCATGAAAGTAATCAGAGGACATTTTATTATCTTTGGCTGATAAGAGAAAGTCCAGGATCTGCCTGAGGAGTCATCCAAAGGTCCAGGGAGAAAGTAGCCTACACCACAGCTTTGCAGGGGCTGATGTGAGAAACAGGAAAGTTGGCCCTATGTCATGACACACAGCGGCATCTTGCTTATTTAGTGTAATAAGCCCTTGGGTCCTCACATAAGGATCTTAGGAGCCAAAAAGCAGGCAGCATATTTCCATTTGTAACCTCATGGTCTTTCTATTTTGCCCATTTAAAACATGCCAGGGGCGCCTGAGTGGCTCAGTGGGTTAAGCCTCTGCCTTCACCTCAGGTCATGATCTCAGGGTCCTGGGATTGAGCCCTGCATCGGGCTCTCTGCTCAGCAGGGAGCCTGCTTCCCCCTCTCTCTCTGCCTGCCTCTCTGCCTACTTGTGATCTCTCTCTCTCTCTGTCAAATAAATAAATAAAATCTTTAAAAAAAAATGCCAGAATATTAGCACAAAAATGAACCCTCCTGTATTTCTTTGTAATTATTATGTTACATATTAGCTTTCTCATATTTAAGAATTATTTCCTGTAAATTCTTTAGTACTTTCAATTCCCCTTCCTGGATATAAACCTAGTTAATGACCATGACTCTCTCCCAAGAGCACAGTGAATGACAGTACTTTGCAGTTAAAATAAACGGGTTCCGAGGCAGAGGCGAGCAGACACCGTAGTTAGTCGAGCTGATTCGTTAAACAAAAAAAAAAAAAGACACATTAAAGCTGAATCAACTGTCATCTTTTAGTGATGACTGTTGATCGGATGTGATGAGAGAAAGTTCATGGACGTGGATGGGTTGACTCGGCTCCTGGATAGTCTGGAACATCGTTAACTCATACAGACTGATTCTGGCCCCGGTTCAAACTTCTCAGCCTTTGTTCTTGGGGCTCAGAGGATGGCTTTGAAGTTCAGGATAAAGCTCTTCTAACACACCATTACCAAAGAATAACCTTTTGATTATGATCTCATGAAAGTATAATCAATAACTTACATAAGTTAAAACCATGGCAAACAGTGACGGTCCTGTAATTGGACCTTTATGAATTCCATATGTTACAAACTTTGCATTAGCTAGCAGTCTTGCATAATACATATATTTCTTCCCCAAACAGAGCCGTCGAACTTTCTTAAAAGGCTATGAAACTTTTCACAGCTACTGTCAGCCTTGAACTCTTCAGGCCCCTGAGCTCGGTTGTGGGTATGTAACAGGCAGGATTTTTGGAAAGCTTAAAAGGATAAATAATTATTTCTCCCAAACCCAATAGACACTCATTTGTGCAAAGCAATTTAATCAAAGCCAGTAACTTTTTACTTAATTGCGCAGCTTGTGTGCTTTAAAAAATATTTCAGGGGGAAAAAGACCTCCAGCAAATGATGGTTAAAAACATAAGTAGAAAATGTATTCACTTAGCAAAGGCATGTTCTCACGTAATGTTCTCAAATAACCAGGACCTGGCTAGGAAGCCATTATGCCGCTATCTACATTATCTAAGATTGATATTTACTTCTCTCTCTCGTTAAGCTATATTACACTATCACTAAATTTAAAATGTAAGTGTTTAGTGTAGCTTAACTGGCTTCACTTTGGGAGGAAGGGCACTAAACATGCAAGAAAAGATTTGGGAAGAAAAGTACCTAACCCATGGTTACCGTAGTTAAAAACAAAAACAAAACAAACCAACAGAGCTCTCTGATAGATTGAAGGGGACAAAGAAGAAATCTGAGTTGAAGGAACATTCAGTGACAGAGTGAAAGATAGCCAAGGAAAGATGAGTCCTGTCCTTTTAGACTAAACATCAGATCTTTAAAGAGAGATGAGTATATAAAGCCCAAACCAATAATTAAAGATGGGGGAAGAGGAATCAAAAGAGTTATTTTTGCACCTTATCCCTCTCCTTCCCAATTACTGTTAGCCTTCTCAGTGTCACCTTATTCAGTTTCATTATCTGTTACCATGAACTTGTTTTTCTTTCAGAACATATTTGAAAATTGCCAAAGTAGAGCAGGGGAGGGCTGGGCAAAATGGGCCAAGGGAAGTAGGAAATATAAGCTTCCAGTTACGGAATGGATAAGTCATAGGAATAAAGGGTACAGCATAAGGGAATATAATTGATGGCATTTTAATGGTGTTCTATGGGGACAGATGGTAGCTACACTTCTGGGGAGCACAGGGTAACATACACACTTGTCAAATCACGATATCGTGTACCTGAAACTAATGTTACACTGCGTGTTGCCAAAACTAATTTCCAGCAAATTTATATACCTTTAGATTCCTCAGTCCAAAATAGCAGCATTAAAGTAATCTTTGTGACTCTACTGTCACCATATATATTTCTCCACCTGTAAATATGTTACTAGCTTTCAAATTAAAACTTGAATTACTGACTCACAAGACATTCATTGTACTATCTACATTAAAAATGTCATATTTGGCTCCATATCTCCTCTCTTTGATTATTTGTAATTCCTAAGTGCAGAGACTGTAACTATTTGCCAATCTACTTCCAATTGCCCAACTTTATTTTTTATAAGTATTTCAGAGTCTTGCACGTGTGCACGCACGCACACACATGTGTGTATAAACACACAAATGATCAAAGAAGCAGAAGGGTCAAGCTTTTAATATCTTTGGTTTGACTGTTTTTTAAGAAAATATCAGTGAGCTGGTTTTTATCCAGTTTCTGTCCAGTTGTGACAGAAGCCAACAGGCTACATAAAGAGGAAAAGAAATACATCAATGGGAAAACCAGATGTACACAAATCAGCAAGGCCAGTATGACCTAAATTATAATTTGTGTGAATGTGTGGAAACTAAAATGTATTGAGAAATAAGTTTCCTTGTATTCATTTTGTCTTGTTTTGTTTGGTTCCGGGCACCCCCCCCCCAAAAAAAGAAAAGGATTGTTCTGGAAATGATAGACCTTTCAGCATCAGTATCTGTTTTCATGGTTCTCACACCTAGAAGAATAATGTACCTACCAACATAGAGTCACAAGAAATCAACAATGCCTGACTAAATTAACATTCTTCCTCAAAGAAGAGGCCAGAAAGCAATAGAGAGTCTACCTCTATGTCAAAATCACTATTGATTGCTTCCCACAATTGGGAAATCCAGACTTTACTCTTCTATGGGATAACTAAATAATCGACTTAAGAGTTTAAGAGTTTATGTTATACCCAAAACATAACCTACATCAGCCTGGTACATATTGGGTGTACATATCAGGTAGTGTTTCATTCAAACTGGTCTTGGAAACCAATCTATCTGATATTCCTCTCCATGACTTTTATAAACAAAATGTGAAGGTGCTCACAAAAGTTGTAGACTTACTTAAATTAAATGGGCCTTAATACTCTAGAAGACAGAAGAATCTAAGTATTCTTCATCAATTAAAATATGACAACACTAAAACCAGAATTAAATTTGCAGGGACAAAAGGCCAACCACTGAGGCATAATGGAACAACTGAGACTAGGGAACCAGATCTGGAAAATTATAGTTTACCACAAACTGAAGATGAGTTAGCAATTTTCTGCCATATGGAAAATGTCAACTTGATTATGAAACTTACTGTGTATAAAATTCGTCCTTCATGGCAGGCATTAGCCATAATGCCAGCATCTATTTAGAGAACAAACTAGTGGCAGCCAGACAGGATGGGGGTGGTTCCATAGGTGAAAGAGGTGAAGGGGATTAAGAAGCACAAACCTCCAGTTATAAAATAAGTAAGTCATGAAGACGAAAAGCACAGTAGAGGGAATATGGCCAGGAAGGTTGTAATAATATTGTGTGGTAACAGATGGCGACTACACTTACTGTGGTGAGCACTGAGTAATGTAGAGAATTGTCAAAATTCTATGTTGTACACGCAAAATGAAAATAACATTGTATGTTAATTATACTTCAATTAAAAAAAAGAATTGGAAATTAAAAAAATACTAGTATCTATTTTAAATGATATGAATGAATCAGAAGGATTTAGAAAAACATATCAAAAGTTTATTGAACCATAAGAGACTCTTAACTATAGAAAACAAACTGAGGGTTGCTGGAGGGGAGGTTGGTGGGGGGATGGGGTCACTGGGTGATGGACATTAAGGAGGGCATGTGATGTAATTAGCACTGGGTATTATATACAACTGATGAATCACTGACCTCTACCTCTGAAACTAATAACACACTATAAACTAATCGAATTTAAATGAAATTTTAAAAAAGTTTATTGAGACCATTTCAAAAGTCTTATGAAGGAGTGTTGTTGAAAATTAAGTTTTCCAAGATCTATAAAGAACTTCTCAAACTCAACACCCAAAAAAACATAATCAAGTCAAAAAATGGGCAGAAGACATGAGCAGATACTTCTCCAAAGAAGACATACAAATGGCTAACAGATAAAAAAGTGTTCATCATCATTAGCCATCAGGGAAATTCAAATCAAAACCACATTGAGATACCACCTTACACCAGTTAGAATGGCAAAAATCGACAAGGTAAGAAACAACGAATGTTTGAGAAGTTGTGGAGAAAGGGGAACCCTCTTACACTTTTGGTGGGAATGCAAATTGGTGCATTTGGAAAACAGTGTGGAGATTCCTTAAAAAATTAAAAATAGAGCTACCCTATGACCCAGCAATTGCACTACTGGGTATTTACCCCAAAGATACAGATGTAGTGAAAAGAAGGGCCATATGCACCCCAAGGTTTATAGCAGCAATGTCCACAATAGCCAAAATGTGGAAAAAGCCAAGATGCCTTTAAACAGACGAATGGATAAAGAAGATTATACACAATGGAATATTAGCCATCAGAAAGGATGAATACCCAAATTTTGCATCAACTTGGATGGGACTGGAGGAGATTAAGCTAAGTGAAATAAGTCAAACAGAGAAAGTCAATTATCTTATGGTTTCACTTACTTGTGATATATAAGGAATAGCATGGAGGACATTAGGAGAAGGGAAAATGAAGGGGCAGAAATCGGAGGGGGAGACGAACCATGAGAGACTACAGACTCCCAAGAAACAAACGGAGCATTTTAGAAGGGAGGGAGTGTGGGGATAGGAGCCCCTGGTGATGGGCATTAAGGAGGGCACAGATTGCTTGGAGCTCTAGGTGTTAGACACAAACAATGAATCATGGAACACTACATCAAAAACTAATGATGTATTGTATGGTGACTAACATAACACAATAAAAAGAAAAAAATTAAGTATTCAGATTGATTACTTTTCCAAGTTCATTGTTGTCTATAGTTCTTCCTGTTTGTTGTTGGTGTTTACATATCATTCTGGAAAACCAGTCCTACTTTGATGTAAATGAATTTTTGGTTCTTGTTCTCAAGTCCTAAAAAGTGTAACAAAAGAAACAACTAGATTTCATTGTAGCAAGGAAGATTCTGGATGGAGATAAAGTATGGGCCATCAAAATGATGAAATCCTGGACAGTCAAAGATTATGGTGGAGTTCTTACAGAAGGTAGAGATCTGACCCTTATGTTTCCTGCGAGGGACTTAGATCGCTTCCTGCTCTGCTAATCTCTTGACTTAAAAGACTCTTGTATTCACAAGCAGCTTCCCTGGCAGCATTCACTCCTCACTCCTCCTGCTCTGGGCTAGGACATTGTTTACTTCTTTTCTACTTTTTTCCCTACTGAGCTTTATCATTTACTCTTCCTGATCCTTCCAAAATTTCTTTGTTCCAAAAAATCAAATCCTTCCTTAACACTTATATCTAAATTATCTTTCTCCCTGAGAATAAATGTTTCCATATAGTACTCTTTCCATCAGCCTTTTTCAAAGAATCACCTTCACATTTTTTTTTCTTATGTATTTCCCTCTCTAGGGCTTTCCCCCAATTTTCTTCAGTTGTGCCATATTTCTTTGGGTGATCTTAGAGAAAATTGAGATAATAGAAGTTCTAGTACCATGGAAAAAAATCATGTTTACTAAATGGAAGAAGAAAGAGGGAGAACGGTTGTAATGATACAGTTGGTGGATTCTAGAGGAAAGAACTCATCTCCAAGAAAGAGCCAATGAATTAAGAGAAGGACAATAGAACAAAAGGGTCAGTACACTTTGTGCTAACATCATGTCGTTCTTCCTCCACAGGCAGTGGATGGGGAAGACAAAAGCCAACCAACAAGCCCAGGCTTTTAGAAACAGGTTAGCACAGGGTTAGGTCAAATTTTCAGAGTCATGTAAAAACAATGCTATTTTGGGGGCACCTGAGTGGCTCAGTGGGTTAAGCACCTGCCTTTGGCTCAGGTCATGGTCTCAGAGTCCTGGGACTGAGCTCCCCATCGGACTCTCTGCTCAGCAGGGAGCCTGCTTCCTCCTCTCTCTCTGGCTGCCTCGCTGCCTGCTTGTGATCTCTTTCTCTCTGTCAAATAAATAAATAAAATCTTTTTAAAAATGCTATTTTTAAAGATATATATTATCTGACAGTAAACACTTTGCAAATCTCATCAAAAAATTTACGTATGTATTTCTTTTGATAGTGTTGGAATTTCCACAATGAGGGACCTCAGAGAGGTTTGTGAACAGCTCAGTCTTTTCTCAAAGTCCCTCTAAGGGGGAAATTAACATTTTAGAGCTGGAAAAAGTCTCGGAGACCATTTGGGGAAACTGAGGGCCAGGGAGGTTAAATTATATTTCCAAGGCCCATCCCTCAGGGCTGGCTTAGCAAGCTTTCCATGGTACTTTCCTACCACGGTCTTCATTACACTAATGTTAAAATTAAAGAGAAAAAGAACCCAACACTGATATTAGCCTGAGATCTGGGGCACTACTATTGTTCAATACCTACACGTCCTGGGCACTGGTGCTGCGTGAAATGTGTCATGGCCAGAACCGTGCAGTGTCCTATCTAGCTATTGCCTCATCCCGCTATTCAGAGCAGTGACCAGCCCATCCGGTTTTGCCTCAAAATTTCACATTACTCTGTGTGTGTGTGTGTGTGTGTGTGTGTGTGTGTGTGTGTGTTTACTGGACTGTGCAACCTAAAAACAGATCAACGGACTTCCTTATTCTTTATTCCAGGAGAAAAGTTATAAGGAATTCTTTCCTTACACATTTTATGGGACTGTTGAATCGTGACGTGGTGATGTTACCTTCTCAGGATATTAAGTTGCAGACTGAAACAAAGTGGAAAGCTCTGCTCTGGCTGTCGGAAGACGTGTGGTCTTTTGCGGGCTCTATTGCTAACTCTGTGATCCTCAGAAAGTCTGTTATCACCTCTGGTCTTCGGTTTTCTAATCTGAAAACTATGGAGGTTGAAGGAACCTTTAAGATTCCCTTCCCCTCTAAGAGTTTGTGATTCTGAGTTAGCACGTGACAACCCTTTCTCAGGGTTCAGCACAAATCCTTCCAGAGTCTCTCCTGAGCACTGGTGATGAACAGAGTTCATTCTGTATACATAACTGGATAGAGAACTGGGCTCAATAAAGAGTTAGCTCTTGGGGCATCTGGATGGTGCAGTGGGTTAAGCATCCGACTTTGGGTTTCGGCTCAGGTGGTGATTTCAGGGTCGTGATCTCCAGATCGTGAGATGGAGCCCCATGTCGGGCTCTGCACTAAGTGGGGGGAGGTGTGTCTGTTTGAGATTCTCTCTCTCTCTTGGCCTCTCACCCATCTCTCTTTCTCTTTCTAAAATAAATAAATAAATCTTTAAAAAAAAAAAAAGAGTCAGCTGTTAATGTTAAAGTCTCCATATATTAGTTCTGTGATCTTATGACCTAGGACCTAATGAGTCATCTTGCCAGAAACGTGCAAACCTGGAAATTTGCTGCTCAGCTATCGTTGGAGGCACACTTGTGCCTTTATCAATTTCTCATGTTTTCAAAAGGCAGAGGTACATTTTGATGACCAATACAGGAGGCTGCTTAGAGTGAAAATGCTATCCCTCCATCAGACCTGCTCGTTTCCCTTTTGTTTGCCCTGCATTTGCAGCAAGAGATTCTGCTCAAAGAAGTACATGAGGGCTCCTGTCTTTGAAGTGGCTACAGAAGATCTCTGCAGCAGAGAAGCCAGCAGTTTATAAACAATAATTTGTGTCTATCTACCAGGCTTTTTATTCTTCCCTGAACCACTTTATTCCATAGAGCACAAATTTGGGACAAGCTAATGGACACTTCAAAGTCTAAAACGGAGAATATTTACTCACATCAAGACTGCTGGTTGAGATGAAACCAGCTCTTTAGATGGCTGAATACTTTTCTCTACAGAATCCTCTGTATCAACTCTTTCTCCTTTTTCCACGTGGAGATACAGCTCTGGGAGCTCTGATCAGCAACTTAATTTGTTTTCTCTTTTATGGAACACCTATAAAGGCATATTTATTTGCTCAGAGTTCCCTTATTTTGATAAATGTAGTAAACATGCCATTCTTTCTCTTAGAAAGTGCTGTGTTCTAGCCACTGATGACAATAACTCTTTAGGCTTTCAAGTTGATCTACTTGCTAATCCTTCTTTACCCTGTCCCTTTGAAAATCGAGAAAATTATATCACTGAGTGTGGGGAGAATAAATTCCTTAATATGTGAAAAATTTATTTAAAGAGTATATGTGCAGAAATAAATGCTCCAATCACTATTATTGCAAAACATTGCTAGATATATATATACATGAAACAGTCAGAAAAACTCATAAATGTATTCATATTCACTTAAAACTGATAGGAAATGGGTTTCCTGGCTATGTTAAAAAAAGGAATGACTTATTTTACTCTCTGGGAATCACCCACTAGTTTTATATCTGTAATTGTAGTTTAAAATTAATATATACTTGAAGAGTTCTGTGTTCACAATTAATAATAATAATCACCCTATGTAGTTTTTTACCTTGACCAACCTTAACATCTCTCTCTCTGGAAAAGGAAGAGAGCCACTTACTGATCCCTCACTGCCCCCTACAGTATAAAAGTCCTACTGAGATAAAACTCATCAGAACTTAAAAATGCAGGCACAAATCAACAGCCACTGGTACCATTTGGAAAGCTTCATTTAGAGGTTTAGAAATAAGCCGCAGAAGAATACTAAAAAGGATATCCTTGTATAATTCTGTTGAAAGTATGGAGTAACCATTGCAAGCCACTCAGCATTCATGGATATGTCAAGTGTGGTACAATGATCAGGTGCTTTGACTCAGAAATTCCACTGGTGGAACTCAATCCTAAGAGAGTGATCCCAATATGGAAAAAGTTTTATGCATCGGGTTGCTCTTCACTGTGTTATTTATAATGGTGAAAAATCTAGAGACAATCTAAACTAAATAGGAGAATGTTTAAATAATCCACAGAATATTGTGTAGCTGGTAAAAAAAAATTATGTTTACAGAATATGTAATAACATGGAAAACTGACCCACTGTCCTTAGGCAAACAACAAACAAAAAAAGGGCACAAGTTGTTCCTTGAATGGAAAAATACTAGATGGAAAAACATCAAAATGTTAGTGTTTTCTTATGTGAGTTAACTATACATGACTTCCCCTCTCCCACTCTTCCTTCTCTTTTTCTGTATTTTCCAAAGACTTTTAGAGGGTGTACTAGTTTATGATGGAAAAAAGTAATGAACTTAAAATAAAACTCTGTAAGGATTCATAAAAAGAAAGAGTTATACCCAGGAAATTAAGTACTGCAAACTCTAATGAAGTCCAGTTTATGTAACTGAGTGAGTAATGGGTTTGGCAAATTATAATTACTACAAAGACAGTTTGCAGTGTAAAACCCGCAATTTGTAACAGTGAGATAAAATCTCCGACTCGGTTCCTCAGTTCTTTGTAAAGAGCCGAGCAAAGAATAAACATTATGAATATCTAGAAAGGAACTACTATTTGAAGGCCTTAAAGGGTAAATACTACTAGTAATAATCATTAGCAAGAAGATCTAAAAGGTAAATATGAGTCATACAGCTGTCTGGTCTGCTTGCCTCAGAGCTGAACTCCTAATATCAGTTTATTAGTCAAATTGAAATCAAGCTAATAGGAAACCTGATAAAGGTTGACTTAAATAGATTTTGGTAGATTTTACTGTCATTATTCAGGCAAAAATTATTCTGAAAATCAATTCTGCTCGAAGTTTGTTTTATTTTTTTGTTAAAATTAATGCTGTTGTCCAAGTTGTTTTCTTTCTGTGATTTGAATTCGAACACAGAACCAAGAACAAGGCTGGAATGATAATGACTAATAAATCACAGACATTTTAAAATGGAAAGGAACTCCTTATTTGACGGATGAGAAAGAAAATGAACCACTTTTCTGAGGTCCCACATAGACGGTGCGGGAGCTGAGCCAGGAGCCGGGTCTCCTGAGGCCAACTCAGTGTGATGAGTTCAGAGTTCAGAGACTGGGACAGCGTCACTTATGGTGGATTTGGGCACCTCGCCAGCACACTCCCTAGCCTGGGATCTGGCCGACTACCTTTCTTTGGCCTCATGGCTCTCAGCACGAAAAGCTCATTAATACAAAGGGAAGAAAAAGACCGCACTTTTTTAGTGTCGACTATGTGTCAAGAACTTTGTACATATTATGCCACTGCATTTTGCTGCCAATGGAGGAAGTAAATTAATGATTTCCTTTTAGCACTCGGAGAAACCAAGGCCCCAAGCATTTAAGTTGATCAAGATTTGGCCTATGCTGCTGTTTGCTTCTCTTTGATAGTAACTTCTCCTCCTGTTAGGCAGTTAAGACAGAAAACAGTGTATTAGAGCTCTCCAGAAAGAATCAATAGGATAGATAATAGAGAGAGAGAGAGATAATAAATGGATGGATAGATAGATAGATAGATAGATAGATAGATAATAAGGAACTGGCTCATGTGATTATGGAAGTTGAGGAGCCTCAGATCTGCAGTTCGCAAGCTGAAGACTGAGGAGAGGCAGTGGTATAAGTTCCAGTCAGAAAGCAGGCAGGCTCAAGACTCCAGGAGAGCCAGTGTTTAGTTTGCAGGCAGTCAGGCAGAAGGAGTTCACTCTTGCTCATAGGAGGGTCAGCCTTTTTGTTCCACTCAGGCCTTCACCTGATCAGAGGAGGCCCACCCATGCTGGGAGCGGGGGGCGGGGGGGGCACTATATGCCTTCAGTTTACAATTCAAATGTTAATCTCATCCAAAAAAACACCCTCACAGATGTATCCAGAATAATGTCTGACCAAATGTCTGGGGACCTGGTGGCCCAGTCAAGTGGACACATAACATTAACTGTCATATATCCTGTTCTCGTTCTCCAGTGTAGTCAGGGCCTGGACTAGGGAGAGGTGATCAAGGTATGCAGAGTGTAAATTTATGGAGGCACTCACTCCTAGGTTCACAAAAGCACTCTGAGTGCTTTACTTGTCTCACTCACCCTAGTCCTGGCCCCATGTCCCACTCAAAAGGGCAGATTCGATCACCTTCCTTAACTTCAAGGGTTTTATATTAAGGGGGAAACTTTCTACAATCATGTAAATACCATTCTAGAAAAAGTCTTGGCTATGCAGAGTTTCTCAAGGAATCAATGGCAACAAATATCTGAAAAACCAAGTATGAAAACAGATGAAGGGTAATTATTTCTATACTTACCACAGCATGGAATGGTAATTCACTTATATTTTCCACTGACAATGATTCCTCATAACTTAAATAGTATTTATCAAATGGGCCCTTATTTATTTTTATCAAAAGGCAAAAGTATTTCTATAAAATCACAAATGCAAATCTTTTTATGCACTATAGAAAAATGCACAGATATTAAAGATCAGGTTTGAATTTTTTACTTCAGGCTAAAGGCCATTCATCGCAAATAATCAGTTATTCCTCATATTTAATTATCTACAGTGTCAGCAATGCATGACTTTCCAGTTATTAGGAGCATTGATGAACTCAATGAGACAAATGAAAGCATGTTTCAAACTATTAAGTGCAATGTAGAAAGGTGTCACTGTTATTAGCAGAATGATAGAAATTTCTTACCTTAATTCAAGAGAGCTGTACCAATTTACAGTCTCCCTCACTTATGAGTAAATGTTCCCTCAAAACCCAGGCAACATAGGGCAGGCAATGATAACTCTCTAAATTCAAGCCTGCTGATACCCAAGAAATCCGATCAAACTTTGGGAACCAGAGACATTCAGCCAGTCTGGAGTCAAATGGACTTTGTATTCGTTCCATTTAGCTTCTGAACTAGATTTTGACTTAGTTAATCTGGTATTTCCCTTGTAAGGTAGAACTCTCTAAATGAAGCTGCTTCGTTAAAAATTGATTTGGATTGACAGATTGGCCTACTCTTGTGTAACACAGAGGTGAGACAATATATACATCCGTATCCCTACTTCGGCATCTGACTGCCAAGGTTCACACCCAGGCTCTGCAGATGACGAAGGTGTGATCCTGGGCAAGTTACTTAATTTCTCAGCACCTCAGCCTCCTCATATGTTTCAATGGAGATAAAAATAGTATCTTCAGGTCACAGACTTGGTCCAACAGTTAAATGAGGTAATCCATATAAATTACTTAGAACAGCTGCTGGCTGAAATAAGTCAATCAGAGAAAGACAATTATCATATGATCTCTCTGATATGAAGAATTTGAGAGGCAGGGCGGAGGGTTGTGGGGGGTAGGGGAGGGAAATGAAACAAGATAGGATCAGGAAGGAGACAAACCACAAGAGACTCCTAAACTCACGAAACAAACTGAGGGTGGCTAGAGGGTAGGGAGGGTAGGGACAGGGCAGCTGGGTAATGGACATTGGGGAGGGTATGCGCTATGCTAAGTGCTGTGAAATGTGTAAGCCTGATGATTCACAGACATGTACCCTGGGGCAAATAATACATTATATGTTAATTTAAGAAAAGGATATTACGAAGAAATAAACTGAAAACTTAAAAAAAAAGAATAGCTGCTAGGTCATGGTAAATATCTCATCAATGTCAGTTCTTATTATTAGGTTAAATCGCATTCTATCTAACCATTTTTACCTCCTACTGGAATGGAGGTAGGAGACAATTTCAATTTCAAGTGACAATTTCAAATGACGATTTCAAGTGAGTCAACTTAATATTTACAAAAGCCATGCTATTTTAGCCTCCTTTAAGAGTGTAAGCTCTTTTCGGTCGGGGTCCTTACCTAACTCATGTTCCATAGCACATGTGTGCGTGCAATAGACTGTCTAACGAATAAAGGTCTGATTCAGGAAACTCTCTGTTTTAAAGAGTTTGGATTGCAGTTTTGTCACGGATTCTGGAGTCAGACTACCTGAGTCTAAATCCTGGCTTCACTACCCACTATTCATGTGACCTTAGGCAAGTTGCACTTTTTGTGATCCAGTTGCCATTTCTGTAAAATGGGAATATTTGTAGTGCTTATCTCGTAGGTTGAGTTAAACAGTGACTGGCACGTAGAATACCATAATAAGTGTTAGTTATTTTCCTTTTTCTCTTCCCCTCCTCCCTTTTCTTCTTCTACTCTAGTTTATCACACAAGTTTTATAAACTAAAAGATGATTTCACAATTCTAGAATTAATCTCCTAGTCTAGCAATGAACTCTTCTCATCAGAATATAAAGAGTAGAGTACCAGTAAATGCCGACTGTGATAATTTTATACTTTTGTTATATATTTGGGAATCAAGGTCGAAGAAATGCAAAACTGCTCATGGGAAGGAGCTGAGGAAATTGGGGAGGTGTGGGGACAGAGGCTGCAGGAAATTAATGTTGGTGTCTAGTGGGAGTCAAGGGTCTTAACTTATGCTCTTTCTGGTGCCAGGTGGCAACGTTGAATGTCAAATTGAGGAAGGGGGTAGACTCCCCATTTTGGCACAGGACACCAAGTTACTCTGAGAATGTGAGGCCTATGAAAAATACAGTCCTCTGTGACCCCTTAAGTCTTCATAGCTCAGGGAACATGGAAAGGCTGCATCTTTCCATGGTGCATCCACCTCCTGGTGAGGTGGGTCTAACCAGGGCCGCACTGTAGCAGCAGAGGTCAAGATATCTCCCTCCAGAATGGAATGTGCAGATTCCTTCTAAGAACTCACCGAAACAGCTGGTTTTCACTAGGGAAGAAATAGGGGTAAAGGAACCAGAGATCCTACATTCTCAACGAAGAGGACAAGCCAGCAAACTTCAGGGTATAAATCCAAGGCAGGACTCTCCAAATGGGAGCCCACAGATGGTTAGAGTTTTGGGATATTCAAGTTACAGCGGGAAGGTAGGTTGTAAACCATTATGAAGAAAACTTTCATTGATTAACACAATTAAAAGTATTCAGTAACACCTGCCCCTAGTAAGTTCCATGCCACTGAGCATGTTCAACTAGAGGTTGGGAGACCACAACTCAGAGATGCTTCAGAAAAAGCTGGGCTTGATGGGCTGGAGGAGCTCTGGGATTTCTTCTAACCCTGCTATTCTGTTGGGAAGGCAGGCAAGGCAAAGAAAACACTGGAAGAATATGGAGAGGGACTCAAAGCTTCACTCCAACCTGAAATCGAACAATTGTTTAAAAGGAGGAAACACGTGTAAAATGAAATCATTCACATTTGAAATTATTTAGGATGAGTTCTCAAATCTATGATGAGTCTTAATGCTTTCAGTGACATGGAATTTGAGACCGTTTTTTTCTAACTTACTCAATATATAAATGGTCTACTGAAATGAGTTATGTCAGATCACAGTATCCCACAAATTGGTCTCTGTTAGACAGACAGCACCCCCACAGGCTTTAGAAATGTTGAGGTGGAAAATTCCACATAGAAATAACTTTTATATTGCCACCTGCTGGCTACTGCTGTAAGTGACAGCAATATAAAATAATTTCAAAGTCTCAATCAAGTTCCAACTGGAAACAGGAATATTGATTGAAGTTACAAATGACAGGAATCAAATAGCTTCACTAAGTCCTCAAAAGGCAGATATCAGAGTAATTTTACAAGTTTATTGGGGATCCATCTGGGTATTGCCTTAAGTAGGAGATAATCTGTGTAGACTTGACTTTGGGTGTGAATCATCCCCTGGTGGTGCATCCATGACTAATACTGAATAGCCCTTGTAAACGAGGCAACTAACAAACCCTACGGTGTGGGTTTACTCACGCCTATCTTCAGCCCATACGTACCATTTCCTCAAGAGTGGTTCTAGATGCTTAATTCTGGAGGGATGACTTTCTCTGTCACCTAGTGGTGACATAGCGACATTTCTCATTTTAATTTCCAAAACAATAGTAATAATAATGGCAAGTAGGAGGCAGAATACATGAGGCCAAACTATCTCAAGTACATGAAAGCCATGAAGATAAGCCGAGAAGTTGTTCCAAGTGTGCATATATTAATTTTAGAGGTTTCAGGCTATACCCTGAAGAACACCAGGAATCCTATGTAGATTAATTCATGCCTCTCCCATCAGAGTTACATACCTTGTTCACTTTATAACTATAACATATTTAATATTGCACTGTTGTTGTTTTGTTCATCTCTGTTGTGACACTAGACTGAGGGCAAGCTTGATCTCCTTGAGGGCAATCTTCATATACAATTAACATATATATATATTAGCACTCAGCACAAGCTTTGGCATTAGGTAGGTCCTCAACTATTTACTGAGTTGAGGTCAAAATAAGGAAGGAAGAGAGGGAGGTCCAGAAGAAGTCCCCCAGATCTCCAAAATCAGTCTTTCTGTTCTACATCTCATATCTTCATTCTAGACTCAAGTTTTCAAATTCATACCAGACTCTGCCATCTGAATGTTCAAGAATTTCCAAATGGACCCCACTACTTTTGTACCTCAAACTGTTCTGCTCTTGCTCCTGTAATTAACTTCTCAGTTAAGACATAACTATCCAACCATCTGTCCATCCATCTTGGGAGTCATCCTCTAGCCCCTCATTTCCAAAGCACCCACGTGTCAATTACACTAACAGATATCTCTGGAATCTGCTCCTTCCTCCCTCTCCCCACTGCCCACCTTCTTCCATGCTGTCTTCACCTGGGAATGTCTCAAATAACTTCCTAATTAGGTCCTAGTCCTCAGCCAGGCACCCCAGCAGCCACCGTTCCTGTGCCACCAAAGTTATCTTTCCACCAAAGTCTGCTTTCATGCAGACATGACATTACATCTACGTTATCATGCTCCCTATTTTCTGTAAGACAAGTCAACTGTGGCATACAGAAATCATAATCTTCCCGAGCTTTTTGGGACTGATAATCCCTCTCCAAATACACCAGTGATTTGTAATCCTGTGTACTTTCCTATGGGTCACTCAGGATACACAGAACGCCGCGTCCAGCCCCACCTGCCTTGGTCACTCTCTGCCTACTGAACATTTTTCATGACCCGGGTTAGATGTTACCTCTTCTGTGATATCTTCTTAGTAATATAAGTAATTGCAAATTTACCTGATCAATGGCAAAACCCTCTGGCTTTATGCTCCCATAGCACTTCTCTTAGGGCATTTAATGAGGGTCACCTAGCCCATATGAAGGTTCTGTGAAAATTAGGTAGAAATGTCCCCTCTGGACAGAGCTAGCTCTGTGGCACACTATCAGACTTGACAAGTGAAGTGAGCTGGATTTCAGCTCGGGCAGGTTGCACTTGCTACTTTGGTCAGGTTACCTTACGCAACAAAAAAATCCCCTCCGACCGCACATGTGGGCCCTGAGAACTCAACACAATTATTGCCTTATATGCCACAATCTTTACCACCAGTTGGCAGATTCCTAGAAAGCAGTTAGATCAATTAAAATTTGTATTCTCATGGTAAGCTTTGATAAATGTTCTCTCAATTGTTGTTTTCAGAATGAGAAGACATTCCAGAAGTTATCACAGGAAGATCTCTGAAGTATATAAACATATATATTGCATGGTCTTAGGCAAATAATTTTACTTCCTCCTGCCCTAGTGCCCTCATTTATAAACTGGGGACCCTACTAGTGCCTAACTCATGCCTTCTGTGAAGATCTGATGAGAGCGTATTGGCAAAGTGATAGGCCAAGAATATGTGTTACACAAGTATTGAGTATTATCACCAATGTTAAATAAATAAATGAATGATCTGAGATGAACCTTTTTAAATTTGACAGCAAATAAGACAATTTGGGAGGAAGAATCTTTCTAAATCTGTTCTAAAAAAACAGACAGTTACTGCAATTTGAATGAAGGTATTACCATTAATGCTAAGTGATTGAAGATATTTTACTTAAGAGATAGAATCATAATATTTTAGAATTTGGAAGGCATTTAGAGGTAATCCAAACTGCTTTTCTTTTGGATAAAAGAATTGAGTTAACTGGCTTTCCATTGGTTCTACTGTTTCTCCCTCTGGCCTTTCCCAAACATCCAGCCTCATCTCCTCAGAAACACACATAATGCCCCGCCCCGGCCCCCAATATTTTCCGTTGCATACATCCAACGCCTATCTAGGGCACCATTAGCCTCTCCCAGAATGCACTTTCACAGCTCCTTTGCTTCTGATAGCCCTCCTCCCTACACCTGAATCCTGTCTCAGCTGATTAAACAGATTCAAGTCCCAGTTCAACTGTTGTATCTTCTCTGGCAAAGCCTTCCCCTCCTTCCTCAGCCAAAGTTAGCTGTTGCCTCCTTCTGTGTTCCCACTCTGTGTTCATAGCTCTATTTAGCACTTATCAGAGCAAGGGCTCTGAATCCCAGCTGTCTAAGTTTGAATTTCAGCTCTGCCACTTACTACCTATGCTTCTCTTGCTCCTCTCTGCCTTAGTCACCTTATCTACTGAATGGGAATAATCATTCATTCATTCATTCAACAAATAGTTATCAACTGCTTCTTGTGTGTCAGGAACTGTTCTAGGACCTGGAGTACTTACACGGTGAATAAGACAAAGTCCTTGTTCTCATGAGCTTACACTGAATGGGAGGGTCGAACAATTATAATCAAATATAATTAGGTACGATCATTATTCTAAGGGCCATAAAAATACACAGCAGAGAAGTAGACTCAAGTGGAATGAGGATGCTGGTGGTTGTTTTACAGAGGAGAGGCAGGGAAAGTATGTTAGAGGAGGTGAAACTTGATTGCACATGGGGGAAATGAGTCAGCAAGCCACACAGAAATCTAGCAGGAGTGAATTCTAGGCAGAGACAACTTCAAGTGCAAAGGCCCTGGGGCAGGAAGGATGAGCTTGGGGGTAGGGGGCAAAGGCTAACAGGGTTACTGCCAAGTTAATGAAGCAGATAGTGGAGGAAATGAGATGCTCTTTATTCCCAGCACCAAGATTTTTGGGTTTTTATCTCCTAAATATTTCCCCAATCCATTTTCCCCGTCTCTTCATCCCTGACCTTGTATCCTTTTATCCTTGATTTCTCTCCTTACAGTCGAGCTGCCTCAAAGCTATCTTCTATCCCCTGACACAGGATCTAAATACATAACTCTGATGCTACCGTGCTCTGCTTAATACTTTTTCATGGACTGACTCCATATTGTCTGTAGAGTAAATCCCAGACACATGCTGGACAAAGTCCTCTAGGACTTAGCCCCTGCCCACCTCTTTGCTTCCTACTTAGACATACATGCCAGCCACACCGAAGTACTGGTCCCCAGATAATGTCTTTCTGGTCTCTATACCTTGCCTTCAGTTGTTTCCCTTCCCTAAAAACCATCCCTTCTTCCGCATTTTTGCTTGGCTAGCTCAATAGTCGGATTCAGCTCTGGAGTATCTTCTCCTCTGTGCTCTCATTACATCCTGGCAATGTCCTCGTGCTGCGACAGTGCCACTTCCCAGCAATTATTAAGATGATCTGTTTGTATATATCTGCCTCTGCAGTTAGGTTCTAGTTTTCTCAAGGGCAAGGAATTGGTCCTTAATCATGTTTTGCCTCCCTAGGATGTGATCTGTGTCCTGTGCAAGAGCCTTGGAGCAAGAACCGTGTTCACGCCCTTCATCATACTGTCAGCTAAGAAGTGAATCCTGAATCTGTCCCATCTCAGGCTCACACAGAGGTAGCCGCTCTATAAGACTGATTCAGGTAGATGCATTTCAAAGGATGGCTGACAATTTTCAAGATTCTTTAATCATGTTCATCTATAAAATTCAAAAAGAAGACAATAACCACATGTCTACCTGAGAAAAAAGAGAACAGAAGTTGTCCTATGACTTCAGAAGGTTTTTTAAAAAGATTTATTTATCTGAGAGAAAGAAAGTGTGTGTGTGTGTGTGTGTGCACGCATGTGCACACACACACACACACACACATTTGCTGGAGGGGAGAGTAGGGGCAGAGAGAGAGGATCTCGAGCAGACTTCCCACTGGGCACAGAGCCCCACATAGGGCTCAATTCCACGACCCTGAGATCATGACCTGAGATGAAATCAAGAGTCGGATGCCTAACAGACTGAGCCACCTGGGAGCCCTTGACTTTAGAATTTTAACGAGTAAGTTTTCAAAGAAAGTCAAATACTTGAAGAAGTAGCCTTATTTTAAATAAATCTATGTCCAGTATCCACTTCTCATCATTTAAATGGAAGCATCACCTGCCAAATGTGATTTCTATACCTTTATTGTACTTTTCTTGATACTTAGAAAGGTATGGGAATAGAAAATAGATGCTAAATCAATTCTTTCGCAGATCAACACATTATTTTCCTTTTTAAGCTTCTTTTTATATTAAATTAAATCCATTACATTACATTACATTCAAAGTTCTATTAGAAAATCAAATTGATTTTTTAAGGGGCGCCTCGGTGGCTCAGTCATTAAGGGGTGCCTGGGTGGCTCAGTCATTAAATGGCTGCCTTCAGCTCAGGTCATGATCCCAGGGTTCTGGGATCGAGCCCCACATCGAGCCTCACATCGGGCTCCCTGCTCGGCAGAAAGCCTGCTTCTCCCTCTGCCACTCCCCTGCTTGTATTCCCTCTCTCACTATTTCTCTCTCTGTCAAATAAATAAATAAAATATTTTTAAAAAAAGAAAATTAAATTGATTTTTAAAAAGTTCTATGCACTCGCAAAATGCCATTTTTTTATAGTTCCGTGCTTTATTTGCCAAAAATAATTTAACCTGGAGCTGAGACTAACCATCACAAAGTTTTCCAAAAGTTTAATAAGAAAAAAGAGCTAATTGATGATTGTAGAAAAGCCACCGTCTATCCAACACATAAACCAAAGATTTACTTAATATGTCCCTGGCACAAACCTGCAAAATGTTGTCTATTGTTTTCACAACAGAGATGAGAGAAATCTCCCTGAATTGTTTCTACTTTCTTCTCCTCCTCCAGAACCATTCTCCATTATTTGATCTTGATGTCCCCTTCACTGAATTTCCGTGACCTCTCAGATGGGATCAGAGACCCCTCATGATCACCTAGAATATGACTTCTCCTTTAAGACATCCATGCACTTGAATACCCTGACCTCTCCACTTGGGAGATGTTTTTCCTCCCTTGCTGGTCTGATGACTGCTTCCTCATTCTTCAGGAATTAATTTAGACATCACCTCCTCAGTGAGCTCAGTGAAGAGCTCTTGCCCCTCGTTCCTCCAGGCAGGGAAAAGAGTGGCCTTCTTTGTGTTCTTAACCAGGCCTATACTTTCTAATCTCATTTGGATGGGTATGATGAATATTTACTTCCTAGACTATCAGCTTCCTGAGGGCAGGGGCCATGCTTTTTCCTCTTTGTGTGCTCTATGACTCAGTGCCTATGTTTGTTGATTGACTGAGTGCTTGAGGCAGAGAAACACTGCAGGGGAGAACGACTCCCCATCCAGGAAGGGTTCACAGCAATATAACCAAGTTACTCCCAGGCTGGCAAATGGGGCAAGTTGCCTAACTTATGGCAGCAAAAGAAGTCCTGACTAGCCAATGTCTCCTCCAGAGATCCACCTACACGATGAAGAACATTTTCACTAAACTCTTAATCCCCAAACTTTTCCTCTCACAACACATCAGGGACATTGAAGTGAAATGAGTTTAATCCAAAGCAAAATGCTTTACTGAATATCATTCTTTTCCACTTCACCACGACTATTTAAAAGATTTTTATTTCTGCAAGCATTGTAAAGTCAGGAATAAACACAGAGGACAGCGGTGAAGGGCTTGTTTACACGCCTTTATACCACCGTGTAAGGAAGACATAGCAAAGTTTACATTTGTGCCATGTAAATCGCTATAGAACCAGATGTGGCTTACAAGTTACCTTGTAACTCATCTCCTCTAAGCAATAAAGGCTTTTTTTTTTTTCTGGCAAAAGTTTGAGAAACTTACTGCTGTTTTCTATCAGCAGATACAACAGATGGCTGGCACATGCCTGCTTTGCTAAATGAAATGGGCTCTCTGCAAAATTACTCTTTGATCCCTAGTGGCATGTCCACAACACCACAATGCAAAATACCACAGCATAGCAGAATCTAAACATTACAAGTTTAAAGCTGTGTTTTTGATATGAGTACCTTCTCAAAAAAATCATGCCCACAATATTTAAACATATTCACATTCCCACTTTGAAACCATGGACCAGGGGTTAAAAACTGAGGCATTTCCTCCATTGGGTGACAAAAAAACCACTGCAAAGGTATGATGGCAGACCCCGGGAGTAGGGAAGTATGCAACCACTTGGGTTGTAACTACCCAAACGATCATAACTCCATTAGGGGAAAAAATGTGGACAGGACACATTACGGGACTTAATAATGATAATAATCAGTGTTACCATAACTCGTGGAATTAGAAGAGGATGGTTAAGGGTATTTGGCAGTCCCTTTGAAGAGGGAGAGGAAGTATTTGAGTTAAAATTCACTTCTCTGTTGCCTTTCTTTCATTTTTGTCAAGGGGAGAAAAGAAGGAAAGAAACATGTTCATACAAGTCTCCTTTCCTCAACCAATCCAATGGGATATTTGAGACTATAAACTGTAGCTAGTTTAATGGGACCAGTGCGGCATCGTATCAAACACACTATATTGCAAAAACAAGCTATCTGGAGCTTTGGGGCATTTAAGTGACAGAATTAGATTATCTAGTTCATATTACAGAAACATATCAGGAGAAGAGTTCCACTTTTTAAAAAAAAAATTCACAAAAATATGAGTCGGCTTCCAGGAAAATGATTTGGTTTTGACTTTTTTTTTTTTTTTTTGCCAACAGTACCTTCCTCATTTTAAAGCTAAATTTGGGTGCTACTGGCTGGAATCATTGACAAAGACACCACTATCCAGGTAAAGTTCTTAAGCTTTCCTGATACTTGATCTTGTGTTATTATTGTTCTTATTTCTGACAGTTTGAAATAATTTGAGAAGCTTTTTAATTGATAAGGAACTAGAAAGGGTTATGAACACATTTCTATTCCTTACATATTGATAAATATTACACTCACTACATTGTATCTTCAGCATATGTAGTATTTTGTTTTCTACGGTGATACTAACACAAAAGAGCACGTTTCTACAGTTTAACTCAATAATCAATTCTTCTAAGATATACATGGGACGCCCCCAACTTCCCAGGGCAGTAGACAAAATTCTCTTCCTTTCCCGTAACCACAATGACACTTTTCAGTTTTGTTTTTAAACATCCTACAATTGAGAAAAATGAAGCTCTATCACTGACTTCTAGTGGTTATAAGAATTATGACCACCATACATGATAACAAGTTTACGTTAAGATCTGGGCCTGTTGTTACAGATGGTTAGAGCTTGCTTGGTAACCCATGTGGTGGGTTGGAAATTAATACTGGCAGGTTATCTTCACCCAGAGAATTTCTATTCCATACACACCAATTTCACCCCATTCCTTGCCCACCATCTCAGAAGTCCAGGCATTTGGTCACAAGGAGGTTGGAAAACTAGTACAAATGGTTCAGTATAAATCCATCACCACTGCTTGGAAAAAAAAAAAAAAGAAAGAAAGAAGAAGCCAACATAAAAAGAGATGTCCAACTAACCGGGCACTAGATTCATAGTATCTTAGCATCTATATGCAGGTGATAGAATATATTACAGTTACTAAAATCAAGTCTACATGATCTTTATAAATAAAAACCTATATATATATATATATGGTCTATATAAACAAAAAATATTGGCCTTGAACCAAATTGGTTCATATGGAAATCAGCAGCAGTGTCCTAATATTAGAATTCAGATTTATCTAACAAAACTTCTTATTAAAGTTTTATTTGAAAGCCATTAGTTTTAGAAGGGGTTATTTTCCAAATAAAATGTTTAATTAGTGCATCATTTAGAAAACCAAAATGGCCACTCATTGTCCCTACCTGTCCCAAATTTAGAGAAAAATTAGAATAAGGAATGCCTCATTGAAAAAATATCGACTATTAAAAGTTATATACAGCAATAAAGGGTATTTTCCCTTAATTACTAAAAATCTTTAAGCCTAAACTTCTTTAATAGAAATTCTTCTCTGATCTAAAGGCCTTGAGAAAGGGCATGTCAGAAAAATGAGTATTTTAAATGGGAGATAAAAGTAGAGATAGGGTTTTCCACGGAAAATGAGGATTTCCATAAAAGAGGTCAGATATCTAGTTTCAGATAGGAAAGCCTTCCTAGGCAGATTTTTAGGGATCTTGAAAGAAACTAGTGAGAATCAGATTAGTGAATAATTAGTGAATTATTTGGGCTCCATAGTTATGATCAGTCATGAAAACCATTTTGTTGAGTGATGTATGGTGTAAAAACGATACTGGATAATAAATACAAGCAAACTATTTATAATATAGAACATCATGCAAGTTTAAACTCTAAAGTATAGCTTTTTGCACACATTTAATGTAAAATAGTTTTTGGAATTACAAATCAATACACACACATTGTAGAAAAAATAAAAATGTAATATACACAGATGTAACTAATGTTGACACCTTGGAGAATCAGAGGTTATAGGCTGAAGATACAGTGTATCAAGTATAATATTTACCAATATATAAGGAACATAAACATGTTCATAACTCTTCCTAGTTTCTTATCATTTAAAAACCTCTGATACAACAGCTGTTTATTCCTATGTCTGCCTATGTATTTTGTAATGGAATCAAGCATAATATACTGCGATAGGCTACTGACCTAATCTGTCATAAATATGTGTCTATGGTATTGAGTAGATGTCTAGAATATTTTTTTTTATGTCTAGAATACTCTTATTAATGCTTCATTGCAGTCTCCTGCCACTGTCACTGGACCTCTAAATTCTACCCATTTTTACTTTTATAAATAGCACAATGAATAACAGTCTTGTACCTAAATTTTTCTTAATATCCATAATGATTTCCTTAGGATGAATCTCTGGAAGTAAAATTTCCCAGTCAAAGGATGCCATCAAGCTTTTTGCTATCAGAATCAAATAGCCTTGCAAAAACCCTAACAGGGGCATCGGGCACATACAATAAGCAGGCCCCATTCTCCACATACTCAAAACACTCTTAAAAACCTGACCAACTTGATGTGGGGAAATGAATCTCACTGTAATTTTTATTTGCATTTGTTTGAAGTAGAACATAAAAGTTCTTTCAAATGGCCCCAAGAATACTTTGGGTTAATGGACTAATAATTTATTGGAAGGAGATAACACCAACTGCCTCTAGGTCTTCAATCCTAACGTTAGTTTAACTTTCTCCACGTGTTGCCAAACACTTTAATATTAAATTTAAAATTTTGTTAATCAGCTGTGTTTTTCCTCATGTTGAAATCCTAAATGTTTGATATTATTTGGATGAAATAACTAGATAATGGAATGAACTTTTCATTTTCCATGTAGACGTTTTGATGTGGTTTGGCTTTAGCCAGAGATGCCTTTCAAAACACTTAATTGGTATTGAAGTGATTATTTTTCTCATCTTCAAAATTTCCATGCATTTCAAAAATTATGCTGCCGGAGTCACATAACTTTGTTGAGTAAAATAAATAAAATTTAAATAATACTTTTAAGTGTCCCGCTATTTGGCAATATTGTGTAGATCCTGCCTGCCTCACTTACCCTCCCAGCTAATTGAAACAGACACGAGAATTCGTGTAGTTACCTGTGGTAACCTACCCAGAGCAGACTGAGCGTAAACAGCAAGATAACTGAGGTGTTAACATTGCCCTGTGTATTGAGATAATCCACAAGGGCGATCAACACCTAAATAAGAGAGGAAAAGATGCTAGAAGCTTCATCTCCATGCCAGTTCCAATATCTTCTCTAATCCTTTACAAGGGACATTCCTGAGATTGATTCGCGATTCATTTTGTACTCGACAATATGTCAACACTTGCAAATATGCACTATGCTATAAAGCAACAGGGGAAATGACACGTCATTTAAGCCTTTGCTTCAAATTCCATTCTCCAGAAGATAAATGCATATGAAAAATAAATAAATAAGAACTGTTGACATTTTCTGTTTCTCCTACAGTTACCAAACCCTTTCAGCCAGGAAGGGGTGTAAGTTAAGCTATCATCCAATAGTCCTAAAAGTTCATAAAAGTGTACGTAAAGAAAATATCCTTTTTAAAACTACAGAATCAATATTGATCTCATCTGCCAAGTGGTCAAACACAGATAGATTCAGGTGAAAAGAAAGGAGATGGAAAAAGTTCGTTCATGTTTTATTACCGATTTCACACTATTCCAAAATTAATTGTCCATAACGTATGAAGAGGGAATTATAGAAAGAAAAGGGATAATCTCCTTTAGAGCAATAGGAGCCTCAGTGAACTTATTACCAAATGGGGGTATTAGAATCGATGATCTTCCTGTTATGAACCCTGGTGGATCTAAAACATCTATTTGTTTTTTTTTACAACAATGGAAGTGTTGATGGGCCTACATTTGGTTTATTTTAGGGAAAAAAAAAAGTGAGAGAACAGACCTGAGGTAAAAGAGACATTTAAAATGGTCATGGTCACACCCAAAATATAATAGACAATTAGAGGGACCCAAAGTGGCTTCTCAATTCAAAATAATTACTTTTTATAAAGTGTTTTCTGGATCACATTCTTCATGAAAACAGCCATTTAAGTAAATTTAGAATAAAAAAAGACCTGAAAATGTGATTTTAATTATAATTACAATGATTTTCATAGTGGATATGTTTTACCAACTCATGAGCAAAAGAAGTTATTACTTACTATTTGTCCTCTAGAGTAAATTCTCCAACTGCACAAAAGAAATTAAACTCATATATTTATCCTCCCTTTCTTTCCAAAATTAGAGGTCATTTATGTATTACTGGAATCATACAAAAGGTAATGTACAAAGGATGGTGATGTACTAAGAAATAAAAGGAATAATTCTTCATAAAAATATACTGCAGTTTTCTTTTTCCATATAAAAGTATTTTAGGGGTGCCTGAGTGGCTCAGTGGGTTAAAGCCTCTGCCTTTGACTCAGGTCATGATCTCAGGGTCCTGGGATCGAGCCCCGCATTGGGCTATCTGCTCGGCAGGGAGCCTGCTTCCCCTTCTCTCTCTGTCTGCCTTTCTGCTTACTTGTGATCTCTCTCTCTCTGTCAAATAAATAAATAATCTTTTTTTTAAAAAAAGTATTTTAAATGGTACTTAAAAAATCAATAGCCTGCAATATTTTACAAATGTTCTTACAGACACTTTTTGAGGCTGTGAACTTCAACCAGAAATATGTAGCATTTACATTGCTCCAGTGAATAACATTCAAAAATTTTTTCAAATGCACAATGTCAAAAATATTTACAGTTTAAAATTTGTTATAAAGTATAAATAATGTCAGAAGTGATTGTCATATACTATGGCAAAGAGTCTTTTAGATATTATGTGTTTTTTTTCCCCATATGTTTTACATATTTTATTCTAGCATAGATATGTTAAATTTTAATGTCAATGATCATAGAAAGAAGTGATGTTGGTATTTGTCTCTAGCAGCCTGAAGACATGGAGTCATATCAAAATAGCAAACTTAGGAGCACTGCTTACCTTTTTCTTTTGGGAATCTTTAATTTATGTGACACGTTTAAATAAGCAGGAGTTAATTCTTTATTTGCTTTGGAGATCACATGAGAAATCACTCTTAAAGGTTGTAAAAATGTACGAGCCTACACACTACACGGTATTATTTCTACCTGCCATTAGGCAGTGGAAATATTAAAGGGCAATTTTCTCCACCCTTTCTGGTTATCAGTACTTACCTGTCCCACAGCTTGCCAGGTAAAATTCATGGAATGGATATTGACAGGAATAGCTGGCATTCTCTGTTGTGCTTTTCTGAAATCATGTGTAAAAGGGGCCATTTTCCCCTCAGAAACAATCAAGATATCTTCTTCAAATCCTGGTTAAACAAACAAACAAAAAACCCCAAAACCATTAAACTAGGCAAACTTAAAAGAATCCAAACCAGAAAACTCATGCAAAAAGAACACTAAAGAATTGGTACGGGTCATTTCTATACACAAGGCACCTGTCTAGGTACCAACTAATTTTCCTCGGTATGTGTTAAGAACAGTGCCAACAGACACATGCTTTCGTGAAAGGAAGTGGACACAGAGTCACCGGGTGGTACCAAACGCGGGGTCCACCCTAAAACATAGGGTTGTTAGAAACTAACAACAGCATGATGAGAACACTACATCAGCTTAGGTCTCTGGAGGCCGAAGTTAATAGGCTTTCAGGTGGAAAAGGGCTGATTAAAAGGTGGAGGGGAGCAACCTTCCTTGGAAATTAAGTTTTAAAAACATACTTTAAATGCGTGCATTAACAGCTTGCCTTTAACAGAAGCGCTGGAGAGAGCGAAAGCGCAGGTAGGGGAAGGTAGTGGGCGCGGGAGCCTTACCTATGAGTACTCTCGCCTGGTGAGCATCGATCCACAGGTACAGGCTTTCCTCCCGCGGCTGCCCGACCTCCGCCCGCAGCACCAGCAGACACGGGAGGATGCTCCACAGCCGGAGCGCGGCGGCGGGGAAGGCGCTTCTCGGGGCCATGCTCCTCCGGACCTCCCTCCCGGTGGCTCTCGCCGCTAAACCTCCTTCTGCCTCACCTACGCAACCTGCGGCCGTGAAGTCCTCCCTCAGCCGAAGCTGCGCCCGCTTAGACGGCGGGGAGTGCAGCCTTCTGGCTCCCGTGCGAAAGAGCCCGCGAGAGCCAGAGGAGGAGGGAGGGGAGAGCGGGCGCCGGCGGGGAGGCGGCGGGGCGCAGGAGGGAGCGGGGACGGCGGAGACGCAAGACTGGCAAAGCGGGAGATGCCAGCACGCAAGGCGACGCCAACAGCCCCAGGGTTAAATACAGCCTGGGAGGAAGAGCGGGAAGGGAGCGCGCGAGTGAGGTGCGAGCGGGGAGAGGCGAGGTCCAGCCGGCCGCCACTTGGGGGCGCTTGGGGGCGCGCGCGCGCGGGCGGCGCCGGGACCTTCGGAGGCCGCGTCCACGCCACGGGGCGCGGGTGCGAGCGCGCGCGAAGGGGGCGCAAGGTGTAGGCGGTTGGGGAGCGGGGTGTCGGGAGGGGCCCTGGGACGTCCCTCGCCTCTGCCTCCTGCTTGGCGGGGCGTGGTCTGAGGGAAACCGGGAGAACTGACACGCATGCCTTGATTAAGCGCCAAGGACAGTGGTGATAATGATGATGACGACGACGACAACGACTTCCATCCCCATGCCGGTGCCGAAGGAAGGCACATATTCCTCCACTTCTCCCTTTCCGCGCCTCTCATTCCTCTCGGAGCTGCTCAACTCTGATACTTGGCGCGTTCCCATCCTTGTAAAACCCGATCTACAGTCCAGGGGTGCCCTGGATGGCAGGCGCTGGGCTTGGCTTGGCGCGCAGGGCTTCCATTCCGCACAGACAGCAAAGAGGGTGCTTTCACAGATGGGGAGGCTCTTCTCCTTGCTCCCCCGGTGGCGCCAGGAAGAGTACCCCTGGACGCTGGATGACAGGCGTACCTGACTCTGTCTGGGGTAGGACTCTTAATATTTGCAGAGGTATTTCCAGAAACATCGAGGCACACCCCGTGGTACTGAAATCATGGGCGCTTGGGGGGCAGGACCAAGGTTCTGGCCTTGTCTAAGGGAAGAGTAGTTGGCTGGCAGTGGAATATAGCCTAACATAGCCACCTGACCTCAGCAGAAGGGATTTAACGTGCTCCCTGCTTAATCCCTTGGCTACGCAAAGAAAACCAAAGAAAATGGAGGCAAAAATTTAAAAACAAAAACAAAAAAGAAAAAGTACTTAGAAAGATTTCAGGCTCAGAAAAGGGTTGTTTACTTCTCTTTGTTCTTTAGCACCCAGATGCTGCGACAAATGCCCAAGGATCAAGTGTCTAGGGTGTGGTGTTTCACTCAGTCCTTTGTAGAGTGGTGGACGCCTCCAGAGGAAAACAAACAGAAACAACAGAAGAGAAGCCGAACTTGTGCATGCATTAAGTTAAATAAATGTTAGGTCATGAGCAGTTAATAAAAAGAACAGAAAATGCATTTCCAATTATGAAATATTTTCAACTTTACAACTGTTGATCTTTACAAGTAATTAGACAAGATGTCTAATTATGACTGAACTTGCAGTGTCAAACTTTATAAGTACTTTAAAGTGCTTTCTTAATCCTCAACTCTTTTAAATAGGTACTGTTATTATTTCCATTTTATTGTTGAACAGCATGGTTCTAAAAAGCCCAGCAAGTTGCTTGTAGTTACCCAGCTGGTAAGAGGGCAGAATCAGGGTTCAAACCTAAGCACTCTGATTTTAGAGTCCATTTTTTTAGCCACTACACCTCGTACTGATAAGTAAATAACTATGTCCCAAGCCTCAAGATTTTTCCTTGAAAATATATTTACCTCTTTTCAAACATTTTATTAGTTTTGATTTAATTTCAGTAATTATTCCTTTATATAGTGTATTCACGTACGTTAGGCAACCTTTAGAACCCTTTAACATTTTAATGCCAGTTGCCTTCCAGTCAAAGATAATTCGAAAACATAATAGACATTTTCTTTGATCCTTAAAGTGTGGTCTTAATTGAAACTTTTTTCCCTTAACAGTGCTTAAACCCCTATGGCTCTTGGTGCAAGGACGCCCTCTACAGGCTGTTATAATTAAATACTAAATAGGAAACATTCATAAAAGGCACTTTTTGGTAGAGAAAAAGGGGGGCTAAGTTCCCTCCTCATTCGACTTCCTCTGAGCGAGGCCCCCTCTATTCACTTCTCCTTAGCAGTGGACACTTACAAGAAATTAGATTTAATTATAGGTAGCAAAATATACTATTTTTAAAAATCTTGGAGTTGAGGTCCTTAGATTTTAAAGGGAAGGAAAGAACATATGGTATACACAGTCAGCTATTTCCAAGAGTAACAGGGTGTATCTTTCCCAGGGGGCGGGGGGAAGGGCCATCTAAGACCTAAATCAGGCTTGACTCTCCTTTCTGTTGTTAAGGAGCAAAATGGCTTTTTCATTTAGAATACAGTCTTGTTTCAAATCTCTGTATTAAAGGTAACAATATTTATTTGCAAATGATAAAAATTTGGAAATAATGTGCTAGGTGGTATTACAAATCAACCTCATTCAGTATGAAAATTCTACCATTTATTGGCTGGCTCAGTGGGTAGAATTTACAGTGGAGAGACCTAACATTATCTCATCGAGGCGATCAAGGTCAACATCAACCAGAATATGTCATGTTGATAATATGTGTACCCTTGGTAATGTCTTGAGAGTGGCTCTTTATCTCTGTGGCCTTCTCCTGAAAACCTATAACCTCTGTTCGATCATGAGAAAAATATCAGAAAAACCAAGCTCAGGGACATTTTGCCAAATACCTGAACAATAATCCTCAAAACCGTCAAGGTCATCAAAAATAAGGAAAATCTGAGAAAGTGTTCCAGTCAAAAAGAGACTAAGGATGCATGAAAACTAAATGTAATGTGGTCTTCCAAATGGGATTCTGGAACAGAAAAAGGATATCAGACAAAATTAAGGAAAGCCGAATAAATTATTAATAGTAATGTATCAATATTGGCTCCTTAATTGTAACGCTCTACTGCACGAGTATTTGGGGAATGTGGGTATGAGGGTAGTCAAGAACTCTCTAAACTATATTTGCCATTTTTCTGTAAATCTAAACCTATTCTAAAAAATAAAATTTATTTTAAAAAGAAAAGGTAAAGACCTAAGTACATCCCAAAAGATTTGGCTAGCTGACTTTTGAAAATCAGAAGATGTCTCATAAAAATTTGGATTTCTAGCTTCTCCAGACTTTTCCTGGCTTCCCATGACTTCTTCGGGAAAATTTCGAGATCTGGCAATATTCCCCCCCTTACAAGGGGATGTGAGTGAGTGGTGGTGTGAGTCGTGGCTGCCATTCCAACAGGGCTCCGCTTCTGACAGTTCTAACACTCTTCTACCAAGCCCGCTTCACTCATGCACTTGACTTGCTGGGCTTCTGTAGGCTTTGAGTCTGCTACTCTTGGACTAGAGGAGAGGCAATGGGACAGGGAGGGGGAAGGTGCCTGAGGGGGCTGAAACCAGCACTCCTCCTAGAAGAGCGGCTGTGTGGGGCAAAGCCTGCCATAGAGAAGGATCTGGCCAATGCCCAGCCACCCACTTGCTAGGCGAGCTGACTCTCTGCTGCCCACTCTGCCTCGCAGGCTCAACCTGGAGCGGGGCATGTCAGCTACATCCTGAGCTGTGTTTGGAGAAGGAGGGGAGCAGGCACACCGGTAGCACCCTGATATGGGAAGGGAACCACAAGATGGTAAGTGAATAGAGCAAGTGGCCACGCATTACTTTTATTCGCAGTCCTGTTTTTAAAAAACAATGTTCAGTGTATATATGTGTATGTTTGTATGTGTTTAAAAAGGTGTACAGAAAATGTCTAAAAGGTTACATACCAAAATACTCCTAGGGGTTGTTGATAGGGACTGGAACTGGGTCTGGGGCAGGATTTTCATTTGCTAGTTCCTGATTTTTAAAATATGAGCACACGCTTTTGTGATTAAAAGCATTGGTAAGAAGGGAGAAAGGTCTTTTCTTTCCCGCTTCAGTCAGTTTCTCCTAAAGTAGGCAGCTGTCAGCACCCCGGGCCAGCACTTCTTGCTATGCTGCTTGCATACTTTCTCACTTCTGAACTGTACATCACAGCCCATGACAGCTCATTACTGAGGCACGGCGCAGCCTGAGCGTTCCTTGTCGGCCCAAGTGGCACTCCTGCTCTTCTTCCCTCACGTGATGGCATTGCCAAGCAACCCGGTCTATCTTGTCTTCCACAAACCATACCCATTATTTCCTGTTCATATAGGCTCTTTCATCTCTGTGGCATTTAACAGCTATTACTCTTTTTGTGATTGGGGAAAAGAGGAAAACAATTTTACTACCCAGTATTAGAGCAATGAGAAACAAATTAGAACACTTGCATAGGGTGAAATATTATTGAAGCCTTAAACACGATGTGACAGAGATGTTCAATCATGAAACCGGCATCACAATCAAGATCATGTACATTACCCATCACCCCGAAAGTTTAACCAAATCGTACACTTTAAATGTGTGCAGTTTATTATACTGACTAACTTTCACTAAATCTGCTTAAAAATTTTTTAAAGAAAAAAAAATTGCTGTTTCACCAGGATACAGAAGGCACTCACAGTAAGAGAAAAAAACTGGTAAATTGAACCATATTAAAATTAAGAATTTCTGGGACGCCTGGGTGGCTCAGTTGGTTAAGCGGCTGCCTTTGGCTCAGGTCATGGTCCCAGCGTCCTGGGATCGAGTCCCACATCGGGCTCCTTGCTTGGTAAGGAGCCTGCTCCTCTCTCTGCCTCTGCCTGCCTCTCTGCCTGCTTGTGTTCTCTCTCTGTGAAAATAAAATAAATAAAATCTTTAAAAAAAATAAAAATAAAATTAAGAATTTCTTTTATCAAAAAGATAACGTGGAGAGTGAATAGACAAGCCACAGAGTGGGAGAAGATACTTGGATGTACAGGATTCTGATCGGGAATATATAAAGAATGTCTACAAATCCATAAGACAAAGGAGAAACAATCCAGTAGAAAATGGGCAAGACAAAAAGGGAACAGGCATTTCACAAAAGAGCGTACTTACATGGCCAATTAACATATGAAAAACTGCTCAACGTCACTAGCCATCAGAGAAATGTGAATTAAAACCACAGAAGGAAACCAATTCACACCCCTCAGGATGCTTAAAATGGAAAAAGAACCATTATATAAAGTTGGTGAGGATATAAAACCTACACTACTGGCAAAAGTGTAAATTGGTACAATTATTTTGGAAAACCATTTGGAAATAACTACAAAAGCCCAACGTAGCAATTCCACTCCTGGAGATAAGCCTAGCCAAAAAAAAGGAGGGGGGTATATATGTACCCAAAGACTGTTTGTAACAGCACTATTTATCTTGCTCCCAAAATGGAAAAAACTCAAATATCAATTGTCAGTGAAATGAGTTCATAAATTATTATTATTTGTACATGAAATACTACACGGCAATGAGAATGTACAAATACAATTACACACAGCATGGATGAATCTTGCAGACATCATCTTGCGTTAAATAATCCAAAAGGGTACATACTGCATGATTCCATTTACTGAAATTCAAAAATAAGGAAAACTAATGCATAGTATTAGAAGTCAAGATAGTGAAAGGATTACCTTCAGAAGATGGTAATGATTAGAAGGAGATATAAAAGGGGCTTTGAGAGGCTGATTATATTTTTGTTTCTTGATCCAGATATTAAGTACATGGGAATGTTTATTTGGTGAAAACTCTAAGTTGCACACTTATGATTGTGCACTTTTAAATGTATGTTATGTTTTAATAAACTAATAATCAAAACTTGTTATACCATATAAAAAGAAAATCATAAAAGATCTAGTAGAACACATAGATGAATGTGTTTATAAGCTAAGAATGGGGAAGACTTTTATAAGTAAGATACTTGAAAGGTATAAAAGAAAAGATAGAAATTTGATTTGAAAAAGGATTTTTTTTTAAGTATTTTAAATAGCTATGTTAAGTTTCCTGAGGTATCTTTCACTGGACCACCTGAACATGATACATTTTCTTTCTGCTCATGGAATAATCAAAATCAAACAACGCCAGATTGTGTGACTGGCTTCCTTCAGGTAAAATACCGAATAGCGTTTGTACTAACCTTGAAAAATGTTCACTTGTGAATTTTTATTTTTATTATTTTTTAAAATATTTTATTTATTTATTTATTTATTTATTTGGGAGAGAGAGTGAGCAAGAAAAAGAGCATTAGAGGGGGAAAGGGGCAAAAGGAGGGATATTGGAGAGGGAAGAGCAGACTCTCCGCTAAGCAGGAAGCCCGATACAGAGCTCAATCAATCCCAGGACCCTGTGATCATGACATGAACCAAAGGCAGACTCTTAACCAACTGAGCCACCCAGGTGCCATACTTGTGAATTTTTAAAAAGACGCATTTAAAATTTCAAAGGAGATTAGCTAATTGTGAATGTAAGACCTATTGAGGGGATAAAACCTTGGCATAGTTATCACAAAGCTGAAAGTTACTTTTGTGTGGACAAATCTCAATTTTGTCAACTTCTGAGTTGACCAGGATCTCAGAGCCTGTTCCAAGCTAAACACACTCAGAACTGGGATCAATCAAAATGATAATTTATTAACCTCTAATATGTGGAATATATTTCCAGAGACTTCCGGTGCCTGGGTACAATACAAAATACAAAATACAAAAGTTAGCAGTCTTAAGATGTCCCTTTCCTAGCATGAAGCTACCTGCAAAATACTATTGGTAATCAATAGGTTGGTGAATGTTGATCTCAATGTTGAGAGTATTGGATGGTATGAGAGATACTTCATCTTGGCAAATGAATCTCAACTGCCACCCAGTAGGAGGCATTTTAGAAATTTGTGGGGATATTTCTGCTTGTTACAATGACTGGTGGGTGCTTCGGACTCCTATTGGGTATAAACCAGGGATAGTACATTTCCTGTTATGCATGAGACAGGGTCACATATGAATTGTGCCACAGTCTACACATCTATTGATTACCCCACTGGAGATTCGTGTAGTTGAAAGAAAACCTTTTAAGTATGAATATAATATCATGAAAACTTTTATAATTATCTGAAGCTAGGAATCTAGTTCTACTTCACATATAAACATACAGTTTGTTTTGTTTTGTTTTTAAGAAGGCTTCACATGGGACTTGACCTCACCATCATGACATTGAGACTTGAGTTGATATCAAGAGTCAGACACTTAACTGATTGAGCCACCCAGGCACCCCTACATAGAAACACATAGTTTAAATACACAATGAATTTTCCAGAAATCCAACCACTGGGAACAGTAAGATTCTGTGAAAAGTAAGATTGTGCTTGGTTTTGTTTGGATCTTTATCAAGAATTATTCACATTTTGGAAAAATATCACACCTCTGCTTTTTTCATTTTCCTGCACTTTTTATACATAATAGCTTCTGATTTTCTTACTTCCCATAAAGCCAAACTCTTTCATAAAGCAGATGCAAGCATCCAATTACTTCACTAGGTCTAGAGTAGTTGTGATTAACTATTTCCATTTTAAATATATAATATGTTAGAATTGATTTTTTGCTTTGTTCATATATGTTAGAACATTATATTTATTATTTGGAATTACATGTGTCAGAGTAGATAACATTATCTTGTATTCTATTTGAGCATAATAAGGGGGAAGTAACAGAATATCTATTATAAAAAGGCAATTCTGGGTCAGTCTATAAAGACTATCTAGGTGTGATCCCATTTATGTGACATTCTAGAAGATCACTATAAATAGGAAACATATCAACGGTTGCCAGGCTCTAGGGGTTCGCAGGAAGGTTTAATGACAAAGGGGCTGTATGAGGGGCAATGGTAACTGTTCAGAATCTTTTTTTTTTCTTTTGAGAGAGCGAGAGAGAGAGAGAGAGAGAGAGAGCACCACTCACATTCCTAGAGCCCTTGGTGCAGGGAAGGTGCAGAGGAAGATGGCGAGAGAGAATCTCAAGCAGGATTCATGTCCAATGTGGAGCCCAAGGCAGGGCTCAACCTCAGGATGCTGAGATCATGACCAGAGCTAAAATCAAGAGTCAGATGCTTAACCGACTGAGCCACCCATGCATCCCAACTATTCTGAATCTTGACTATGGTAATGATTACACAGCTGTATGTGTATGCCCCCAGAAGTGAGTTTTACTGTATGTAAATTGTAAAATGTTTAAAAGTGTGCTTGGGAGGGGGGAGAATACAAATAAAACAATCAGAATGGTAGCATTGGTTTCCGCTGACGATGACTGAAATAAGCCATGGAAATCCTTGATGACATTCATGCCTCCATAGTACCGTTACTACCTCTTGTTAGTGAATTGTTCATTCTCATTCTCATTCTCATTCTCAGATATGTGGAGAGAAAAAATTTTCTTTTTTATAGAATTTGTGGCAATGTCCAAATTGTATCTCAGCCAAAGCCTGCAAGTTATTGGCAGCTAAGATTAAAACCTAACCACTTTATTCTAGTGACCATTTACTACACCACACTGCCTCACTAGTTTATGTTAAAAAGGAAGAATACTGTGAATGTTTAAGCTTTTCCATTCATTGCCGACATTATATCTCTAAAGTAAAATAAAATAAAATATCAGTATTCACATTATACTATCACCTGACTTTACTAAGAAAGCAAAAACAAAGTAAATCATTTTCTTAATAACATCACCACTCACATTCCTAGAAGAAAAGTGTACTGTAATGTCACTTCTGTTGGCAGAAAATACAAGTCTCTTGTGTTTTTTATTAAGTGTTTACAATAGGTCAGTGTTTTGGGTAGGGTGTTAAAGGTTTTTTGCCATTTATAGTATTTATTCTGTAGCCTTCTGAAACTGCTTGGGGAAATTTTAACACATAGAAACATTTAGCTCACTTATTATGGGTGATTAAAATGGTTAAGGGAGGAACATTACCTAATAAATGTCTTAATTTGGATCACATCCAAATAATAGGTGTCAAGATGATGCATTATTAGCTCTTCAAAAATTTTCTTGCCAAACATCCATTCAACCAATTAAGCTACATGAATCAGTAGCAAGAATATAATAACATTTAATCATTAATTGATACCTTTGCTAAGAATCTGTCATTCAAATTCAGTATGATTGTTTTATAAAAGAAGAACCAAATAATTGTCACTTAATAAATTTGCTTCATGATAACATTGGAATTGATGTGAATTCAGATGATTCAAAAATTTAAAAAATGTACTTTATTGACTGTAAGCTGAACCATGGACTTAAAGGCAAGATGAAGTTATTGATGCCCACACTATATGTGCTAGCATCTGTGACACACAATCAACTTCAACTTTCAAGTAATACTATTTCAACCACTCATAATTAGATTTGCAAGTATCACCTCCATCATCAGTTTATTTATTTATTAACATATAATGTATTATTTGTTTCAGGGGTACAGGTCTGTGATTCATCAGTCTTACATAATTCACAGCATTCACCATAGCACATACCCTCCCCAGTGTCCATCACTCAGCCACCCCATCCCTCCCACCACCCCCCAGTAACCCTCAGTTTTTTTCCTGAGATTAAGAGTCTCTTATGATTTATCTCCCTCTCTGGTTTTGTCTTATTTTGTTTTTCCCTCCCTTCTCCTATGACGCTGTTTTTTTTCCTCAAATTCCTCATGTAAGTGAGATCATATGATAATTGTCTTTCTCTGATTGACTCATTTCACTTAGCATAATTCCCTGTAGTTCCATTCACATCATTGCAAATGGCAAGATTTCAGGGGTTTTTTGATGGCTGCATAGTATTCCAGTGTGTGTGTGTGTGTGTGTGTGTGTGTGTGTGTGTGTGTGTATCACATCTTCTTTATCCACTCATCTGTTAATGGACATTTAGGCTCTTTTCATAGTTTGGATATTGTCCTCCACCATCAGTTTAAAGTTGGTAGTTTTTAGAACATATCTAGGAGAGGTGGAAGAAGCGGTAGAAGTATAGATGAAATAAGAGTGGCTTTGAGTAGATAGTTATTGAAACAGAAATTTCCTCTGCAAGCTACGATGGTGTAACTCACACTGGACTGATCCTCCCAGTGCATACAGCTAGAGAACTGGACAAAATTAAGAAACATCTGTTTTAAGATATTGAACAACAGGAAGTACAAGTACAAAAACCCTAAAAAAGGAAACAAATTTAAGTTTAAGTTTAAAGTTAAAGTTAAATTTAACTGAAGCTCAGTGATCATTCTTTGTTTGTTTGTTTTATGAAGGCACTTTCATGACTATGGAGCAGGGAGAGGGAATCCAAGTAAAGCAAGAAAGTCTCTGAAAAAGCAGATGTTGCGGGCACTGAAGCAGATGGAATTTGTGAAGCAAAGGACTTAGAAGAGAGATTATATATATATATATATATATATATATATTAGAAATACTACCTGAAGGTTAATCTTGGGCCACAGATGTTAGAATGTGCAGTGTGGGCATCATACATTCATCTGGCTTTCATCTCCATAGTTCAGCTTACAGCCAATTTAAAATACATTTTTAAAAATTTTTAAATCATTTGAATCCTCACCGAGTACCAATTTCAGATCAATCTATCATCTATCTATCTATCTATCTATCTATCTATCTATCTATCTATCTAGATATCTCCTATCTTCTTAGGAGTCCCCTTGAGTCTATTGTGAATACTAAGCTGAAAATTCATAGGGGGAAAGTATTATATAAGGATGATTAAAGAACTCCTGGGAGTTCAGCTATAAGCTGAAAAATTTCCAGAGCTCACCCAGAGTAAGAAGATATTTGAGTTCCAACCACAAAAATGAAGAGACCTCACTGAACACCTGAGGCACTTGGTAGAGACCACAGAAGGATAGTCCTTTAATGATTGGGTTAAACTAGCTCTAAAGAGTACCTTAGATTCACCCTAACAAAGCTAAAAAACAGGATTCAAAAGGCTAAAGCTAATCTACAAGTAAGTTAACTCCCTTAAAAACAGTATCCAACACTTCAAAGGAAAATTTAAAAATCTGGCATTCAAAACCTAGAATTCATAATGTTCAGCATCCAATAAAAAATTATTTGGCATGTGAAGAAGCAGGAAAAGGTAATACACAAACTATAAGGCAAATGAGTTAATAGAAAAAGATCAAGAAATGACAGAAATGATGGGATTCACAGATAGAAACTTTCATGCACCTATTTTAAATATGCTCAAACATTTAAAGAAAAACATGAATATGATGAAGAGACCGGTGGGAGTTATGAAAAGGATACAATTGGAACTTGCACACTTGCACACATAAAAAGCACGATATCTGAAATAAAAAAATCAAAAATTAACTGTGTGGACTCAAAAGCAGATAGTTTATTATAGAAGATGAGATCAATAAACTTGAAGATGGAATTAGAAATTAACTGAAACACTGAGAAGAAAAAAATCTGAAAAAAATACAGCATTCGTGATCTGTGGAACAGAATTAAGCAGACTTATACGTATGTAACTGCTGTTCCAAACAGAAGGAGAAAGAGGAGGGGAAAAAATATTTGAAAAAAGAATGTTTGAAGTATTTCCAAATTAGATAAAAATTAAAGGGTCAACAAGCCCCAGGCGAGATAAACCCAAAGAAAACTACACCAAAGCACCATCTCAATCAAATTGCTGAAAATAGGTGATAAAAAGGAAAATCTTTAAAGCAGGCATAGAGAAAGGATATATTACTTACAGAGGAATAAGCTTAAGACTTTTCTTTAGAAACAATTCAAGGTAGAAAAAATGGATTTTGCAGTGCTGAAAAGAAAAAAATTAGAATATAGAATTCTATACTTATTGGAAACATCCTTCAATAACTTAAAATGAAATGAAAACTTTTTAAACAAAATCTGAAAAATTTGTCACTAGAAGATGTGCATTACATGAAATATGAGAGGAAGATTATACCAGATGAAAATCAGAAGCACTAAATATATGGATAAATATAAAATAATCTTATCTCTTTTTAAAATCTCCCTAAAAATAACTGACTCTTTAAAGCCAAAATAATGCATGGTGAAGTCTATAATATGTAAAAGTAAAACACATAATAGGAATAGCACAAAGAACGAGAGGGAGGAAACAGATGTATATAAGGTTCTTCATTATACGTAAATTGGTAAAATGCTATTTGAAAGTAGACTGTGCTACATTGAAGATGAATGTTGTAAATCCTAGAAAAAACACTAAAACATAAAATAAAGAGGTATACTTAATAAACTAATAATGGAGATAAAGTAGAATACTAAAAAATAATCTAAAAGAGGGGAAAAATCATCTGGAACAGATGTAACAAATAGAAAATAAATAGCAAAATGGTAGGCTTAAAGCTAATCATATCTTTAATTACATTAATTATAAATGTCTAAATACTCTATTTAAATAGCAGACATTGTCGAATCGAACTTAAAGAAGGAAAACTCAAGAAAGCCACCTACCAAAAAAAAAGGTTTAAATATGAAGACTCAGGTAGGTTAAAAGTAAAAAGATGGATAAAAATATATTCTAAGGAAACACTGTTCATAAGAAAGATGGAGAGGCTTTATTAATATCAGAGAAAATTGACTTCAGGACAAGGAATATTAGCAGAGATAATTGTTGAAGTTGGTAGATATGTGGCAGTTCATTAAGTAGAGTTCATCAAACTCTACTTATGTATATGCTTGACATAGTTTATAATAAAACATTAAAAGTTGAAAAAGGAGAAATATGTTAAAACAAACTTTTTTCTGTGTAGATTAAATATACCCATCATTTATTTCAATTACCATTTCGAAACAAAAATAACTTTTGCTGTGAATTTGCGTTATCAGCCTCATGCTATAGAGATCTGCTCTTTTCTATTATTCTAATTTCTCTTACAATGATTATAATACTACATTTTGGAATAATGATACCTAGAGATATTATGAAAGATTAATAATTCCCCTGATGAATGTGGTTATTAGGTTCTGGAAAGCCATGGGTGGATTTCAGTTTTCTAGGGTTCCCAGAGTTACTGCATATTTGAAATTGTACTGCCCTTCAAATTTATAGCTAGTTTATCCAAATATGCTAGAACAGAAAAGAATGTTTTCATTATTAACAGAATATTTTTCTTTTCTTTTTTCTTTTTTTGCAAAAAGGGAAACAATCTGAAAACTGTCAGATTGAAATGTCATACATCTTACATGATAATGAAACATTTCACAAAGAATTACTATAAATGGCATGATCCCAGTATGGAAAAGATAATGTTATTTAACTTCCATCTTCTCTGTTATGTTAAGTCTTTCATACAGTTTATCACAGATAGGTTTTATTTCCAATCTCAGACAAGGTTTTGTGGATAATTCATATTAACATTAAGCCATTATTCTCATCTTCAGAAGTCAGAAAAATATGTCTATGCATATTCTTCTCTAATTCACTAGATAACATTCAATAAATTTCCATTGGAAACTGAAGGATGATATTAAACAGAATTTTATCAACTATACCACTGTAAACATACAGCATTTTTTGTTATAATGTTGATATCCTATATTTTTATGAAACCACACAAAACCTTACACATGGTAATACACTAATGTTTATTTGGCAACTATTATAAAATCTAGCTGCTTTCATGACCACTAAAATAGTTTTATTTTATAAAATTTATAATTGCACAAATTCGTGACTGTGACAAGAGACATTTTATTTTATTAATTAATTAATTTTTTAAAAGATTTCATTTTTAAGTAATATCTACACCCAACATGGGGCTTGAACTTATGACCCTGAAATCGAGAGTTGCATTCTCTACCGACTGAGCCAGCCAGGCACCCCAAGAGAGATTTTAAAATGGTTTGAAAGATACATTGAATATAACTAGATGACATAGGTTTTCAAGTAGGGATCCTCTTATAATCTCAATCAGAGTATACCATTTACTCCTCTCTTCAGAACCCTGCAGGAACCTTCCTTCCCTTTCAGGAAAAAGCTTTTAGTAGCTTTCATGGTTCCTATTCATGGTTCTCAAGCCCATTTGCTTATTAGAATCACAGGGGGCTTTTTAAAACCTACTCATGCTAAGGGCCTATCTCAGCCCAGTTACATTAGGGTTGGTTGCTTTGAGTTGGTTGGGGTTTTACAGGTGATCGTAATGTGCAGTCAGGGTTCAGAACCTCTGCCTGTACGCTCAGGCTTTCCTCAACACATGCACCCCTACCTCTCTAGCCTCTTTTCCCACTTTCCCCCAGCTCACTTCATGACGGCCAACTGACTTCTTTCTGATCTTCCCAGCCATCAGTCACACTCCCTGCTCAAGGCCTGTGTGTATACTACTCTCACTTCCTGAACTGTTTTTCTTCCGGACAGCCACAAGTCATGTTCTCTCAACTCCTTCAGGTCTTCACTCCAAATCATCTGTGCACTGAGGGCTCCCTGTCTGCCTCATTGAGAACCATCCCTTCCTCCAACCTTGCTCTGATACCCCTTATCTCCTTAATCTACTATTGGATCCTATTGGCTAGTATCTTGGTGAGAATTTTTGCATCTGTGTTCAGCAAGGATATTGGTCTATAATTCTCCTTTTTGATGGAGTCTTCATCTGGTTTTTGGATCAAGGTAATGCTGATCTCAGAAAATGAGTTTGGAAGTTTCCCTTCCACTTCTATTTTTTGGATCAGTTTCAGGAGAATAGGTATTAATTCTTCTTTAAATGTGTGATAGAATTCCCCTGGGAAGCCATCTGGCCCTGGGCTCTTGTTTGTCAGGAGATTTTTGATGACTGCTTCAATCTCCCTACTGGTTATGGGTCTGTTCAGGTTTTCTATTTTTTTTTCTATTTCTTCCTGATTCAGTTTTGGTAGTTTATGTGTCTCTAGGAATGCATCCATTTCTTCCAGATTGTCTAATTTGCTGGCATATAGTTGCTCATAATATGTTCTTATAATTGTTTGTATTTCTTTGGTGTTGGTTGTGATCTCTCCTCTTTCATTCATGATTTAATTAATTAATATTAATTAATTAAAATATTGATATATTTTTATTGATTTTGGGGGAGGGGTTCTCTGTACCTCCTGGATTTTGATGCCTGTTTCCTTCCCTAAATTAGGGAAATTCTCTGCCATAATTTGCTCCAATATACCTTCTGCCCCCCTCTCCCTTCTTCTTCTGGGATCCCAATTATTCTAATATTGTTTCGTCTTATGGTATCACTTATCTCTCGAATTCTCCCCTCGTGATCCAGTAGTTGCTTATCTCTCTTTTTCTCACCTTCTTTATTCTCCATCATTAGGTCTTCTATATCAATAATTCTCTCTTTTGCCTCATTTATCCTAGCAGTAGGAGCCTCCATTTTTTATTGCACCTCATTAATAGCCTTTTTTATTTCAACTTGGCTAGATTTTAGTTCTTTTATTTCTCCAGAAAGGGATTCTCTAGTATCTTCTACTCTTTATTCAAGCCCAGCTAGTATCTTTATAATCGTCATTCTGAACTCTGGTTCCAACATCTTACTAATGTCCAAGTTGATTAGGTCCCTGCAGTTGGCACTGCCTCTTGTTCTTTATTTTGAGGTGAGTTTTTCTGTTTTGTCATTTTTTCTAGAGAAGACTAGATGAATGAAAGAACAAAATGCTAAAAGGGTAACAATGACCCCAGAAAAATATACACTAAATGAATCAGAAGAGACTCACAACTGGAGGGTAAAGAAAGGAAAAAAAAAAAGAATATGATCAGTCTGGTGAATAGAACAGAGTCACACACTAGACTTTTGGTGTATTTTGGTCTGTTAGAAGAAACTTTCTTCCAAAATTTTAAAGAAAAAAAACATATATATATGTGTATATATACATATACATGTATATATACACAAAATAAGGGTAAATATTATGAAGGGATGGAATATGACTGTAAAGATGAAAATTAAAAAAGATTTTTAAAAAGGAATTGATAAGAAGTTGGTTGAAAAAAGAAAAAAATTTAAAAAAAAAGGAAGAGAATGTGATCAGGCAGGAGACTAGAATGGAGTCTACACTAGATTTAGGGTATATTTTGGTTTGTTAGAAGAACTGTATCCTAAAATTTTAAAGAAAGAATAATATATATATATATATATATATATATATATATATATATATACACACACACACACAAAATAAGGTTAAATATAATGAAGGGATAGAATATTACTGTAAAAATTAAAATTAAAAAAATTTTTAAAAAGGTATTGATAAGATGTTGGTTAAAATAGAAAAGAGGAAAAATTTAAAGAAAAAAAGAAAGAAAATTAAACTTTGAAAGAGTAAAGAATCATGGGGGAAAAAAAGCCATGAATTCTATGTGCTATATTTCCCTAGCTCTGAAGTTCTCATTGATTGGTGAACTTGGTTTTGGATGTTCTTGATCTTCTGGGGTGGAGCCTGGAGCAGTGATTCTCAAATGTCTTTGCCGGAGGTGGAATTGCACTGCCCTTGCCAGGGGCCGGGCTAAGTAATCTGCTCAGGTTCGCTCTCAGAAACTTTTGTTCCCTGCAGGCTTTCCATACCGCTTTGGAGGAGGACAATGAAGATGGCAGCCTCCCAATCTCCAGCTCCTAGGAGCCGAGAGCTCAGGCCCACTCCTCAGTGTGTAATAAGTCAATCCCTGCTGTCTCGCTGGTCTCCCGCTGCACTCCGAGCTCATCCGGCCTGTGACCAAGTATTTCTATCTCTGGCCCATGGCCCCGTTTGGAGTCTCCAAACCCTGCAGTGCGCTCCCGCGCTGCTCCTCCTGGAGGAGGAAGGAGGGGGGTCTCTCTGGATCTGCCACTTGTGGGGTCTCTGCTTGAAGATCAGTGGCCCGACTGTTCCAGGAACCATGGTTTAAGGTAACCGGGAGCTGAGAGTCCACTGCTCGATTCCGTCTCTGCAGTCAGCTTCCTCGCACTGATACCAGGGAGCTCTGCCACCCTCAGACACCCCAAGTCTTTCTATGACTCTGAGGGACCTGAGATCATGCTGTCTCCATGAGGATTCCACTCCCACCCCCCTGCTTAGCCACTGGATGGAGCCACATCCCTCAGCAGAGCAGACTTCTAAAAGTTCTGATTTTGTGCTTCACTGCTCTATTATTTCCCCGGAGCTGCCTGACGGAGGCTTCCTCTCCCCGTGGTCTATCTTCCCGTATATTGCCTCAGATACACTTCTCTGCACGTCCTACCTTCTGGTAAGTGGTCACTTTTCTGTGCCTAGAATTGCTGCTATTCTTCTTTTTGATCTCCTGTTGAGTTTGTAAGTGCTCAGAATGGTTTGATAACTATACAGCTGAATTCCTGGGACCAGAAAAAATTTTGGTCTTCTACTCCTCCACCATCTTGCTCTTCCCTGATTTTATTTTTGATTGAGATTCTTTCCCTCTGCACCCCTGCCCTTGGGCTTTCTCTCTCTCTCTCTCCCTCTAAATAAAATCTTTAAACATAAAATAAAGAGAATGATAAAATGGTCCTTGAACAAAAGGTATTGTCAACCTCAGAGGATGCCTGGAAAATATCTCTTGAAGGAGAATAAGGACAATATACCTGGTGGGTTTCTACATTAGACGGTACTGAACACGAGGCTAGGATATTGTGGTAGGCACTGTGGTTGGCAGAGTAATGTTCTGCAAAGATGTCCATGTTCTACTCCCCAGAACCTATGGATATATTACCTTATATGGCAAAAAGGGACTTTGTAGATATGATTAAGTTAAGGGACTTGAGCTGGTGAGATTACCCCAGATTATCCAGGTGGGCCCAGGATGATCACACAATTTGTGACAGCAGTGACAGGAAACTGATACAGAAGCCAAGTTACCAATCATCCTCACAGTCCAAAGAAATGGTTTTTAAAGAAGATGAAACTGATGAAGCAAAAGAATATATCATGAAGAATAGATTAATAAATTTAATGCTGTAAAATGTCCACATATCCAAAATAAAAGATGAAGGACAAACTGAGAAAAATACCTGTGACAAATAAGACACAGAGAGAGACAGAGGAAGTCATTTTAGCACTGAAAAAAGAGTTCTTCCAAATTAGGGGAAAAAAATAGCATCCTGATGGAAAAGTGAAAAAAGGACATAAATAGATAATACCCAGGAAGAATGTAAATGACAATAAGCATACGTTTAAAAAAAACCCATCTCATTTTAAATGAGGAAATGCAAATTAAAACAAAGCCGAGATGCCATTTTTAATTTATAAAACTGGGACAGACTTTTTTTTTTTAAACTCATATTTAAAGTGAACAAGAATTCCACCAGATTGTCAGTCTAAGCCACTGCTGGTAACAGTGTTCATCCACAGGTTGTTTATAAAAAACAATTTACTCATATATATGACAGATATGAAAATGTTTACCTTTTTGATCTAGTGATTCTACATCTAGGGCTTGGGGTGGTTATTCTTCTACTCCAAATCCTTACTAGACCTCTCTCTCTCCTACACTGTGCCCTCTGTGGATTAGGTCTCTGGCTCTCTTGCTCTCTAGCTTTTAGTTGGATTTAGCCAAGGAAGGCACTGAAGAAGAGAGGGCAGAAGAAGGGAGATTTGGAAACAGTTACTCCCCACCCCATGCTCCCTCCCTTCAGCTAGGGTTTTTTTGAGTGGCTTTGTGCCTCCAAACTGGTGGTTCTCAATTTTAAGTGCATTAGAATCACCTGGGGGCCTTGTGTCTGATTCAGTAGGATGGGCTAGGGCCTGAGAACTTGAATTTCTCATAGGTGTCCAGGTGTTGCTGATTTTGCTGGTCCAAAGACCACACTTTGAGAGGGCATTGCTTTAAGGCCACAACTCCTTTTGGGATAGCCCTGATTTCCCAGCAGAGGCTTTCTCTTCTCCGGTGACACTGGGGCCCAGCCTTCCCCTTCAAATCTAGGCGTGGTAAGGGCTTGTCTGCCAATCCTGAGCACTTCACCATTCCTTGTTGTTTCCTTGACCTTGTCCATATCTCTTGTAATCAGTCCCTTCATTAAAGTGTCTTGAGTGAACATTTTGAATATACCATCAGTTTCTTGCTAAAATCCTGGCTGATGTAAGGATTTATCGCTAGGGAAATTATCAAAGATGCAGATACAGACTCAGGTGCAAGAATGGTCTTTGCAGCATAATTTACAATAGCAACACCATTAGAAACAAGGTGCGTGCTCAACAATGGAGCAGAGATGGAATGTTAATCAGTTATGAATAGCTAATTATACTTACTAACCGGGGAATGTTCTTGGCACAATGTTTAAGTGAAAACAAGATATAAAACCATATGCAGAGGATGTTCCCAATTTTGTAAATATATGCAGATGTTCTTGTATAAGACCCAAATTGGGGTGAAACTGGGAAAAAAAGAGTAGTTTATGTGATGGTGAATACATATGTAGTTTATTGGAGGAGGATTTGATTTGAAAAGTATATTCGTATGACTGGCAGTTTTAAACAAAGATGTAATTCCAATTTAAAGTTTTCCTCCTTTATTTCCAGTTGGCTTTGGCATTAATATCACATTTAATATAAAATACATACAAACATTTATATTATAGACAATTTAGATTCTATTGTATTTAATTAATGAAATAAAAATATGCTTAAATAGAGAGAAATAGGAATTATATTCCAGCAATGGAATGAATTCTCCATGTCACAACTTCTTTTTATATGAGCCCTTTAAACACACGGACTCAGACAAATTTAATCCACAAATATTTACTGAGTGCCTGCCCTCAAGGAAGTTACAGTCCAGGAGAGTACTTAGGACACAAATAAAGATGCAATGTTCATAGTAGAAAGAACACAACTTGGAATTAAAACACTAGAGTCTGGGCTCAGTCACAAGTGCAATTTGGCAGTCCATGAAATCTTTTGCAGGGTATGTAGTAGAACAGAAATTATAAAGCTCAATTATGGAATCAGGGAATTATGAAAAGCTTTTTTATCAGAGTCCGAGTGTTCTGTGGCATGCATAGCAAGTGTGTATTTACCAACCTGGAGTTAACATTAGCCAGTGCTTTTTTTTTTTTTTAATATTTTATTTATTTATTTGAGAGGCAGAGAGAGAGAGAGTGAGAGCACGAGAGGGGAGAGGTCAGAGGGAGAAGCAGACTCCCCACTGAGAAGGGACCCCGATGTGGGACTCGATCCCCGGACTCAGGATCATGACCTGAGCTAAAGGAAGTTGCTTAACCAGCTGAGCCACCCAGGCAAATTAGTCTGTCCTTTTAATTCTTCTCAACTTCAGAAAAGACATACACATCCATATCTTTCTCACTACAGCTACAAAATTACGGAAGTTTGGGCATATTGGTTACATTGAGAATGAAACTTCAAAAATCAGAGCTGATGGTTAAAACAGAGGTGGCATTATTCTTAGTGACGCAAGTGAGCATGTTATTCCAGACTCTTAAATAGGGTACGTTTCCAAAAAGAGGACTGAGAGAGTTGCTTCGGAAGCTTATGGAAAGTACACTGTAGAACATTTGTAGGAGCCAGAGATAAAATGATTTTTCAAAACATGCAATAGAAGGAAAGACAACTCAATAATGGATGAATGGTACCAAGCTGATCATGACTGAGGCCTTCTAGTAAAATTTGAGTGTAGGATAAAACTTGAAGACATTGAATTGAGTGATGAGCAGCTAAGATGCAATGAAATTTCCCATTCTGACATTCCCCTCTCTGATCACAGCATCCTGATAGTCTAATGATCCTATTTCTTCGCTCCTGCAGGACCTACTATTTGGAAATAGTAAATAGTAATAGTAAAATACTATTTTACTATAGTAAATAGTAATTAAATAGTAAATAGTAATTAAATTAAATAGTAAATTTATAGTAAAATTTACTATAAAATAGTAAATTACATTTTTGCCTTTTGTCTTTTCTTTCAGAATATCCACCTGCTGCAACTTCACTTACCTTCCTACCCAGCCTGACTCCACCGACCTGGCCAGTAGTGCTCTCGACCGGACACTAGACTGGACTCTGTCAACCGCGTATGAACTTGTGCCATAGCCTGCCTGCCAGACTTTGAACTTAGAAAATCCCTAAGGTCTATTTTCTCTGCTCTGACTCGTAAGCTGCCAAATCCAGCTGCGGAATCACAGAACTAATCTCCACGTCTGTCTAAAAGAGGCATAAAAGACATAATGAAAAATCGCTTTCAAATTCCTTCCTAATTAACCAGGAAAATATGTTAAACGAGAAAAATCTTCAATGAACATACCGTAAAATGAAAGATAGAGTCAGATTTTGTTAAGAAATAGACTAATCCTGCCTACCTATCTGTGAAGGAGGATTGAAATACAAGAGCCCTGTCATGCTCATTACTTGTTGCCACATGACCAGGACTCACTAACTAAAGGCACTGACGTTCCATTCATCTGAGCTTCATAGGCCATTTATTATCAGGTGGGGAAGCCACAGAATGGCATTCTTTTTTTTTTTAAGATTTTATTTATTTATTAGAGAGAGAGAGACTGAGAATGAGAGGGGAGAAGGTCAGAGGGAGAAGCAGACTTCCCGGAGAGGCGGGAGTCCAATATGGGACTTGATCCCAGGACTCCGGGACCATGACCTGAGCCGAAGACAGTCGCCTAACCAACTGAGCCACCCAGGCGCCCACAGAATGGCATTCTTGGGTATCGCAGAACTCAGAAGCCAGGTTGTCTTCCTAAATAAGTGGTCCTAAAGGCCTGCTTCAGAACCCCAAGATATTAAGCAACATTTAAAAAAAAAGGTTTTATTTATTTTTTTATGGGAGAGAGAAAGAGAGAGAGAGAACAAGCATGGGGACTGGTAGATAGAGGTAGATGGGGCTCCATCCCAGGAGCCTGGGATCAGGACCTTAGTTGAAGGCACACGCTTAACCGACTAAGCCACCCAGACTCCTCTTAATCTGCATTTAGATTCAATAAAAAAAAGAGTGGTGGCTGAAACTGGATGGGGAGATCAGTAAGATAAGTTAAATATACAGAACTAAATTGAATTTATACAAATAGTGTATATATTTGAAATAAAGTTACTTGAAACAAATGATTTATACTATTCAACACAAAGACGATACAGCCTGTGACTACAGTCTACATGAAAAAGGAAAAAACATACACAAGAAAGGAGAAAATTCATCAAAGGAAACCAAAACCCTGGATTTTACATCCTTCAGAAAGGGGAGTAATGTTCTTAACGTTGATCTTAATAATGAGACGGCAAAAATCTAAGAATGGTTTAATTGAAACAGGATGCTTTCCTTCTTAATTATTGCAGAGAATAAGAACAAACTAATAGTCCATATCTAAAAAGAGGAAAGGGATTAAAACCCAGGAAGTATAAAACAAGCTATTTTATTTCTGTAAAAATTAAAATGGCCATTTGGTTCTTTTTCTGCCCAGCAACCCTTCGTTTTTGTGAGAAAATCATCCCATGTCCCCAGCCCTACTCTAACCAATGACTCCACATGGAGATGACATCATTTTGCATGATCTTACTTACCTGAAGTGAACACCTGACCTAAGCTGGGTCAGTCCTGGAACCTCACCACCGTCACCTCCCCCCACTCCGACTTAGCACCCAGCCCTGTAAGCTGATCCAGCACGTGGGCTGGCACATACCGTGAACATCATGCTCCTCGGCCAGGGTTTATTCAACAGGACCTGCGGGAAAGGGTTTCTTTTCTCTTAGGAGATAAAGCCGGAAGGTGTGGAGTGGGGTGTGTGGACAAGAATAGAGAGAAGCAAAGAAGTGAGGCAGAGCGAGAGAATCTTTGTACTTTCAAGTCTCTGGCTCACTGGGTCTCTGTTTAGCTGCCCTCTTTTCCCTTCTGGCAGCAGGAGCCAATGAATTTCTATTTTGCCTAAGCTAATTAAAGATGAATTTCTTCATCATGCAACCAAATACACAAACGCAAAAATTATGATTATAAATGTAAGTGAGCTTACTTCTCTTAGTAAAAAGTTAAATACTCACATTGGAATGGAAAATGGAATACGGTTATTTTAAAGAATGCCTTCTGAAATAACAGGGTGGAACACAATGATTTGCAAACCCAGACAGATATTTAAGACAAATAATTCAAAACTGAAATCATGAACCAGTGTCATTCTTTTGAGCTGATTAATAGCATGATCTATAGGAAAGACAAAGTAGTGTGGGTGTAGCAGCTCAAGAATGTCTTCAAGGAACTTTTATATTTCTGTTTCATCGTTCTTGGCATGTAGCTCTCATTTTGGTTACAAGATGGACGCTTCGGCTTCAGACATCAGTTCAGCGTTCCAGGCAGGAAGAAGAAGGGAGAGAGGGTATGGCATCTACATTAAGAAAGCAAAACTCCTTAGGAATCATTGGCAGTCTTCTGTTTCAAGTTGTATTGGTAGGTAATGTATCACATGGCCATCACTATTGCAAGGGAGGCTGAGGATTTATAAGCAGGGTCCATCGCCACCCCAAATCATAATTCTATTACAAAAAGGGGGGATAATGGAAACAGCATAGGCAACTCCCAGGGGCTTTCCCACCCATCAAAGATAATAGAAACCAGGCCACTCTCACACCTCTTTGTAGTAACTACAAATTATTTGGTGAAATCCTATTAGAAAGTAATTTGGCAGTGTGTAACCTACAAAATCTTTATATCCTTTGATCTAGTTGTTCTTTGGGAAATGTCTCTTCCACACTCATCTGATTTTCATGAGAAATATTTTTTCTAAACCTCCCCCTTTGCAAACCTCTTTTCACCAACTTCCTCAAGGAAAAGAGAGTGACTGCTCTGCTTAGTGCATTTAAGGTCAGAAATAGGTATCCATAGTTCAGTTGTCCCTTTTTTCTTCTTGGGGCCATCTCTTTACAGGAAACACACATTTGGGTCGACTCCATCATGCCCCAGGTGTTTTACAGCATTTGCTCCATTGTGAGAACACAGCTGATGATTCAGATGTGCCTCTGATGGGTGGTAAGTATGCCTACTTCTGTGTCTCAGGCTGCCACACACATAAGCTGCTTCCTCCAACCCCGCCTTTGTCAATAATTAAAGGGATATTTAAAATTAGCTTGATTCTATAGGGAAATGTTAGGATTTTGGTTGATTGCACTGGTATCCTATGTTCAGCTTTTTGAAGAACTACCAAAATGTTTTCCAAAATGACTTACCACTTTACATTCCTACCAGCAATGTATTCATGTATATATAGTACTCGCCCCTTATCAGATACATAATTTGCAAATATTTTCTACTATTCCTTGGGGGTGTCTTTCCAATTTCTTGACAGTATCCTTTGAACAACAAAGGTTTTAAGTTTGATTAGGTCCAACCTATATATTTTTCTCTGTTGTCTGTGCTTTTGATGACTTCTTCTCAAAGAACTCATTGCTTAATCCGAGGTGATGACAATTTACACCTTTGATTTTTATAAAGAGACCTATAGTTTTACCACTTACATTTAAGTCTTTGATCCATTTCAAGTTAAATTTTTGTGTATGTTATGAAATTGAGATCCAACCTCACTCTCCTGCATGTGGATATTCAATTGTGAATATCTTTTCACCGTTTGCTGAAGATTATTCTTTCCCCATTAAATGGTTTTTACACTCTTGTTGAAATCATTTGGCCATTGATGTTTAAGGTTTATTTCTGGACACTCAATTCTATTCCATTTGGTTTTATATGCATCCTTGCAGTCTTGATTACTGTCACTTTGTGGTAAGTTTGGAAATTAGAAAATGTGAGTCCTCAGCTTTGTTATGCTTTTTAAATATTGTTTTGTTTCTATCCCAGGTCCCTTGATTTTCCATGGGAACTTTAATGGCCATTTATCAATTTCTCCAAAAAAAGCTCTCGGGGATTTTGATAGTGATTGAGTTGAATTGGTAGACCAATTTGTGGATTTTTGCCTGTAATTTCAGTTTCAATTTCTTCTTTAATCAAAAATTATTTTTAAAAATGTTGCCTATCTTTTATGTTGTTACTCTATTTGTATTACAACATGATTAGAAAGTGTGACTTCGTGAGTTCTGTTGTTTGGATTTCATTGAAATCATCTTTGTTCTCTGATCCCAAATCCATTTATTTGATAATATTCCCTCATCATTTGAAAAGAACACTCACCATAAATTCATTTTGTGTGTAAGTAGATGCTTTCAAATCATGTTATTGAAATCCTTGTTTATCTTTGTTTAGTGATATGTCTGTTTGTAACAGGGTTTGCTGGGGCACCTGGGTGGCTCAGTCAGTTAAGTGTCTGCCTTTGGCCCAGGTCATGATCCCAGAGTCCTGGGATCAGGCCCCATGCAGGGCTCCCTGCTCAGCAAGGAGTGTGCTTCTCCCTCTCCCTCTGTTCTTCCCCTGGCTCGTTCTTTCTCTCTCTCAAATAAATAAATAAAATCTTTAAAAATACGTAAGAGGGTTTGCTAATAGCTTCCACCATGATTGTGGATTTGTAAGTATGTATCCTAAAGTTTTAAACCCTATAGGCTGAAGTTACGTTGTTAGATTATAAAGATTCATAACTGTTAAACTTTCATAGTCACTTGTTCTTTACATTCCATTTTTTCCTTCCAGTGACTAAAGGGCATATTACATCCCTTTGAAACTTTTTTTTATACCGAAGTACAATTAACATACAGTGTTATATTAGTTTCAGGGGTACAACATGATGATTGAGCAATTTTATACATTACTCAGTGCTCACCACGGTAAGTGTAGTCATCATCTGTCACCAATGTTTTTACAGTCATATTGACTATATTCCCTATGCTGTAGTTTTATTCATTTTGTAACTGGAAGTTAATACCTCTTCATCACCCATCCCCCCCACCACCTCTGCTCTGGCAACCACCTGTTCGTTCTCTATATTTAAGTCTGGTTTGTTGTTGTTGATCTCTTTTGTTGTTCGTTCATTTGTTTTTTAAATTTCACATATGAGTGAAATCATATGGTATTTGTCTTTCTCTAACTTATTTCACATAGCACTACATACCCTTTAGGTCCACCCACCTTGTGGCAAATGGCAAGAATTCATTTTCTTTGTGGCTGAGTAATATTCCATTATATATATACTCCTTCAAAGCTTTTTAATACATGTTAAATTTCTGTTTTACTAATCAACAACTAGAGCTAATCGGCATTCTCTGAAGAAGACGTTGAACTTTGGTGCTCTTTTTTTTTTTTTTAAATCCTTTCCATGGCCCCCTCTTCACTGCTTGACATCTTGAAATCAGCTGGAATTCTATTTCTAGAAAATTAATTTTTTATGCTGTGTATAATTTGTCTTTCGGGTAACTTTTACAGATTTCTTTATTGTGATAATTAAATGAGGTAATACATGGAAAGTGTTTGACACGACACTTGGCATACATTAATCTATAGTGTTTGCAATGACGATGAGGATTATCAAGATTATTATCATTTTCTGCAAGTTCTTTTTTGATGTTCTTATGCTCAGCTTTCATTATCACTACTACCTGGATGATTTCTTAACATATGCCATCTACCTGGCCACCACCACTGGCTTATTTTATTTTCAGTTTTTATTACAGATGACTAACTAAATATTCCACCAAGATACCATCTCGATACAGCCAGATTCAACTATCTTTTAATTTCCCAATTTCTGGTAATGGAACAGGCATTCTCCCTGGTCTCCAAACTGGAAATCTTGGAGACATCTTCGCAGTTCCTCTTAGACTGCCCACATCCCCCAGCAGGATAGTCGAGCTCAGCGCCTGTATCATGTAGGTGCATGGTCAATGTTAGTCTTCTTCCCCCTCTTCCTTTAACCTTAATGGACTTTGCCACAGTAAACACTTTAAAAAAATTCTATTTAACTATTTTATTTAACTAATTCTATTTAACTTCCTCTTAATATCCCCTGCTCCCAATGTTTTATTTTCCAACCAGCATTTAGTTAGACTTCTACTTTTTTCCTTATTTTCTTATTTCCTTATTTTCTGATTTCTCCTCCCTTCTGCTATCCTTACTGTTCAATCCCCTCAAAGACTGTGTCAATCATGTATTTCTTATATACTACCTAAAAGGCTCCTTGGTTGGAATATAAGTCTAAAATCCCCAGTCTGTGACTGAAACAGCTAACCTACAACAGCAACTACTCCCTTCATGGGCACTGTGGGTCTGTGAATCTGGCACAGTGGTGTCTCCTTGAAACCCCCAAACATTCTCTGAACTTTGTTTTGATCTTATCTTTGATATTCCTTCTGCCTAGAAAGCTTTCTTGAGCCATCTCTGTCAAAATCCTACCTATTCAAGACCACCCTACTCATAAAGCCTCGGTTCATGTACCAGATAGGACTTGTCCTATTTATAAGCCACTGTAGCATTCTGTAGCCTCTATTAGTGATGAACATTTTTTGACTTTAAATTAAAGATTTTCAGGATTCATTATCTTGCACTTTACCAGATTATAAGATGTTTAGAGTGCTTTACCCTACTCATTTTTTAATTTTCTTTTTTTTTTTTCATTTTTTAATTTTCTGTAGGCCCTTAGTAGTACAGTGTATTTCACAAAGTCAGTGCTCAATAAGTATTTGCTGAACTTAATAAAGATTGTATTACTTTTAAGACAAAGAAAAAAAATCATTCTGAAAGCATGACTAAGGTTTCTTTTTTTCCTTAGATTTATTTTTTCATTTGAGAGAGAACAAGGATCTGGGTGGGGGGGAGGGGCAAAGGGCGAATCCTTAAACAGACTCCGAGCTAAGCAGGGAGCCTGACATGGGGCTCTTTCCCAGGACCCTGAGATCATGACCTGAGCCGAAATTAAGAGTCAGCAGCTCAACCGAATGAGCCACCCAGGTGCCCCATGACCAAAGTTTCTTAAACATCCTCTGTCACATAAAGGTTTGTTCAAACACAAAAATGCTATTTTCTATATATGAAGCTTTGGTTGGAGAATGAACTAGTTGAACATGTCTCTGAATGACACAAGAGAAGGCACACGACATTGTTATGGGGCCAAACCTGAAGGAAACGTACTTTGTAAGAAAACCAGGCCACAGAAACAGCTGCGGCATATGAATAGAGGTCTTTCTGAATATTTAATAGGTGCCAGAGGTTGCCCTTTATACAGAGCTTATGATCGACACCACTTTAGAAAGAGTTGGCTCTCTGTGTTGCTTTTGTTCTCAGAGATAGTAATGACAGCTTTCCACCATTACACTGTAGAGCCTGAGTAGATGTAAGAAAATAATGGGTTCTAAGTCTGGGAATGCGGATTGCAGCCCAATTCTGGAGGACTTTGAAGGCTAGTATTGGGGTGTTATGGAGTAAGCAGCTCATTGACATTTTTTTATTGTTCTTATTTCCTGTGGTTTCTTTTTGGTCTTGGGAACACCATCATAGAGATATACGTTAGGAAAATTAACCACACAGCAGAGTAGCAGAGAGGACATTGGTTAGGAAGGAGAATCTAGACCTACAGACTTAGCTGGTATACTTAGAATAGAATAGGAAGCGGTTAAATGAGGCAAAGGGGCAGAAGTAATAGAGGGGAGGGAAATGATGCTGATATTGGAAACTATTATAAAGGAATTGCCAACTGACCCGTGAATGATTATGATGGTCAGAATAAGGACAAACCAAAAATAGCTCCTAAAGTTTTGACTCAGGGAAAGGAAATAGACCATCATAGACCTCCCCATCAAGGATTGGGGGAGGAGGGAGAGAGCCTAGAGGAGCTGGAAAAGTTACTCTTTTTCCTCCTGTGAAAATGAGGTTTTGTCTTACTTCTCCCATTTTTCCTTCCCAGTTTCTTATTTACCCCTTTAAAAGCTAGTATTTTAGACAAGTCACTAATATCTGAGCAATGCAAGTCAATTAGCTACCTCTTTTCACTCAGCAAATGGAACAAAATTTAATAGAATTTATCATAGCCAGTGTTTTTATCAGTGTAGAAAAAAAAAGATACGATTATATGCTCCTAAAGAGGAGTATAAATTGGGAATTAGTTTTATGATCAGAGGTCCATATACTATATAGTTTGACTTTTTACACTTTATTTTTTTATTTTTATTTTTGAAGGATTTATTTATTTTATTTTAGAGAGAGAGAGTGAGCATAAGCAGGAGGGACAGAGGCAGATGGAGAGAGAATTTTGGGCAGACTCCTGGCTGAGTGCAGAGCCATACATGGGACTCAATGCCACAACCCTGAGATCAGGTCCTGAGCCAAAATTGAAGTTGATGGGTCAACTGACTGTATCACCTATGTGATCAGGCTTTTTAGACTTTAAATCAAATTTATTTATTTATTTATTTAAAAGATTTTATTTATTTGACAGAGAGATCACAAGTAGGCAGAGAGACAGGCAGAGAGAGAGGGAGAAACAGGCTCCCCGCTGAGCAGAGAGCCCTTTTTGGGGCTCGATCCCAGGACCCTGAGATCATGACCTGAGCCAAAGGCAGAGGCTTTAACCCACTGAGCCACCCAGGCGCCCCTAAATCAAATTTATTGATACATAATTTACATATAATCAAATATTTCCTTTTAAGTGAACTATTAAGTGAATTTTGACAAAGCGTGCCTGTATAACTACTACCTCAATCAAAATAAAATAATTTTTCATCATCTTCCCCAATTCACTCATGTCCCTTTACTGTCATCCTCTGTTCACCCCCTACCAAAGATACCCATTATTATGCTTTCTGTCACTAGGTATTAATTTTTCCCATTTTAATATTTCAAATAAATGGAATCATACATTTTGCACTTTTTTGTGTCTAACTTTTTAACTAAAAAAAGCAGGGGGGGCTTCCCTCTACTCATGAGGTGAGAAGCTGCTCTATTCATGAATTGTTTAATAAAACCAATTAGATTTTCACATAAAAACAAAGGTTTTGAAATGCCTCCAGACTAATGTGTACCAGTAGTTCATTTCTTATTATTATTGAGTAGTTCCAGTATGGTTCCAATTTTACTAGTTCCACTAAAACTTGTTTATCTAGTTACCCATTGATAGATTCTGTTTCCAGTTTTTGCCTATTAGGAACAAAATTATTAATATTCATATTTAAGTCTCCGTGTGGATATATGTTTCATTGCCCTTGGGCAAATACCCAGGAGTGGAATTGCTAGATTATATGGTAAGTGTATGCCTAATACTATAAGAAACTGCCAAATTGTTATCCAAGGTAGGTATACCACCAACAATGTATGAACATACTGCTGCTCCACAGCTTTGCCAACACTTGATTAGGGACATCCTTTCCAATTTTAGTCATTCTAGTAGGTACACAGTGGTATTTCATTGTATTTTAATCTGCATCCCTCCAATTACTACAGATGTTGAACATACTATTGTTTTTTTATTGGTCATTTGTATATTATTCTTTTGAGAAGTATCTGTTCAGATATTTTGCACATTTTGAAATTTGGTGGTTTGTTTTCTTATTGAATTATGAGTGCTTGAGATTCAAGTTCTTCGCCAGATACACGTATTATAAAGAATTTCTCCTGGTCTGTGGGTTGCCTTTTCATTTTGGTAAAGGTGATTTTCAAAGAGCATAAGTTTTTAGTTTCAATAACATCTAATACAGCAATTTTTTTTTTTTAATGACTAGAACTTTAGGAGCTCAGCTTAAGAAGGTGTAAGCCTTGGGGACCTGGGTGGCTCAGTCGGTTAAGCTTCCGACCCTTGGTTTTGTTTGGCTCAGGTAGTGATCTCAGGGGTCATGGGATAGAGTCCCGCATGGGGCCCCATGCTCAGCAGAATGTCCGCTTGAGGGTTCTTTCCCTCTGCTCCTTTCCCCACTCACTCTCGCTTTCTCCCTCTCTCTCAAATAAATAAATACATCTGAAAAGAAAAGAAAAGAAAGGAAAAGAAAACGCAAGCTCAGCATCGGTTCACTATCTGTCTGTTATCTACCTGGAATGCTTGAATACTGTTGAATTGGGCTAGAATCTAGGCAAGTTTCACAAAATCTCACAAATGTGACAGCCATTTTTGTTTATAGTAATAGGTATCATTTCATGGGTATATACTGTGCAATATGCAGGGTGCTAAATACTTTCTACAAAATTTTTCATTTTGTCCTTATAAAAGCCTCACTGGAGAGGAAACTTGGATGTAGAGTAATAAAATAATTAGACTAAAGGCTTAAATATTATCAGTGGCAGAACTAGGCTATACTTGACTCTAAAGCCCTTTGAGTCTTAAAAACTATGCAGTGTCCTATCTCAGAAATCATTATATCTGTTGAATTCATGAAGTGGAAGTCCTCTTACTGCTGCTTTTATCTGTTTCTTGATGGCAAACACGGTCGTGGAACTGTGGGGTTTTCTGTAATGTTCAGGCTCCACTTTTATGGCAGTTGCATCAGCTTTCCAACCTCTCGACTATGGCTACAGTGTTTTGTTCTTGTTTAATTGGCTTGGGTTTTAACCTTAACAGTTCTAGTGGCAAACTCCAGATTCCTCACCTTCCTGCTTGTAGCAAAAGATGTAACTCTCCTGAGAGGTCAGTTTCATGGAGTTCAGGGAGTCTTGCCAGGATCTCAGTTTATAACCCAGTCTTCCAGCCCTTGCACTGATTTTGTAATAATCTAATTCTCTGAATTATATCACTTTCTCTGAATATTTCATGTGGCGTCTCTTTCTAGCACTGAACCCTGCCTGATACACATGGTCTGGACAGACATTCAACAAAGGCTTGAGTAACTATTAATCAGAAGTGGAAGTAAACAGGCAGTTCAGGGACAAGAAATTGAGTCCTTGGGGATACAGTCATGCCAGACACCTTCTCCATCCCAAGCAAATAATGTGCTAGCTTGATTATCAAGGAACTAGGAAACCAACATCAGGACAGGCTGTGCTCCGACAGGGCGTGTGTTGAGCTGATAAACCTCTATCCTGGGACTCCTAGACTCCTCTTGTTCCCTATACCTACGGACAAGTTTGATCCCAACGTACAGGGCGAGATTGTACATTCAGCCCAAGATGAAGCTTTCTCAGCAATGACAGCTAGAGAGAGGAAGGGACAGGGAAATGAGCAGGATAGTTTAAAGCTCACAGGAACAATTTCAAGGTGAATAAAAGACCTAGCTACTTCATAAAGCATTTAGTAGATATGTGGTGTCCGTTGCCTTAAGATTGAAAATAGATGCATCGCTTTAAATGTGTTCTCTTCATAGACTGTTAAGATCAGTGAGTAGTCAGGCAAATTGTCAAATCAGCATTTGGCATCTGATTTAGAATTCCCTCAATGTGACTGGTTAATGGTTATCCAACTCTTGCTTGAACAGTTAGAGTGATAGAGTTCATTATTTCACAGAACTGGCTATTAAATTTCTCTAATCGTCAGAACATTATTTTTGTTGTTGAACACTGAATCATCTCTGTAATTTTTTCTGTCTGAACGAAAGCATATGGTCTCTTGCTACTTATCTCATTTTTAAAGTATCTCTGGTATCCATTACCACTCAGAAAAGGCCCTGATTTTTTTTCAGGAAATTATATTTCTTCCATGGTATGTGGTTTTCAGAGAAGACCCGTGTGCCTGCCTCCCACTCTGGAAACAAAGGGAAAATCCTTCCTTTCCTTGCCTTCATAAACACAGACATAGGTATGTGTCCTAGGTTGGGCCAGGTGTACATTTTCTCTTCAGTTATTTAGTCTTGAGGGAATGTGGTGTAAATAAAAGGAGTAGGTATAGGTCATTAAGCACAGAGGTAGTGTGTCAATTGCCCACTGAAGTCATGAGACAGTGTCTATACTTTCTGCTAGCAAATCAATTTGTTTTACATTTGTTATTGTTCATTTCAGAATCTGGTCCTCTAATTTCAAGTCTAGGTGCCCCAGTAGGCTTCTACTGGTTTAGTTATCTTAAAGTTTCTCTCTGATTTTGCAATTCAAATCTCCAACCAAAACCCTATATATGAATGAGTGAGTAGCTTTTTCTCCTGAGGGGTCTAGTCTCTGCTTATCTTACTTAGGAATAATTTGGTTGCAAGGACAGAACCCACTTCAGTCGACTCAAAAACTGAAAGTTTTGTTGAAAGAAAATAAAAAAGCCTCAAGGTACTAAGGACAGCAATTAGAGTGGAATCTGCCAGAAATGGAGCTGGGAAATGGGGAAATCAGGAACTGTGGTTGGTTATTTTTTTAATCTCCCAGCGGCCAAGTGCTCTTCTTCATAGTAGTGTCTCTCTTGTGGGTTCACTGCTGTTTTCTGGACCTGTGTTCTGGTCTCTGTTCTTGCTGGGTTCCTGTTTAACCATCTCATATTGATCAATCATGACCTTTTAGCTTAACCTACAATCAAGTGACTACAACTCTATGTCTCTTAGTTCTGATTGTCAAAAGAGAAATATTTGTTCCCCGACCTGCCAGTAGGTTGGCTGGTTTGGGGGTAGGTATTCATCCTTAATCAAATCAGTTGGGGAAGAGTTGGGGCAGGTTAATTGTATATCCCTCTGGGTGCAGCAGGTCAAGGTAGAAAGTGCAGTTGGGAGTATCTGGCAAAATGACTTATTGTTCTGGAATGTTCTTGATGGGTAAATGATCCTCATAAGTCCAGACATTTTGAAAAATTATAACCTGGGAATTGGAAGTTATTTTCTTTGAAGACCCACCCAAGATTTCTGGGGCACCTGGGGGGCGCTCAGTCAGTTAAGCAGCCAACTCTTGATTTTGGCTCAGGTTGTGATCTCGGGGTCCTGGAATTGAGCCCCACCCTGGGTTCCATGCTCAGCAGGGAGTCAGCTTGGGGATTCTCTCTCGCCCCTCGGGGCTCTCCACTGCCCCCTTCTTGTGCACACCTTTCCTCTCTCTCAAGTAAATAAATAAATCTTTTTTTTTTAAATAAAAAAGGAATCATCCAAGATTACCTACTCACTAAGAATAATCCTTCTTACCAAAGAACACCTGTTTGTTTGGAAGTTGTTATGCTAATTGTAGTCCCCAGTTGCTGCCCTGAGAGGCTGATAGAGACCCATTACCTCTCTTCAGTGACTCTCTGACATTCCAGGATTTCTCAAAGTAATGTCCATGGACCACCTGCATTACAATCTCCTGAAAGCTTAAAATGGAAACAGAGTCCTGGGATTCACTCTAGATCTACTGAATCAGCGTTTCTTCAGGGACAGTAGTGGAAGAAGCCGTCCGTTCACATTTTGCACAAAATCTCTAGGTGATTCTCAAATACATTAGCATTTGAGAATCACTAAGCCAGACTAGCCATTACTTGAGGACTGGGAACAGTGTCTGTCTTGATCAGGACTGTATCCATGATACATTGCCTGGCACATAGAAGACAGTTGGTAAATAAAGACTCAGTGAACTCGTACATCAACAACATAATAGTTATTATATACAAATGTATAACAACAGTGATGAGGTTTAACTTACAATTACTGGCTGTATCATAAACTCATGATTATATTACAAGACCAAATTATTTTTATCAATTACTAAAGAACACTCTTTAAAAAAATCATCCAGTTATTGTGATACTTTAAATAGGTAGAGTTCTCCTTTGTTTTTATGTTAGACTTGCTTTCAGCCCACACTCTAATTCTTCTTCCCTAAATGGCATAGGTATGGTTTTCATGTCCTATGAGTCTAATCTCAATTACTGTCCCATCAGACCATTGTGAGGTAGAAACATTGGCCCATATTTAGCCATGCTGTTCATTTTCTTATTAGTTACTTTCTGTTTCATACTTAGAGAGTACAAAAATGATTGCGGATGAAACAGAATGTGAGGTGGTCGTGGTCATACAGATAATGCAAGGAGTAATTCTGAGGCCTCAAGAAACTGGTAGATCATAGTTTTTTTCCGTTTTCCTTTCATATTTTAAAAAATATGTGTTGTTTTTACACTATTGGAGAACAAATACAATGGCAGTTTTATGCTTTACAATTTATGTTGTGATTTCATGAACTTCTGGAAATTCTATTATATTTCTGACAGTTATAAACTTTTTCTCCCCCTCTGTGATACTATGCTATGAGCCAAAATGTTATGACATTGCAGGTCATTGTTATGACCCATCTACTTCCTCTCTTATAAAGGCAAATTCCTTCCTCCTTCTCCCGTTCCCATCCTAATACCATTCATGGGTCCTGGTGCTAACCCCTGGAGACACAGAGATTTAAGTTAAGTTTGACCAGTTAAAAACATTTTTTTATTTATATAAAATATACTCCAAATTCAAAATATTTCCAAAATCCAATCACTTCTCTTTCCCTCCATGTTCTCACATTTATCTGAACAACGTCAACTCTTGCTGAATTATTGTAATAACCTGATTTGTCTCCAGGCTTCCGTCCTTGACCCACACTCAACAGCCTAGTCTCAACATAATTCATAAAAAGTTGCCTCAAAAATACGTGAGACACAGTCACTCCTCCACATGGCTCACTCAGGCACTGGCCAAAGTCTTTGCAGTCACCTAAAAGGTCACACCTATTCTGACATATAATAAGCACTTGATAAATTTTTGCTAAGTTAATGAGTAAATTTAAAGAAACTTAATTATCCTTACTTTCAAATTAATACCCTAGTTCCTCAGAAGCTCTTCTGAGGAAATGGATTCCAGACTTCCATTCTGGTCATCATCCTCCTGTGTGAACTTTAGATTTTATTGTCCTTCTTAAAATGTGGCACTAAGACATGAACATAGTGATTCCACTTTGGTTAACCAGCGAAGTTTACTCCATACATCCTTCTATCCCCGTGGCTTAGAATTGCATTAACTTTTTTGGCAGCCATGTTATAACATTGGATCACATTCTGTTTGCAGTGAATGAAAATTCCCAAGTCTTCACCCAGAAACTAATGTTAATTCAAATCTACTCATCCTTGCACTTGTGCAGTTGGTATTTTGAAACTATGTAAGGACTGCCCAAAATTATCTTCTTTCATAGAATTTGATTCTTTTTTGTTCAAAGACATTTACATCAATGCCTCTAATTGCTCAGTTTTGCTACTATGGCAACACTGTTAGATGTTACTATTTTTTTCAGCCATTACATTCTCCATCATCAGCTTGTCCCCCTTGTCTTCCAACTGGTGTACAACACGAAAGTGTTTTTTTTTTTTTCCTCTTCGAAGATTATTTTGCTAGATCATTTAAATATTTCTCCTGACATGACTAATTGTAGAAAGAAGAGTTACACAGACTTTGGAAGACCTGGGTACTGTCTTGTCTGCTACCTCTGTGATCTTAGAGATGTAAATGAAGCTCTGTGACTCAATTTCGTCACCTATGTAAAATGAGAATGATGATAATAGCATCTGCTATTCAATAGGGTTATTTCAAAGGTCAATGGGATCATGGGAGTGCCAAAGGAGTGTTGATATGAAGCAAGAAAAATGCCTAGTGACCCTAAATCAAGTTAGAATCAGATATGCTTCTCTTATCTTGCTACTTTTTTCCTTAAAAATATAGCTCCTTAATATGGAGAGCTGGTCCGAAGTCAGGATATTTTGGTTCTCACCCAAATTTCCCCACTAACTAGTTTGGGTACCTCAGACAAATAATATAACCTGATAGGTTTTATTTTCCTAACCTAAACAAACAAACAAATGTTTGTGGGATTTGCCCACACACTTTCTAAGATCTATCTCAGCTTTTTGAATTTTTAAAAACCTGTTGTGCTGGTCCACACTGAAGAATAACACAAGTCTTATTTGTACATTTGTCTTTGTCAAGGTACGTGTCTGGTGGTTTCTATAATAATTAAGATATATATGCTGCATTTCAAATAGGGGCAGAGATGCAGTACCTGTAAGAGCTAAAGCCTTTCAAAGGAGTCCTGAAACACCAAGCTGAAACAACAAGGTTTATTTCAAGTAATTAAAGAACCACTTGAGCAAAACCAGAAAGAATTTTCCCTTCACTGAATGTGAGTTTCATAACAGAGACCCCACCCAAAACCCATGGGTGCTGAGGACTTCAATAACAATAATGCATCTTATTTAAGTAAAAACAGTTACTCTTTTCATATGAAGTTTAAAAGATGCAGACATTAGCAATCAGTTATTTAGAAAACATGCACCACTTCTATGCAAAAATATCAAACTGCTGAGAAGAGAAGCTAAGTTAATAAGAGCTTACAAGAGAGTGACAAGTTGATACATTACTTCCAATTCTTTCCATGAAGCTTATTTTATTGAAAACATGATTAAACATTTAAGATAATTAAAATAAAATTAATATTATATTATATTATTCATGATCCTGTTACTGTAATGCGACTTTAAAAATTACTGTTTTTTAATTTACAGACATATATTTGAATTCCTTAAATTCTTGGGAATAATCAGCCTTAGGTCTTCATGGGAAGAAAACTTATCCATAGGGAGAATCTATGAGGAGAATCTTCTGAAATTTCACTTAGTAGCTTCCAAGACACCATTCTTTCCATTTTCCTCTTTCTCACCACCAGCTTGTTTTCAGTCATCTTTGTAGGTTCCTCGTTATCTTCTCTTTCCCTAAATTTGAGTAATTCGGGGCTTAGTTCTCTCTTATTTTTTTCTCTTTTCTATCCTGCTAATTGCCATGGCTTTAAATTTCACCTATCTGCTGCTGACATTCACATTTATAACTTTAGCTCAGAGCTTTCTTTTCCCTTGAACTTCTGACTTGTATGTACATCTGCTTACAAAACTCCTTTACTTGGAAGTCCCAAACATAACAAAACCAAATGAATCTCTTGACCGCTTCCCAAAACTTACTGTAGTTCCGGACTGCTACCACTCAGTAAATACCAACTTCTTTCTTCTGGATACTCAATCCCCAAACCTTGGAGTCATTCTTGACTTCTTTCTTTCATATCCAACATCCAATTTGTAAGAAAATTCTGCTTATCACTACCTTTTAAAGATATATGTATTTATTTGAGAGAGAGAGAGAGAGAGAGAGAGAGATCATGTGTGAGCAGGGAGGGGGGCAGAAGGAGAGGAAGAGAAAGAGAGTGAGAGAGAGAATCCCAAGCAGGCTCCACACTCAGCAAGGAACCCAACGTGGGGCTCGATCACATGACCCTGAGATCATGACCTGAGTTGAAATCAAGAGTTGGAGGCTCAACCAACCGAGGCACCCAGGCGCCCCATTAGCTCTATCTTTTAAATATATTCAGAATCCAAGTGAATATATTTCACTTTGCACTTCTTCCCACTACCACTCAATTCCAAACCATAATCTTTTTCACCTGGATTTTGCAATAGCCTCCTAATTTGTCTCTTCCCTTTCCCTACTCTCCTTCTAAAATCCATTCACTATAAGTGGTCTTAAAAGTAAATTAGATCAGAGGGCACTTGATCTAATGACCACTGGGTATTGTATGCAACTGATGAATCACTGAATTCTACCCTGAAGCTAATAATACAGTGTATGTTAACTAAATTGAGTTTAAATAAAGAATTTTTTAAAAAGTAAATGAGATCATGTTGTTTCTTTCCTCAAAATCCTACAATGGCTTCTCATCTCACTTAGAGTGAAATCCAAAATCCTTACCATGGACTAAAAGACCTTACTAGATCCGCACTCCTCTTCCCCACTTGTCTGATCTCACGTCCTATGGCTCACACCCCTCTGCCTGCCCTACACCAGCTAATTCTGGCCTCCTTTCTTTTCCAAACATGATCCGACTTTGCACATTCCCTCTCCACGTTTTTGCCCTTGCCATTCCTTTCAGATGCCTCCTCCAGTCACTTTATTAGAAAGATCTTCCTAACTACCATATAAAATAGTACCACCCACCTGTCATCTTTACTCTCTATCCCATTTTACCTTGCTTTGTTTTTCTTCTTAGCATCTATCACTAACTGACATATCACATGTTATTTGTTTAATGTCAGTCTTTCAAAGCTGAAATGTAAGGTCTGTGATGTCACTTTTGTTAATTGTAGTATCCCTATCACCCAGCACAATGTTTGGCCCACAATAAGCACTCAACAAATATTTGTTGAACAAATGAATAAACAAGCCCTGTAGTTTTATTCAGAGACTGACAAAAGATACATAAACAGGTAAACAGTAAATATACCATTAATTGATTTGATACATTGAAAATGATTGAACTAATTACATGTGTCTGAATCTCACAAATAAAATGTTGGGCAAAAATTTAAATTGCAGAAGAATATATATATGCATAAACATACACATATATAAATGGCATCAAATTAAAATGCTCAGATATACATGTTTTATATAAATTGTGTGAGATACACACACACACATATACACACACATACATATACATATACATATATATATGGGGGAGAGAGACAAAGAGAGACAGAGAGAAAAGAAAGTGATGATGTCCAAGAATGATAATACCAAATTTAGAGGATAAAATGGCAGATACACAAAGGGGTAGTGTGGGCACAGATATTCGTATTTCCATAACTTTTTGTATGCTATAGTAAAAAAATTTGTTATGTAGATTTTTTGAGAAAAATTCTTAGTGTCCCAAAAGAGAGACTCTACACCTTATGGTTAATTCAACTGAATAAAACTCCCATTATACAATACCGTTATCCTTGAAAAACTTTCTGTGCTACCAAACATCAGGTCTTCACCTTTTTAAAAAAGAAAAAACCTTTTTATTTTGGAATATTTCAAACATGGAAAAAATGTAAAGAGTTAGTATATTACACCCCCATGTAGGGGATTTCTTCTTTTCCTCAAAATGGAACAACAGGGATTAGATTTATCCTCTAGCATGAAACAACTGAAAATAGACACAACAGTCCCAAGCCATCGGTCATTAGGCAATGAAGGACAGAGATCACGGAGAAAAGGGGAACAAATGAGGTGAGCCTAGGATGGCCCCAGGTTTTTTTGGGAGAGAAGTTTCAGGCTTTGTAACAGGGAGGGAACCCAATGACATTGCTGCTCATTGGGTACCTATGCTTCAGAGGCCAGAAGAACAATGAAAGAACACACACCACTCAAAAATGTTCTTCTTGTGTGGATGAACAGAAAATGTTCTCACTTGGAGACAAGCAGCAGAGGTCAGGAGCGAGTCTTAGCCATGAGTGATGGAGAGGAAGCTTTCTGTCCCATCAACAAACACTGTAGTAGCACTCTTCCTCTGCTCTCCCCTCTGTCCATGGTTAACCTTCTGGAAAGAATAGATAAGAAACATCAAAAGATACATGAACCAAAGTTTGTTGAACAAACCTGATGATTCTTTCTTCCTGTTTCATATAAAGTTATCTTACAACAAATAAAACAACATTGAAGAAAGACTTGCTTTGAAAAGAATGGGTAACCATAAACTGGATGTGTTCAGATCTCTTGGTTCTCTGTGTTCAGATTCATTGCTCCTATGATGTGGGACAGGAAAAAATTGGTATTAAAGTGCCTTTTGCTGCTTAAGGAAACCAAATCTCTAGAAGCCTGGGCCACGAGCCTCTTTGCAGGGATATTCCTTAAACTTCATGCTGTTTCTCTCCTATTCTAAGTAATCCTACAAGAGTCCTATGTCTAATGTACTTATTTGTGTATCACTCCAAAATCTTCCTAATGCCATCTTTTGACATGTGGCATTACTTGACTATTCATTTGACACATTCAGCAATAAGCTAGGAGTTGGGAGGGGTGTACATTTCAATCAGACACAGATCCTTATCTCCAAGAACATAGAGGGAGAAATAAGGCAAGTATATAACTATAAAAATATATATATAAGAATATGCTTTTAGAAAGTTTTGGGTTTGTAAGAGATCTTAATGGTCAAGGATTCTTATTTCCTCATTTTAGCGAGGAAGACACTAGAAGAAAAAAGGTTGGATGACTCATTCTGTGTAGTAGAATCTTCTATTGTGAGGCACCATGGTGGGCTAGAAAGATCAGTGAACTTAGGGCCAGACACTCCAGGAGTGATTTTGGATTTCAGTCTTTATTAACTTTCAGGAAATAAAAATGATCAGACTTTCTTGAGCCTTAATTTTCTCATTCACAGAACCAGGATAATAATGCTTGATTATTAAGGTTGGTGTAAAGATCAAGTGAGATAGGGAAAAATTTCTGTGGACTATGAGGCAATATAAAAATGTAAAATCTTACTACAGTTGATGAATTGCAGAACTGGGAATAAAACTCAAATCTCCTAACTATGAGATGCTTGCCCATCATGTGTTAATGTGAAATGTCCTCCCTGACTTCTAGTATAGGATTTAGAAATTCATCTTCTTGCATTTAATATAATGCATATATAATATAATTATATAGGGTAGAATATAATTACCAATTACACATATGTTGTTGACTCAAATCATATACCCATTCTTCACCTGTTTGAGTTTTATAAAGAAAAATAAAATAGATGCTCTTGCAACAAAATTTTCTTGGCTAATTCTCACGGTAACAAAGGATAAGGACTTTGTCCAACATTTCTCAGTACCATGTTGTATTTTCAGCCTGTTTATTCTGGTGTCTTCCTTAGAAGCAGTGTTAGTGTTGAATAAAAGTTGAGCAATTAAAAAGAAAAATAAACATCTGGAACTTTGTAGATCAAAACTTGTGAACACATCCTTGGGGCACTTTAAGAGAAGTTAAGTGATAACATCACTATAATATTGTGTTACTTCTTTGATCTGCTAAAAAGCTAAGCGATATAATCAGTTTTTTATTTCTGAGTTTTCTTTCCAGTTGCTGCATGTGGCAACAAAACTAATAGGTTAATTATAAAAGCTTTTGTCCTCTTCCTCACCCCATTACAGACTTCTTCCTCTTTAGAGTGGGTAAGAAAGGAGGCAACAAAGTTTATTTTTATATATATTACTGTATGATTTAAGAAAGGTCTTCAAGAGGTGGCTTGTTGTAGTGGAAAGAACATGGAATTTGGATTCTGAAGTTACTGGTTTCAATTTTCCATCTGACTCTTTTGAGACTAGAATCAAGTAACTTTTCTAACCTTAGTTTCTTTATCTGTAAAAGATGAAAATCAATAAAACCTACCCCTTGGATTGTCAGAGGAGTTGTATGGTATCCTCCAAATAATAAAAAGGCAGCTAACAATGAATGTCATATCAGGAAGATAAAATAAAATTAAAATCATTTAAAAAACAAGGCACGTAAAGTTAGGAAATGTAAATGCAGTCAGCAATGGAATTAATTTATAAAATAGAACCAGTGGAGCCCTAAACAATTGCTATGACTGGGCCACAGACTTGAGTCTGAACTTCCTTGCTGTTGTCCCAAAGAGAAAAACACATCTAGTCACCAAAACAACAGTGTTCATCCACAAGGTGAAACACAGATTAGTAGTTCTGTGGCTCCTCAAAAAATTAAACATTGAATTACTATCTGATCTGAAATTCCTAGGTATGTACCCCAAATAATTGAAAACAAGTATTCAAACAGATACCTGTATACCGGTGTTCATAGCAGAATTGTTCACAAAAACCAAAAGGTGGAAACAACCAAAATGTCTATCAACAGATGAATAGATCAACAAAATGTGGTATATCCATGCAATGAAACATTATTCAGCCATAAAAAGAAATGAGGTACTGATCCATGGTACATCCTGGATGAACCTTGAAAACGTTATGCTAAGTGCAAGGGATTAGACACAAAATGTTGCATGTCGTATGATTCTATTTAAATGAAATGTCCAGAATAGTTAAATCCATAGAGACAGAAAGTAGATTAGTGGTTGCCAGGCCTGGAGAGTGGGAAAAATAGGAAATGCCTGCTTGATGGATGTAAGGTTTTCTTTGGGAATGATGGAAAAGTTTTAGGCATTTGCACAACATTGTAAATATACTAAGTGCCACTAATTATGTACTTTTATTTTTTATTTATTTTTATTTTATTTTATTATTTATTAAAAATTTTTAAAAGGATTTTTTTATTTATTTATCTGAGAGAGAGAGAGCAGGGCGGAGGAGCAGAGGGAAAGGGAGAAGCAGACTCTACACTGAGTAGGGAGCCTGATGAGGGGCTTGATCCTAGAACTGCGCCAAAGGCAGATGCTTAAACAACTGAGCCACCTAAGCGCCCTTATTTATTTTTTAAAAGATTTTAAGTTATCTCTACACCCAACATGGGACTAGAATTTACAACTCTGAGATTAAGAGCTGTATATTCTACAGACTGAGTCAGGTTTGCCTAATTATATACTTTTAAATGGTTTATTTTATGTGAATTTTACCTCAATAAAAAACAAAACAAAGCCAAAGCAAAAATAAATGAGTTGCCAGAGCAAGAAGAAATGAGGAAAAGTGTAACTATTTCTAATACTAAGACCACAAAGGACATTCTTTAAGGAAACAAACCCTCAGCAATATCTGTATTTGAATATAATGTCAGGTTTCATTTTCCTTAGAGGGTCTTCAAGATAAGCTGATGTCAAGACTATGACAGGCAACATGGTAAGAGGTATTTTACTGGAAACGAGGGTGATTTTAAGTGTTAGTAATCCAACTCTAGATACACTGGTCTCTGATGAGTGGCAGAGATAAAATTAAGATGGCATAAGGCAGAGATAAAATTAAAAATATCTAGAAGAAGAAATGGACCTGCCTGTCCTTCTGCAATCCATCATAAATATTTCCCTTAGTCAAATTTATAGAGAAGTTATAGAGCAGGAGTTAGTTTGAGATTGCATTCCCTGTAAAGTACGTGCATGCAGTTTGCCAATGTAGAGTTTTGTGATTTCAAAGTTAGCCTGCCTGGAAGCAGGATTAAGATCCTCTGGTAGATCAACAGATGAATGGATCAAGAAGATGTGGTATATATATTCAATGGAATACTAAGCAGCCATCAAGAGAAACGAAATCTTGCCATTTGCAACGATGTGGATGGAACTAGAGGGTATTATGCTAAGCGAAATAAGTCAGTCAAAGAAAGACAATTATCACATGATTGCTCTGATATGAAGAACTTGAGAGGCAGGGCAGGGGGTTATGGGGGGGTGGGGAAGAGAAATGAAACAAGATGGGATGGGGAAGGAGACAAACCATAAGAGACTCCTAAACTCATGAAACAAACTAAGGGTTGCTGGGAGGTGGGGGGTGGGGTAGGGATATGGACATTGGGGAGGGTATGTGCTGTGGCAAATGCTGTGAAATGTGTAGGCCTGATGATTCACAGACCTGTACCCTGGGGTAAATAATACATTATATGTTAATAAAAAAATTTAAAAAAAAAAGATCCTCTGGTAGATGAGGAGAATTGGAAGTGAGTAGTGACAGCGCTGAGGTAGTAAAGGTTGCCTTGAGAAAGTATGAATCTGCTCAGACACCCAAACAAAGGGTAATTATTACTCCAAATAGTTTCATGCAAAAAAATCATGTCCTCAGTATCTCCAGGGAGGAAAGATTTCTTTTTTTTTTTTTTTTAAAGATTTTATTTATTTATTTGAGAGACAGAGAAAGTGAGAGAGCATGAGAGGAGAGAAGGTTAGAGGAAGAAGCAGACTCCCTGTGGAGCTGGGAGCCTGATGTGGGACTCGATCCTGGAACTCAAGGATCATGACCTGAGCCGAAGGCAGTTGCTCAACCAACTGAGCCACCCAGGTGCCCAGGGAGGAAAGATTTCTGGTAGACTACACGAAACCATGTATATGTGAAGTTGATATGAGACGTAGTTTTCATTGCTATGACTCTGGCTATAATACCTAACGTGTAAACAACATACTTCACACAGTATTCATTCATCATTCTCAACCAATACTTATTGAATGTTAATTGTGTGCCAAGGAGTGCAGACAATACTATCAACATTTTAGAAAAGAATAAGTTGAGGTTCTGAGAGCCTGAGATTTGCCCTAAGCCATAAAACTTAGACTTTCAATGTTTGGTTCCTAGTTCATTCCAAGCCTTGCCGCCTTCAGGGGCTGAAATGACCAAAGACTATGGTTACCAAAGCCCTTCATCTTCACTAACTATTAAATGTGATTATTAAATGCCTTGGGCAAAGTTTCACCATTTCTGTTTGTCTGTGCAGTGGCATTTTCTTTAATTAATTACAAGGTGTTCTCAGGAGCCACACTACCAAACACACACAATGCTTGGCTTTATATTATTGACTAACATTTATTGAGTACACATTGTATGCTTAGGTGTGGTGCTAAGCATTGTGCAGACATATTCTTATTGAATCCTCGAAACAGCCTTCTGAGGAATATCTATCATCCTTCTCTTGTTTATACAATATTAAGGCTCAGAAAACTTAAACAACCTGCCCAAAGTCCCAGGCAGAAATATAAATATTCTGACAATCCTTATAGGAAGGTATTTAAAGGTTTATGAAAATCAGAGGCCAAACCAACAGGCTCCTATGATTCCTACCTGAAGAGCCAGTAGAGTGTGGAACAAATGTTGAACAGAGCTGGGTCCATATCCAGTTTTGTTTACCTCCAAAGCTCACAGCTTAACTGCTCTGCTATACTGAGACACAGGTCTGGAAAGTTTGTAATCCCTTGACTTCTCACCCAGACAATTATGGTAATAAACTCTGGGTCATTATCATCATGGTGGATAAAATTTATTGCGGCTAACACTCTTATAAGTGCTTAACAATCATTTTCATTTGTAAATTTTAAAGTCTCCTTATGGAGGACAAGGAAGTGCTCCTCCATATAAAAGGTTTTTGAGGCGATAGCAAGCTTTTGCTAAGAGAGGCCAAAAATTCAGGTTACTGAGTGTTATTCTGCTGTTGGATTCTAAATGTCGAAAAGCTAGTATCTGTGCTTTTGACTAACGTATCTTTCTGTTCAGATGTGTATAATGCAATAAGGTAAAATAACTCATTTGATGAAAAATTACTGTAGTGTGCTAGATATTGTGCTAGGTGCTACTGGGTAGCTGCTAGGGTTTAAGTCCTCAAGAAATGTCAGCTCTGCCGGCTTTTGAGGAAAAGGAAAGTGATCATTATCAATTGGGCAAACTTCACCTCTCTGGTATTCATTACCTACTGGGTAAATGAGGTGGTGTACCCAGATCTTAATGTTTCTGGTTTTTGATTTTGTGTTCAGATTTCTTGTCCTTATTTGCCACTATTCCTATGTCAAAATAACCATCTCATACTATCCTAAGTTGGCAATTCATTAATTAGCTCAACAAATGTTTATCGAACTTCCAGCATGAAGCACCATAGGAACAAAGTTGCTAATAATAGAAACAAGGTTCCTCTGCCCATGGTGCTTAAAGTTCAAGTAAGATAAGAAATAATTATATAACCAATAAAAATTAAAAAAACAAATACATAAAAATAATCATTAAAAATAACTATGTTAAGTACTAAGAGGGAAATGAGATGGAGTATTGTCTTTTTTTCAGTCACAGAAGGAAGCAAATGATAAATGCTTTCAGTTACAAAAATGACCATCTATCGAGGTGACTAGATTTTAAAAGGGGAAAAAAATAATACAACCAACTAAAGAATGAATAGCCACTACTCTGGAAGAAAATTGTACTGGGACTGGTTTACTCTGTCTTTGCTTTGTAATAGAGGAGAGGATCCTCAAAAAGAACAGCGAGAGAAACTCACTTTTTTTTTTTTTCTTTGTAAGTCAAGCGGAAAGACAAAGTGAAAAGAAATCAGGACTCAGACAGGGAAATTGCCAACCTAGTCTAGCCGTGAGGATTTCTTTTAATCTTTCTAGCTTCCCAGGTTCCCCTCGGCAGCGGAAACTGGATGGGAAGAAAACTAATGCCTTGAACTTCAACAGAGAGTTCCTTTCAATTATTACTGTCCGGTGGCAGGAACCTGGGAAGAGGTCAAGTTGTGGTTTAGGAAGAGGCAGCTCCCGGGAAAGGCACTTGGAAGGGCAAGAGATAGAACTGCGGGTGAAAGCGACCGAAAGGAGGGAAAGAGTGCACTGGCGCTCCTAAGGTGAGAGAGTAGAAAAACTCTCCGCCTGGGGAGCCGCGCGCCGCTCAGGTGGCCTTTTCCCGCTCAGGTGAGCTCCTCCCGCGCCTCCCATTGGCCAAGGCGCCCGTAGCGCTGGGAGGGCGACGCAGCCCGGTCTAGTTCAGGGTCTAGGGCGGCGCGTCACTTCCGGTAGCGCGGAGCTTGTAAAACACCCTGGAGAGAAAATGGCGGCGGCAGCGGCTTCGGCGCCTCAGCAGCTCTCGGATGAGGAGCTTTTCTCTCAGCTCCGCCGTTACGGCCTGTCTCCTGGCCCAGTGACGGAGAGCACCCGCCCGGTCTACCTCAAGAAGCTGAAGAAGCTTCGAGAGGAAGAGCAGCAGCAGCACCGGTCTGGGGGCCGCGGCAACAAGACGCGGAACAGTAATAACAATAACACGGCAGCCGCCGCGGTTGCGGCGGCGGGACCGGCGGCGGCCGCCACGGGGCTGGGGGTCCGGCCGGTCTCGGGCGACCTCTCCTACTTGCGGACTCCTGGGGGCCTGGGCCGAATCTCGGCCTCGGGCCCGGAGAGCCCCTTGGGAGGGCCCGGGGGCGCCTCGGCCGCCCCCACGGCTGGCAGCAAAGTGCTGCTGGGCTTCAGCTCGGACGAGTCGGACGTGGAGGCCAGTCCCCGGGACCAGGCCGGCGGCGGCGGCGGCGGCGGCAGGAAAGACCGGGCTTCGCTCCAGTACCGCGGGCTCAAACCGCTGTCGGCGCCCCTGGCCGCCAGCGAGGTGACTAACAGCAACTCGGCCGAGCGCAGGAAGCCCCACTCGTGGTGGGGGGCCAGGCGGCCGGCGGCTCCCGAGCTGCAGACCCCGTCGGCGAGAGATGGAGCCGCGGAGGATGAGGAGGAGGAGGGGGAAGACGGAGAAGACAGGGACCCAGAGGCGGAGGAGCCGCTGTGGGCGAGCCGGACGGTGAACGGCAGCCGGCTTCTCTCCTACAGCTGCCGGGAGAACTATTCGGACTCGGAGGAAGAAGACGACGACGACGTGGCCTCCAGCAGACAGGTATTAAAGGACGACTCCCTTTCCCGGCATCGGCCCAGACGGAGCCATAGTAAGCCTCTCTGTTCGCTGACTGCTAAATCTGCCGGCGGCCGGCTGGAGACCTCAGTTCAGGGAGGGGGAGGAATCCCTATGAATGACAGGGCGGCGGCTGCGGGGAGTCTAGACAGGAGCCGAAACCTCGAAGAGTCGGCGGCGGCGGCGGCGGCGGCGGCGGCGGCGGAGGAGCAGGGAGGAGGGTGTGATCCCCTGGATTCAAGCCCCATTCCTAGGTACCGTGTCAACGCTAAGAAACTGGCCCCTCTCTTGCCTCCGCCACTGACTGACATGGACTCAACCTTGGATTCGTCCACAGGCTCCCTTCTTAAAACCAATAATCATATCGGCGGTGGGGCCTTCGGTGCGGACTCCCCCAGGATTTTTTCCAACAGCCTCCCTCCTGGTGCGTCGGTGGCTGCCTCTAGTTCACTCAGGATCAATCACTCCAATCATACGGGCTCTAATCATACCTACCTGAAAAACACGTACAACAAACCGAAGCTTTCCGAACCCGAGGAGGAACTTCTCCAGCAATTTAAACGGGAGGAGGTCTCCCCCACAGGGGGTTTCAGTGCCCACTACTTGTCAATGTTTCTCTTAACTGCTGCCTGCTTATTTTTCCTAATATTGGGACTGACTTACCTAGGAATGAGAGGGACAGGAGTATCCGAGGATGGAGGGCTCAGCAGTAAGTATTGAACCCTGTGGGGTAAGGAAACAAAGGGGATATTGCTAGGGGTCGGTTGTAACCACACTGGGCATTTTACATCTGGTGACTCTGCAAGAACAGGTTTTAATAGCGACACGGCAGCAGATCGGCTGCATTTGTGTCATCTTTCTTTAAGAAAGAACATTATTACCATTATCAGAGCGTTAATCCCATGCCTGGTTTTAAAATTTTTCTGTATGACTGTTGGGGAATTCAAAACATCTTAGAACAAAATATTACAAGCCTGTTAGTAAAATGCTTTTATGTGTGTGACTTAAATTTTCCTTTTAGCCTTAAATAACTATGTGTGCAGATGCCAATTACTTAACAATTTTGAAATATTTTGATTGTTATGGGACATCATAGATGTTTTTTCAAATTGATTGTGATTTTAAAAGGCAATGTAAGAGCTCTTGAAATTCCAATTAAATATTTTGGAATATTAGGTTCTATAATTCTCTATTTTCTATAGTTTATTTTCTTTAAAGTGAACGAATACAGAAGGTAGGAAGACACAGCTCAAAATTGATTGCCCAGGAGGCACCTGGGTGGCTCAGATGGTTAGGTGTCTGCATTTGGCTCGGGTTCTGATCTCGGGGTCCTGTGATCAATCCTGGCGTTGGGCTCCTAGCTCATGGGAAGTCTGCTTCTCCCTTCCTCTCTCTGTCCCCGTGCTTGTGCTTGCTCTCTCTCTTTCTCAAATGAATAAATAAAATCTTAAAAAAAATTGATTGCCGAGGACAAAGCATCTTCCCTCACACCAGTGAAAAAGTAGTGGTAGGGCAGGGCAGGGCAGGAGTTTATCATTTATCTGGTATTGGTTTTTAGGCCCCGCCATTTACTTGCTCTAAAGCACTGTGGGCAGGTGTGATGGGTTCATTCATTCATTAAGCTGGCATCATCTTCTATGCTGTAGGATAGAAGTAGGATACAGCAGTGATGAATCAGAGTATATCTGTCCTTCAACACAAGAGGATAAGTACAGATCATTTTGTGTTCTGTGAAGGAAATAAAGATGGAATAGTTGGTATATGCTACTTGAGAGATGGTGAGAGTAGCTACTATTTGAGGTAGGACCTGAAGCAGGAGACAGCATTGTCGGGATACAGGAGAGTATTCTGGGCAGAGATTTTAAGAAAGGCCTTGAGTTGAGCAAGCACATTCCTGTAGGTTAGAGTGGTTAGAGTATCTTGAGCAAGGGGGAGTGAGCAAGAGTTTGAGCTTTCCTTTCCTTATCGGTAAAATGATGCTAATATCGATTAGAACGATGCCTACACAGATTGAAAGAGAGAAAGTAGATGTAGTGTGTGATGGACTGCTGAAGATATAATTTCTCAGTGTTCGGGCCCTCTCTCCACTCCCCCTGAAACCTCCTATCCTTTCACCCAGCATGAAGTCATTTTATTATGATTTGTGTTTATAAAATCAGACTTACTGTTTGTTTTGTTTCAAAATAGGGAATGTGCAGTTAGCAGATTTAGATAAAGAGTAGGAGTCAGAATAGTGTAACCTTTTGATTCGAGTATAGCCATTTCTAAGATCACCAAAGAATAGATTATTACTGTACTGCTTAATTAGAGGGGTTAGAAAAGGACTGAAACCCAGCACTTTAACTAGTTCCCTGGGAGCAAGAGTGATATATTGTGTTTTGTCTCAGATAATTTGGGAGAACAAGAAGTAAGGTCACACTAGAAGTTAAACTAGTAAAGTTCACATAAATTAATGACATTATCATTACTGATGAGCACAATTCTCAGTTAAGGTGACTGTCACATCTTTCTCCTCACTGTTAAGATGAAGGAGTTTTGTTTTCTTAAAAACTAAAATTTCAGATGTAATAGAAAGAGATAGGACTGCTAGGGTTTTAGTAGCCCCCCACCTTCACCAATGTGGCAGGAAAGAAATTGTGTTTTTGTATTTTAATAAATGGTAAAAGTAAAGTAGTTTGGATGATGGAAACAACAGTGGCTAAGAGGTAGAGGATCTGGGTCCTAGGACTTGTCCAAATGGCTTAAGTTCCTTAACCTCTGAAGCCTCATTCTTCTATATCAAATAGGAGTAATAATTTCTGCTGCCTATGGGGATGTTGTAAGGATCAAATGAGATAGTTTTTTAAATAACCATAAAGTGGTATTATTCAAAGTTTAGATAAAATTTGTTGTATTCCTGGTAAACTATGGTATATATGTAAAGAAAAATAGTTAAGTCATTTCCGTAAATATTTAGTAGTGCATTTCTTATTTGGCGTTTAATTTTTATTAAGTTCCATTAAAAATACACGGTAGACATCGATATAGAAATTTGAATCAAAGTGTAATGAATCCGTAATTGTATTTTATATTTGATTTACTGTATACGCTGGTAGAAAGAAGTGCTCGCTAGTTCAGTTAGTCTGCACACCTAACGGTGAATAATTTTCACTCCCTATATTTATGTATTCTGAATCCTTTGTCATTGTATAACTGTTAACCAGAGCTTAACCATAGGGTTCATTGGTCAAATAGTGTGCTTAAAGAAATAGTTTTACTTTGAGTAATAATTTCACCAGAAGATTGTAGGTTATATATGGGAGTAAGCTTTAGTAAGCTTTTATTAGTTGTCGTTTAAATTATATATAACATATAATAGATTGGCCTTTTAAATAGTTCTTAATCATTTGGTCTTTGAAAAATTTTTATCAATACCCTAGTTTTATTAATTAAATTGCTTTTATTAAATTACTATGCGTCTATGCTTCCTCATCTGTAAAACTAGGGGGCTGGAGTAGATTATCCCTAAGTTCTCTCTAGCTCTAAGGTTTAAGAGTCTAACTTTGAACTGTCCTACCAAAACAGCTCAAGGATCAGCCTGCAGTGAGATTAGGTCATGACAACTCAACAAGAGAAAATGGAGATGCAGAATAGATTGACTGTCTTAGGTTCATGTGGTCATTATATAAAAGTGGTTTTCCAATTATAAAAACCATGATTTTTGTAGAAAATTCGGGTAGAGATCTATGAAGCAAAAAATGAATAGGTATTGTATACCTCTCCTTCTAGTCTCCCCTTCACCCCTGGTATAAATAAGTTCAGATAATACCTTTCAAAACTTCTTAATGCTTTTCATGTAAATACATATGTTCATATATATGTGTGTGTGTACATTTTTATTCAACAATAGAGTGCCTACTCTGTGCCACGCACTGTTTTAAGCGTTCCGGGGATGTGGGTGGGGGGCAGTGGGGGAGATGGACAGGTAAAAAGATAAGAGTTTGGGAGACTGATAGTTGCTAACACAAGTTGATGATAGTCACTTTGTCTGGGATAGAGGGATATGGAATATTACAGATAAGTAGGCCTCTCTAAGGAGGTGACGTTTGAACTGAAACCTCAGTGTCTTGGAGAAACTAGCCATTGACAGGGAGAGAAGCATTCCAGGCAGAAATAACAGCCAGTGCAAAACTCTTGGGGCAAGAGCCGGCTTGGCAAGTTGAAGCATCAGAACAGAGTGGCCAGTGTGGCTGGGGTAGAGTGAATGAGGGAGAATAGCATATGAAGAAGTCTGAAGTTGGCAGGGGCCAGGTCATAAAGGACCTATAGGTCTTGAGAACCACAGAAAGGAGTCAGAATTTTGTTTTAAAGTGATGTCATACTATACATATCCTGTGACTTGTTTTTTCACTTAACCTTGTATGATGAGTAATTTTCTATATACCAAATTTAAGTACAAGGCATAATTTAAACATCTCACTCTCCATGGTTCCTAGAAAGGATGAGAACATCCCATAAAAATGTTAAAATCTCTGCCACCCTGAAAATGTTCTTCAACCCTCTGTTCTCCAGCTGTTACTGTCCTCTCAGCCAAGATTGATATCTTTCTGCCTCTGCCATTCACTCAACCCGTGTAGTTTAGCTTTCTTTACCATCCGTTCCTCTGTAACCTCTGCTTCAAGTCACAAGTCACTCAATTGCCAAATCCAAGAGAGACATTAAAGTTATCTTCTCCTCTTTGATCCATTCAATAAAGTGATAACTCCCTTCTTCCTGCAACTCTCTCCAGACTTCTGTCTACTCTCTACTACTACTCTCTCCCAGGTTTCATTTACTCCTGTCTGTCTGTGTTTTAAGTATTGGTGGTCTCTGGGACTCTTGTCTTTGGTTCTGTCCTTTTGTACTGTTTCTGGCTAATACCTCCTGATTTTTTATTTTTGACTTAAATGTTCTCTTCTGAGTTCTAGACTTATCTATTTGTTTATTAGACAGTTCCTTCTGGGTGTTCCAGAAGTACCCATCCTCTACTCAATGGCTTTCCTTTCGCCTTGTTTCCCCAGCTCTGTTCCCTGTTTTAGTTAATAGCACTTCCATCTACCCAGGACTCAAGCTAGGAACTTTGGATATATCTAGATTCCTTCTTTTCCTTCATGCTCCTACAGAACCTCAAACCTCAGCCCAGTGTGGTTACTAAGTCCTGTAGTTTTACCTCCACAGGTCTTTTGAATCTTTTTCTCTCCATCACTGTTGCTCTGAGTTAGTCTTTTGCCTGATCTGCTTTAGTAGTCTTCTGTCAGGTGTCCCTGCTTCTAGGCTGTAGCTCTTCAATCCATTGTCAGTGCCAGAGCAATATTTCTAAAACACAAATGCAATAATTCACTCTCTTGCTTAAAATTACTCAATGGCTTTCTCTTACTCATTGGATAAAATCTAAATCCTTTGGCTAAACTGTTTATGATCTGATTATGCCTCCTTTTTTCTAGCTTCATTTCCTAACAGTTCGTCTTACCACTTACTTTCTGGATAAACTGGAGTTTTCTAGTTACTACTTGCTGTTCACTGAATATGTCATGAAATTTCGTGCCTTTATACCTTTGCACATTATTCCCTTCTTTGGGAAGGTTATTTCTTCCTCTCTGAACTGCTATTGATTCTTAAAAGTGTCACCTCTGGATATTTTCTCTGACTCCCCATCCTCTTTACCCTGGAGTTCGGGTATACTCAAACTCTGCTCAAGATCATATACATCCTTCACAGCATTTACTATAGAGTATTATAATGGTGTACGTCCATTGTGCCAATTTGATTACAGTTCCTCGAGGAAATATTTCTGTGGGTAGAATTGAATACACTGGTAAAGGGCACAGGCTTTACATTCATCTCTCAGTTTGAATCTCATTTCTCTCTTATACCTGTTCTGTGACTTTACTAGAAGATAGGCAATTTCCTCATATTAAAAACAAAGACGATAATACCTGCCTCAGGTATTTAAGCATTACATGAGGTAATGTATGTAAAATTTTTAGTGTTGTCTGGCACAGGGGAATTGCTCAGTAGACCCAAGTCACATTAGTATCCTTGGCACAAGTTCGTTCTTAGTGAATATTTGTTGAAAAGGATTACGTATCAGATACCCACTTTACATGCTCTGATTAACTCATCATCAACTCGGTAGTTGTTTACCTACTCAGTACTTACCAGTACTCAATACTGGGAAGGATGCAAAAGAAATCTCATTCTTGCAGAAGCCTCCACTTCACTAATAATAGTAACAAAAATGATTAAGAAGTATATCAGATATTAGGTGGTAAGTGCAACCCTTTTGTAAAAGGGTAGAGTTCTTCACTGGGAGCTGGATCAGCCTCAAATAATCAGAAGCTCTGTTTCCAAATTTGAACTTAATTCTGTCTGTAGATTGAGCAGTAGGAATCCGTGGAGGTTTTTAAGCAGAAGACTAGCATAATCAAGTTGATTTTTTTTTAAAGATTTATTTATTTATTTATTTATTTGAGAGAGAGAGAGAGAGAGACAGAGTGAGAGAAGCATGAGCTGTTGGAGAGGCAGACTTCCCACTGATCAAGGAGCCTGATGTGGGGCTCCATCCCAGGACTCTGGGATCAGACTTGAGCTGAAGGCAGACGCTTAACCAAATGAGCCACCCAGGCATCCCTGTAGTTGGTTCTTAAAAAAAATATATATTCTTTTCTAAGTAATTAAGCTAGCCATTTGCTCCAAAACTTGGTGTGTATAATAAAGTAGGTGTAAGGATTTTGAAAAATAGTTGTTTCCCTCATTCTTGAGGCGTGAAAGCTAAACGTTATATTTAGTTTTTCAAAATTGACTATTTTGTAAGGAAAAAAAATTCTAGGCCTAGAAGAATATTCCTGGGAGCACCAGAGGTTTGTATATCCCAATTTGATGATTTAAATAAAATATACTCTGTGGAAATGTTTTTCATTTGAAAATTGTCTCTAGAATAATTTAAAATAAAAATCATCAGAATGAAAACGTGTGAATAATAATAGTAACAGCAGCTAACCCTAGGTAGCATTATGTGCCATGCACTGGACAATTTTAATTTTACTCAGCCTTCTTGAGGCAGGTATTTGTTCTGTTGTAGTTGAAGAAAGTTGAACTTGCCCAGGGTCATGTGGCTAGTAAGCACAGAGGCAGTGTTTGGATTCAGATAGTGTCTTAAGCACTCTTCTAGATTGCCTTTTAGCATGTGTAAGTGCATGAGGACTGTGTATTTGTTCTCTACAATTATTGTTAGAAAATTATGAAAGATATGCATGGGTGAAGCAGATTAATGCATGAAATCCTAGAATTGCCAGGAATAATCTATGAAATCTAACAACTTTAGGACAAGGAGGTATAAATTTGTACTCAGGCAACAATTAGGAATCCTATGGGACTTTTTATCCTTACGTAAGGTTTTAGATTAATTCATTAATTTATTGATACATGAGTGGGCCAATCTGCTCTAATATAATGCAAACTATGATAAATAATATGTAAAACTATAAAGCATGACACTATTTCTAATTTTTGAAAGATAAGTCATAAGAGATTCTTAATCTCACAAAACAAACTGAGGGTTGCTGAAGTGGAGGGGGTGGGAGGGATTGGGTAGCGCTGAGTAATAGACATGGGGGAGGGTGTGTGTTATGCAAGACTGATGAATCACAGACTGGTACCCCTGAAACAATATTTTATATGGTAATAATAATAAAAAATAAATAAAAGTAAAAAAAGTCAGAGAAAGGAAAAAAAAAAAGGAAAGATTTGCCGTTTCAAAACTGGTGGGTAACGAACGTAGGCTTCTGATTTCACATAACCACTTTAAAACTTATGTTTTTCCATTGTTCCATTTTTAAGATGTAAAGGTCTTTAGTATGTTTGTTCTCCCATTTTTTGCTCCTTTAAAAAAAAACTTCATATGTGTTTTTTCTATGTATATTTCTTTCAGTAGAAATGATCCATTCTGTAATTTCAGGGATACTTTTAAAAATCAGATATTTTTATGATTCCTCGCCCTTGTAAAGTTTTAAAACTAGCTTCTTCTTGCTCATTAATTATTTTATATTAACTTTACCTCTGAAAAATATTTTATATAAATAAAATGAACCTTACTGCAAAGAGATTTATAACATCAGCACAGAGAGAGATTTAATCTAGTTTATAAGTAGTTTAAAAATGAAGTATACCTTAAAGTATTGGAAATCTCCTCCTGTAAATATAATAAATAAGCAGTAGTGACTTCTTTATGAAAATTATAATAATACATCTTTATTTTAATCTTACATTTACTTTACCCTAAGAATAGCTACCATTTAATTTGGGAATGCAGTCTCATTCTAATTGTGGAAATTGTTAATAACAATTATTGGTTGATAACTTTAGATTTTGACTTCCATATTCAGAATTTATTTTAAAAGATTTTAAAGTGAACCAATAGCAGTATATTTGAGCAGTAGCCTTGGCTTTGCTATTTTTAATAATGTATGCTTTAACCTGAGTCTTGTTTTTAAACAATCTTGATTTAGTTAATAATCTTTTATTAACAACACTGTCAAAATTACTTTTAAACGCGTTGACCGGGAAGAAAATGTTTAGGTTTTAATACTTGTTTGATGTAGTTAAATTTTACATGTTTGACATTGTTCCTTTGAAAATTTATTTCTTAGGAAATTAACTTTTTAAAGGGATTATAAAAATTTCTATTAACAGAGATAATAATGTCTGAAAATAGGATAACAGATCTATCATGTGGAAGCCATAATGTATTACTTTAATGGTGTCTTAATTTTTTCTTTAATTCTGGAGGTATAGATTTAAAATTACACTATGTGTCTTTGTCTGGGTGGCAGATTTATTGCTCAATGGCCACAGCTTTTTGCTTAAAATGATATCAAACAGCAAGCTAACATTTAGAAATAAGGCTTGGGTGCAAAAACTGTTGCAAGAGTTTAGTTTAGCTGTCCTGAACTACTTGAGTGATAAGTATGCACCAACAATTGGTTCCTGTCTTGAATGTGACATGAATAGGAAAAAAATGCTTTAGGAGCATTGAGCATTTTAACACATAGCAGAACATTAATACTTTTTTGCAATTAGGGACTCCTTTTATATGTATATGTGTGCAAAAGGAATTTGCTGATCGTGGCTAATTCCTGAAAGCACTTTATACTTACAAAGGAAGCTCTTTAGGAATTCACCTAGATACACTTTTCTAAACCTCTATATAGAGAGGGTCATTGAAATTAATTAGGGGGAGGGCGAATCTTAGAATAATGGTTTCTTCTAGTCCCTGGGCTATGACTTAGATCCTTGGTCAACCTGATTAATTTGTAGGTTTATAAGGGTACCTCCCATGGTGTCACAGATACTTTCTTGCTTGATTTAGTGACTTGAAGCAAAATTAAGTTTATCCTATTCATCCATTCACCCACTTATAAATTACTTATTGAGCGCCTACTATGTGCCACATAATATCAGAAGATGAGTATATACTTTCTAGAACTCTAGGAGTGAAACTCTTCACCCAGATACATAAACTGCCTCCCTTTCTCCCACATTTTGGTGGCATTCTCTTCTTTCTATTTATGTACTAGCTCTTCCCCAGAATTGAGATTTGGTTGCCATATTGTGACTTAGGAAACACAACTTGAAAAATTAATTTCTGCACTAGCTCTTCCCCAGAATTGAGATTTGGTTGCCATATTGTGACTTAGGAAACACAACTTGAAAAATTAATTTCTGCAAATTTGAGTATACCCTATGATAAATTTTACCACAATGTGTACTTTATACAAAAGAAATAGTTTCATTTCTTGCAGATTTTTAGAAATATTTTAATAAAGTAAAAAAGGACAAAACATGAAGAATGAATTTGCCAAAAATGAAAATGTTATCAATATGAAGTATTTATGATTATAGTTCAAGATGTTCTAGAAGTATTCTTATGCTTATGACAAAATATCTTGTTTTTAAAACATGTTGTTTCCAAATGTTCCATCTTTCAAATTCTAAAGCTTTAAATGATAAAAGCATTTATTGAGAACTTTCTATGTATGGACACTTTATCTTAGTTTTTATGAGGGGAACTACTAATATTATCTGAGAAAACTGAAATGTAGATGGAATATGGTTACAAGTGACTCGTCTAGTATCCTACAGCTACTAAAATTTTGGAGCCAGCCATTTGAACCCATGATCTGACTTCAGGGTCCACAATCTTTTTTTTTTTTTTTTTCCAGGGTCCACAATCTTAACCACTAGGCAGCGATAGATTTTTTTATGCATCTTTTCTCACTTACTTTATTTGGGCATTTAACCCAAATAACCTCTGGGCCTTGGCTTTTGCATCTGTCAGATTAGGGGATAATAAAATCAACTCCTAGCCAATGACCTTTGTAGGAAACTAAGGTGATAATGTCTATGGAAGTGCTTTGGAGAAATTTAAAGTGATATATAGCTATATTTTTAATACATTAAGTTAGATTTCCCAGCTACAGTAGTCTACTTAAATAACACATGGTCAACACTGTGTGTGACATGTCTTGTCAGTGATGTTAATAAGTAATAGAAGAGTCTGTTAAATTTATAATCCTCATCAGTATCTAGCAAGCTTACTCTCAAGCTGTCCGAGCAGATAAAAGGAGTCATCTTTTTATATTGCCTAATTAGTGCTTTTATTTCTGGGTGCTGAAAAGGAATGTTCTTATTTTTGCAGTTATGTTAATTTAATAGGTAATGAAGCACAATTTGAAATTAGATTTTACTCTTGTTGACCACTAGAAGGTTGATTTGCTGATAGGAGAGTCAGAGATGGGATATGTTGCTTTAATCCAAAATATAGTTAGGGAATTTCAGACAAAAAATTTCTTGGGAATGTGGATGGATCTTTGGGGTAAGCTTCTGTTAACATTATCTGAAGAACAGACAGCTCGTGCAGCTGGTAGAGAAGGATGGCCTTTCACATGTTGTTCTTCAGTGAGTTTGTAAGATACCATGAGCACTATTATTGCAGAAGTGGGAAGATAAGGTGTGTCCCTGTGAATAGGCAATAGATTGAATGGCGGTAATCGAGAAATTGGAGGGCATAAAATAATAAAATGAATTTGATAAGCAGGACATTAAAATCATGCTGCTTAAGTTATAAGGAATTTAAAGTGCATTAGGATCTCAGTCTCCTAGATGATTGATATGAAGTATATAATGAAATTTTCATCCCATTTCCCATTTGAAACTGTATCAAAGATGTGATTTGTTTAGACCAGAGCTGTCTAATAGAAATATAGTACAAATATGAAGTAATTATATCATAAGTCGCTACAGCGAATTAGAAGTAACAGAGCAGTGGCAAAACTAAATCTCTCACCTACCTGTTCTGGATAAATGGCCATGCTTGATGGTATAAAGGTATAAAGTGGTAGAAAGGACTTCTTAGCTTAAAGCAGAAATGATGTCCCCTACATTCTCACTCCTTATGTATATATACACATACACACACCACATCCTCTTTATCCATTCGTCTGTCTATGGACATCTGGGCTCTTTCCATGGTTTGGCTGTTGTGGACATTGCTGCTATAAACATTGGGGTGCAGGTGCCCCTTCAGATCACTACATATGTATCTTTGGGGTAAATTCCCAGTAGTGCAATTGCTGGATCATAGGGTAGCTCTATTTTTACCTTCTTTAAGAACCTCCATACTGTTTTCCAGAGTGGCTGCACTAGCTTGTATTCCCACCAACAGTGTACGAGAGTTCCCCTTTTGCTGCATCCTCTCCAACATCTGTCATACTTTTTCATCTTTTAATTCTTGTTCTTATACTGGTCTAGCTTCCTCCTGTTTTGCTATATTCTTGGCCAAACATCCAAGTGCTCAATACTTGAAATTTTTTTCTTTCTTTTTTTTTTTTTTTAAAGGTTTTTATTTATTTATTAGAGAGCGAGAGACTGAGAATGAGAGGGGAGAAGGTCAGAGGGAGAAGCAGACTTCCCGCAGAGCCAGGAGTCCGATATGGGACTCGATCCCGGGACTCCGGGATCATGACCTGAGCCGAAGCCAGTTGCTCAACCAACTGAGCCACCCAGGCGCCTGAAATTTTTTTCTTTTTTTAAATTGAGAGATAATCGACATACAACATTTTATATTAGTTTTAGTTGTACGTCATAATGATTTGATATGTATATATCACAAAATGGTTACCACGGCAAATTTAGTTAACGTCCATCACCTCACATAGTTTTTCTTCTTGTGATGACAAGCCTTAGGATCTACTACTGTCTTGGCAGTTTTCAAATATACAGTACAGTGAAATTAACCAGTGTCACCATGCTGTACATTACATCCCCGGGACTTACACTTCTTATAACTGGAAGTTGGTATCTTTTTCTTTTTTTTAAAGATTTTATTTATTTATTTGACAGAGAAAGAGCAATCACAAGTAGGCAGAGAGGCAGGGAAGCAGGCTCCTGGCCGAGCAGAGAGCCCGATGCCGGGCTCAATCCCAGGACCCCGAGATCATGACCTGAGCCGAAGGCAGAGGCTTTAACCCACTGAGCCACCCAGGTGCCCCAGAAGTTGGTATCTTTTGACCACCTTTACTTATTTTTTCTTTTTTAAGAGAGGGAATGGGAGGGGGAGGGGCAGAGAAAGAGGGGGAGAGAATCTTAGGCAAGCCGGCTCCACACCCAGCACTCGATCTCACAACCCTCACCTGAGATCATGATCTGAGCTGAAATCAGGAGTGGAATGGTTAACCAGCTGAGTCACTCAGGCACCCTCCACCCCTACCCTTGTCTCTGGCAACCACCAGTATGTCCTATGAGTTTGGTTTTTTTAGATTCCACATATAAGTGAGATCATACAGTGTTTGTCTTCTATGAACTTATTTCACTCTGCATAATGCCCTATAATAAAAGAGTAGGTCCATTTATTGGGTGCTTGGCAAGTGTAAACATTTAGTATTCTTAAGCATTTTTAACATTTTACGAGTGAGGACTCTAATGGAGGATTAGGTTAATCCTTTTGTCCAAGGTTATAGGTCAGAGAGGGGAGTTAATTGAATTATGTTGTTGGTTGAACCCTACCAGTATGTTTTGAAAGCACATCCTCTAACCATTGTATCTTTTACATGACCTCTCCTTTATCAAATTGCAACTCCTTTTGTTCCCTTGATTCAGCTACTTTTAGCCAAATGTTAGGGAAAGCCATTTGATTAGATTTGCAATATTGTAGAATTCTGATAATAAAAATCATATGGTAGAACCTGATAATGTGATTATCTTTAGTGAGGATTGAGCCAGTATGGAATCAGAGCTTGGCTCCACTTCTCTAAATCATCCTTCATCTTTATATGTGTAGTAGTTGGGTTGCCTACATTTCTCATTTAGAATTTATGTCAGTAGTTCTTAAGTTATGAGCTGAGAACATTTGGGAGCTGTACCTCTTACAGAGTGTTTGAGAACCTGACAAATGATTTGATTTTCTCATATTGTGTATTGTTTGCAGCTGTATATCAATATTGCTATGGTTAGAATACAAAAAATTATTCATGGTAGCATTTTGTCATTTTTTCTTTGTAAGTGAATATTAAAAATACTGTTGTGGGTATCTGTCTTGATACAAACGAAGAGGCCCTTTTTCAAAAATGGAAAACCATTGCTTTTAAAACATGCTGTCAGGAAAATATACTGGTTATATTTTAGAATTTGTTTTTAAGACAGTCATGATGAATGTAAGGGGATCAATTGTAATGCTAAATGACTGGCTCACTTAACTGGTAAAAAGTCTAATCTTCTCAAGGTGATGGTACTTTTAAATACAAGATCTTCGTTAACTCAGATTCTGTTCCTGATAAATGTAAATTTTGGCAATTAGTAAAGAATTCAGGCACTATGAAACTTTGGCAGAGAGCTTTGCCTTGGGGTCTTTCATTTCATCTCTTCATAACTCACAGATTTTCTAAGAATTCTGTCATTTTTTCCCGCTAGTTCCAGGGTAGAAACAAATGAGGAATGGAGTAGTGGCATTTTGTGATATTTTGTAGACGGAGTACTGTTTATTTTTATTTCATGTTAGAATTGAAAAAAGAAAAAGCTAAGATTTATTAATCTCCCTCCCACTCCCTCAGTATCTGTATGCATAGCCACAAAACATCCCATTTTACATTAGGTTACTAGAATCCCCAAGATCACAAGTCATAAATGTTGAAACTAGCTAAATGTTCCTTGCTCCAGTGATTTTTTTTTTCTTTCTCATTTTATTCCACTGCCTTTCAGTGTGAGGAGATACTTTTTATTCATTTAAGAAGTTAGATGTTAGGTGAAAATTTGATATGATTCCAGGGTATGTTGTACTTTCTGTCTACTGTGTTCATGTGGAAGCATGAGTTTTATTCTTAAAGTTCTGTATATTATAACCAACAACAACAAAAGTCATATTTAGCCTAGTTTACCGCATGTCATAACTGCTTACATTTTCTTTCATGCAGTGGTTTTGTTTCTGACCTAATGATGACATACTTAAATAGCTCTATTTCCACAGTGACTTTTCATTTCTGTTTGGTTTTTCCCAGAGCTAGAAGTCAAGATGTAATTTTTAAGCACATTGGTTACAAAGCCAATGATAGGGATTTCCTTTTAAGCTCCAAATTCAGTTTATATGTCTGTTTTGATCATACTTCAGTCTTTTTGCTTTGTTTATACATATAATGCCCTTTTCCCTTTTAACAGAGATATACTTCTTGTCCCCCTTAGAAAAATGGAATGAGAACTATCATTTATATTTTTTAGTACTATTCATCTTATCAATGCACTGTAACTTTTCTTCAGTTTTATCTGCATATTGTCCTTGTGTGACACAAAATTATCTCTAGTCATTTACAGTGTTAAACACAGTGCATTATGATTGAGAGTGTTAATATATAGAAGACCTCTTGTATTTAATTGTATGAGAAATGCCTGTTGCTTTATTGCATTGCCCTGGGGATAGGTTGTACAGTGTATCACAGATCTCCAGATTCTCCAGATTCTTTATTAACAATATTCTTTCAGAACAGACCTTCTTATAATACAATTCCACTTTATTCTTGGCAGTGTAAACCTTGAGGAAGTGTCAGAGACAGTCTCTAGTGTGTAACAGTTAATGTTTAAAATCTCTTAATACAGTGAGCTGTCACCATGTTTAATAAATTGTAGTATTGCATTAGCATAAATTCGTTTGGGTGCCAAGTTATCTGTTACACAGATGCTTGGTATTATTTATAGGTTTTGTAGCTAACCTTTGTGGGTTGACATGCTTTTATTTTTCTATTCACTTGTCACCATGCAATTGCATGATTCTTTAATTGGCATATGTGCAAAAATGGTTTTAAAGAAGAGATCTGTGAAAGTATTGAAAAAGCAGATCACTCAAACTTTTGGACCTTGTGCAGTGTAATAGGATTAAGCTCCTGTAATTTAAGTAGATATATTGCTTTGTGTTTATTTGAATGTGTTATACTACCTTTCCTTCCAACATTGGTAAACTACAGGAGTGTCTTTAGCAGACAAAGTTAGATGGAGACAGCAGCCTAATTGTTTCCCTCTGAAGTTTTGAGCCATTAAGACTTAGGGGTGTGTGTGTGTGTGTGTGTGTGTGTGTGTGTGTTGGGATGGGGAAAGATTCATTATTAACTTTCTATTTTGTCTTAGAGTAAGTTTTGGAATTTTCTTAAACTGTAAAAGTTGTCTTGGATTAAACATTTTTTTTTGAATGGGAATTTTAATTTAATTTAATTTTTTTTTAAGATTTTTATTTATTTATTTGACAGAGAGAGGGAGAGATCACAAGTAGGCAGAGAGGCAGGCAGAGAGAGGGGAAACCAGGCTCCCCGCTGAGCACAGAGCCCGATGCGGGGCTCGATTCTAGGACCCTGGGATCATGACCTGAGCCGAAGGCAGGGGTTTAACCCACTGAGCCACCCAGGTGACCCAGGAATTTTAATTTTAGTTATTAGATTGACTAATTGATAATTCTATCAAATCTTGAGTTACAGATTCTCCATTAAGATATCAGAGTTCATTTTGGGAAGGGACAGACTAGCATTAGAGTCTCTGAAATGTGAAGTATTTTCATATTTTCTTGATTTGCTAGTCATCGAGCTTTCAAATTAAGTAATAAGTTTACTTTAGGTAAATAATGTCAATTTTAAAATCACTGGTTGGTGAATTACCTCCAACCCAATAGTGAAGCATGTTAGAAAACAATTTTGAATATTTATGAAACATTTATTTTTACCAGACACCAGCTCCTATGGCTATTTTTCTGTATGCCAAATTTCTGACATTATTTTAGTAAAGATAACTTAAAATCATACTTGGAAATGTAAATTATATGAATTTTGAAAAATAAGACTATATCAGCCATGTCTTTTTTTTTTTAATTTTTTATTAACATATAATGTATTATTTGCCCCAGGGAACATGTCTGTGAATCATCAGGCTTACACATTTCACAGCATTTGCCATAGCACATACCCTCCCCAATGTCCATATCCCTACCCCCCCACCTCCCAGCAACCCTTAGTTTGTTTCGTGAGTTTAGGAGTCTTACGGTTTGTCTCCTGCATCCCATCTTGTTTCATTTCTCTTCCCCACCCCCCCATAACCCCCTGCCCTGTTTCTCAAATTCTTCATATCAGAGCGATCATATGATAATTGTCTTTCTCTGACTGACTTATTTCGCTTAGCATAATACCCTCTAGTTCCATCCACATCGTTGCAAATGGCAAGATTTCGTTTCTCTTGATGGCTGCATAGTAGTCCATTGAATATATATACCACATCTTCTTTATCCATTCATCTGTTGATGGACATCTAGGTTCTTTCCATAGTTTGGCTATTGTGGACATTGCTGCTATAAATATTCAGGTGCATGTGACCCTTCGGATCACTACATTAGTATCTTTTTTTTTAAAAGATTTTATTTTATTTATTGGACAGAAAGAGAGATCACAAGCAGGCAAAGAGGCAGGCAGAGAGAGACGGGGAAGCAGGCTCCCCGCAGAGCAGAGAGCCCGATGCGGGGCTCGATCCCAGGACCCTGAGATCATGACCTGAGCCGAAGGCAGAGGCTTTAACCCACTGAGCCACCCAGGCGCCCCACTACATTAGTATCTAGAGGGTAAATACCCAGTAGTGTG